>CM056501.1:268302-961734 GCA_029783415.1 Anisodus acutangulus
AGTTGAATGATGTAATTACAACCGAGAGGTCGTGGTCTTCATTCCATAGAGTCAGGTGATGTAAATCAAGTAAAGTGGATGCATGTCTCTACTCTAGTTGAATTATGTAATGCCAACTGAAAGGTCCTGGTATTTTTTCCATAGAGTCAGGTTATGTAAATCCAGCGATGAGGTTGTGGTCTCACTCCAGTTGAATGATGTAATTACAACCAAGAGGTCGTGGTCTTCATTCCATAGAGTCAGGTGATGTAAATCCAGCGATGAGGTTGCGGTCTTCACTCTAGTTGAATGATGTAATTACAACCGAGAGGTCGTGGACTTCATTCCATAGAGTCAGGTGATGTAAATCCAGCGATGAGGTTGTTGTCTTCACTCTAGCTGAATGATGTAATTACAACCGAGAGGTCGTGGTCTTCATTCCATAGAGTAAGGTGATGTAAATCCAGCGATGAGGTTGTGGTCTTCACTCTAGTTGAATGTTGTAATTACAACCGAGAGGTCGTGGTCTTCATTCCATAGAGTCGGGTGATGTAAATCCAGCGATGAGGTTGCTGTCTTCATTCTAGTTGAATGATGTAATTACAACCGAGAGGTCATGGTCTTTATTCCATTGAGTCAGGTGATGTAAATCCAGCGATGAGGTTGCGGTCTTCACTCTAGTTGAATGATGTAATTACCACCGAGAGGTTGTGGTCTTCATTCCATAGAGTCAGGTGATGTAAATCCAGCGATGAGGTTGTGGTCTTCACTCTAGTTGAATGATGTAATTACAACCGAGAGGTCGTGGTCTTCATTCCATAGAGTCAGGTGATGTAAATCCAGCGATGAGGTTGCGGTCTTCACTCCAGTTGAATGATGTAATTACAACCGAGAGGTCGTGGTCTTCATTCCATAGAGTCAGGTGATGTAAATCCAGCGATGAGGTTGTGGTCTTCACTCTAGTTGAATGCTGTAATTACTACCGAGAGGTCGTGGTCTTCATTCCATAGAGTCAGGTGATGTAAATCAAGTAAAGTGGATGCATGTCTCTACTCTAGTTGAATTATGTAATGCCAACTGAAAGGTCCTGGTATTTTTTCCATAGAGTCAGGTGATGTAAATCCAGCGATGAGGTTGTGGTCTTCACTCCAGTTGAATGATGTAATTACAACCAAGAGGTCGTGGTCTTCATTCCATAGAGTCAGGTGATGTAAATCCAGCGATGAGGTTGCGGTCTTCACTCTAGTTGAATGATGTAATTACAACCGAGAGGTCGTGGACTTCATTCCATAGAGTCTGGTGATGTAAATCCATCGATGAGGTTGTGGTCTTCACTCTAGTTGAATGATGTAATTACAACCAAGAGGTCGTGGTCTTCATTCCATAGAGTCAGGTGATGTAAATCCAGCGATGAGGTTGCGGTCTTCACTCTAGTTGAATGATGTAATTACAACCGAGAGGTCGTGGACTTCATTCCATAGAGTCAGGTGATGTAAATCCAGCGATGAGGTTGTTGTCTTCACTCTAGCTGAATGATGTAATTACAACCGAGAGGTCGTGGTCTTCATTCCATAGAGTCAGGAGATGTAAATCCAGCGATGAGGTTGTGGTCTTCACTCTAGTTGAATGATGTAATTACCACCGAGAGGTCGTGGTCTTCATTCCATAGAGTCAGGTGATGTAAATCCAGCGATGAGGTTGCGGTCTTCACTCTAATTGAATGATGTAATTACAACCGAGAGGTCGTGGTGTTCATTCCATAGAGGCAGGTGATGTAAATCAAGCAAATGGGATGCGGTTTTCACTCCAATTAAATGATGTAATTACCATCGAGAGGTCGTGGTCTTCATTCCATAGAGTCAGGTGATGTAAATCCAGCGATGAAGTTGCGGTCTTCACTCTAGTTGAATGATGTAATTACAACCGAGAGGTCGTAGTCTTCATTCCATTGAGTCAGGTGATGTAAATCCAGTGATGAGGTTGCGGTCTTCACTCTAGTTGAATGATGTAATTACAACCTAGAGGTCATGGTCTTCATTCCATAGAGTCGGGTGATGTAAATCCAGCGATGAGGTTGTGGTTTTCACTCCAGTTGAATGATGTAATTACAACCGAGAGGTCGTGGTCTTCATTCCATAGAGTCAGGTGATGTAAATCCAGCGATGAGGTTGTTGTCTTCACTCTAGCTGAATGATGTAATTACAACCGAAAGGTCGTGGTGTTCATTCCATAGAGTCAGGAGATGTAAATCCAGCGATGAGGTTGCGGTCTTCACTCTAGTTGAATGATGTAATTACCACCGAGAGGTCGTGGTCTTCATTCCATAGAGTCAGGTGATGTAAATCCAGCGATGAGGTTGTGGTCTTCACTCTAGTTGAATGATGTAATTACAACCGAGAGGTCGTGGTCTTCATTCCATAGAGTCAGGTGATGTAAATCCAGCGATGAGGTTGTGGTCTTCACTCCAGTTGAATGATGTAATTACAATCGAGAGGTCGTGGTCTTCACTCCATAGAGTCGGGTGATGTAAATCCAGCGATGAGGTTGTGGTCTTCACTCTAGTTGAATGCTGTAATTACAACCGAGAGGTCGTGGTCTTCACTCCATAGAGTCGGGTGATGTAAATCCAGTGATGAGGTTGCGGTCTTCACTCTAGTTGAATGATGTAATTACAACCGATAGGTCGTGGTCTTCATTCCATAGAGTCAGGTGATGTAAATCCAGCGATGAGGTTGTTGTCTTCACTCTAGCTGAATGATGTAATTACAACCGAGAGGTCGTGGTCTTCATTCCATAGAGTCAGGAGATGTAAATCCAGCGATGAGGTTGTGGTCTTCACTCTAGTTGAATGATGTAATTACAACCGAGAGGTCGTGGTCTTCATTTCATAGAGTCAGGTGATGTAAATCCAACGATGAGGTTGCTGTCTTCACTCTAGTTGAATAATGTAATTACAACCGAGAGGTCGTGGTCTTCATTCCATAGAGTCAGGTGATGTAAATCCAGCGATGAGGTTGTGGTCTTCACTCTAGTTGAATGCTGTAATTACAACCGAGAGGTCGTGGTCTGCATTCCATAGAGTCAGGTGATGTAAATCAAGTAAAGTGGATGCATGTCTCTACTCTAGTTGAATTATGTAATGCCAACTCAAAGGTCCTGGTATATTTTCCATAGAGTCAGGTGATGTAAATCCAGCGATGAGGTTGTGGTCTTCACTCCAGTTGAATGATGTAATTACAACCAAGAGGTCGTGGTCTTCATTCCATAGAGTCTGGTGATGAAAATCCAACGATGAGGTTGCGGTCTTCACTCTAGTTGAATGATGTAATTACAACAGAGAGGTCGTGGACTTCATTCCATAGAGTCAGGTGATGTAAATCCAGCGATGAGGTTGTTGTCTTCACTCTAGCTGAATGATGTAATTACAACCGAGAGGTCGTGGTCTTCATTCCATAGAGTCAGGTGATGTAAATCCAGCGATGAGGTTGTGGTCTTCACTCCAGTTGAATGATGTAATTACAACCAAGAGGTCGTGGTCTTCATTCCATAGAGTCAGGAGATGTAAATCCAGCGATGAGGTTGTGGTCTTCACTCTAGTTGAATGATGTAATTACCACTGAGAGGTCGTGGTCTTCATTCCATAGAGTCAGGTGATGTAAATCCAACGATGAGGTTGCGGTCTTCACTCTAGTTGAATGATGTAATTACAACCGAGAGGTCGTGGTGTTCATTCCATAGAGTCAGGTGATGTAAATCAAGCAAATGATGAGGTTGTGGTCTTCACTCTAGTTGAATGATGTAATTACAACCGAGAGGTCGTGGTCTTCATTCCATAGAGTCGTGATGTAAATCCAAACATGAGGTTGTGTTATTCACTCTAGTTGAATGATGTAATTACAACCGAGAGGTCATGGTCTTCAATACATAGAGTAAGGTGATGTAAATCCAGCGATGAGATTGTGGTCTTCACTCTAGTTGATTGCTGTAATGACAGGGGAGAGCTGGTGGACTGCATTCCATAGAGTAAGGTGATGTAAATCCAACGATGAGGTTGCGGTCTTCACTCTAGTTGAATGATGTAATTACAACCGAGAGGTCGTGGACTTCATTCCATAGAGTCAGGTGATGTAAATCCAGCGATGAGGTTGTTGTCTTCACTCTAGTTGAATGATGTAATTACAACCGAGAGGTCGTGGACTTCATTCCATAGAATCATGTGATGTAAATCCAGCGATGAGGTTGTTGTCTTCACTCTAGCTGAATGATGTAATTACAACCGAGAGGTCGTGGTCTTCATTCCATAGAGTCAGGAGATGTAAATCCAGCGATGAGGTTGTGGTCTTCACTCTAGTTGAATGATGTAATTACCACCGAGAGGTCGTGGTCTTCATTCCATAGAGTCAGGTGATGTAAATCCAGCGATGAGGTTGCGGTCTTCACTCTAATTGAATGATGTAATTACAACCGAGAGGTCGTGGTGTTCATTCCATAGAGTCAGGAGATGTAAATCCAGCGATGAGGTTGTGGTCTTCACTCTAGTTGAATGATGTAATTACCACCGAGAGGTCGTGGTCTTCATTCCATAGAGTCAGGTGATGTAAATCCAAATGATGAGGTTGTGGTCTTCACTCTAGTTGAATGATGTAATTACAACCGAGAGGTCGTGGTCTTCATTCCATAGAGTCGTGATGTAAATCCAGCGATGAGGTTGTGGTCTTCACTCTAGTTGAATGATGTAATTACAACCGAGAGGTCGTGGTCTTCATTCCATAGAGTCGTGATGTAAATCCAAATGATGAGGTTGTGGTCTTCACTCTAGTTGAATGATGTAATTACAACCGAGAGGTCGTGGTCTTCATTCCATAGAGTCGATGATGTAAATCCAAATGATGAGGTTGTGGTCTTCACTCTAGTTGAATGCCGTAATTACAATCGAGAGGTCGTGGTCTTCATTCCATAGAGTGAGGTGATGTAAATCCAGCGATGAGGTTGCGGTCTTCACTCTAGTTGAATGATGTAATTACAACCGATAGGTCGTGGTCTTCATTTCATAGAGTCAGGTGATGTAAATCCAATGATGAGGTTGTTGTCTTCACTCTAGCTGAATGATGTAATTACAACCGAGAGGTCGTGGTCTTCATTCCATAGAGTCAGGAGATGTAAATCCAATGATGAGGTTGTTGTCTTCACTCTAGCTGAATGATGTAATTACAACCGAGAGGTCGTGGTCTTCATTCCATAGAGTCAGGAGATGTAAATCCAGCGATGAGGTTGTGGTCTTCACTCTAGTTGAATGATGTAATTACCACCGAGAGGTCGTGGTCTTCATTCCATAGAGTCAGGTGATGTAAATCCAGCGAAGAGGTTGCGGTCTTCACTCTAGTTGAATGATGTAATTACAACCGAGAGGTCGTGGTCTTCACTCCATAGAGTCGGGTGATGTAAATCCAGCGATGAGGTTGTGGTCTTCACTCTAGTTGAATGCTGTAATTACAACCGAGAGGTCGTGGTCTGCATTCCATAGAGTCAGGTGATGTAAATCAAGTAATTTGGATGCATGTCTCTACTCTAGTTGAATTATGTAATGCCAACTCAAAGGTCCTGGTATATTTTCCATAGAGTCAGGTGATGTAAATCCAGCGATGAGGTTGTGGTCTTCACTCCAATTGAATGATGTAATTACAACCAAGAGGTCGTGGTCTTCATTCCATAGAGTCAGGTGATGTAAATCCAGCGATGAGGTTGCGGTCTTCACTCTAGTTGAATGATGTAATTACAACCGAGAGGTCGTGGACTTCATTCCATAGAGTCAGGTGATGTAAATCCAGCGATGAGGTTGTTGTCTTCACTCTAGCTGAATGATGTAATTACAACCGAGAGGTCGTGGTCTTCATTCCATAGAGTCAGGTGATGTAAATCCAGCGATGAGGTTGTGGTCTTCACTCCAGTTGAATGATGTAATTACAACCGAGAGGTCGTGGTCTTCATTCCATAGAGTCAGGTGATGTAAATCCAGCGATGAGGTTGCTGTCTTCACTCTAGTTGAATGATGTAATTACAACCGAGTGGTGGTGGTGTTCATTCCATAGAGTCAGGTGATGTAAATCCAGCGATGAGATTGCGGTCTTCACTCTAGTCGAATGATGTAATTACAACCGAGAGGTCGTGGTCTTCATTCCATAGAGTCAGGTGATGTAAATCCAGCGATGAAGTTGTGGTCTTCACTCTAGTTGAATGATGTAATTACAACCGAGAGGTCGTAGTCTTCATTCCATTGAGTCAGGTGATGTAAATCCAGTGATGAGGTTGCGGTCTTCACTCTAGTTGAATGATGTAATTACAACCTAGAGGTCATGGTCTTCATTCCATAGAGTCGGGTGATGTAAATCTAGCGATGAGGTTGTGGTCTTCACTCCAGTTGAATGATGTAATTACAACCAAGAGGTCGTGGTCTTCATTCCATAGAGTCAGGTGATGTAAATCCAGCGATGAGGTTGCGGTCTTCACTCTAGTTGAATGATGTAATTACAACCGAGAGGTCGTGGACTTCATTCCATAGAGTCAGGTGATGTAAATCCAGCGATGAGGTTGTTGTCTTCACTCTAGCTGAATGATGTAATTACAACCGAAAGATCGTGGTGTTCATTCCATAGAGTCAGGAGATGTAAATCCAGCGATGAGGTTGTGGTCTTCACTCTAGTTGAATGATGTAATTACCACCGAGAGGTCGTGGTCTTCATTCCATAGAGTCAGGTGATGTAAATCCAGTGATGAGGTTGTGGTCTTCACTCTAGTTGAATGATGTAATTACAACCGAGAGGTCGTGGTGTTCATTCCATAGAGGCAGGTGATGTAAATCCAAATGAGGTTGTGGTCTTCACTCTAGTTGAATGATGTAATTACAACCGAGAGGTCGTGGTCTTCATTCCATAGAGTCGTGATGTAAATCCAAATGATGAGGTTGTGGTCTTCACTCTAGTTGAATGATGTAATTACAACCGAGAGGTCGTGGTCTTCATTCCATAGAGTCGTGATGTAAATCCAAATGATGAGGTTGCGGTCTTCACTCTAGTTGAATGATGTAATTACAACCGAGAGGTCGTGGTCTTCATTCCATAGAGTCGTGATGTAAATCCAATGATGAGGTTGTGGTCTTCACTCTAGTTGAATGATGTAATTACAACCGAGAGGTCGTGGTCTTCATTCCATAGAGTCAGGTGATGTAAATCCAGCGATGAGGTTGTGGTCTTCACTCTAGTTGAATGATGTAAGTACAACCGAGAGGTCGTGGTCTTCATTCCATAGAGTCAGGTGATGTAAATCCAACGATGAGGTTGTGGTCTTCACTCCAGTGGAATGATGTAATTACAACCGAGAGGTCGTAGTGTTCATTCCATTGAATCAGGTGATGAAAATCCAGCGATGAGGTTGTGGTCTTCACTAAAGTTGAATGATGTAATAACAATCGAGAGGTCGTGGTCTTCAACACATAGAGTAAGGTGATGTAAATCCAACGATGAGGTTGCGGTCTTCACTCTAGTTGAATGATGTAATCACAACCGAGAGGTCGTGGACTTCATTCCATAGAGTCAGGTGATGTAAATCCAGCGATGAGGTTGTGGTCTGCACTCCAGTTGAATGATGTAATTACAACCAAGAGGTCGTGATCTTCATTCCATAGAGTCAGGTGATGTAAATCCAGCGATGAGGTTGTGGTCTTCACTCTAGTTGAATGATGTAATTACAACCGAGAGGTCATGGTCTTCAATACATAGAGTAAGGTGATGTAAATCCAACGATGAGGTTGCGGTCTTCACTCTAGTTGAATGATGTAATCACAACCGAGAGGTCGTGGACTTCATTCCATAGAGTCAGGTGATGTAAATCCAGCGATGAGGTTGTGGTCTTCACTCTAGTTGAATGATGTAATTACAACTGAGAGGTCGTGGTCTGCATTCCATAGAGTCAGGTGATGTAAATCAAGTAAAGTGGATGCATGTCTCTACTCTAGTTGAATTTTGTAATGCCAACTCAAAGGTCCTGGTATATTTTCCATAGAGTCAGGTGATGTAAATCCAGCGATGAGGTTGTGGTCTTCACTCCAGTTGAATGATGTAATTACAATCGAGAGGTCGTGGTCTTCACTCCATAGAGTCGGGTGATGTAAATCCAGCGATGAGGTTGTGGTCTTCACTCTAGTTGAATGCTGTAATTACAACCGAGAGGTCGTGGTCTTCACTCCATAGAGTCAGGTGATGTAAATCCAGCGATGAGGTTGTTGTCTTCACTCTAGCTGAATGATGTAATTACAATCGAGAGGTCGTGGTCTTCATTCCATAGAGTCGTGATGTAAATCCAAATGATGAGGTTGTGGTCTTCACTCTAGTTGAATGCTGTAATTACAACCGAGAGGTCGTGGTCTTCATTCCATAGAGTCAGGTGATGTAAATCCAGCGATGAGGTTGCTGTCTTCACTCTAGTTGAATGATGTAATTACAACCGAGAGGTCATGGTCTTTATTCCATTGAGTCAGGTGATGTAAATCCAGCGATGAGGTTGCGGTCTTCACTCTAGTTGAATGATGTAATTACCACCGAGAGGTTGTGGTCTTCATTCCATAGAGTCAGGTGATGTAAATCCAGCGATGAGGTTGTGGTCTTCACTCTAGTTGAATGATGTAATTACAACCGAGAGGTCGTAGTCTTCATTCCATTGAGTCAGGTGATGTAAATTCAGTGATGAGGTTGCGGTCTTCACTCTAGTTGAATGATGTAATTACAACCTAGAGGTCATGGTCTTCATTCCATAGAGTCGGGTGATGTAAATCTAGCGATGAGGTTGTGGTCTTCACTCCAGTTGAATGATGTAATTACAACCAAGAGGTCGTGGTCTTCATTCCATAGAGTCAGGTGATGTAAATCCAGCGATGAGGTTGCGGTCTTCACTCTAGTTGAATGATGTAATTACAACCGAGAGGTCGTGGACTTCATTCCATAGAGTCAGGTGATGTAAATCCAGCGATGAGGTTGTTGTCTTCACTCTAGCTGAATGATGTAATTACAACCGAGAGGTCGTGGTCTTCATTCCATAGAGTCAGGTGATGTAAATCCAAATGATGAGGTTGTGGTCTTCACTCTAGTTGAATGATGTAATTACAACCGAGAGGTCGTGGTCTTCATTCCATAGAGTCGTGATGTAAATCCAAATGATGAGGTTGTGGTCTTCACTCTAGTTGAATGATGTAATTACAACCGAGAGGTCGTGGTCTTCATTCCATAGAGTCGTGATGTAAATCCAAATGATGAGGTTGTGGTCTTCACTCTAGTTGAATGATGTAATTACCACCGAGAGGTCGTGGTCTTCATTCCATAGAGTCAGGTGATGTAAATCCAGCGATGAGGTTGTGGTCTTCACTCTAGTTGAATGATGTAATTACAACCGAGAGGTCATGGTCTTTATTCCATTGACTCAGGTGATGTAAATCCAGCGATGAGGTTGCGGTCTTCACTCTAGTTGAATGATGTAATTACAACCGAAAGGTCGTGGTGTTCATTCCATAGAGTCAGGAGATGTAAATCCAGCGATGAGGTTGCGGTCTTCACTCTATTTGAATGATGTAATTACAACCGATAGGTCGTGGTCTTCATTCCATAGAGTCGTGATGTAAATCCAAATGATGAGGTTGTTGTCTTCACTCTAGTTGAATGATGTAATTACAACCGAGAGGTCGTGGTCTTCATTCCATAGAGTCGTGATGTAAATCCAAATGATGAGGTTGTGGTCTTCACTCCAATTGAATGATGTAATTACAACCAAGATGTCGTGGTCTTCATTCCATAGAGTCAGGTAATGTAAATCCAGCGATGAGGTTGTGTTCTTCACTCTAGTTGAATGATGTAATTACAACCAAGAGGTCGTGGTCTTCATTCCATAGAGTCGTGATGTAAATCCAAATGATGAGGTTGTGGTCTTCACTCTAGTTGAATGCTGTAATTACAACCGAGAGGTCGTGGTCTTCACTCCATAGAGTCGGGTGATGTAAATCCAGCGATGAGGTTGTTGTCTTCACTCTAGCTGAATGATGTAATTACAACCGAGAGGTCGTGGTCTTCATTCCATAGAGTCAGGAGATGTAAATCCAGCGATGAGGTTGTGGTCTTCACTCTAGTTGAATGATGTAATTACCACCGAGAGGTCGTGGTCTTCATTCCATAGAGTCAGGTGATGTAAATCCAGCGATGAGGTTGCGGTCTTCACTCCAGTTGAATGATGTAATTACAACCGAGAGGTCGTGGTCTTCATTCCATAGAGTCAGGTGATGTAAATCCAGCGATGAGGTTGTGGTCTTCACTCTAGTTGAATGCTGTAATTACAACCGAGAGGTCGTGGTCTGCATTCCATAGAGTCAGGTGATGTAAATCAAGTAAAGTGGATGCATGTCTCTACTCTAGTTGAATTATGTAATGCCAACTCAAAGGTCCTGGTATATTTTCCATAGAGTCAGGTGATGTAAATCCAGCGATGAGGTTGTGGTCTTCACTCCAGCTGAATGATGTAATTACAACCAAGAGGTCGTAGTCTTCATTCCATAGAGTCAGGTGATGTAAATCCAGCAATGAGGTTGCGGTCTTCACTCTAGTTGAATGATGTAATTACAACCGAGAGGTCGTGGACTTCATTCCATAGAGTCAGGTGATGTAAATCCAGCGATGAGGTTGCGGTCTTCACTCTAGTTGAATAATGTAATTACAACCGAGAGGTCATGGTCTTCATTCCATAGAGTCAGGTGATGTAAATCCAGTGATGAGGTTGTGGTCTTCACTCCAGTTGAATGATGAAATTACAACCGAGAGGTCGTGGTCTTTATTCCATAAAGTCAGGTGATGTAAATCCAACGATGAAGTTGTGGTCTTCACTCTAGTTGAATGATGTAATTACAACCGAGAGGTCATGGTCTTCATTTCATAGAGCCAGGTGATGTAAATCCAAATGATGAGGTTGCGGTCTTCACTCTAGTTGAATGATGTAATTACAACCGAGAGGTCGTGGTCTTCATTCCATAGAGTCGTGATGTAAATCCAAATGATGAGGTTGTGGTCTTCACTCTAGTTGAATGATGTAATTACAACCGAGAGGTCGTAGTCTTCATTCCATAGAGTCGTGATGTAAATCCAAATGATGAGGTTGCGGTCTTCACTCTAGTTGAATGATGTAATTACAACCTAGAGGTCATGGTCTTCATTCCATAGAGTCGTGATGTAAATCCAATGATGAGGTTGTGGTCTTCACTCTAGTTGAATGATGTAATTACAACCAAGAGGTCGTGGTCTTCATTCCATAGAGTCGTGATGTAAATCCAAATGATGAGGTTGCGGTCTTCACTCTAGTTGAATGATGTAATTACAACCGAGAGGTCGTGGTCTTCATTCCATAGAGTCGATGATGTAAATCCAAATGATGAGGTTGTTGTCTTCACTCTAGTTGAATGATGTAATTACAACCGAGAGGTCGTGGTCTTCATTCCATAGAGTCGTGATGTAAATCCAAATGATGAGGTTGTGGTCTTCACTCTAGTTGAATGATGTAATTACAACCGAGAGGTCGTGGTCTTCATTCCATAGAGTCGTGATGTAAATCCAATATGAGGTTGCGGTCTTCACTCTATTTGAATGATGTAATTACAACCGATAGGTCGTGGTCTTCATTTCATAGAGTCAGGTGATGTAAATCCAATGATGAGGGTGTTGTCTTCACTCTAGCTGAATGATGTAATTACAACCGAGAGGTCGTGGTCTTCATTCCATAGAGTCAGGTTCATTGAGTCAGGTGATGTAAATCCAATGATGAGGTTGTTGTCTTCACTCTAGCTGAATGATGTAATTACAACCGAGAGGTCGTGGTCTTCATTCCATAGAGTCAGGTGATGTAAATCCAGTGATGAGGTTGTGGTCTTCACTCTAGTTGAATGATGTAATTACAACCGAGAGGTCGTGGTCTTCATTCCATAGAGTCAGGTGATGTAAATCCAGCGATGAGGTTGTGGTCTTCACTCTAGTTGAATGATGTAATTACAACCGAGAGGTCGTGGTCTTCATTCCATAGAGTCAGGTGATGTAAATCCAACGATGAGGTTGTTGTCTTCACTCTAGTTGAATGATGTAATTACAACCGAGAGGTCGTGGACTTCATTCCATAGAATCATGTGATGTAAATCCAGCGATGAGGTTGTTGTCTTCACTCTAGCTGAATGATGTAATTACAACCGAGAGGTCGTGGTCTTCATTCCATAGAGTCAGGAGATGTAAATCCAGCGATGAGGTTGTGGTCTTCACTCTAGTTGAATGATGTAATTACCACCGAGAGGTCGTGGTCTTCATTCCATAGAGTCAAGTGATGTAAATCCAGCGATGAGGTTGCGGTCTTCACTCTAGTTGAATGATGTAATTACAACCGAGAGGTCGTGGTCTTCATTCCATAGAGTCGTGATGTAAATCCAAATGATGAGGTTGCGGTCTTCACTCCAGTTGAATGATGTAATTACAACCGGGAGGTCGTGGTCTTCATTCCATAGAGTCAGGTGATGTAAATCCATCGATGAGGTTGTGGTCTTCACTCTAGTTGAATGCTGTAATTACAACCGAGAGGTCGTGGTCTTCATTCCATAGAGTCAGGTGATGTAAATCCAACGATGAGGTTGCGGTCTTCACTCTAGTTGAATGATGTAATTACAACCAAGAGGTCGTGGTCTTCATTCCATAGAGTCAGGTGATGTAAATCCAGCGATGAGGTTGTGGTCTTCACTCTAGTTGAATGATGTAATTACAACTGAGAGGTCGTGGTCTGCATTCCATAGAGTCAGGTGATGTAAATCAAGTAAAGTGGATGCATGTCTCTACTCTAGTTGAATTATATAATTACAACTGAGATGTCGTAGTCTTCATTCCATAGAGTCAGGTGATGTAAATCCAGCGATGAGGTTGTGGTCTTCACTCCAGTTGAATGATGTAATTACAACCAAGAGGTCGTGGTCTTCATTCCATAGAGTCTGGTGATGAAAATCCAACGATGAGGTTGCGGTCTTCACTCTAGTTGAATGATGTAATCACAACCGAGAGGTCGTGGACTTCATTCCATAGAGTCAGGTGATGTAAATCCAGCGATGAGGTTGTGGTCTTCACTCCAGTTGAATGATGTAATTACAATGGAGAGGTCGTGGTCTTCACTCCATAGAGTCGGGTGATGTAAATCTAGCGATGAGGTTGTGGTCTTCACTCTAGTTGAATGCTGTAATTACAACCGAGAGGTCGTGGTCTTCACTCCATAGAGTCGGGTGATGTAAATCCAAATGATGAGGTTGTGGTCTTCACTCTAGTTGAATGATGTAATTACAACCGAGAGGTCGTGGTCTTCATTCCATAGAGTCGTGATGTAAATCCAATGATGAGGTTGTGGTCTTCACTCTAGTTGAATGATGTAATTACAACCGAGAGGTCGTGGTCTTCATTCCATAGAGTCGTGATGTAAATCCAATGATGAGGTTGTTGTCTTCACTCTAGTTGAATGATGTAATTACAACCGAGAGGTCGTGGTCTTCATTCCATAGAGTCGAGATGTAAATCCATTCGATGAGGTTGTGGTCTTCACTCTAGTTGAATGATGTAATTACAACCGAGAGGTCGTGGTCTTCATTCCATAGAGTCGTGTGATGTAAATCCAAATGATGAAGTTGCGGTCTTGACTCCAGTTGAATGATGTAATTACAACCGAGGGGTCGGGCTGTTCATTCTATAGAGTCAGGTGATGTAGATCCAAATGATGAGGTTGTGGTCTTCACTCTAGTTGAATGCTATAATTACAACCGAGAGGTGGTGGTCTTCATTCCATAGAGTCAGGTGATGTAAATCAAGTAAAGTGGATGCATGTCTCTACTTTAGTTGAATTATGTAATGCCAACTGAAAGGTCCTGGTATTTTTTCCATAGAGTCGTGATGTAAATCCAAATGATGAGGTTGTGGTCTTCACTCTAGTTGAATGATGTAATTACAACCAAGAGGTCGTGGTCTTCATTCCATAGAGTCGTGATGTAAATCCAAATGATGAGGTTGCGGTCTTCACTCTAGTTGAATGATGTAATTACAACCGAGAGGTCGTGGACTTCATTCCATAGAGTCGTGATGTAAATCCAAATGATGAGGTTGTTGTCTTCACTCTAGTTGAATGATGTAATTACAACCGAGAGGTCGTGGTCTTCATTCCATAGAGTAAGGTGATGTAAATCCAAATGATGAGGTTGTGGTCTTCACTCTAGTTGAATGATGTAATTACAACCGAGAGGTCGTGGTCTTCATTCCATAGAGTCGATGATGTAAATCCAAATGATGAGGTTGTGGTCTTCACTCTAGTTGAATGATGTAATTACAACCGAGAGGTCATGGTCTTCATTCCATAGAGTCGTGATGTAAATCCAAATGATGAGGTTGTGGTTTTCACTCCAATTAAATGATGTAATTACCATCGAGAGGTCGTGGTCTTCATTCCATAGAGTCAGGTGATGTAAATCCAGCGATGAAGTTGTGGTCTTCACTCTAGTTGAATGATGTAATTACAACCGAGAGGTCGTGGTCTTCATTCCATTGAGTCAAGTGATGTAAATCCAGTGATGAGGTTGCGGTCTTCACTCTAGTTGAATGATGTAATTACAACCTAGAGGTCATGGTCTTCATTCCATAGTGTCGGGTGATTTAAATCCAGCGATGAGGTTACGTTCTTCACTCTAGTTGAATGATGTAATTACAACCAAGAGGTCGTGGTCTTCATTCCATAGATTCAGGTGATGTAAATCTAGTGATGAGGTTGCGGTCTTTACTCTAGCTGAATAATGTAATTACAACCGATATGTCGTGGTCTTCATTCCATAGACTCAGGTGATGTAAATCCAGCGATGAGGTTGCGGTCTTCACTCGAGCTGAATGATGTAATTACAACCCAGAGGTCGTGGTCTTTATTCCATAAAGTCAGGTGTCGTAAATCCAAACATGAGGTTGTGGTCTTCACTCTAGTTGAATGATGTAATTACAACCGAGAGGTCGTGGTCTTCATTCCATAGAGTCGTGATGTAAATCCAATGATGAGGTTGTGGTCTTCACTCTAGTTGAATGATGTAATTACAACCGAGAGGTCGTGGTCTTCATTCCATAGAGTCGTGATGTAAATCAAGCAAATGAGGTTGCGGTCTTCACTCTAGTTGAATGATGTAATTACAACCGAGAGGTCGTGGTCTTCATTCCATAGAGTCGTGATGTAAATCCAAATGATGAGGTTGTGGTCTTCACTCTAGTTGAATGATGTAATTACAACCGAGAGGTCGTGGTCTTCATTCCATAGAGTCAGGTGATGTAAATCCAATGATGAGGTTGTGGTCTTCACTCTAGTTGAATGATGTAATTACAACCGAGAGGTCGTGGTCTTCATTCCATAGAGTCAGGTGATGTAAATCCAGTGATGAGGTTGTGGTCTTCACTCTAGTTGAATGATGTAATTACAACCGAGAGGTTGTGGTCTTCATTCCATAGAGTCAGGTGATGTAAATCCAGCGATGAGGTTGTAGTCTTCACTCTAGTTGAATGATGTAATTACAACCGAGTGGTCGTGGTCTTCATTCCATAGAGTCAGGTGATGTAAATCCAATATGAGGTTGTAGTTTTCACTCTAGTTGAATGATGTAATTACAACCGAGAGGTCGTGGTCTTCATTCCATAGAGTCGTGATGTAAATGCAGTGATGAGGTTGCCGACTTCACTGGAGTTGAATGATGTAATTTCCATCGAGAGGTCGTGGTCTTCATTCCATAGAGTCGTGATGTAAATCCAATGATGAGGTTGTGGTCTTCACTCTAGTTGAATGATGTAATTACAACCGAGAGGTCGTGGTCTTCATTCCATAGAGTCGTGATGTAAATCCAAATGATGAGGTTGTGGTCTTCACTCTAGTTGAATGATGTAATTACCACCGAGAGGTCGTGGTCTTCATTCCATAGAGTCAGGCGATGTAAATCCAGCGATGAGGTTGCGGTCTTCACTCCAGTTGAATGATGTAATTACAACCGAGAGGTCGTGGTCTTCATTCCATAGAGTGAGGTGATGTAAATCCAGCGATGAGGTTGCGGTCTTCACTCTAGTTGAATGATGTAATTACAACCGATAGGTCGTGGTCTTCATTCCATAGAGTCAGGTGATGTAAATCCAGCGATGAGGTTGTTGTCTTCACTCTAGCTGAATGATGTAATTACAACCGAGAGGTCGTGGTCTTCATTCCATAGAGTCAGGAGATGTAAATCCATCGATGAGGTTGTGGTCTTCACTCTAGTTGAATGATGTAATTACCACCGAGAGGTCGTGGTCTTCATTCCATAGAGTCAGGTGATGTAAATCCAGCGATGAGGTTGCGGTCTTCACTCCAGTTGAATGATGTAATTACAACCGAGAGGTCGTGGTCTTCATTCCATAGAGTCAGGTGATGTAAATCCAGCGATGAGGTTGTGGTCTTCACTCTAGTTGAATGCTGTAATTACAACCGAGAGGTCGTGGTCTTCATTCCATAGAGTCAGGTGATGTAAATCAAGTAAAGTGGATGCATGTCTCTACTCTAGTTGAATTATGTAATGCCAACTGAAAGGTCCTGGTATTTTTTCCATAGAGTCAGGTGATGTAAATCCAGCGATGAGGTTGTGGTCTTCACTCCAGTTGAATGATGTAATTACAACCAAGAGGTCGTGGTCTTCATTCCATAGAGTCAGGTGATGTAAATCCAGCGATGAGGTTGCGGTCTTCACTCTAGTTGAATGATGTAATTACAACCGAGAGGTCTTGGACTTCATTCCATAGAGTCAAGTGATGTAAATCCATCGATGAGGTTGTTCTCTTCACTCTAGCTGAATGATGTAATTACAACCGAGAGGTCGTGGTCTTCAATACATAGAGTAAGGTGATGTAAATCCAGCGATGAGGTTGTGGTCTTCACTCTAGTTGAATGATGTAATTACAACCGAGAGGTCGTGGTCTTCATTCCATAGAGTCAGGTGATGTAAATCCAGCGATGAGGTTGTGGTCTTCACTCTAGTTGAATGATGTAATTACAACCGAGAGGTCGTGGTCTTCATTCCATAGAGTCAGGTGATGTAAATCCAGCGATGAGGTTGCGGTCTTCACTCTAGTTGAATGAGGTAATTACAACCGAGAGGTCGTGGACTTCATTCCATAGAGTCTGGTGATGTAAATCCATCGATGAGGTTGTGGTCTTCACTCTAGTTGAATGATGTAATTACAACCGAGAGGTCGTAGTCTTCATTCCATTGAGTCAGGTGATGTAAATCCAGTGATGAGGTTGCGGTCTTCACTCTAGTTGAATGATGTAATTACAACCTAGAGGTCATGGTCTTCATTCCATAGAGTTGGGTGATGTAAATCCAGCGATGAGGTTGTTGTCTTCACTCTAGCTGAATGATGTAATTACAACCGAGAGGTCGTGGTCTTCATTCCATAGAGTAAGGTGATGTAAATCCAGCGATGAAGTTGTGGTCTTCACTCTAGTTGAATGCTGTAATTACAACCGAGAGGTCGTGGTCTTCATTCCATAGAGTCAGATGATGTAAATCCAGCGATGAGGTTGCTGTCTTCACTCTAGTTGAATGATGTAATTACAACCGAGAGGTCATGGTCTTTATTCCATTGAGTCAGGTGATGTAAATCCAAATGATGAGGTTGTGGTCTTCACTCTAGTTGAATGATGTAATTACAACCGAGAGGTCGTGGTCTTCATTCCATAGAGTCGTGATGTAAATCCAAATGATGAGGTTGCGGTCTTCACTCTAGTTGAATGATGTAATTACAACCGAGAGGTCGTGGTCTTCATTCCATAGAGTCAGGTGATGTAAATCCAGCGATGAGGTTGTGGTCTTCACTCCAGTTGAATGATGTAATTACAACCAAGAGGTCGTGGTCTTCATTCGATAGAGTTAGGTGATGTAAATCCATCGATGAGGTTGTGGTCTTCACTCTAGTTGAATGCTGTAATTACAACCGAGAGGTCGTGGTCTGCATTCCATAGAGTCAGGTGATGTAAATCCAGCGATGAGGTTGCGGTCTTCACTCTAGTTGAATGATGTAATTACAACCGAGAAGTCGTGGACTTCATTCCATAGAGTCAGGTGATGTAAATCCAGCGATGAGGTTGCGGTCTTCACTCTAGTTGAAGGCTGTAATTACAACCGAGAGGTGGTGGTCTTCATTCCATAGAGTCAGGTGATGTAAATCAAGTAAAGTGGATGCATGTCTCTACTCTAGTTGAATTATGTAATTACAACCGAGAGGTCGTGGTCTTCATTCCATAGAGTCAGGTGATGTAAATCCAGCGATGAGGTTGCGGTCTTCACTCTAGTTGAATGCTGTAATTACAACCGAGAGGTGGTGGTCTTCATTCCATAGAGTCAGGTGATGTAAATCCAGCGATGAGGTTGCTGTCTTCACTCTAGTTGAATGATGTAATTACAACCGAGAGGTCGTGGACTTCATTCCATAGAGTCAGGTGATGTAAATCCAGCGATGAGGTTGTTGCCTTCACTCTAGCTGAATGATGTAATTACAACCGAGAGGTCGTGGTCTTCATTCCATAGAGTAAGGTGATGTAAATCCAGCGATGAGGTTGTGGTCTTCACTCTAGTTGAATGCTGAAATTACAACCGAGAGGTCGTGGTCTTCATTCCATAGAGTCAGGTGATGTAAATCCAGCGATGAGGTTGTGGTCTTCACTCCAGTTGAATGATGTAATTACAACCGAGAGGTCATGGTCTTCATTCCAAAGAGTCAGGTGATGTAAATCCAATGATGAGGTTACGGTTCTCACTCTAGTTGAATGATGTAATTACAACCGAGAGGTCATGGTCTACATTCCATAGAGTCAGGTGATGTAAATCCAGCGATGAGGTTGCGGTCTTCACTCTAGTTGAATGATGTAATTACAATCGAGAGGTCGTAGTCTTCATTCCACTGAGTCAGGTGATGTAAATCCAGTGATGAGGTTGCGGTCTTCACTATAGTTGAATGATGTAATTACAACCTAGAGGTCATGGTCTTCATTCCATAGAGTCAGGAGATGTAAATCCAGCGATGGGGTTGTGGTCTTCACTCTAGTTGAATGATGTAATTACCACCGAGAGGTCGTGGTCTTCATTCCATAGAGTCAAGTGACGTAAATCCAGCGATGAGGTTGCGGTCTTCACTCCAGTTGAATGATGTAATTACAACCGAGAGGTCGTGGTCTTCATTCTATAGAGTCAGGTGATGTAAATCCAGCGATGAGGTTGTGGTCTTCACTCTAGTTGAATGCTGTAATTACAACCGAGAGGTCATGGTCTTCATTCCATAGAGTCAGGTGATGTAAATCCAAATGATGAGGTTGTGGTCTTCACTCTAGTTGAATGATGTAATTACCACCGAGAGGTCGTGGTCTTCATTCCATAGAGTCGTGATGTAAATCCAATGATGAGGTTGTGGTCTTCACTCTAGTTGAATGATGTAATTACAACCGAGAGGTCGTGGTCTTCATTCCATAGAGTCGTGATGTAAATCAAGCAAATGAGGTTGCGTCTTCACTCTAGTTGAATGATGTAATTACAACCGAGAGGTCGTGGTCTTCATTCTATAGAGTCAGGTGATATAAATCCAGTGATGAGGTTGTGGTCTTCACTCTAGTTGAATGATGTAATTACAACCAAGAGGTCGTGGTCTTCATTCCATAGAGTCAGGTGATATAAATCCAGCGATGAGGTTGCGGTCTTCACTCCAGTTGAATGATGTAATTACAACCGAGAGGTCGTGGTCTTCATTTCATAGAGTCAGGTGATGTAAATCCAAATGATGAGGTTGTTGTCTTCACTCTAGTTGAATGATGTAATTACAACCGAGAGGTCGTGGTCTTCATTCCATAGAGTCGTGATGTAAATCCAAATGATGAGGTTGTGGTCTTCACTCTAGTTGAATGATGTAATTACAACCGAGAGGTCGTGGTCTTCATTCCATAGAGTCGTGATGTAAATCCAAATGATGAGGTTGTGGTCTTCACTCTAGTTGAATGATGTAATTACAACCGAGAGGTCGTGGTCTTCATTCCATAGAGTCGTGATGTAAATCCAAATGATGAGGTTGCGGTCTTCACTCTAGTTGAATGATGTAATTACAACCGAGAGGTCGTGGTCTTCATTCCATAGAGTCGTGATGTAAATCCAAATGATGAGGTTGTTGTCTTCACTCTAGTTGAATGATGTAATTACAACCGAGAGGTCGTGGTCTTCATTCCATAGAGTCGTGATGTAAATCCAAATGATGAGGTTGTGGTCTTCACTCTAGTTGAATGATGTAATTACAACCGAGAGGTCGTGGTCTTCATTCCATAGAGTCGTGATGTAAATCCAAATGATGAGGTTGTGGTCTTCACTCTAGTTGAATGATGTAATTACAACCGAGAGGTCGTGGTCTTCATTCCATAGAGTCGTGATGTAAATCCAAATGATGAGGTTGTGGTCTTCACTCTAGTTGAATGATGTAATTACAACCGAGAGGTCGTGGTCTTCATTCCATAGAGTCGTGATGTAAATCCAAATGATGAGGTTGTGGTCTTCACTCTAGTTGAATGATGTAATTACAACCGAGAGGTCGTGGTCTTCATTCCATAGAGTCTGATGTAAATCCAAATGATGAGGTTGTGGTCTTCACTCCAGTTGAATGATGTAATTACAACCAAGAGGTCGTGG
Organism: Anisodus acutangulus; assembly: GCA_029783415.1. NCBI lineage: Eukaryota > Viridiplantae > Streptophyta > Magnoliopsida > Solanales > Solanaceae > Anisodus > Anisodus acutangulus. The sequence continues at coordinate 289,088 of CM056501.1, forward strand.
TCTTCATTCCATAGAGTCAGGTGATGTAAATCCAGCGATGAGGTTGCGGTCTTCACTCTAGTTGAATGATGTAATTACAACCGAGAGGTCGTGGACTTCATTCCATAGAGTCAGGTGATGTAAATCCAGCGATGAGGTTGTTGTCTTCACTCTAGCTGAATGATGTAATTACAACCGAAAGGTCGTGGTGTTCATTCCATAGAGTCAGGAGATGTAAATCCAGCGATGAGGTTGTGGTCTTCACTCTAGTTGAATGATGTAATTACCACCGAGAGGTCGTGGTCTTCATTCCATAGAGTCAGGTGATGTAAATCCAGTGATGAGGTTGCGGTCTTCACTCTAGTTGAATGATGTAATTACAACCGAGAGGTCGTGGTGTTCATTCCATAGAGGCAGGTGATGTAAATCAAGCAAATGGGATGCGGTTTTCACTCTAATTAAATGATGTAATTACCATCGAGAGGTCGTGGTCTTCATTCCATAGAGTCAGGTGATGTAAATCCAGCGATGAAGTTGTGGTCTTCACTCTAGTTGAATGATGTAATTACAACCGAGAGGTCGTAGTCTTCATTCCATTGAGTCAGGTGATGTAAATCCAGCGATGAGGTTGCGGTCTTCACTCTAGTTGAATGATGTAATTACAACCGAGAGGTCATGGTATTTTTTCCCTAGAGTCAGGAGATGTAAATCCAACGATGAGGTTTTGGTCTTCACTCTAGGTAAATGATGTAATTACCACCGAGAGGTCGTGGTCTTCATTCCATAGAGTCAGATGATGTAAATCCAGCGATGAGGTTGTTGTCTTCACTCTAGCTGAATGATGTAATTACAACCGAGAGGTCGTGGTCTTCATTCCATAGAGTCAGGTGATGTAAATCCAAATGATGAGGTTGTGGTCTTCACTCTAGTTGAATGATGTAATTACAACCGAGAGGTCGTGGTCTTCATTCCATAGAGTCGTGATGTAAATCCAAATGATGAGGTTGTGGTCTTCACTCTAGTTGAATGATGTAATTACAACCGAGAGGTCGTGGTCTTCATTCCATAGAGTCGTGATGTAAATCCAAATGATGAGGTTGTGGTCTTCACTCTAGTTGAATGATGTAATTACAACCGAGAGGTCGTGGTCTTCATTCCATAGAGTCGTGATGTAAATCCAAATGATGAGGTTGTTGTCTTCACTCTAGTTGAATGATGTAATTACAACCGAGAGGTCGTGGTCTTCATTCCATAGAGTCGTGATGTAAATCCAAATGATGAGGTTGTGGTCTTCACTCTAGTTGAATGATGTAATTACAACCGAGAGGTCGTGGTCTTCATTCCATAGAGTCGTGATGTAAATCCAAATGATGAGGTTGTGGTCTTCACTCTAGTTGAATGATGTAATTACAACCGAGAGGTCGTGGTCTTCATTCCATAGAGTCGTGATGTAAATCCAAATGATGAGGTTGTGGTCTTCACTCTAGTTGAATGATGTAATTACAACCGAGAGGTCGTGGTCTTCATTCCATAGAGTCGTGATGTAAATCCAATGATGAGGTTGTTGTCTTCACTCTAGTTGAATGATGTAATTACAACCGAGAGGTCGTGGTCTTCATTCCATAGAGTCGTGATGTAAATCCACTCGATGAGGTTGTGGTCTTCACTCTAGTTGAATGATGTAATTACAACCGAGAGGTCGTGGTCTTCATTCCATAGAGTCGTGATGTAAATCCAAATGATGAGGTTGTGGTCTTCACTCTAGTTGAATGATGTAATTACAACCGAGAGGTCGTGGTCTTCATTCCATAGAGTCGTGATGTAAATCCAATGATGAGGTTGTGGTCTTCACTCTAGTTGAATGATGTAATTACAACCGAGAGGTCGTGGTCTTCATTCCATAGAGTCGTGATGTAAATCAAGTAAAGAGGTTGCATGTCTTCACTCTAGTTGAATGATGTAATTACAACCGAGAGGTCGTGGGTCTTCATTCGATCGAGTCAGGTGATGTAAATCCAGTGATGAGGTTGTGGTCTTCACTCCAGTTGAATGATGTAATTACAAAGGAGAGGTCGTGGTCTTCATTCCATAGAGTCAGGAGATGTAAATCCAACGATGAGGTTGTGGCTTCACACCAGTTGAATGATGTAATTACCACCGAGAGGTCGTGGACTTCATTCCATAGAGTTAGGTGATGTAAATCCAGCGATGAGGTTGTGGTCTTTACTCCAGTTGAATGACGTAATTACCACCGAGAGGTCGTGGTCTTCATTCCAAAGAGTCCGGTGATGTAAATCCAGCAATGAGGTTGTGGTCTTCACTCTAGTTGAATGATGTAATTACAACCTAGAGGTCATGGTCTTCATTCCATAGAGTCGGGTGATGTAAATCCAGCGATGAGGTTGTGGTCTTCACTCTAGTTGAATGATATAATTACAACCGAGAGGTCGTGGTCTTCATTCCATAGAGTCGTGATGTAAATCCAAATGATGAGGTTGTTGTCTTCACTCTAGTTGAATGATGTAATTACAACCGAGAGGTCGTGGTCTTCATTCCATAGAGTCGAGATGTAAATCCAAATGATGAGGTTGTGGTCTTCACTCTAGTTGAATGATGTAATTACAACCGAGAGGTCGTGGTCTTCATTCCATAGAGTCGTGATGTAAATCCAATGATGAGGTTGTGGTCTTCACTCTAGTTGAATGATGTAATTACAACCGAGAGGTCGTGGTCTTCATTCCATAGAGTCGTGATGTAAATCCAAATGATGAGGTTGTGGTCTTCACTCTAGTTGAATGATGTAATTACAACCGAGAGGTCGTGGTCTTCATTCCATAGAGTCGTGATGTAAATCCAAATGATGAGGTTGTGGTCTTCACTCTAGTTGAATGATGTAATTACAACCGAGAGGTCGTGGTCTTCATTCCATAGAGTCGTGATGTAAATCCAAATGATGAGGTTGTGGTCTTCACTCTAGTTGAATGATGTAATTACAACCGAGAGGTCGTGGTCTTCATTTCATAGAGTCAGTTGATGTAAATCCAATGATGAGGTTGTGGTCTTCACTGTAGCTGAATGATGTAATTACAACGGAGAGGGCGTGGGCTTCGTTCCATAGAGTCGTGATGTAAATCCAAATGATGAGGTTGCGGTCTTCACTCTATTTGAATGATGTAATTACAACCGATAGGTCGTGGTCTTCATTTCATAGAGTCAGGTGATGTAAATCCAATGATGAGGTTGTTGTCTTCACTCTAGCTGAATGATGTAATTACAACCGAGAGGTCGTGGTCTTCATTCCATAGAGTCAGGAGATGTAAATCCAGCGATGAGGTTGTGGTCTTCACTCTAGTTGAATGATGTAATTACCACCGAGAGGTCGTGGTCTTCATTCCATAGAGTCAGGTGATGTAAATCCAGAGATGAGGTTGCGGTCTTCACTCCAGTTGAATGATGTAATTACAACCGAGAGGTCGTGGACTTCATTCCATAGAGTCAGGTGATGTAAATCCAGCGATAAGGTTGTTGTCTTCACTCTAGCTGAATGATGTAATTACAACCGAAAGATCGTGGTGTTCATTCCATAGAGTCAGGAGATGTAAATCCAGCGATGAGGTTGTGGTCTTCACTCTAGTTGAATGATGTAATTACCACCGAGAGGTCGTGGTCTTCATTCCATAGAGTCAGGTGATGTAAATCCAGCGAAGAGGTTGCGGTCTTCACTCTAGTTGAATGATGTAATTACAACCGAGAGGTCGTGGTCTTCACTCCATAGAGTCGGGTGATGTAAATCCAGCGATGAGGTTGCTGTCTTCACTCTAGTTGAATGATGTAATTACAACCGAGAGGTCGTGGTTTTCATTCCATAGAGTCAGGTGATGTAAATCAAGCAAAGGTGATGCATGTCTCTACTCCAGGTGAATGATGTAATTACAACCGAGAGGACGTAGTCTTCATTCCATAGAATCAGGTGATGAAAATCTAGCGATGAGGTTGTGGTCTTCACTAAAGTTGAATGATGTAATAACAATCGAGAGGTCGTGGTCTTCATTCCATAGAGTCAGGTGACGTAAATCCAGCGATGTGGTTGCGTTCTTCACTCAAATTGAATGATGTAATTACAACCGAGAGGTCGTTGTCTTCATTTCATAGAGTAAGGTGATGTAAATCCAAATGATGAGGTTGTGGTCTTCACTCTAGTTGAATGATGTAATTACAACCGAGAGGTCGTGGTCTTCATTCCATAGAGTCGTGATGTAAATCCAAATGATGAGGTTGTGGTCTTCACTCTAGTTGAATGATGTAATTACAACCGAGAGGTCGTGGTCTTCATTCCATAGAGTCGTGATGTAAATCCAAATGATGAGGTTGTGGTCTTCACTCTAGTTGAATGATGTAATTACAACCGAGAGGTCGTGGTCTTCATTCCATAGAGTCGTGATGTAAATCCAAATGATGAGGTTGTTGTCTTCACTCTAGTTGAATGATGTAATTACAACCGAGAGGTCGTGGTCTTCATTCCATAGAGTCGTGATGTAAATCCAAATGATGAGGTTGTGGTCTTCACTCTAGTTGAATGATGTAATTACAACCGAGAGGTCGTGGTCTTCATTCCATAGAGTCGTGATGTAAATCCAATGATGAGGTTGTGGTCTTCACTCTAGTTGAATGATGTAATTACAACCGAGAGGTCGTGGTCTTCATTCCATAGAGTCTGATGTAAATCCAAAGCGATGAGGTTGCGGTCTTCACTCCAGTTGAATGATGTAATTACACCCGAGAGGTCGTGGTCTTCATTCCATAGAGTCAGGTGATGTAAATCCAGTGATGAGGTTGTGGTCTTCACTCTAGTTGAATGATGTAATTACAACCGAGAGGTCGTGGTCTTCATTCCATAGAGTCGTGATGTAAATCCAAATGATGAGGTTGCGGTCTTCACTCTAGTTGAATGATGTAATTACAACCGAGAGGTCGTGGTCTTCATTCCATAGAGTCGTGATGTAAATCCAAATGATGAGGTTGTGGTCTTCACTCTAGTTGAATGATGTAATTACAACCGAGAGGTCGTGGTCTTCATTCCATAGAGTCATGATGTAAATCCAAATGATGAGGTTGTGGTCTTCACTCTAGTTGAATGATGTAATTACAACCGAGAGGTCGTGGTCTTCATTCGATAGAGTCAGGTGATGTAAATCCAGCGATGAGGTTGCGGTCTTCACTCTAGTTGAATGCTGTAATTACAACCGAGAGGTTGTGGTCTTTATTCCATAGAGTCAGGTGATGTAAATCCAGCGATGAGGTTGTGGTCTTCACTCCAGTTGAATGATGTAATTACAACCAAGAGGTCGTGGTCTTCATTCCATAGAGTCAGGTGATGTAAATCCAGCGATGAGGTTGCGGTCTTCACTCTAGTTGAATGATGTAATTACAACCGAGAGGTCGTGGTCTTCATTCCATAGAGTCAGGTGATGTAAATCCAGTGATGAGGTTGTTGTCTTCACTCTAGCTGAATGATGTAATTACAACCGAGAGGTCGTGGTCTTCATTCCATAGAGTCAGGAGATGTAAATCCAGCGATGAGGTTGTGGTCTTCACTCTAGTTGAATGATGTAATGCCAACTGAAAGGTCATGGTCTTCACTCTAGTTGAATGATGAGGTTGTGGTCTTCACTCTAGTTGAATGCCGTAATTACAATCGAGAGGTCGTGGTCTTCATTCCATAGAGTGAGGTGATGTAAATCCAGCTATGAGGTTGCGGTCTTCACTCTAGTTGAATGATGTAATTACAACCGATAGGTCGTGGTCTTCATTCCATAGAGTCAGGTGATGTAAATCCAGCGATGAGGTTGTTGTCTTCACTCTAGCTGAATGATGTAATTACAACCGAGAGGTCGTGGTCTTCATTCCATAGAGTCAGGAGATGTAAATCCAGCGATGAGGTTGTGGTCTTCACTCTAGTTGAATGATGTAATTACCACCGAGAGGTCGTGGTCTTGATTCCATAGAGTCAGGCGATGTAAATCCAGCGATGAGGTTGCGGTCTTCACTCCAGTTGAATGATGTAATTACAACCGAGAGGTCGTGGTCTTCATTCCATAGAGTCAGGTGATGTAAATCCAGCGATGAGGTTGTGGTCTTCACTCTAGTTGAATGCTGTAATTACTACCGAGAGGTCGTGGTCTTCATTCCATAGAGTCAGGTGATGTAAATCAAGTAAAGTGGATGCATGTCTCTACTCTAGTTGAATTATGTAATGCCAACTGAAAGGTCCTGGTATTTTTTCCATAGAGTCAGGTTATGTAAATCCAGCGATGAGGTTGTGGTCTCACTCGAGTTGAATGATGTAATTACAACCAAGAGGTCGTGGTCTTCATTCCATAGAGTCAGGTGATGTAAATCCAGCGATGAGGTTGCGGTCTTCACTCTAGTTGAATGATGTAATTACAACCGAGAGGTCGTGGACTTCATTCCATAGAGTCTGGTGATGTAAATCCAGCGATGAGGTTGTTGTCTTCACTCTAGCTGAATGATGTAATTACAACCGAGAGGTCGTGGTCTTCATTCCATAGAGTAAGGTGATGTAAATCCAAATGATGAGGTTGTGGTCTTCACTCTAGTTGAATGATGTAATTACAACCGAGAGGTCGTGGTCTTCATTCCATAGAGTCAATGATGTAAATCCAAATGATGAGGTTGTGGTCTTCACTCTAGTTGAATGATGTAATTACAACCGAGAGGTCGTGGTCTTCATTCCATAGAGTCGTGATGTAAATCCAAATGATGAGGTTGTGGTCTTCACTCTAGTTGAATGATGTAATTACAACCGAGAGGTCGTGGTCTTCATTCCATAGAGTCGTGATGTAAATCCAAATGATGAGGTTGTGGTCTTCACTCTAGTTGAATGATGTAATTACAACCGAGAGGTCGTGGTCTTCATTCCATAGAGTCGTGATGTAAATCCAAATGATGAGGTTGTGGTCTTCACTCTAGTTGAATGATGTAATTACAACCTAGAGGTCATGGTCTTCATTCCATAGAGTCGTGATGTAAATCCAAAGAATGAGGTTGTGGTCTTCACTCTAGTTGAATGATGTAATTACAACCGAGAGGTCGTGGTCTTCATTCCATAGAGTCGTGATGTAAATCCAAATGATGAGGTTGTTGTCTTCACTCTAGTTGAATGATGTAATTACAACCGAGAGGTCGTGGTCTTCATTCCATAGAGTCGTGATGTAAATCCAAATGATGAGGTTGTGGTCTTCACTCTAGTTGAATGATGTAATTACAACCGAGAGGTCGTGGTCTTCATTCCATAGAGTCATGATGTAAATCCAATGATGAGGTTGTGGTCTTCACTCTAGTTGAATGATGTAATTACAACCGAGAGGTCGTGGTCTTCATTCCATAGAGTCGTGATGTAAATCCAAATGATGAGGTTGTGGTCTTCACTCTAGTTGAATGATGTAATTACAACCGAGAGGTCGTGGTCTTCATTCCATAGAGTCGTGATGTAAATCCAAATGATGAGGTTGTGGTCTTCACTCTAGTTGAATGATGTAATTACAACCGAGAGGTCGTGGTCTTCATTCCATAGAGTCGTGATGTAAATCCAATGATGAGGTTGTGGTCTTCACTCTAGTTGAATGATGTAATTACAACCGAGAGGTCGTGGTCTTCATTCCATAGAGTCAGTGATGTAAATCCAAATGATGAGGTTGTGGTCTTCACTCTAGTTGAATGATGTAATTACAACCGAGAGGTCGTGGTCTTCATTCCATAGAGTCGTGATGTAAATCCAAATGATGAGGTTGTTGTCTTCACTCTAGTTGAATGATGTAATTACAACCGAGAGGTCGTGGTCTTCATTCCATAGAGTCGAGATGTAAATCCAAATGATGAGGTTGTGGTCTTCACTCTAGTTGAATGATGTAATTTCCACCGAGAGGTCGTGGTCTTCATTCCATAGAGTCAGGTGATGTAAATCCAGCGATGAGGTTGCGGTCTTCACTCCAGTTGAATGATGTAATTACAACCAAGAGGTCGTGGTCTTCATTCCATAGAGTCAGGTGATGTAAATCCAGCGATGAGGTTGCGGTCTTCACTCTAGTTGAATGATGTAATTACAACCGAGAGGTCGTGGACTTCATTCCATAGAGTCAGGTGATGTAAATCCAGCGATGAGGTTGTTGTCTTCACTCTAGCTGAATGATGTAATTACAACCGAAAGATCGTGGTGTTCATTCCATAGAGTCAGGAGATGTAAATCCATCGATGAGGTTGTGGTCTTCACTCTAGTTGAATGATGTAATTACCACCGAGAGGTCGTGGTCTTGATTCCATAGAGTCAGGTGATGTAAATCCAGCGATGAAGTTGCGGTCTTCACTCCAGTTGAATGATGTAATTACAACCGAGAGGTCGTGCTCTTCATTCCATAGAGTCAGGTGATGTAAATCCAGCGATGAGGTTGTGGTCTTCACTCTAGTTGAATGCTGTAATTACAACCGAGAGGTGGTGGTCTTCATTCCATAGAGTCAGGTGATGTAAATCAAGTAAAGTGGATGCATGTCTCTACTTTAGTTGAATTATGTAATGCCAACTGAAAGGTCCTGGTATTTTTTCCATAGAGTCAGGTTATGTAAATCCAGCGATGAGGTTGTGGTCTCACTCGAGTTGAATGATGTAATTACAACCAAGAGGTCGTGGTCTTCATTCCATAGAGTCAGGTGATGTAAATCCAGCGATGAGGTTGCGGTCTTCACTCTAGTTGAATGATGTAATTACAACCGAGAGGTCGTGGTCTTCACTCCATAGAGTCGGGTGATGTAAATCCAGCGATGAGGTTGCTGTCTTCACTCTAGTTGAATGATGTAATTACAACCGAGAGGTCATGGTCTTCAATACATAGAGTAAGGTGATGTAAATCCAGCGATGAGGTTGTGGTCTTCACTCTAGTTGAATGCTGTAATTACAACGGAGAGGTCGTGGTCTTCATTCCATAGAGTCGGGTGATGTAAATCCAGCGATGAGGTTGCTGTCTTCACTCTAGTTGAATGATGTAATTACAACCGAGAGGTCATGGTCTTCATTCCATTGAGTCAGGTGATGTAAATCCAGCGATGAGGTTGCGGTCTTCACTCTAGTTGAATGATGTAATTACCACCGAGAGGTTGTGGTCTTCATTCCATAGAGTCAGGTGATGTAAATCCAGCGATGAGGTTGTGGTCTTCACTCTAGTTGAATGATGTAATTACAACCGAGAGCTCGTAGTCTTCATTCCATTGAGTCAGGTGATGTAAATTCAGAGATAAGGTTGCGGTCTTCACTCTAGTTGAATAATGTAATTACAACCTAGAGGTCATGGTCTTCATTCCATAGAGTCGGGTGATGTAAATCCAGCGATGAGGTTGTGGTCTTCACTCCAGTTGAATGATGTAATTACAACCAAGAGGTCGTGGTCTTCATTCCATAGAGTCAGGTGATGTAAATCCAGCGATGAGGTTGCGGTCTTCACTCTAGTTGAATGATGTAATTACAACCGAGAGGTCGTGGACTTCATTCCATAGAGTCAGGTGATGTAAATCCAGCGATGAGGTTGTTGTCTTCACTCTAGCTGAATGATGTAATTACAACCGAAAGGTCGTGGTGTTCATTCCATAGAGTCAGGAGATGTAAATCCAGCGATGAGGTTGTGGTCTTCACTCTAGTTGAATGATGTAATTACCACCGAGAGGTCGTGGTCTTCATTCCATAGAGTCAGGTGATGTAAATCCAGCTATGAGGTTGCGGTCTTCACTCCAGTTGAATGATGTAATTACAACCGAGAGGTCGTGGTCTTCATTCCATAGAGTCAGGTGATGTAAATCCAGCAATGAGGTTGTGGTCTTCACTCTAGTTGAATGATGTAATTACAACCAAGAGGTCGTGGTCTTCATTCCATAGAGTCAGGTGATGTAAATCCAGCGATGAGGTTGTGGTCTTCACTCTAGTTGAATGCTGTAATTACAACCGAGAGGTCGTGGTCTTCATTCCATAGAGTCGGGTGATGTAAATCCAAATGATGAGGTTGTGGTCTTCACTCTAGTTGAATGATGTAATTACAACCGAGAGGTCGTGGTCTTCATTCCATAGAGTCGTGATGTAAATCCAATGATGAGGTTGTGGTCTTCACTCTAGTTGAATGATGTAATTACAACCGAGAGGTCGTGGTCTTCATTCCATAGAGTCGTGATGTAAATCCAATGATGAGGTTGCGGTCTTCACTCTAGTTGAATGATGTAATTACAACCGAGAGGTCGTGGTCTTCATTCCATAGAGTCGTGATGTAAATCCAAATGATGAGGTTGTTGTCTTCACTCTAGTTGAATGATGTAATTACAACCGAGAGGTCGTGGTCTTCATTCCATAGAGTCGTGATGTAAATCCATCGATGAGGTTGTGGTCTTCACTCTAGTTGAATGATGTAATTACAACCGAGAGGTCGTGGTCTTCATTCCATAGAGTCGTGATGTAAATCCAATGATGAGGTTGTGGTCTTCACTCTAGTTGAATGATGTAATTACAACCGAGAGGTCGTGGTCTTCATTCCATAGAGTCGTGATGTAAATCCAATGATGAGGTTGTGGTCTTCACTCTAGTTGAATGATGTAATTACAACCGAGAGGTCGTGGTCTTCATTCCATAGAGTCGTGATGTAAATCAAGTAATGAGGTTGTTGTCTTCACTCTAGTTGAATGATGTAATTACAACCGAGAGGTCGTGGTCTTCATTCCATAGAGTCGTGATGTAAATCCAAATGATGAGGTTGTGGTCTTCACTCTAGTTGAATGATGTAATTACAACCGAGAGGTCGTGGTCTTCATTCCATAGAGTCGTGATGTAAATCCAAATGATGAGGTTGCGGTCTTCACTCTAGTTGAATGATGTAATTACAACCGAGAGGTCGTGGTCTTCATTCCATAGAGTCGTGATGTAAATCCAAATGATGAGGTTGTTGTCTTCACTCTAGTTGAATGATGTAATTACAACCGAGAGGTCGTGGTCTTCATTCCATAGAGTCGTGATGTAAATCCAAATGATGAGGTTGTGGTCTTCACTCTAGTTGAATGATGTAATTACAACCGAGAGGTCGTGGTCTTCATTCCATAGAGTCAATGATGTAAATCCAAATGATGAGGTTGTGGTCTTCACTCTAGTTGAATGATGTAATTACAACCAAGAGGTCGTGGTCTTCATTCCATAGAGTCGTGATGTAAATCCAAATGATGAGGTTGCGGTCTTCACTCTAGTTGAATGATGTAATTACAACCGAGAGGTCGTGGTCTTCATTCCATAGAGTCGTGATGTAAATCCAAATGATGAGGTTGTGGTCTTCACTCCAGTTGAATGATGTAATTACAATCAAGAGGTCGTGGTCTTCATTCCATAGAGTCTGGTGATGAAAATCCAACGATGAGGTTGTGGTCTTCACTCTAGTTGAATGCTGTAATTACAACCGAGAGGTCGTGGTCTTCACTCCATAGAGTCGGGTGATGTAAATCCTGCTATGAGGTTGTGGTCTTCACTCTAGTTGAATGATGTAATTACAACTAAGAGGTCGTGGTCTGCATTCCATAGAGTCAGGTGATGTAAATCCAAATGATGAGGTTGCGGTCTTCACTCTAGTTGAATGCTGTAATTACAACCGAGAGGTGGTGGTCTTCATTCCATAGAGTCAGGTGATGTAAATCAAGTAAAGTGGATGCATGTCTCTACTCTAGTTGAATTATGTAATTACAACCGAGAGGTCCCGGTATTCATTCCATAGAGTCGTGATGTAAATCCAAATGATGAGGTTGTGGTCTCACTCCAGTTGAATGATGTAATTACAACCAAGAGGTCGTGGTCTTCATTCCATAGAGTCAGGTGATGTAAATCCAGCGATGAGGTTGCGGTCTTCACTCTAGTTGAATGATGTAATTACAACCGAGAGGTCGTGGACTTCATTCCATAGAGTCAGGTGATGTAAATCCAGCGATGAGGTTGTTGTCTTCACTCTAGCTGAATGATGTAATTACAACCGAGAGGTCGTGGTCTTCATTCCATAGAGTAAGGTGATGTAAATCCAGTGATGAGGTTGTGGTCTTCACTCTAGTTGAATGTTGTAATTACAACCGAGAGGTCGTGGTCTTCATTCCATAGAGTCAGGTGATGTAAATCCAGCGATGAGGTTGCTGTCTTCACTCTAGTTGAATGATGTAATTACAACCGAGAGGTCATGGTCTTTATTCCATTGAGTCAGGTGATGTAAATCCAGCGATGAGGTTGCGGTCTTCACTCTAGTTGAATGATGTAATTACCACCGAGAGGTTGTGGTCTTCATTCCATAGAGTCAGGTGATGTAAATCCAGCGATGAGGTTGTGGTCTTCACTCTAGTTGAATGATGTAATTACAACCGAGAGGTCGTAGTCTTCATTCCATTGAGTCAGGTGATGTAAATTCAGTGATGAGGTTGCGGTCTTCACTCTAGTTGAATGATGTAATTACAACCTAGAGGTCATGGTCTTCATTCCATAGAGTCGGGTGATGTAAATCCAAATGATGAGGTTGTGGTCTTCACTCCAGTTGAATGATGTAATTACAACCAAGAGGTCGTGGTCTTCATTCCATAGAGTCAGGTGATGTAAATCCAGCGATGAGGTTGCGGTCTTCACTCTAGTTAAATGATGTAATTACAACCGAGAGGTCGTGGACTTCATTCCATAGAGTCAGGTGATGTAAATCCAGCGATAAGGTTGTTGTCTTCACTCTAGCTGAATGATGTAATTACAACCGAAAGATCGTGGTGTTCATTCCATAGAGTCAGGAGATGTAAATCCAGCGATGAGGTTGTGGTCTTCACTCTAGTTGAATGATGTAATTACCACCGAGAGGTCGTGGTCTTCATTCCATAGAGTCAGGTGATGTAAATCCAGCGATGAGGTTGTGGTCTTCACTCTAGTTGAATGATGTAATTACAACCGAGAGGTCGTGGTGTTCATTCCATAGAGGCAGGTGATGTAAATCAAGCAAATGGGATGCGGTTTTCACTCTAGTTGAATGCTGTAATTACAACCGAAAGGTCGTGGTCTTCACTCCATAGAGTCGGATGATGTAAATCCAGCGATGAGGTTGCTGTCTTCACTCTAGTTGAATGATGTAATTACAACCGAGAGGTCATGGTCTTCAATACATAGAGTAAGGTGATGTAAATCCAGCGATGAGGTTGTGGTCTTCACTCCAGTTGAATGATGTAATTACAACCAAGAGGTCGTGGTCTTCATTCCATAGAGTCTGGTGATGAAAATCCAACGATGAGGTTGTGGTCTTCACTCTAGTTGAATGCTGTAATTACAACCGAGAGGTCGTGGTCTTCACTCCATAGAGTCGGGTGATGTAAATCCAATGATGAGGTTGTTGTCTTCACTCTAGCTGAATTATGTAATTACAACCGAGAGGTCGTGGTCTTCATTCCATAAAGTCAGGAGATGTAAATCCAGCGATGAGGTTGTGGTCTTCACTCTAGTTGAATGATGTAATTACCACCGAGAGGTCGTGGTCTTCATTCCATAGAGTCAGGTGATGTAAATCCAAATGATGAGGTTGTGGTCTTCACTCTAGTTGAATGATGTAATTACAACCGAGAGGTCGTGGTCTTCATTCCATAGAGTCGTGATGTAAATCCAATGATGAGGTTGCGGTCTTCACTCTAGTTGAATGATGTAATTACAACCGAGAGGTCGTGGTCTTCATTCCATAGAGTCGTGATGTAAATCCAATGATGAGGTTGTTGTCTTCACTCTAGTTGAATGATGTAATTACAACCGAGAGGTCGTGGTCTTCATTCCATAGAGTCGTGATGTAAATCCAAATGATGAGGTTGTGGTCTTCACTCTAGTTGAATGATGTAATTACAACCGAGAGGTCGTGGTCTTCATTCCATAGAGTCGTTGATGTAAATCCAATGATGAGGTTGCGGTCTTCACTCTAGTTGAATGATGTAATTACAACCGAGAGGTCGTGGTCTTCATTCCATAGAGTCGTGATGTAAATCCAGCGATGAGGTTGTGGTCTTCACTCTAGTTGAATGATGTAATTACAACCGAGAGGTCGTGGTCTTCATTCCATAGAGTCGTGATGTAAATCCAAATGATGAGGTTGTTGTTTTCACTCTAATTGAATGATGTAATTACAACCGAGAGGTCGTGGTGTTCATTCCATAGAGTCGTGATGTAAATCCAAATGATGAGGTTGTGGTCTTCACTCTAGTTGAATGATGTAATTACAACCGAGAGGTCGTGGTCTTCATTCCATAGAGTCGTGATGTAAATCCAATGATGAGGTTGTGGTCTTCACTCTAGTTGAATGATGTAATTACAACCGAGAGGTCGTGGTCTTCATTCCATAGAGTCGTGATGTAAATCCAATGATGAGGTTGTGGTCTTCACTCTAGTTGAATGATGTAATTACAACCGAGAGGTCGTGGTCTTCATTCCATAGAGTCGTGATGTAAATCCAAATGATGAGGTTGTGGTCTTCACTCTAGTTGAATGATGTAATGCCAACCGAAAGGTAATGGTCTTTATTCCATAGAGTCATGCGATGTAAATCCAGCGATGAGGTTGCGGTCTTCACTCTAGTTGAATGATGTAATTACAACCGAGAGGTTGTGGTCTTCATTCCATAGAGTCCTGTGATGTAAATCAAGCAAAGGGGTTGCATATCTTCACTCTTGTTGAATGATGTAATTACAACCAAGATTTCGTGGTCTTAATTCCATAGAGTCAGGTGATGTAAATCCAGTAATGAGGTTGCGGTGTTCACTCTAGTTGAATGATGTAATTACAACCAAGAGGTCGTGGTCTTCATTCCATAGAGTCAGGTGATGTAAATCCAGCGATGAGGTTGCGGTCTTCACTCTAGTTGAATGATGTAATTACAACCGAGAGGTCGTGGACTTCATTCCATAGAGTCAGGTGATGTAAATCCAGCGATGAGGTTGTGGTCTTCACTCTAGTTGAATGATGTAATTACAACCGAAAGGTCGTGGTGTTCATTCCATAGAGTCAGGAGATGTAAATCCAGCGATGAGGTTGCGGTCTTCACTCTATTTGAATGATGTAATTACAACCGATAGGTCGTGGTCTTCATTTCATAGAGTCAGGTGATGTAAATCCAATGATGAGGTTGTTGTCTTCACTCTAGCTGAATGATGTAATTACAACCGAGAGGTCGTGGTCTTCATTCCATAGAGTCAGGAGATGTAAATCCAGCGATGAGGTTGTGGTCTTCACTCTAGTTGAATGATGTAATTACCACCGAGAGGTCGTGGTCTTCATTCCATAGAGTCAGGTGATGTAAATCCAGAGATGAGGTTGCGGTCTTCACTCCAGTTGAATGATGTAATTACAACCGAGAGGTCGTGGTCTTCATTCCATAGAGTCAGGTGATGTAAATCCAGCGATGAGGTTGCGGTCTTCACTCTAGTTGAATGCTGTAATTACAACCGAGAGGTGGTGGTCTTCATTCCATAGAGTCAGGTGATGTAAATCAAGTAAAGTGGATGCATGTCTCTACTCTAGTTGAATTATGTAATGCCAACTGAAAGGTCCTGGTATTTTTTCCATAGAGTCAGGTTATGTAAATCCAGCGATGAGGTTGTGGTCTCACTCCAGTTGAATGATGTAATTACAACCAAGAGGTCGTGGTCTTCATTCCATAGAGTCAGGTGATGTAAATCCAGCGATGAGGTTGCGGTCTTCACTCTAGTTGAATGATGTAATTACAACCGAGAGGTCGTGGACTTCATTCCATAGAGTCAGGTGATGTAAATCCAGCGATGAGGTTGTTGTCTTCACTCTATTTGAATGATGTAATTACAATCGAGAGGTCATGGTCTTCATTCCATAGAGTCAGGTGATATAAATCCAGCGATGAGGTTGCGGTCTTCACTATAGTTGAATGATGTAATTACAACCGAGAGGTCGTGGTCTTCATTCCATAGAGTCGTGATGTAAATCCAAATGATGAGGTTGTAGTCTTCACTCTAGTTGAATGATGTAATTACAACCGAGAGGTCGTGGTCTTCATTCCATAGAGTCGTGATGTAAATCCAAATGATGAGGTTGCGGTCTTCACTCTAGTTGAATGATGTAATTACAACCGAGAGGTCGTGGTCTTCATTCCATAGAGTCGTGATGTAAATCCAAATGATGAGGTTGTGGTCTTCACTCTAGTTGAATGATGTAATTACAACCGAGAGGTCGTGGTCTTCATTCCATAGAGTCGTGATGTAAATCCAGCGATGAGGTTGTGGTCTTCACTCTAGGTAAATGATGTAATTACCACCGAGAGGTCGTGGACTTCATTCCATAGAGTCAGGTGATGTAAATCCAGCGATGAGGTTGTTGTCTTCACTCTAGTTGAATGCCGTAATTACAATCGAGAGGTCGTGGTATTCATTCCATAGAGTGAGGTGATGTAAATCCAGCGATGAGGTTGCGGTCTTCACTCTAGTTGAATGATGTAATTACAACCGATAGGTCGTGGTCTTCATTTCATAGAGTCAGGTTCATAGAGTCAGGTGATGTAAATCCAATGATGAGGTTGTTGTCTTCACTCTAGCTGAATTATGTAATTACAACCGAGAGGTCGTGGTCTTCATTCCATAGAGTCAGGAGATGTAAATCCAATGATGAGGTTGTTGTCTTCACTCTAGCTGAATTATGTAATTACAACCGAGAGGTCGTGGTCTTCATTCCATAGAGTCAGGAGATGTAAATCCAGCGATGAGGTTGTGGTCTTCACTCTAGTTGAATGATGTAATTACCACCGAGAGGTCGTGGTCTTCATTCCATAGAGTCAGGTGATGTAAATCCAGCGATGAGGTTGCTGTCTTCACTCTAGTTGAATGATGTAATTACAACCGAGAGGTCGTGGTCTTCATTCCATAGAGTCAGGTGATGTAAATCCAGTGATGAGGTTGTTGTCTTCACTCTAGTTGAATGATGTAATTACAACCGAGAGGTCGTGGTCTTCATTCCATAGAGTCGTGATGTAAATCCAAATGATGAGGTTGTAGTCTTCACTCTAGTTGAATGATGTAATTACAACCGAGAGGTCGTGGTCTTCATTCCATAGAGTCTGATGTAAATCCAATGATGAGGTTGTGGTCTTCACTCTAGTTGAATGATGTAATTACAACCGAGAGGTCGTGGTCTTCATTCCATAGAGTCGTGATGTAAATCCAAATGATGAGGTTGTGGTCTTCACTCTAGTTGAATGATGTAATTACAACCGAGAGGTCGTGGTCTTCATTCCATAGAGTCGTGATGTAAATCCAAATGATGAGGTTGTGGTCTTCACTCTAGTTGAATGATGTAATTACAACCGATAGGTCGTGGTCTTCATTCCATAGAGTCGTGATGTAAATCCAAATGATGAGGTTGTAGTCTTCACTCTAGTTGAATGATGTAATTACAACCGAGAGGTCGTGGTCTTCATTCCATAGAGTCGTGATGTAAATCCAATGATGAGGTTGTTGTCTTCACTCTAGTTGAATGATGTAATTACAACCGAGAGGTCGTGGTCTTCATTCCATAGAGTCGTGATGTAAATCCAATGATGAGGTTGTGGTCTTCACTCTAGTTGAATGATGTAATTACAACCGAGAGGTCGTGGTCTTCATTCCATAGAGTCAGGTGATGTAAATCCAGCGATGAGGTTGCGGTCTTCACTCTAGTTGAATGCTGTAATTACAACCGAGAGGTCGTGGTCTTCATTCCATAGAGTCAGGTGATGTAAATCAAGTAAAGTGGATGCATGTCTCTACTCTAGTTGAATTATGTAATGCCAACTGAAAGGTCCTGGTATTTTTTCCATAGAGTCAGGTTATGTAAATCCAGCGATGAGGTTGTGGTCTCACTCCAGTTGAATGATGTAATTACAACCAAGAGGTCGTGGTCTTCATTCCATAGAGTCAGGTGATGTAAATCCAGCGATGAGGTTGCTGTCTTCACTCTAGTTGAATGATGTAATTACAACCGAGAGGTCGTGGACTTCATTCCATAGAGTCAGGTGATGTAAATCCAGCGATGAGGTTGTAGTCTTCACTCTAGTTGAATGATGTAATTACAACCGAGTGGTCGTGGTCTTCATTCCATAGAGTCATGTGATGTAAATCCAGTGATGAGGTTGTTGTCTTCACTCTAGTTGATTGATGTAATTACAACCGAGAGGTCGTGGTCTTCATTCCATAGAGTCAGGTGATGTAAATCCAGTGATGAGGTTGTAGTCTTCACTCTAGTGGAATGATGTAATTGCAACCGAGAGGTCGTGGTCTTCATTCCATAGAGTCAGGTGATGTAAATCCAGCGATGAGGTTGCGGTCTTCACTCCAGTTGAATGATGTAATTACAACCGAGAGGTCGTGGTCTTCATTCCATAGAGTCAGGTGATGTAAATCCAGCGATGAGGTTGTAGTCTTCACTCTAGTTGAATGATGTAATTACAACCGAGAGGTCGTGGTCTTCATTCCATAGAGTCAGGTGATGTAAATACAGCGATGAGGTTGCGGTCTTCACTCTAGTTGAATGAAGTAATAACAACCGAGAGGTCGTGGTCTTCATTCCATAGAGTCAGGTGATGTAAATCCAATATGAGGTTGCGGTCTTCACTCTAGTTGAATGATGTAATTACAACCGAGAGGTCGTGGTCTTCATTCCATAGAGTCAGGTGATGTAAATCCAGTGATGAGGTTGCGGTCTTCACTCCAGTTGAATGATGTAATTACAACCGAGAGGTCGTGGTCTTCATTCCATAGAGTCAGGTGATGTAAATCCAGTGATGAGGTTGTAGTCTTCACTCTAGTTGAATGATGTAATTACAACCGAGAGGTCGTGGTCTTCATTCCATAGAGTCAGGTGATGTAAATCCAGTGATGAGGTTGTAGTCTTCACTCTAGTTGAATGATGTAATTACAACCGAGAGGTCGTGGTCTTCATTCCATAGAGTCGTGATGTAAATCCAAATGATGAGGTTGTGGTCTTCACTCTAGTTGAATGATGTAATTCCAATCGAGAGGTCGTGGTCTTCATTCCATAGAGTCGTGATGTAAATCCAAATGATGAGGTTGCGGTCTTCACTCTAGTTGAATGATGTAATTACAACCGAGAGGTCGTGGTCTTCATTCCATAGAGTCGTGATGTAAATCCAAATGATGAGGTTGCGGTCTTCACTCTAGTTGAATGATGTAATTACAACCGAGAGGTCGTGGTCTTCATTCCATAGAGTCGTGATGTAAATCCAATGATGAGGTTGTTGTCTTCACTCTAGTTGAATGATGTAATTACAACCGAGAGGTCGTGGTCTTCATTCCATAGAGTCGATGATGTAAATCCAAATGATGAGGTTGCGGTCTTCACTCTAGTTGAATGATGTAATTACAACCGAGAGGTCGTGGTCTTCATTCCATAGAGTCGTGATGTAAATCCAATGATGAGGTTGTTGTCTTCACTCTAGTTGAATGATGTAATTACAACCGAGAGGTCGTGGTCTTCATTCCATAGAGTCGATGATGTAAATCCAAATGATGAGGTTGTGGTCTTCACTCTAGTTGAATGATGTAATTACAACCGAGAGGTCGTGGTCTTCATTCCATAGAGTCGTGATGTAAATCCAAATGATGAGGTTGCGGTCTTCACTCCAGTTGAATGATGTAATTACAATCGAGAGGTCGTGGTCTTCATTCCATAGAGTCAGATGATGTAAATACAGTGATGAGGTTGCGGTCTTCACTCTAGTTGAATGATGTAATAACAACCGAGAGGTCGTGGTCTTCATTCCATAGAGTCAGGTGATGTAAATCCAACGATGAGGTTGCGGTCTTCACTCTAGTTGAATGATGTAATTACAACCGAGTGGTCGTGGTCTTCATTCCATAGAGTCAGGTGATGTAAATCCAGTGATGAGGTTGTAGTTTTCACTCTAGTTGAATGATGGAATTACAACCGAGAGGTCGTGGTCTTCATTCCATAGAGTCAGGTGATGTAAATCCAATATGAGGTTGCGGTCTTCACTCTAGTTGAATAATGTAATTACGACCGAGAGATCGTGGTCTTCATTCCATAGAGTCAGGTGATGTAAATCCAGTGATGAGGTTGCGGTCTTCACTCTAGTTGAATGATGTAATTACAACCGACAGGTTGTGGTCTTCATTCCATAGAGTCCTGTGATGTAAATCAAGCAAAGGAGTTGCATATCTTCACTCTTGTTGAATGATGTAATTACAACCGAGAGGTTGTGGTCTTCATTCCGTAGAGTCATGTGATGTAAATCCAGCAAAGGGGTTCCATATCTTCACTCTAGTTGAATTATGTAATTACAACCGAGAGGTCGTGGTCTTCATTCCATAAAGTCGTGATGTAAATCCAAATGATGAGGTTGTAGTCTTCACTCTAGTTGAATGATGTAATTACAACCGAGAGGTCGTGGTCTTCATTCCATAGAGTCGTGATGTAAATCCAGCGATGAGGTTGTAGTCTTCACTCTAGTTGAATGATGTAATTACAACCGAGAGGTCGTGGTCTTCATTCCATAGAGTCGTGATGTAAATCCAAATGATGAGGTTGTGGTCTTCACTCTAGTTGAATGATGTAATTACAACCGAGAGGTCGTGGTCTTCATTCCATAGAGTCGTTGATGTAAATCCAAATGATGAGGTTGTAGTCTTCACTCTAGTTGAATGATGTAATTACAACCGAGAGGTCGTGGTCTTCATTCCATAGAGTCAGTGATGTAAATCCAAATGATGAGGTTGCGGTCTTCACTCTAGTTGAATGATGTAATTACAACCGAGAGGTCGTGGTCTTCATTCCATAGAGTCGTGATGTAAATCCAATGATGAGGTTGTGGTCTTCACTCTAGTTGAATGATGTAATTACAACCGAGAGGTCGTGGTCTTCATTCCATAGAGTCCTGATGTAAATCCAACGATGAGGTTGCGGTCTTCTCTCCAGTTGAATGATGTAATTACAATCGAGAGGTCGTGGTCTTCATTCCATAGAGTCAGGTGATGTAAATACAGCGATGAGGTTGCGGTCTTCACTCCAGTTGAATGATGTAATTACAACCGAGAGGTCGTGGTCTTCATTCCATAGAGTCATGTGATGTAAATCCAGTGATGAGGTTGTAGTCTTCACTCTAGTGGAATGATGTAATTGCAATCGATAGGTCGTGGTCTTCATTCCATAGAGTCAGGTGATGTAAATCCAGTGATGAGGTTGTAGTCTTCACTCTAGTTGAATGATGTAATTACAACCGAGAGGTCGTGGTCTTCATTCCATAGAGTCATGTGATGTAAATCTAGAGATGAAGTTGCGGTCTTCACTCTAGTTGAATGATGTAATTACAACCGAGTGGTCGTGGTCTTCATTCCATAGAGTCAGGTGATGTAAATCCAGTGATGAGGTTGTAGTCTTCACTCTAGTTGAATGATGTAATTACAACCGAGAGGTCGTGGTCTTCATTCCATAGAGTCAGGTGATGTAAATCCAGTGATGAGGTTGTAGTCTTCACTCTAGTTGAATGATGTAATTACAACCGAGAGGTCGTGGTCTTCATTCCATAGAGTCAGGTGATGTAAATCTAGCGATGAGGTTGTAGTCTTCACTCTAGTTGAATGATTTAATAACAACCGAGAGGTCGTGGTCTTCATTCGATAGAGTCAGGTGATGTAAATCCAGCGATGAGGTTGTAGTCTTCACTCTAGTTGAATGATGTAATTACAACCGAGAGGTCGTGGTCTACATTCCATAGAGTCAGGTGATGTAAATCTAGCGATGAGGTTGTAGTCTTCACTCTAGTTGAATGATGTAATTACAACCGAGTGGTCGTGGTCTTCATTCCATAGAGTCAGGTGATGTAAATCCAGCGATGAGGTTGCGGTCTTCACTCCAGTTGAATGATGTAATTACAACCGAGAGGTCGTGGTCTTCATTCCATAGAGTCAGGTGATGTAAATCCAGTGATGAGGTTGTGGTCTTCACTCTAGTTGAATGATGTAATTACAATCGTGTGGTCGTGGTCTTCATTCCATAGAGTCAGGTAATGTAAATCCAGTGATGAGGTTGTAGTCTTCACTCTAGTTGAATGATGTAATTACAACCGAGAGGTCGTGGTCTTCATTCCATAGAGTCAGGTGATGTAAATCCAGTGATGAGGTTGTAGTCTTCACTCTAGTTGAATGATGTAATTACAACCGAGAGGTCGTGGTCTACATTCCATAGAGTCAGGTGATGTAAATCCAATATGAGGTTGTAGTCTTCACTCTAGTTGAGTGATGTAATAACAACCGAGAGGTCGTGGTCTTCATTCCATAGAGTCAGGTGATGTAAATCCAGCGATGAGGTTGCGGTCTTCACTCCAGTTGAATGATGTAATTACAACCGAGAGGTCGTGGTCTTCATTCCATAGAGTCAGGTGATGTAAATCCAGCGATGAGGTTGTAGTCTTCACTCTAGTTGAATGATGTAATTACAACCGAGAGGTCGTGGTCTTCATTCCATAGAGTCATGTGATGTAAATCCAGTGATGAGGTTGTAGTCTTCACTCTAGTGGAATGATGTAATTGCAATCGATAGGTCGTGGTCTTCATTCCATAGAGTCAGGTGATGTAAATCCAGTGATGAGGTTGTAGTCTTCACTCTAGTTGAATGATGTAATTACAACCGAGAGGTCGTGGTCTTCATTCCATAGAGTCAGGTGATGTAAATCCAGTGATGAGGTTGTAGTCTTCACTCTAGTGGAATGATGTAATTGCAACCGAGAGGTCGTGGTCTTAATTCCATAGAGTCAGGTGATGTAAATCCAGTGATGAGGTTGTAGTCTTCACTCTAGTTGAATGATGTAATTACAACCGAGAGGTCGTGGTCTTCATTCCATAGAGTCAGGTGATGTAAATCCAGCGATGAGGTTGCGGTCTTCACTCCAGTTGAATGATGTAATTACAACCGAGAGGTCGTGGTCTTCATTCCATAGAGTCAGGTGATGTAAATCCAATATGAGGTTGTAGTCTTCACTCTAGTTGAATGATGTAATTACAACCGAGAGGTCGTGGTCTTCATTCCATAGAGTCAGGTGATGTAAATCCAGTGATGAGGTTGTAGTCTTCACTCTAGTTGAATGATGTAATTACAACCGAGAGGTCGTGGTCTTCATTCCATAGAGTCAGGTGATGTAAATCCAGTGATGAGGTTGTAGTCTTCACTCTAGTTGAATGATGTAATTACAACCGAGAGGTCGTGGTCTTCATTCCATAGAGTCAGGTGATGTAAATCCAGAGATGAGGTTGTAGTCTTCACTCTAGTTGAATGATGTAATTACAACCGAGAGGTCGTGGTCTTCATTCCATAGAGTCAGGTGATGTAAATCCAGTGATGAGGTTGTAGTCTTCACTCTAGTTGAATGATGTAATTACAACCGAGAGGTCGTGGTCTTCATTCCATAGAGTCAGGTGATGTAAATCCAGTGATGAGGTTGTAGTCTTCACTCTAGTTGAATGATGTAATTACAACCGAGAGGTCGTGGTCTACATTCCATAGAGTCAGGTGATGTAAATCTAGCGATGAGGTTGTAGTCTTCACTCTAGTTGAATGATGTAATTACAACCGAGTGGTCGTGGTCTTCATTCCATAGAGTCAGGTGATGTAAATCCAGTGATGAGGTTGTAGTCTTCACTCTAGTTGAATGATGTAATTACAACCGAGAGGTCGTGGTCTTCATTCCATAGAGTCAGGTGATGTAAATCCAGTGATGAGGTTGTAGTCTTCACTCTAGTTGAATGATGTAATTACAACCGAGAGGTCGTGGTCTTCATTCCATAGAGTCAGGTGATGTAAATCCAGCGATGAGGTTGTAGTCTTCACTCTAGTTGAATGATGTAATTACAACCGAGAGGTCGTGGTCTTCATTCCATAGAGTCAGGTGATGTAAATCCAGTGATGAGGTTGTAGTCTTCACTCTAGTGGAATGATGTAATTGCAACCGAGAGGTCGTGGTCTTAATTCCATAGAGTCAGGTGATGTAAATCCAGTGATGAGGTTGTAGTCTTCACTCTAGTTGAATGATGTAATTACAACCGAGAGGTCGTGGTCTTCATTCCATAGAGTCATGTGATGTAAATCCAGTGATGAGGTTGTAGTCTTCACTCTAGTGGAATGATGTAATTGCAACCGAGAGGTCGTGGTCTTAATTCCATAGAGTCAGGTGATGTAAATCCAATATGAGGTTGCGGTCTTCACTCTAGTTGAATGATGTAATTACAACCGAGAGGTCGTGGTCTTCATTCCATAGAGTCAGGTGATGTAAATCCAGTGATGAGGTTGTAGTCTTCACTCTAGTGGAATGATGTAATTGCAATCGAGAGGTCGTGGTCTTCATTCCATAGAGTCAGGTGATGTAAATCCAGTGATGAGGTTGTAGTCTTCACTCTAGTGGAATGATGTAATTGCAACCGAGAGGTCGTGGTCTTTATTCCATAGAGTCAGGTGATGTAAATCCAGTGATGAGGTTGTAGTCTTCACTCTAGTTGAATGATGTAATTACAACCGAGAGGTCGTGGTCTTCATTCCATAGAGTCAGGTGATGTAAATCCAGTGATGAGGTTGTAGTCTTCACTCTAGTTGAATGATGTAATTACATAAATCCAGTGATGAGGTTGTAGTCTTCACTCTAGTTGAATGATGTAATTACAACCGAGAGGTCGTGGTCTTCATTCCATAGAGTCAGGTGATGTAAATCCAGTGATGAGGTTGTAGTCTTCACTCTAGTTGAATGATGTAATTACAACCGAGAGGTCGTGGTCTTCATTCCATAGAGTCAGGTGATGTAAATCCAATATGAGGTTGCGGTCTTCACTCTAGTTGAATGATGTAATTACAACCGAGAGGTCGTGGTCTTCATTCCATAGAGTCAGGTGATGTAAATCCAGTGATGAGGTTGTAGTCTTCACTCTAGTGGAATGATGTAATTGCAACCGAGAGGTCGTGGTCTTAATTCCATAGAGTCAGGTGATGTAAATCCAGTGATGAGGTTGTAGTCTTCACTCTAGTTGAATGATGTAATTACAACCGAGAGGTCGTGGTCTACATTCCATAGAGTCAGGTGATGTAAATCTAGCGATGAGGTTGCGGTCTTCACTCTAGTTGAATGATGTAATTACAACCGAGTGGTCGTGGTCTTCATTCCATAGAGTCAGGTGATGAAAATCCAGTGATGAGGTTGCGGTCTTCACTCCAGTTGAATGATGTAATTACAATCGAGAGGTCGTGGTCTTCATTCCATAGAGTCAGGTGATGTAAATACAGCGATGAGGTTGCGGTCTTCACTCTAGTTGAATGATGTAATAACAACCGAGAGGTCGTGGTCTTCATTCCATAGAGTCAGGTGATGTAAATCCAGCGATGAGGTTGTAGTCTTCACTCTAGTGGAATGATGTAATTGCAACCGAGAGGTCGTGGTCTTCATTCCATAGAGTCAGGTGATGTAAATACAACGATGAGGTTGCGGTCTTCACTCTAGTTGAATGATGTAATAACAACCGAGAGGTCGTGGTCCTCATTCCATAGAGTCAGGTGATGTAAATCCAACGATGAGGTTGCGGTCTTCACTCCAGTTGAATGATGTAATTGCAACCGAGAGGTCGTGGTCTTCATTCCATAGAGTCAGGTGATGTAAATACAGCGATGAGGTTGTAGTCTTCACTCTAGTGGAATGATGTAATTGCAATCGATAGGTCGTGGTCTTCATTCCATAGAGTCAGGTGATGTAAATCCAGTGATGAGGTTGTAGTCTTCACTCTAGTTTAATGATGTAATTACAACCGAGAGGTCGTGGTCTTCATTCAATAGAGTCAGGTGATGTAAATCCAGCGATGAGGTTGCGGTCTTCACTCCAGTTGAATGATGTAATTACAACCGAGAGGTCGTGGTCTTCATTCCATAGAGTCAGGTGATGTAAATCCAGTGATGAGGTTGTAGTCTTCACTCTAGTGGAATGATGTAATTGCAACCGAGAGGTCGTGGTCTTAATTCCATAGAGTCAGGTGATGTAAATCCAGTGATGAGGTTGTAGTCTTCACTCTAGTTGAATGATGTAATTACAACCGAGAGGTCGTGGTCTACATTCCATAGAGTCAGGTGATGTAAATCTAGCGATGAGGTTGTAGTCTTCACTCTAGTTGAATGATGTAATTACAACCGAGTGGTCGTGGTCTTCATTCCATAGAGTCAGGTGATGTAAATCCAATATGAGGTTGCGGTCTTCACTCTAGTTGAATGATGTAATTACAACCGAGAGGTCGTGGTCTTCATTCCATAGAGTCAGGTGATGTAAATCTAGCGATGAAGTTGCGGTCTTCACTCTAGTTGAATGATGTAATTACAACCGAGTGGTCGTGGTCTTCATTCCATAGAGTCAGGTGATGTAAATCCAGTGATGAGGTTGTAGTCTTCACTCTAGTTGAATGATGTAATTACAACCGAGAGGTCGTGGTCTTCATTCCATAGAGTCAGGTGATGTAAATCCAGTGATGAGGTTGTAGTCTTCACTCTAGTGGAATGATGTAATTGCAACCGAGAGGTCGTGGTCTTCATTCCATAGAGTCAGGTGATGTAAATCCAGCGATGAGGTTGCGGTCTTCACTCCAGTTGAATGATGTAATTACAACCGAGAGGTCGTGGTCTTCATTCCATAGAGTCAGGTGATGTAAATCCAGTGATGAGGTTAAAGACTACAGCCTTTCTGTTGGAATTACATCACTCGGACTTTTGAATGAAGACTGCAACCTTACAGCCGAAATTACATCATTCGGACTATTGAATGTAGATTGCAGCCTTCCGACCAGAATTACATCATTCTAACACTTGGAGTGAAGATTACATCCTTTCGGCTGAAATTACATTACTCAGACTTTTGAAAGAAGACTGAAACCTTTCGGTCGAAATTATATCATTCTGACACTTAGAGTGAATACTGATACCTTTCGGTCGGAATTACATCAGTCTGACACATGGAGTGAAGACTGCAGTCTTTCGGTCGGAATTACATCACTCAGGCTTTTGAATGAAGACTGCAACCTTTCGGCCTGAATTACATCATTCTTACACTTGGAGTGAAGACTATTGCCTTTTGAAAGTACACAACAGCCTTTCGACCAGAAATACATCATTCTAACACTTGGAGTGAAGACTACATCCTTTCGGCTAATATTACATTACTCAGACTTTTGAATGAAGACAATAACCTTTCATTCGGAATTACATCATTCTGACACTTGGAGTGAAGACTACAGCCTTTCGACCGAAATTACATCACCAGACTTATGAATGAAGACTATAAACTTTTGGCCGAAATTACATCATTCTGACATTTTGAGTAAAGACTACAGTCTTTCACCGGAATTACATCACTCAGACTTTTGAGTGAAGACTGCATCCTTTCGGCCGTAGTTACATTATTCTGACACTTGGAGTGAATACTGCAATCTTTAAGTCATAATTACATCACTCGAACTTTTAAATGAAGACTATAAAATTTCGCCGGAAATACATCAATTTGACACTTCGAGTGAAGTTTGCAGCCTTACGTCCGGAATTACATCAATCAGACTATTGAAAGTACACTACAGCCTTTCGACCAGAATTACATCATTCTTACACTTGGAGTGAAGACTATTGCCTTTAAACCGGAATTACATCACTCTGACTTTTGAATGAAGACTATAAACTTTTGGCCAAAATTACATCATTCTGACACTTGGAGTAAAGACTACAGCCTTTCTGTTGGAATTACATCACTCGGACTTTTGAATGAAGACTGCAACCTTACAGCCGGAATTACATCATTCGGACTATTGAATGTAGATTGCAGCCTTCCGACAGAAATTACATCATTCTAACACTTGGAGTGAAGATTACATCCTTTCGGCTGAAATTACATTACTCAGACTTTTGAAAGAAGACTGAAACCTTTCGGTCGAAATTATATCATTCTGACACTTGGAGTGAATACTGAAAACTTTCGGTCGGAATTACATCAGTCTGACACTTGGAGTGAAGACTGCAGCCTTTCAGCTGGAATTACATCACTTAGGCATTAGAATGAAGACTGCAACCTTTCAGCTGGAATTACATCATTCTGACACTTAGAGTGAAGACTATTGCCTTTTGAAAGTACACAACAGCCTTTCGACCAAAAATACATCATTCTAACACTTGGAGTGAAGACTACATCCTTTCGGCTAATATTATATTACTCAGACTTTTGAATGAAGACAATAACCTTTCATTCGGAATTACATCATTCTGACACTTGGAGGGAAGACTATAGCCTTTCGACCGAAATTACATCACCTAGACTTATGAATGAAGACTATAAACTTTTGGCAGAAATTACATCATTCTGACATTTTGAGAAAAGAACCGGAATTACATCA
The DNA here is from genome assembly GCA_029783415.1 of Anisodus acutangulus. Classification (NCBI taxonomy): domain Eukaryota; kingdom Viridiplantae; phylum Streptophyta; class Magnoliopsida; order Solanales; family Solanaceae; genus Anisodus; species Anisodus acutangulus. The sequence goes on from CM056501.1 coordinate 317,573, forward strand.
CACATACTTTTGAGTGAAGACTGCATCCTTTCGGCCATAATTACATCATTCTGACACTTGGAGTGAATACTGCAATCTTTTGGTCGTAATTACATCACTCGAACTTTTAAATGAAGACTATAAAATTTCGCCGGAAATACATCAATTTGACACTTCGAGTGAAGTTTGCAGCCTTACGTCCGGAATTACATCAATCAGACTATTGAAAGTACACTACAGCCTTTCGACCAGAATTACATCATTCTTACACTTGGAGTGAAGACTATTGCCTTTAAACCGGAATTACATCACTCGACTTTTGAATGAAGACTATAAACTTTTGGCCAAAATTACATCATTCTCGACACTTGGAGTAAAGACTACAAATTTTTCGTTGGAATTACATCACTGACTTTTGAATGAAGATCGCAACCTTACAAATTTAATTACATCATTCTGACTATTGAATGTAGATTGCAGCCTTCCGTGAATTACATCATTCTAACACTTGGAGTGAAGATTACATCCTTTCTACTGAAATTACATTACTCAGACTTTTGAAAGAAGATCAAACCTTTCGGTCGAAATTATATCATTCGACACTTGGAGTGAATACTCAAAACTTTCTATTTAATTACATCACCTGACACTTGGAGTGAAGACTGCAGCCTTTCGATCTAATTACATCACTCAGGCTTTTGAATGAAGACTGCAACCTTTCGGCCTAATTACATCATTCTTACACTTGGAGTGAAGACTATTGCCTTTGAAAGTACACAACAAATTTCGACCGTAAATACATCATTCTAACACTTGGAGTGAAGACTACATCCTTTCGCTAATATTACATTACTCACTTTTGAATGAAGACAATAACCTTTCATTCGGAATTACATCATTCTGACACTTGGAGTGAAGACTACAGCCTTTCGACCGAAATTACATCACCCATACTTATGAATGAAGACTATAAACTTTTGGCCGAAATTACATCATTCTGACATTTTGAGTAAAGACTACAGTCTTTCACCGGAATTACATCACTCAGACTTTTGAGTGAAGATTGCATTCTTTCGGCCGTAATTACATCATTCTGACACTTGGAGTGAATACTGCAATCTTTTGGTCGTAATTACATCACTCGAACTTTTAAATGAAGACTATAAAATTTCGCCGGAAATACATCAATCTGACACTTCGAGTGAAGTTTGCAGCCTTACGTCCGGAATTACATCAATCAGACTATTGAAAGTACACTACAGCCTTTCGACCAGAATTACATCATTCTTACACATGGAGTGAAGACTATTGCCTTTAAACCGGAATTACATCACTCTGACTTTTGAATGAAGACTATAAACTTTTGGCCAAAATTACATCATTCTGACACTTGGAGTAAAGACTACAAATTTCTGTTGGAATTACATCACTCGGACTTTTGAATGAAGATCGCAACCTTACAAAATTCTAATTACATCATTCGGACTATTGAATGTAGATTGCAGCCTTCCGACCAGAATTACATCATTCTAACACTTGGAGTGAAGATTACATCCTTTCGGCTGAAATTACATTACTCAGACTTTTGAAAGAAGACTGAAACCTTTCGGTCGAAATTATATCATTCTGACACTTGGAGTGAATACTGAAAACTTTCGGTCGGAATTACATCAGTCTGACACTTGGAGTGAAGACTGCAGTCTTTCGGTCGGAATTACATCACTCAGGCTTTTGAATGAAGACTGCAACCTTTCGGCCGGAATTACATCATTCTTACACTTGGAGTGAAGACTATTGCCTTTTGAAAGTACACAACAGCCTTTCGACCAGAAATACATCATTCTAACACTTGGAGTGAAGACTACATCCTTTCGGCTAATATTACATTACTCAGACTTTTGAATGAAGACAATAACCTTTCATTCGTAATTACATCATTCTGACACTTAGAGTGAAGACTACAACCTTTCGACCAAAATTACATCACCCAGACTTTTGAATGAAGACTATAAACTTTTGCCCGAAATTACATCATTCTGACATTTTGAGTAAAGACTACAACCTTTCAGACGAAATTGCATCACTCAAACTTTTGAGAGAAGACTGCATCCTTTCGGCCGTAATTTCATCATTCTCTCACTTGGAGTGAATACTGCAATCTTTTGGTCGGAATTACATCACTAGAACTTTTAAATGAACACTAGAAAATTTCGCCGGAAATACATCAATCTGACACTTCGAGTGAAGTTTGCAGCCTTTACGTCCTAATTACATCAATCGCACTATTGAAAGTACACTACAACCTTTCGACTGTAATTACATCATTCTTACACTTGGAGTGAAGACTATTGCCTTTAAACCTAATTACATCACTCGACTTTTGAATGAAGACTATAAACTTTTGGCCAAAATTACATCATTCGACACTTGGAGTAAAGACTACACCTTCTCGCTGGAATTACATCACTCGGACTTTTGAATGAAGATCGCAACCTTACAAATTCTAATTTCATCAATTGGACTATTGAATGTAGACTGCAGCATTTCAACAAGAATTACATCATTCTAGCACTTGGATTGAAGACTACATCCTTTCGGCTGAAATTACATTACTCAGACTTTTGAAAGAAGACTGAAACCTTTCGGTCGGAATTATATCATTCTGACACTTGCAGTGAATAATGCTGCCTTTCGATCAGAATTACATCACTCTGACACTTGGAGTGAAGACTGCAGTCTTTCGGTCGGAATTACATCACTCATGCTTTTGAATGAAGACTGCATCCTTTCAGCCGGAATTACATCATTCTTACACTTGGAGTGAAGACTATTGCCTTTTGAAAGTACACAACAACCTTTCATCCAGAAATATATCATTCTAACACTTGGAGTGAAGACTACATCCTTTCGGCTAATCTTACACTACTCAGACTTTTGAATGAAGACAATAACCTTTCATTCTAATTACATCATTCGACACTTGGAGTGAAGACTACACCTTTCAATCGAAATTACATCACCCGCACTTATGAATGAAGACTATAAACTTTTGGCCGAAATTACATCATTCGACATTTTGAGTAAAGACTACAGCCTTTCACCTAATTACATCACTCAAACTTTTGAGTGAAGACTGCATCCTTTCGACCGTAATTACATCATTCGACACTTGGAGTGAATATCGCAATCTTTTGGTCGTAATTACATCACTCGAACTTTTAAATGAAGACTAGAAAATTTCACCGAAATACATCAATCGACACTTCGAGTGAAGTTTGCACTTTACGTCCTAATTACATCAATCGACTATTGAAAGTACACTACAACCTTTCGACTGTAATTACATCATTCTTACACTTGGAGTGAAGACTATTGCCTTTAAACCTAATTACATCACTCGACTTTTGAATGAAGACTATAAACTTTTGGCCAAAATTACATCATTCTCGACACTTGGAGTAAAGACTACAAATTTTTCGTTGGAATTACATCACTGACTTTTGAATGAAGATCGCAACCTTACAAATTCTAATTACATCATTCGACTATTGAATGTAGATTGCAAATTTTCCACCGTAATTACATCATTCTAACACTTGGAGTGAAGATTACATCCTTTCGCTGAAATTACATTACTCAGAATTTTGAAAGAAGACTGTAACCTTTCGGCCGATATTATATCATTCTGACACTTGGAGTGAAGACTGAAAACTTTCGGTCGAACTTACATCAGTCTGACACTTGGAGTGAGGACTGCAGCCTTTCGGTCTAATTACATCACTCAGGCTTTTGAATGAAGACTGCAACCTTTCGGCCTAATTACATCATTCTTACACTTGGAGTGAAGACTATTGCCTTTGAAAGTACACAACAAACTTTCATCCGTAAATACATTATTCTAACACTTGGAGTGAAGACTACATCCTTTCGGCTAATATTACATTACTCAGACTTTTGAATGAAGACAATAACCTTTCGTTCGGAATTACATCATTCTGACACTTGGAGTGAAGACTACAGCCTTTCGATCGAAATTACATCACCCAGACTTATGAATGAAGACTATAAACTTTTGGCCGAAATTACATCATTTTGACATTTTGAGTAAAGACTACAGTCTTTCACCGGAATTACATCACTCAGAGTTTTGAGTGAAGACTGCATCCTTTCGGCCGTAATTACATCATTCTGACACTTGGAGTGAATACTGCAATCTTTTGGTCGTCATTACATCACTCGAACTTTTAAATGAAGACTAGAAAATTTTGCCGAAAATACATCAATTTGACACTTTCAGTGAAGTTTGCAGCCTTACGTCCGGAATTACATCAATCAGACTATTAAAAGTACACTACAGCCTTTCGACCAGAATTACATCATTCTTACACTTAGAGTGAAGACTATTGCCTTTAAACCGGAATTACATCACTCTGGCTTTTGAATGAAGACTATAAACTTTTGGCCAAAATTACATCATTCTGACACTTGGAGTAAAGACTACAGCCTTTCTGTTGGAATTACATCACTCGGACTTTTGATTGAAGACTGCAACATTACAAATTCTAATTACATCATTCTGACTATTGAATGTAGATTGCAGCCTTCCACCAGAATTACATCATTCTAACACTTGGAGTGAAGATTACATCCTTTCAATGAAATTACATTACTCAGACTTTTGAAAGAAGACTGAAACCTTTCGGTCGAAATTATATCATTCTCGACACTTGGAGTGAATATCAAAACTTTCGGTCTAATTACATCACCGACACTTGGAGTGAAGACTGCAGCCTTTCGGTCGGAATTACATCACTCAGACTTTTGAATGAAGACTGCAACCTTTCGGCCTAATTACATCATTCTTACACTTGGAGTGAAGACTATTGCCTTTGAAAGTACACAACAAACTTTCATCCGTAAATACATCATTCTAACACTTGGAGTGAAGACTACATCCTTTCGCTAATATTACATTACTCGGACTTTTGAATGAAGACAATAACCTTTCATTCTAATTACATCATTCTCGACACTTGGAGTGAAGACTACAAATTCTTCAATCGAAATTACATCACCCAGACTTATGAATGAAGACTATAAACTGTTGGCCGAAATTACATCATTCTCGACATTTTGAGTAAAGACTACGCCTTTCACCTAATTACATCACTCAAACTTTTGAGAGCAGACTGCATCCTTTCGACCGTAATTACATCATTCTGACACTTGGAGTGAATACTGCAATCTTTTGGTCGGAATTACATCACTAGAACTTTTAAATGAAGACTAGAAAATTTCGCCGGAAATACATCAATCTGACACTTCGAGTGAAGTTTGCAGCCTTACGTCCGGAATTACATCAATCAGACTATTAAAAGTACACTACAGCCTTTCGACTAGAATTACATCATTCTTACACTTGGAGTGAAGACTATTGCCTTTAAACCGGAATTACATCACTCTGACTTTTGAATGAAGACTATAAACTTTTGGCCAAAATTACATCATTCTGACACTTGGAGTAAAGACTACAGCCTTTCTGTTGGAATTACATCACTCGGACTTTTGAATGAAGACTGCAACATTACAAATTTAATTACATCATTCGGACTATTGAATGTAGATTGCCGCCTTCCGACCAGAATTACATCATTCTAACACTTGGAGTGAAGATTACATCCTTTCGGCTGAAATTACATTACTCAGAATTTTGAAAGAAGACTGTAACCTTTCGGTCGAAATTATATCATTCTGACACTTGGAGTGAATACTGAAAACTTTCGGTCGGAATTACATCAGTCTGACACTTGGAGTGAAGACTGCAGTCTTTCGGTCGGAATTACATCACTCAGGCTTTTGAATGAAGACTGCAACCTTTCGGCCGGAATTACATCATTCTTACACTTGGAGTGAAGACTATTGCCTTTTGAAAGTACACAACAGCCTTTCATCCAGAAATATATCATTCTAACACTTGGAGTGAAGACTACATCCTTTCGGCTAATATTACATTACTCAGACTTTTGAATGAAGACAATAACCTTTCATTCGGAATTACATCATTCTGACACTTGGAGTGAAGACTACAGCCTTTCGACCGAAATTACATCACCCAGACTTATGAATGAAGACTATAAACTTTTGGCCGAAATTACATCATTCTGACATTTTGAGTAAAGACTACAGTCTTTCACCGGAATTACATCACTCAGACTTTTGAGTGAAGACTGCATCCTTTCGGCCGTAATTACATCATTCTGACACTTGGAGTGAATACTGCAATCTTTTGGTCGTAATTACATCACTCGAACTTTTAAATGAAGACTATAAAATTTCGCCGGAAATACATCAATCTGACACTTCGAGTGAAGTTTGCAAATTTACGTCCTAATTACATCAATCGACTATTGAAAGTACACTACAACCTTTCGACTGTAATTACATCATTCTTACACTTGGAGTGAAGACTATTGCCTTTAAACCTAATTACATCACTCAGACTTTTTAATGAAAACGATAAACTTTTGGCCAAAATTACATCATTCTGACACTTGGAGTAAAGACTACAGCTTTTCCGTTGGAATTACATCACTCGAACTTTTGAATGAAGACTGCAACCTTACGGACGGAATTACATCAATTGGACTATTGAATGTAGACTGCAGCATTTCAACAAGAATTACATCATTCTAGCACTTGGATTGAAGACTACATCCTTTCGGCTGAAATTACATTACTCAGACTTTTGAAAGAAGACTGAAACCTTTCGGTCGGAATTATATCATTCTGACACTTGGAGTGAATACTGCTGCCTTTCGGTCGGAATTACATCACTCTGACACTTGGAGTGAAGACTGCAGTCTTTCGGTCGGAATTACATCACTCAGGCTTTTGAATGAAGATTTCAACCTTTCGGCCGGAATTACATCATTCTTACACTTGGAGTGAAGACTATTGCCTTTGAAAGTACACAACAAATTTTCATCCGTAAATACATCATTCTAACACTTGGAGTGAAGACTACATCCTTTCGCTAATATTACATTACTCGGACTTTTGAATGAAGACAATAACCTTTCATTCTAATTACATCATTCGACACTTGGAGTGAAGACTACATCCTTTCGGCCAAATTACATCATCCAGACTTATGAATGAAGACTATAAACTGTTGGCCGAAATTACATCCTTCTGCCACATAGAGTAAATACTACATCCTTTCAGCAGGCATTCCATCACTCAGACTTTTGAGTGAATACTACAACCTTTCAACCGGAATTACATCATTCGACACTTGGAGTGAATATCGCAATCTTTTGGTCGTAATTACATCACTCGAACTTTTAAATGAAGACTAGAAAATTTCACGAAATACATCAATCGACACTTCGAGTGAAGTTTGCACTTTACGTCCTAATTACATCAATCGACTATTGAAAGTACACTACAACCTTTCGACTGAATTACATCATTCTTACACTTGGAGTGAAGACTATTGCCTTTAAACCTAATTACATCACTCGACTTTTGAATGAAGACTATAAACTTTTGGCCAAAATTACATCATTCGACACTTGGAGTAAAGACTACACCTTTCTGTTGGAATTACATCACTCGGACTTTTGAATGAAGATCGCAACCTTACAAATAATTACATCATTCGGACTATTGAATGTAGATTGCAGCCTTCCTACCAGAATTACATCATTCTAACACTTGGAGTGAGGATTACATCCGTTCGGCTGAAATTACATTACTCAGACTTTTGAAAGAAGATTGAAACCTTTCGGTCGAAATTATATCATTCTGACACTTGGAGTGAATACTGAAACCTTTCTGTCGGAATTACATCAGTCTGACACTTGGAGTGAAGACTGCAGTCTTTCGGTCGGAATTACATCACTCAGGCTTTTGAATGAAGACTGCAACCTTTCGGCCGGAATTACATCATTCTTACACTTGGAGTGAAGACTATTGCCTTTTGAAAGTACACAACAAACCTTTCGTCCGAAATTACATCATTCTAACTCTTGGAGTGAAGACTACATCCTTTCGCTAATATTACATTACTCAACTTTTGAATGAAGACAATAACCTTTCATTCTAATTACATCATTCTCGACACTTGGAGTGAAGACTACAACCTTTCAATCGAAATTACATCACCTGCACTTATGAATGAAGACTATAAACTGTTGGCCGAAATTACATCATTCTCGACATTTTGAGTAAAGACTACGCCTTTCACCTAATTACATCACTCAAACTTTTGAGTGAAGACTGCATCCTTTCGACCGTAATTACATCATTCGACACTTGGAGTGAATATCGCAATCTTTTGGTCGTAATTACATCACTCGAACTTTTAAATGAAGACTAGAAAATTTCACCGAAATACATCAATCGACACTTCGAGTGAAGTTTGCACTCTTACGTCCTAATTACATCAATCGACTATTGAAAGTACACTACAACCTTTCGACCGTAATTACATCATTCTTACACTTGGAGTGAAGACTATTGCCTTTAAACCTAATTACATCACTCGACTTTTGAATGAAGACTATAAACTTTTGGCCAAAATTACATCATTCGACACTTGGAGTAAAGACTACAATTCTTCTGGAATTACATCACTCGACTTTTGAATGAAGATCGCAACCTTACAAATTTAATTACATCATTCGACTATTGAATGTAGATTGAGTCTTTCCGACCAGAATTACATCATTCTAACACTTGGAGTGAAGATTACATCCTTTCGGCTGAAATAACATTACTCAGACTTTTGAAAGAAGACTCAAACCTTTCGGTCGAAAGTATAGCATTCTCACACTTCGAGTGAATATCAAAACTTTCGGAATTACATCAGTCTGACACTTGGAGTGAAGACTGCAGTCTTTCGGTCGGAATTACATCACTCAGGATTTTGAATGAAGACTGCAACCTTTCGGCCTGAATTACATCATTCTTACACTTGGAGTGAAGACTATTGCCTTTTGAAAGTACACAACAGCCTTTCATCCGTAAATACATCATTCTAACACTTGGAGTGAAGACTACATCCTTTCGGCTAATATTACATTACTCAGACTTTTGAATGAAGACAATAACCTTTCATTCGGAATTACATCATTCTGACACTTGGAGTGAAGACTACAGCCTTTCGACCGAAATTACATCACCCAGACTTATGAATGAAGACTATAAACTTTTGGCCGAAATTACATCATTCTGACATTTTGAGTAAAGACTACAGTCTTTCACCGGAATTACATCACTCAGACTTTTGAGTGAAGACTGCATTCTTTCGACCGTAATTACATCATTCTGACACTTGGAGTGAATACTGCAATCTTTTGGTCGTAATTACATCACTCGAACTTTTAAATGAAGACTGTAAAATTTCGCCAGAAATACATAAATCTGACACTTCGAGTGAAGTTTGCAGCCTTACGTCCGGAATTACATCAATCAGACTATTGAAAGTACACTATAGACTTTCGACCAGAATTACATCATTCTTACACATGGAGTGAAGACTATTGCCTTTAAATCGGAATTACATCACTCTGACTTTTGAATGAAGACTATAAACTTTTGGCCAAAATTACATCATTCTGACACTTGGAGTAAAGACTACAGCCTTTCTGTTGGAATTACATCACTCAGACTTTTGAATGAAGACTGCAACCTTACAGCCGGAATTACATCATTCGGACTATTGAATGTAGATTGCAGCCTTCCGACCAGAATTACATCATTCTAACACTTGGAGTGAAGATTACATCCTTTCGGCTGAAATTACATTACTCGCACTTTGAAAGAAGACTGAAACCTTTCGGTCGAAATTATATCATTCTCGACACTTGGAGTGAATAATCGAAAACTTTCGGCCTAATTACATCACCTGACACTTGGAGTGAAGACTGCAGCCTTTCGGCCTAATTACATCACTCAGGCTTTTGAATGAAGACTGCAACCTTTCGGCCTAATTACATCATTCTTACACTTGGAGTGAAGACTATTGCCTTTGAAAGTACACAACAAACTTTCATCCGTAATTACATCATTCTGACACTTGGAGTGAAGACTACATCCTTTCGGCTAATATTACATTACTCAGACTTTTGAATGAAGACAATAACCTTTCATTCGTAATTACATCATTCTGACACTTAGAGTGAAGACTACAACCTTTCGACCAAAATTACATCACCCAGACTTTTGAATGAAGACTATAAACTTTTGCCCGAAATTACATCATTCTGACATTCTGAGTAAAGACTACAACCTTTCAGACGAAATTACATCACTCAAACTTTTGAGAGAAGACTGCATCCTTTCGCCCGTAATTTCATCATTCTCTTACTTGGAGTGAATACTGCAATCTTTTGGTCGGAATTACATCACTAGAACTTTTAAATGAACACTAGAAAATTTCGCCGGAAATACATCAATCTGACACTTCGAGTGAAGTTTGCAGCCTTTCGGTCGGAATTACAGCAATCAGACTGTTGAAAGTACACTACAGCCTTTCGACCAGAATTACATCATTCTTACACTTGGGGTGAAGACTATTGCCTTTAAACCGGAATTACATCACTCAGAATTTTGAATGAAAACAACAAACTTTTGGCAGAAATTACATCATTTTGACACATGGAGTTTAGACTACAGCCTTTCTGTTGGAATTACATCACTCGGACTTTTGAATGAAGACTGCAACCTTACAGCCGGAATTACATCATTCGGACTATTGAATGTAGATTGCAGCCTTCCGACCAGAATTACATCATTCTAACACTTGGAGTGAAGATTACATCCTTTCGGCTGAAATTACATTACTCAGACTTTTGAAAGAAGACTGAAACCTTTCGGTCAAAATTATATCATTCTGACACTTGGAGTGAATAATGAAAACTTTCGGTCGAAATTTACATCAGTCTGACACTTGGAGTGAAGACTGCAGTCTTTCGGTCGGAATTACATCACTCAGGCTTTTGAATGAAGACTGCAACCTTTCGGCCGGAATTACATCATTCTTACACTTGGAGTGAAGACTATTGCCTTTTGAAAGTACACAACAGCCTTTCGACCAGAAATACATCATTCTAACACTTGGAGTGAAGACTACATCCTTTCGGCTAATATTACATTACTCAGACTTTTGAATGAAGACAATAACCTTTCATTCGGAATTACATCATTCTGACACTTGGAGTGAAGACTACAGCCTTTCGACCGAAATTACATCACCCAGACTTATGAATGAAGACTATAAACTTTTGGCCGAAATTACATCATTCTGACATTTTGAGAAAAGAACCGGAATTACATCACTCAGACTTTTGAGTGAAGACTGCATCCTTTCGGCCGTAATTACATCATTCTGACACTTGGAGTGAATACTGCAATCTTTTGGTCGTAATTACATCACTCGAACTTTTAAATGAAGACTATAAAATTTCGCCGGAAATACATCAATCTGACACTTCGAGTGAAGTTTGCAGCCTTACGTCCGGAATTACATCAATCAGACTATTGAAAGTACACTACAGCCTTTCGACCAGAATTACATCATTCTTACACTTGGAGTGAAGACTATTGCCTTTAAACCGGAATTATATCACTCTGACATTTGAATGAAGACTATAAACTTTTGGCCAAAATTACATCATTCTGACACTTGGAGTAAAGACTACAAATTTTCTTCGCTGGAATTACATCACTCGGACTTTTGAATGAAGATCGCAACCTTACAAATTTAATTACATCATTCGACTATTGAATGTAGATTGCAGCCTTCCGACCGTAATTACATCATTCTAACACTTGGAGTGAGGATTACATCCGTGCCCCTGAAATTACATTACTCAGACTTTTGAAAGAAGATTGAAACCTTTCGGTCGAAATTACACCATTCTGACACTTGGAGTGAATACTCAAAACTTTCGTCCTAATTACATCACCTGACACTTGGAGTGAAGACTGCAGCCTTTCTGGGAATTACATCACTCAGGCTTTTGAATGAAGACTGCAACCTTTCGGCCGGAATTACATCATTCTTCCACTTGGAGTGAAGACTATTGCCTTTTGAAAGTACACAACAGCCTTTCGACCAGAAATACATCATTCTAACACTTGGAGTGAAGACTACATCCTTTCGGCTAATATTATATTACTCAGACTTTTGAATGAAGACAATAACCTTTCATTCGGAATTACATCATTCTTACACTTGGAGTGAAGACTACAGCCTTTCGACCGAAATTACATCATCCAGACTTATGAGTGAAGACTATAAACTTTTGGCCGAAAGTACATTATTCTGACATTTTGAGTAAAGACTACAGTCTTTCACCGAAATTACATCACTCAGACTTTTGAGTGAAGACTGCATCCCTTCGGTCGTAATTACATCATTCTGACACTTGGAGTGAATACTGCAATCTTTTGGTTGTAATTACATCACTCGAACTTTTAAATGAAGTCTATAAAATTTTGCCGGAAATACATCAATATGACACTTCGAGTGAAGCTTGCAGCCTTACGTCCGGAATTACATCAATCAGACTATTGAAAGTACACTACAGCCTTTCGACCAGAATTACATCATTCTTACACTTGGAGTGAAGACTATTGCCTTTAAATCGAAATTACATCACTCTGACTTTTGAATGAAGACTATAAACTTTTGGCCAAAATTACATCATTCTGACACTTGGAGTAAAGACTACAAATTTTCTTCGCTGGAATTACATCACTCGGACTTTTGAATGAAGACTGCAACCTTACAGCCTAATTACATCATTCGACTATTGAATGTAGATTGCAACTTCGACCAGAATTACATCATTCTAACACTTGGAGTGAAGATTACATCCTTTCGCTGAAATTACATTACTCGGACTTTTGAAAGAAGATCAAAACCTTTCGGTCGAAATTATATCATTCTCGACACTTGGAGTGAATATCAAAACTTTCGGCCTAATTACATCACCGACACTTGGAGTGAAGACTAGCCTTTCGGCCAGAATTAGATCACTCAGAATTTTAAATAAAGGCTGCAACCTTTCGTCCGGAATTACATCATTCTGACTCTTGGAGTGAAGACTATTGCCTTTGAAAGTACACAACAAACTTTCGACCGTAAATACATCATTCTAACACTTGGAGTGAAGACTACATCCTTTCGGCTAATATTACATTACTCAGACTTTTGAATGAATACAATAACCTTTCATTCGAAATTACATCATTCTGACACTTGGAGTGAAGACTACAGCCTTTCGACCAAAATTACATCACCCAGACTTTTGAATGAAGACTATAAACTTTTGGCCGAAATTACATCATTCTGACATTTTGAGTAAAGACTACAACCTTTCAGACGGAATTACATCACTCAAACTTTTGAGTGAAGACTGCATCCTTTCGGCCGTAATTTCATCATTCTGACACTTGGAGTGAATACTGCAATCTTTTGGTCGGAATTACATCACTCAAACTTTTAAATGAAGACTAAAAAATTTCGCCGAAAATACATCAATCTGACACTTCGAGTGAAGTTTGCATCCTTACGTCCGAAATTACATCAATCAGACTATTGAAAGTACACTAAAGCCTTTCGACCAGAATTACATCATTCTTACACTTGGAGTGAAGACTATTACCTTTAAACCGAAATTACATCACTCAGACTTTTGAATGAAGACTATAAACTTTTGTCCAAAATTACATCATTCTGACACTTGGAGTAAAGACTACAGCCTTTCTGTTGGAATTACATCACTCGAACTTTTGAATGAAGACTGCAACATTACAGCAGGAATTACATCATTCGAACTATTGAATGTAGATTGCAGCCTTCCGACCAGAATTACATCATTCTAACACTTGGAGTGAAGATTACATTCTTTCGGCTGAAATTACATTACCCAGACTTTTGAACGAAGACTGAAACCTTTCGGTCGAAATTATATCATTCTGACACTTGGAGTGAATAGTGAAACCTTTCGGTCGGAATTACATCAGTCTGACACTTGGAGTGAAGACTGCAGTCTTTCGGTCGGAATTACATCACTCAGGCTTTTGAATGAAGACTGCAACCTTTCGGCCGGAATTACATTATTCTTACACTTGGAGTGAAGACTATTGCCTTTGAAAGTACACAACAAACTTTCATCCGTAAATACATCATTCTAACACTTGGAGTGAAGACTACATCCTTTCGCTAATATTACATTACTCGGACTTTTGAATGAAGACAATAACCTTTCATTCGAATTACATCATTCGACACTTGGAGTGAAGACTACAGCATTTCGACCGAAATTACATCACCCAGACTTATGAATGAAGACTATAAACTTTTGGCCGAAATTACATCATTCTGACATTTTGAGTAAAGACTACAGTCTTTCACCGGAATTACATCACTCAGACTTTTGAGTGAAGACTGCATTCTTTCGACCGTAATTACATCATTCTGACACTTGGAGTGAATACTGCAATCTTTTGGTCGTAATTACATCACTCGAACTTTTAAATGAAGACTGTAAAATTTCGCCAGAAATACATAAATCTGACACTTCGAGTGAAGTTTGCAGCCTTACGTCCGGAATTACATCAATCGACTATTGAAAGTACACTACAACCTTTCGACGTAATTACATCATTCTTACACTTGGAGTGAAGACTATTGCCTTTAAACCGAATTACATCACTCGACTTTTGAATGAAGACTATAAACTTTTGGCCAAAATTACATCATTCGACACTTGGAGTAAAGACTACAAATTTTCTGTTGGAATTACATCACTCGGACTTTTGAATGAAGATCGCAACCTTACAATTAATTACATCATTCGGACTATTGAATGTAGATTGCAGCCTTTCGACCAGAATTACATCATTCTAACACTTGGAGTTAAGACTACATCCTTTCAGCTGAAATTACATTACTCAGACTTTTGAAAGGAGACTGAAACCTTTCGATCGAAATTATATCATTCTGACACATGGAGTGAATACTGAAACCTTTCGGTCGGAATTACATCAGTCTGACACTTGGAGTGAAGACTGCAGTCTTTCAATCGAATTACATCACTCAGGCTTTTGAATGAAGACTGCACCCTTTCGGTCGGAATTACATCATTCTTACACTTGGAGTGAAGACTGTTGCCTATTGAAAGTACACTACAACCTTTCGACTAGAATTACATCAATCTAACACTTGGAGTGAAGACTACATCCTTTCGGCTAAAATAAATTACTCAGACGTTTGAATAAAGACAATAACCTTTCGTTCGGATTACATCATTCTGACACTTGGAGTGAAGACTACAACCTTTCGACCGAAATTACATCACCCAGACTTTTGAATGAAGACTATAAACTTTTGGCCGAAATTACATCATTCTGACATTTTGAGAAAAGACTACAGTATTTCAGACGGAATTACATCACTCAAACTTTTGAGTGAAGACTGCATCCTTTCGACCGTAATTACATCATTCTGACACTTGGAGTGAATACTGCAATCTTTTGGTCGGAATTACATCACTCGAACTTTTAAATGAAGACTAGAAAATTTCGCTGGAAATACATCAATCTGACACTTCGAGTGAAGTTTGCAGCCTTTCGACCGGAATTACATCAATCAGACTATTGAAAGTACACTACAACCTTTCGACCAGAATTACATCATTCTTACACTTGGGGTGAAGACTATTGCCTTTAAACCGGAATTACATCACTCTGACTTTTGAATGAAGACTATAAACTTTTGGCCAAAATTACATCATTCTGACACTTGGAGTAAAGACTACAGCCTTTCTGTTGGAATTACATCACTCGGACTTTTGAATGAAGACTGCAACCTTACAGCCGGAATTACATCATTCGGACTATTGAATGTAGATTGCAGCCTTCCGACCAGAATTACATCATTCTAACACTTGGAGTGAAGATTACATCCTTCCACATGAAATTACATTACTCAGACTTTTGAAAGAAGACTGAAACCTTTCGGTCGAAATTATATCATTCTGACACTTGGAGTGAATACTGAAAACTTTCGGTCGGAATTACATCAGTCTGACACTTGGAGTGAAGACTGCAGTCTTTCGGTCGGAATTACATCACTCAGGCTTTTGAATGAAGACTGCAACCTTTCGGCCGGAATTACATCATTCTTACACTTGGAGTGAAGACTATTGCCTTTTGAAAGTACACAACAGCCTTTCGACCAGAAATACATCATTCTAACACTTGGAGTGAAGACTACATCCTTTCGGCTAATATTACATTACTCAGACTTTTGAATGAAGACAATAACCTTTCATTCGGAATTACATCATTCTGACACTTGGAGTGAAGACTACAGCCTTTCGACCGAAATTACATCACCAGACTTATGAATGAAGACTATAAACTTTTGGCCGAAATTACATCATTCTGACATTTTGAGTAAAGACTACAGTCTTTCACCGGAATTACATCACTCAGACTTTTGAGTGAAGACTGCATCCTTTCGGCCGTAATTACATCATTCTGACACTTGGAGTGAATACTGCAATCTTTTGGTCGTAATTACATCACTCGAACTTTTAAATGAAGACTATAAAATTTCGCCGGAAATACATCAATCTGACACTTCGAGTGAAGTTTGCAGCCTTACGTCCGGAATTACATCAATCAGACTATTGAAAGTACACTACAGCCTTTCGACCAGAATTACATCATTCTTACACTTGGAGTGAAGACTATTGCCTTTAAACCGGAATTACATCACTCTGACTTTTGAATGAAGACTATAAACTTTTGGCCAAAATTACATCATTCTGACACTTGGAGTAAAGACTACAGCCTTTCTGTTGGAATTACATCACTCGGACTTTTGAATGAAGACTGCAACCTTACAGCCGGAATTACATCATTCGGACTATTGAATGTAGATTGCAGCCTTCCGACCAGAATTACATCATTCTAACACTTGGAGTGAAGATTACATCCTTTCGGCTGAAATTACATTACTCAGACTTTTGAAAGAAGACTGAAACCTTTCGGTCGAAATTATATCATTCTGACACTTGGAGTGAATACTGAAAACTTTCGGTCGGAATTACATCAGTCTGACACTTGGAGTGAAGACTGCAGTCTTTCGGTCGGAATTACATCACTCAGGCTTTTGAATGAAGACTGCAACCTTTCGGCCGGAATTACATCATTCTTACACTTGGAGTGAAGACTATTGCCTTTTGAAAGTACACAACAGCCTTTTATCCAGAAATACATCATTCTAACACTTGGAGTGAAGACTACATCCTTTCGGCTAATATTACATTACTCAGACTTTTGAATGAATACAATAACCTTTCATTCGGAATTACATCATTCTGACACTTGGAGTGAAGACTACAGCCTTTCGATCGAAATTACATCACCCAGACTTATGAATGAAGACTATAAACTTTTGGCCGAAATTACATCATTTTGACATTTTGAGTAAAGACTACAGTCTTTCACCGGAATTACATCACTCAGACTTTTGAGTGAAGACTGCATCCTTTCGGCCGTAATTACATCATTCTGACACTTGGAGTGAATACTGCAATCTTTTGGTCGTAATTACATCACTCGAACTTTTAAATGAAGACTATAAAATTTCGCCGGAAATACATCATTCTGACACTTCGAGTGAAGTTTGCCGCCTTACGTCCGAAATTACATCAATCAGACTATTGAAAGTACACTATAGCCTTTCGACCAGAATTACATCATTCTTACACTTGGAGTGAAGACTATTGCCTTTAAACCGGAATTACATCACTCTGACTTTTGAATGAAGACTATAAACTTTTGGCCAAAATTACATCATTCTGACACTTGGAGTAAAGACTATAGCCTTTCTGTTGGAATTACATCACTCGGACTTTTGAATGAAGACTGCAACATTACAGCAGAAATTACATCATTCGGACTATTGAATGTAGATTGCAGCCTTTCGATCAGAATTACATCATTCTAACACTTGGAGTGAAGATTACATCCGTTCGGCTGAAATTACATTACTCAGACTTTTGAAAGAAGATTGAAACCTTTCGGTCGAAATTATATCATTCTGACACTTGGAGTGAATACTGAAAACTTTCGGTCGGAATTACATTAGTCTGACACTTGGAGTGAAGACTGCATCCTTTCATTAAGAATTACATCACTCCTGCTTTTGAATGAAGACTGCAATCTTTCGACCTGAATTACATCATTCTTACACTTGGAGTGAAGACTATTGCCTTTTGAAAGTACACAACAGCCTTTCGACCAGAAATACATCATTCTAACACTTGGAGTGAAGACTACATCCTTTCGGCTAATATTACATTACTCAGACTTTTGAATGAAGACAATAACCTTTCATTCGGAATTACATCATTCTGACACTTGGAGTGAAGACTACAGCCTTTCGACCGAAATTACATCACCCAGACTTATGAATGAAGACTATAAACTTTTGGCCGAAATTACATCATTCTGACATTTTGAGTAAAGACTACAGTCTTTCACCGGAATTACATCACTCAGACTTTTGAGTGAAGACTGCATCCTTTCGGCCGTAATTACATCATTCTGACACTTGGAGTGAATACTGCAATCTTTTGGTCGTAATTACATCACTCGAACTTTTAAATGAAGACTATAAAATTTCGCCGGAAATACATCAATCTGACACTTCGAGTGAAGTTTGCAGCCTTACGTCCGGAATTACATCAATCAGACTATTGAAAGTACACTACAGCCTTTCGACCAGAATTACATCATTCTTACACTTGGAGTGAAGACTATTGCCTTTAAACCGGAATTACATCACTCTGACTTTTGAATGAAGACTATAAACTTTTGGCCAAAATTACATCATTCTGACACTTGGAGTAAAGACTACAGCCTTTCTGTTGGAATTACATCACTCGGACTTTTGAATGAAGACTGCAACCTTACAGCCGGAATTACATCATTCGGACTATTGAATGTAGATTGCAGCCTTCCGACCAGAATTACATCATTCTAACACTTGGAGTGAAGATTACATCCGTTCGGCTGAAATTACATTACTCAGACTTTTGAAAGAAGATTGAAACCTTTCGGTCGAAATTATATCATTCTGACACTTGGAGTGAATACTGAAAACTTTCGGTCGGAATTACATCAGTCTGACACTTGGAGTGAAGACTGCAGTCTTTCGGTCGGAATTACATCACTCAGGCTTTTGAATGAAGACTGCAACCTTTCGGCCGGAATTACATCATTCTTACACTTGGAGAGAAGACTATTGCCTTTTGAAAGTACACAACAACCTTTCATCCAGAAATATATCATTCTAACACTTGGAGTGAAGACTACATCCTTTCGGCTAATATTACATTACTCAGACTTTTGAATGAAGACAATAACCTTTCGTTCGGAATTACATCATTCTGACACTTGGAGTGAAGACTACAGCCTTTCGACCGAAATTACATCACCCAGACTTATGAATGAAGACTATAAACTTTTGGCCGAAATTACATCATTCTGACATTTTGAGTAAAGACTACAGTCTTTCACCGGAATTACATCACTCAAACTTTTGAGTGAAGACTGCATCCTTTCGACCGTAATTACATCATTCTGACACTTGGAGTGAATACTGCAATCTTTTGGTCGGAATTACATCACCAGAACTTTTAAATGAAGACTATAAAATTTCGTCGGAAATACATCAATCTGACACTTCGAGTGAAGTTTGCAGCCTTACGTCCGGAATTACATCAATCAGACTATTGAAAGTACACTACAGCCTTTCGACCAGAATTACATCATTCTTACACTTGGAGTGAAGACTATTGCCTTTAAACCGGAATTACATCACTCTGACTTTTGAATGAAGACTATAAACTTTTGGCCAAAATTACATCATTCTGACACTTGGAGTAAAGACTATAGCCTTTCTGTTGGAATTACATCACTCGGACTTTTGAATGAAGACTGCAACATTACAGCAGAAATTACATCATTCGGACTATTGAATGTAGATTGCAGCCTTTCGATCAGAATTACATCATTCTAACACTTGGAGTGAAGATTACATCCGTTCGGCTGAAATTACATTACTCAGACTTTTGAAAGAAGATTGAAACCTTTCGGTCGAAATTATATCATTCTGACACTTGGAGTGAATACTGAAAACTTTCGGTCGGAATTACATCGACCGACACTTGGAGTGAAGACTGCGATCTTTCGATCGAATTACATCACTCAGGCTTTTGAATGAAGACTGCAACCTTTCGGCCTAATTACATCATTCTTACACTTGGAGTGAAGACTATTGCCTTTTTGAAAGTACACAACAAATTTTTCATCCGTAAATACATCATTCTAACACTTGGAGTGAAGACTACATCCTTTCGGCTAAAATTACATTACTCAGACTTTTGAATGAAGACAATAACCTTTCGTTCAGAATTACATCATTCTGACACTTGGAGTGAAGACTACAGCCTTTCGATTGAAATTACATCACCCAGACTTTTGAATGAAGACTATAAACTTTTGGCCGAAATTACATCATTATGACATTTGGAGTAAATACTACAGTCTTTCAGACGGAATTACATCACTCAGACTTTTGAGTGAAGACTGCATCCTTTCGGCTGTAATTACATCATTCTGACACTTGGAGTGAATACTTCAATATTTTGGTCGTAATTACATCACTCGAACTTTTAAATGAAGACTAGAAAATTTCGCCGGAAATACATCAATCTGACACTTCGAGTGAAGTTTGCAGCCTTACGGCCAGAATTACATCAATCAGACTATTGAAAGTACACTACAGCCTTTCGACCAGAATTACATCATTCTTACACTTGGGGTGAAGACTATTGCCTTTAAACCGAATTACATCACTCGACTTTTGAATGAAGACTATAAACTTTTGGCCAAAATTACATCATTCGACACTTGGAGTAAAGACTACAAATTTTCTCGCTGGAATTACATCACTCAGACTTTTGAATGAAGATCGCAACCTTACAAATTAATTACATCATTCGGACTATTGAATGTAGATTGCAGCCTTCCTACCAGAATTACATCATTCTAACACTTGGAGTGAAGATTATATCCGTTCGGCTGAAATTACATTACTCAGACTTTTGAAAGAAGATTGAAACCTTTCGGTCGAAATTATATCATTCTGACACTTGGAGTGAATACTGAAACCTTTCGGTCGGAATTACATCGGTCTGACACTTGGAGTGAAGACTGCAGTCTTTCGATCGGAATTACATCACTCAGGCTTTTGAATGAAGACTGCAACCTTTCGGCCGGAATTACATCATTCTTACACTTGGAGTGAAGACTATTGCCTTTTGAAAGTACACAACAGCCTTTCATCCAGAAATACATCATTCTAACACTTGGAGTGAAGACTACATCCTTTCGGCTAATATTACATTACTCAGACTTTTGAATGAAGACAATAACCTTTCGTTCGGAATTACATCATTCTGACACTTGGAGTGAAGACTACAGCCTTTCGACCGAAATTACATCACCCAGACTTATGAATGAAGACTATAAACTTTTGGCCGAAATTACATCATTCTGACATTTTGAGTAAAGACTACAGTCTTTCACCGGAATTACATCACTCAAACTTTTGAGTGAAGACTGCATCCTTTCGACCGTAATTACATCATTCTGACACTTGGAGTGAATACTGCAATCTTTTGGTCGGAATTACATCACTCGAACTTTTAAATGAAGACTAGAAAATTTAGCCGGAAATACATCAATCTGACACTTCGAGTGAAGTTTGCAGCCTTTCGGCCGGAATTACATCAATCAGGCTATTGAAAGTACACTACAGCCTTTCGACCAGAATTACATCATTCTTACACTTGGGGTGAAGACTATTGCCTTTAAACCGAAATTACATCACTCAGACTTTTGAATGAAAACTATAAAATTTTGGCCAAAATTACATCATTCTGACACTTGGAGTAAAGACTACAGCCTTTCCGTTGGAATTACATCACTCAGACTTTTGAAAGAAGATAGCAGCAATACGGCCGAAAATACATCAATGGGACTATTAAATGTAGACTACAGCCTTTCCATCAGAATTACATCATTCTAACACTTGGATTGAATACTACATCCTTTCGGCTGAAATTTCATTACTCAGACTTTTGAATGAAGACTGAAACCTTTGGTCGAAATTATATCATTCGACACTTGGAGTGAATACTGAAAACTTTCGGTCGAATTACATCGATCGACACATGGAGTGAAGACTGCAGTCTTTCGGTCGGAATTACATCACTCAGGCTTTTGAATGAAGACTGCAACATTTCGGCCTGAATTACATCATTCTTACACTTGGAGTGAAGACTATTGCCTTTTGAAAGTACACAACAGCCTTTCGACCAGAAATACATCATTCTAACACTTGGAGTGAAGACTACATCCTTTCGGCTAATATTACATTACTCAGACTTTTGAATGAAGACAATAACCTTTCATTCGAAATTACATCATTCTGACACTTGGAGTGAAGACTACAAATTTTCGATCAAAATTACATCACCCAGACTTATGAATGAAGACTATAAACTTTTGGCCGAAATTACATCATTCTGACATTTTGAGTAAAGACTACAGTCTTTCACCGAAATTACATCACTCAGACTTTTGAGTGAAGACTGCATCATTTCGGCCGAAATTACATCATTCTGACATTTGGAGTAAAGACTACAGTCTTTCAGACGGAATTACATCACTCGAACTTTTAAATGAAGACTAGAAAATTTAGTCGAAAATATATCAATCAGACACTTCGAGTGAAGTTTGCAGCCTTTCGGCGGAATTACATCAATCAGACTATTGAAAGTACACTACAGCCTTTCGACCAGAATTACATCATTCTTACACTTTGAATGAAGACTATAAACTTTTGGCCAAAATTACATCATTCTGACACTTGGAGTAAAGACTACAGCCTTTCTGTTGGAATTACATCATTCGGACTTTTGAATGAAGACTGCAACATTATAGCAGGAATTACATCATTCGGACTATTGAATGTAGATTGCAGCCTTCCTACCAGAATTACATCATTCTAACACTTGGAGTGAAGATTACATCCGTTCGGCTGAAATTACATTACTCAGACTTTTGAAAGAAGATTGAAACCTTTCGGTCGAAATTATATCATTCTGACACTTGGAGTGAATACTGAAACCTTTCTGTCGGAATTACATCAGTCTGACACTTGGAGTGAAGACTGCAGTCTTTCGGTCGGAATTACATCACTCAGGCTTTTGAATGAAGACTGCAACCTTTCGGCCGGAATTACATCATTCTTACACTTGGAGTGAAGACTATTGCCTTTTGAAAGTACACAACAGCCTTTCGACCAGAAATACATCATTCTAACACTTGGAGTGAAGACTACATCCTTTCGGCTAATATTACATTACTCAGACTTTTGAATGAAGACAATAACCTTTCATTCGGAATTACATCATTCTGACACTTGGAGTGAAGACTACAGCCTTTCGACCGAAATTACATCACCCAGACTTATGAATGAAGACTATAAACTTTTGGCCGAAATTACATCATTCTGACATTTTGAGTAAAGACTACAGTCTTTCACCGGAATTACATCACTCAGACTTTTGAGTGAAGACTGCATCCTTTCGGCCGTAATTACATCATTCTGACACTTGGAGTGAATACTGCAATCTTTTGGTCGTAATTACATCACTCGAACTTTTAAATGAAGACTAGAAAATTTCACCGGAAATTCATCAATCTGACACTTCGAGTGAAGTTTGCAGCCTTACGTCCGGAATTACATCAATCAGACTATTGAAAGTACACTACAGCCTTTCGACCAGAATTACATCATTCTTACACTTGGAGTGAAGACTATTGCCTTTAAACCGGAATTACATCACTCTGACTTTTGAATGAAGACTATAAACTTTTGGCCAAAATTACATCATTCTGACACTTGGAGTAAAGACTACAACCTTTTTGTTGGAATTACATCAGTCGGACTTTTGAATGAAGACTACAACCTTACAGCCGAAATTACATCATTCGGACTATTGAATGTAGATTGCAGCCGTCCGACCAGAATTACATCATTCTAACACTTGGAGTGAAGATTACATCCTTTCGGCTGAAATTACATTACTCAGACTTTTGAAAGAAGACTGAAACCTTTCGGTCGAAATTATATCATTCTGACACTTGGAGTGAATACTGAAAACTTTCGGTCGGAATTACATCAGTCTGACACTTGGAGTGAAGACTGCAGTCTTTCGGTCGGAATTACATCACTCAGGCTTTTGAATGAAGACTGCAACCTTTCGGCCGGAATTACATCATTCTTACACTTGGAGTGAAGACTATTGCCTTTTGAAAGTACACAACAGCCTTTCGACCAGAAATACATCATTCTAACACTTGGAGTGAAGACTACATCCTTTCGGCTAATATTACATTACTCAGACTTTTGAATGAAGACAATAACCTTTCATTCGGAATTACATCATTCTGACACTTGGAGTGAAGACTACAGCCTTTCGACCGAAATTACATCACCCAGACTTATGAATGAAGACTATAAACTTTTGGCCGAAATTACATCATTCTGACATTTTGAGTAAAGACTACAGTCTTTCACCGGAATTACATCACTCAAACTTTTGAGTGAAGACTGCATCCTTTCGACCGTAATTACATCATTCTGACACTTGGAGTGAATACTGCAATCTTTTGGTCGGAATTACATCACTAGAACTTTTAAATGAAGACTAGAAAATTTCGCCGGAAATACATCAATCTGACACTTCGAGTGAAGTTTGCAGCCTTACGTCCGGAATTACATCAATCAGACTATTGAAAGTACACTACAGCCTTTCGACCAGAATTACATCATTCTTACACTTGGAGTGAAGACTATTGCCTTTAAACCGGAATTACATCACTCTGACTTTTGAATGAAGACTATAAACTTTTGGCCAAAATTACATCATTCTGACACTTGGAGTAAAGACTACAGCCTTTCTGTTGGAATTACATCATTCGGACTTTTGAATGAAGACTGCAACATTATAGCAGGAATTACATCATTCGGACTATTGAATGTAGATTGCAGCCTTCCTACCAGAATTACATCATTCTAACACTTGGAGTGAAGATTACATCCGTTCGGCTGAAATTACATTACTCAGACTTTTGAAAGAAGACTGAAACCTTTCGGTCGAAATTATATCATTCTGACACTTGGAGTGAATACTGAAAACTTTCGGTCGGAATTACATCAGTCTGACACTTGGAGTGAAGACTGCAGTCTTTCGATCGGAATTACATCACTCAGGCTTTTGAATGAAGACTGCAACCTTTCGGCCGGAATTACATCATTCTTACACTTGGAGTGAAGACTATTGCCTTTTGAAAGTACACAACAGCCTTTCATCCAGAAATACATCATTCTAACACTTGGAGTGAAGACTACATCCTTTCGGCTAATATTACATTACTCAGACTTTTGAATGAAGACAATAACCTTTCGTTCGGAATTACATCATTCTGACACTTGGAGTGAAGACTACAGCCTTTCGACCGAAATTACATCACCTAGACTTATGAATGAAGACTATAAACTTTTGGCCGAAATTACATCATTCTGACATTTTGAGTAAAGACTACAGTCTTTCACCGGAATTACATCACTCAGACTTTTGAGTGAAGACTGCATCCTTTCGGCCGTAATTACATCATTCTGACACTTGGAGTGAATACTGCAATCTTTTGGTCGTAATTACATCACTCGAACTTTTAAATGAAGACTATAAAATTTCGCCGGAAATACATCAATCTGACACTTCGAGTGAAGTTTGCAGCCTTACGTCCGGAATTACATCAATCAGACTATTGAAAGTACACTACAGCCTTTCGACCAGAATTACATCATTCTTACACTTGGAGTGAAGACTATTGCCTTTAAACCGGAATTACATCACTCTGACTTTTGAATGAAGACTATAAACTTTTGGCCAAAATTACATCATTCTGACACTTGGAGTAAAGACTACAGCCTTTCTGTTGGAATTACATCACTCGGACTTTTGAATGAAGACTGCAACCTTACAGCCGGAATTACATCATTCGGACTATTGAATGTAGATTGCAGCCTTTCGACCAGAATTACATCATTCTAACACTTGGAGTGAAGATTACATCCTTTCGGCTGAAATTACATTACTCAGACTTTTGAAAGAAGACTGAAACCTTTCGGTCGAAATTATATCATTCTGACACTTGGAGTGAATACTGAAAACTTTCGGTCGGAATTACATCAGTCTGACACTTGGAGTGAAGACTGCAGTCTTTCGATGGAATTACATCACTCAGGCTTTTGAATGAAGACTGCAACCTTTCGGCCGGAATTACATCATTCTTACACTTGGAGTGAAGACTATTGCCTTTTGAAAGTACACAACAGCCTTTCGACCAGAAATACATCATTCTAACACTTGGAGTGAAGACTACATCCTTTCGGCTAATATTACATTACTCAGACTTTTGAATGAAGACAATAACCTTTCATTCGGAATTACATCATTCTGACACTTGGAGTGAAGACTACAGCCTTTCGACCGAAATTACATCACCCAGACTTATGAATGAAGACTATAAACTTTTGGCCGAAATTACATCATTCTGACATTTTGAGTAAAGACTACAGTCTTTCACCGGAATTACATCACTCAAACTTTTGAGTGAAGACTGCATCCTTTCGACCGTAATTACATCATTCTGACACTTGGAGTGAATACTGCAATCTTTTGGTCGGAATTACATCACTCGAACTTTTAAATGAAGACTAGAAAATTTAGCCGGAAATACATCAATCTGACACTTCGAGTGAAGTTTGCAGCCTTTCGGCCGGAATTACATCAATCAGGCTATTGAAAGTACACTACAGCCTTTCGACCAGAATTACATCATTCTTACACTTGTAGTGAAAACTAATGCCTTAAAACCGGAATTACATCACTCAGACTTTTGAATGAAGACTATAAAACTTTTGGCCAAAATTACATCATTCTAACACTTGGAAAAAAGACCACAGCCTTTCTGTTGGAATTACATCTCTCAGACTTTTGAATGAAGACTGCAACCTTACAGCCGGAATTACATCATTCAGACTATTGAATGTTGATTGCAGATTTTCGACCAGAATTACATCATTTTAACACTTGGAGTGAAGACTACATCCTTTCGGCTGAAATTACATTACTCAGACTTTTGAAAGAAGACAGAAACCTTTCGGTCGAAATTACATCATTCTGACACTCGGAGTGAATACTGAAACCTTTCGGTCGGAATTACATCAGTCTGACACTTGGAGTGAAGACTGCAGTCTTTCAATCGAATTACATCACTCAGGCTTTTGAATGAAGACTGCACCCTTTCGGTCGGAATTACATCATTCTTACACTTGGAGTGAAGACTGTTGCCTATTGAAAGTCCCCTACAACCTTTCGACCAGAATTACATCATTCTAACACTTGGAGTGAAGACTACATCCTTTCGGCTAAAATTACATTACTCAGACTTTTGAATGAAGACAATAACCTTTCGTTCGGAATTACATCATTCTGACACTTGGAGTGAAGACTACAGCCTTTCGATCGGAATTACATCACCCAGACTTTTGAATGAAGACTATAAACTTTTGGCCGAAATTACATCATTATGACATTTGGAGTAAAGACTACAGTCTTTCAGACGGAATTACATCACTCAGACTTTTGAGGCGAGACTACATCCTTTCGACCGTAATTACATCATTCTGACACTTGGAGTGAATACTGCAATCTTTTGGTCGGAATTACATCACTAGAACTTTTAAATGAAGACTAGAAAATTTCGCCGGAAATACATCAATCTGACACTTCGAGTGAAGTTTGCAGCCTTACGTCCGGAATTACATCAATCAGACTATTGAAAGTACACTACAGCCTTTCGACCAGAATTACATCATTCTTACACTTGGAGTGAAGACTATTGCCTTTAAACCGGAATTACATCACTCTGACTTTTGAATGAAGACTATAAACTTTTGGCCAAAATTACATCATTCTGACACTTGGAGTAAAGACTACAACCTTTACATTGGAATTACATCACTCGGACTTTTGAATGAAGATCGCAACCTTACAAATTTAATTACATCATTCGGACTATTGAATGTAGAGTGCAGCCTTTCGACCAGAATTACATCATTCTAACACTTGGAGTGAAGACTACATCCTTTCGGCTGAAATTACATTACTCAGACTTTTGAAAGAAGACTGAAACCTTTCGGTCGAAATTACATCATTCTGACACTCGGAGTGAATCTGAAAACTTTCGGTCGGAATTACATCGATCGACACTTGGAGTGAAGACTGCGAGTCTTTCGGTCGGAATTACATCACTCATACTTTTGAATGAAGACTGCAACCTTTCGGCCATAATTACATCATTCTTACACTTGGAGTGAAGACTATTGCCTTTTGAAAGTACACTACAAACTTTCACCGAAATATATCATTCTAACACTTGGAGTGAAGACTACATCCTTTCGGCTAATATTACATTACTCAGACTTTTG
Organism: Anisodus acutangulus; assembly: GCA_029783415.1. Classification (NCBI taxonomy): domain Eukaryota; kingdom Viridiplantae; phylum Streptophyta; class Magnoliopsida; order Solanales; family Solanaceae; genus Anisodus; species Anisodus acutangulus. The sequence continues at coordinate 346,275 of CM056501.1, forward strand.
AATGAAGACAATAACCTTTCGTTCGGAATTACATCATTCTGACACTTGGAGTGAAGACTACAGCCTTTCGACCGAAATTACATCACCCAGACTTATGAATGAAGACTATAAACTTTTGGCCGAAATTACATCATTCTGACATTTTGAGTAAAGACTACAGTCTTTCACCGAAATTACATCACTTAAACTTTTGAGTGAAGACTGCATCCTTTCGACCGTAATTACATCATTCTGACACTTGGAGTGAATACTGCAATCGTTTGGTCGGAATTACATCACTAGAACTTTTAAATGAAGACTAGAAAATTTCGCCGGAAATACATCAATCTGACACTTCGAGTGAAGTTTGCAGCCTTACGTCCGGAATTACATCAATCAGACTATTAAAAGTACACTACAGCCTTTCGACCAGAATTACATCATTCTTACACTTGGAGTGAAGACTATTGCCTTTAAACCGGAATTACATCACTCTGACTTTTGAATGAAGACTATAAACTTTTGGCCAAAATTACATCATTCTGACACTTGGAGTGAATACTGCAATCTTTTGGTCGGAATTACATCACTCGAACTTTTAAATGAAGATCGCAACCTTACAAATTAATTACATCATTCGGACTATTGAATGTAGATTGCAGCCTTTCGTTCAGAATTACATCATTCTAACACTTGGAGTGAAGATTACATCATTTCGGCTGAAATTACATTACTCAGACTTTTGAAAGAAGACTGAAACCTTTCGGTCGAAATTATATCATTCTGACACTTGGAGTGAATACTGAAACCTTTCGGTCGGAATTACATCAGTCTGACACATGGAGTGAAGACTGCAGTCTTTCGGTCGAAATTACATCACTCAGGCTTTTGAATGAAGACTGCAACCTTTCGGCCGGAATTACATCATTCTTACACTTGGAGTGAAGACTATTGCCTATTGAAAGTACCCTACAACCATTCGACTAGAATTACATCATTATAACACTTGGAGTGAAGACTATGTCCTTTCGGCTAAAATTACATTACTCAGACTTTTGAATGAATACAATACCCTTTCATTCCGAATTACATCATTCTGACACTTGGAGTGAAGACTACAGCCTTTCGACCGAAATTGCATCACCCAGACTTATGAATGAAGACTATAAACTTTTGGCCGAAATTACATCATTCTGACATTTTGAGTAAAGACTACAGTCTTTCACCGGAATTACATCACTCAGACTTTTGAGTGAAGACTGCATCCTTTCGGCCGTAATTACATCATTCTGACACTTGGAGTGAATACTGCAATCTTTTGGTCGTAATTACATCACTCGAACTTTTAAATGAAGACTAGAAAATTTCGCCGGAAATACATCAATCTGACACTTCGAGTGAAGTTTGCAGCCTTACGTCCGGAATTACATCAATCAGACTATTGAAAGTACACTACAGCCTTTCGACCAGAATTACATCATTCTTACACTTGGAGTGAAGACTATTGCCTTTAAACCGGAATTACATCACTCTGACTTTTGAATGAAGACTATAAACTTTTGGCCAAAATTACATCATTCTGACACTTGGAGTAAAGACTACAGCCTTTCTGTTGGAATTACATCACTCGGACTTTTGAATGAAGACTGCAACCTTACAGCCGGAATTACATCATTCGGACTATTGAATGTAGATTGCAGCCTTTCGACCAGAATTACATCATTCTAACACTTGGAGTGAAGACTACATCCTTTCGGCTGAAATTACATTACTCAGACTTTTGAAAGAAGACTGAAACCTTTCGGTCGGAATTATATCATTCTGACACTTGGAGTGAATACTGAAACCTTTCGGTCGGAATTACATCAGTCTGACACTTGGAGTGAAGACTGCAGTCTTTCGGTCGGAATTACATCACTCAGGCTTTTGAATGAAGACTGCAACCTTTCGGCCGGAATTACATCATTCTTACACTTGGAGTGAAGATTATTGCCTTTTGAAAGTACACAACAGCCTCTCATCCAGAAATACATCATTCTAACACTTGGAGTGAAGACTACATTCTTTCGGCTAATATAACATTACTCAGACTTTTGAATGAAGACAATAACCTTTCGTTCGGAATTACGTCATTCTGACACTTGGAGTGAATACTACAACCTTTCGATCGGAATTACATCACCCAGACTTTTGAATGAAGACTATAAACTTTTGGCCGAAATTACATCATTTTGACATTTGGAGTAAATACTACAGTCTTTCAGACGGAATTACATCACTCAGACTTTTGAGTGGAGACTACATCCTTTCGACCGTAATTACATCATTCTGATACTTGGAGTGAATACTGTAATCTTTTGGTTGGAATTACATCACTCGAACTTTTAAATGAAGACTAGAAACTTTTGCCGGAAATACTCATTCTAACACTTCGAGTGAAGTTTGCAGCCTTTCGGCCGGAATTACATCACTCAGACTTTTGAATGAATACTACAACCTTTCGACCATTACATCATTCTACCACTTGGAGTGAAGACTATTGCCTTTAAACCTAATTACATCACTCAGACTTTTGAATGAAGACTATAAATTGTTGGCCGAAATTACATCATTCTGACACTTGGAGTAAAGACTGCAACCTTTCTGTTGGAATTACATCACTCGGACTTTTGAATGAAGACTGCAACCTTACAAATTAATTACATCATTCGGACTATTGAATGTAGATTGCAACCTTCGACCAGAATTACATCATTCTGACGCTTGGAGTGAAGACTACATCCTTTCACCTGAAATTACATTACTCAGACTTTTGAAAGAAGACTGAAACCTTTCGGTCGAAATTATATCATTCTCGACACTTGGAGTGAATATCAAAACTTTCGGCCTGAATTACATCATTCTGACACTTGGAGTGAAGTTTGCATCCTTTCATTCGGAATTACATCACTCATGCTTTTGAATGAAGACTGCAATCTTTCGACCTGAATTACATCATTCTGATAGTTGGAGTGAAGACTATTGCCTTTGAAAGTACACTACAAACTTTCGACCAATTTACATCATTCTGACACTCGGAGTGAAGACTACATCCTTTCGGCTAATATTACATTACTCAGACTTTTGAATGAAGACAATAACCTTTCATTCGGAATTACATCATTCTGACACTTGGAGTGAAGACTACAGCCTTTCGACCGGAATTAGATCACCCAGACTTTTGAATGCAGACTATAGACTTTTAGCTGAAACTACATCATTCTGAAATTTGGAATAAAGACTACAGTTTTTCAGACGAAATTACATCACTTAGACTTTTGAGTGAAGACTGCATCATTTCGACCGTAAATACATCATTCTGACACTTGTAGTGAATACTGCATTCTTTTGGTCGGAATTACATCACTCAAACTTTTAAATGAAAACTAGAAAATTTCGCAGGAAATACATCAATCTGACACTTCGAGTGAAGTTTGCAACCTTTCGGGCGGAATTACATCACTCAGACTTTTGAAAGTACAGTACAGCCTTTCGACTAATTACATCATTCTTACACTTGGAGTGAAGACTATTGCCTTTAAACCTAATTACATCACTCGACTTTTGAATGAAGACTATAAACTTTTGGCCAAAATTACATCATTCGACACTTGGAGTAAAGACTACAACCTTTTCGTTGGAATTACATCACTCGGACTTTTGAATGAAGATCGCAACCTTACAAATTCTAATTACATCATTCGGACTATTGAATGTAGATTGCAAACTTTCGACCAATTACATCATTCTAACACTTGGAGTGAAGACTACATCCTTTCTTTGAAATTACATTACTCAGACTTTGAAAGAAGATCAAACCTTTCGAAATTATATCATTCTCGACACTTGGAGTGAATATCAAAACTTTCGTCGGAATTACATCACCGACACTTGGAGTGAAGACTGCAGCCTTTCTCGGAATTACATCACTCGTGCTTTTGAATGAAGATCGCAACCTTTCGGCCGAATTACATCATTCTTACACTTGGAGTGAAGACTATTGCCTTTGAAAGTACACAACACCTTTCATCCGTAATTACATCATTCTAACACTTGGAGTGAAGACTACATCCTTTCGGCTAAAATTACATTACTCAGACTTTTGAATGAAGACAATAACCTTTCGTTCGGAATTACATCATTCTGACACTTGGAGTGAAGACTACAGCCTTTCGATCGGAATTACATCACCCAGACTTTTGAATGAAGACTATAAACTTTTGGCCGAAATTACATCATTTTGACATTTGGAGTAAAGACTACAGTCTTTCAGACGAAATTACATCACTCAGACTTTTCAGTGAAGACTGCATCCTTTCGACCGTAATTACATCATTCTAACACTTGGAGTGAATATTGCAATCTTTTGGTCGGAATTACATCACTCGAACTTTTAAATTAAGACTAGAAAATTTCACCGGAAATACATCATTCTGACACTTCGAGTGAAGTTTGCAAATTTTACGTCCTAATTACATCAATCGACTATTGAAAGTACACTACAGTCTTTCTGCTGGAATTACATCATTCTTACACTTGGAGTGAAGACTGTAGCCTTTTCACCGGAATTACATCACTCAGACTTTTTAATGAAAACGATAAACTTTTGGCCAAAATTACATCATTCTGACACTTGGAGTAAAGACTACAGCCTTTCCGTTGGAATTACATCACTCGGACTTTTGAATGAAGACTGCAACCTCACGGCCGGAATTACATCAATTGGACTATTGAATATAGACTGCAGCCTTTCAACCAGAATTACATCATTCTAACACTTGGATTGAAGACTACATCCTTTCGGCTGAAATTACATTACTCAGACTTTTGAAAGAAGACTGAAACCTTTCGGTCGGAATTATATCATTCTGACACTTGGAGTGAATACTCGAAAACTTTCTGAATTACATCATCGACACTTGAGTGAATACTGTAGCCTTTCAGATAGAATTACATCACTCATGCTTTTGAATGAAGACTGCAATCTTTCGACCTGAATTACATCATTCTGACAGTTGGAGTGAAGACTATTGCCTTTTGAAAGTACACAACTTTCATCCGTAATTATATCATTCTAACACTCGGAGTGAATACTACATTCTTTCGGCTAATATTACATTACTCAGACTTTTGAATGAAGACAATAACCTTTCATTCGGAATTACATCATTCTGACACTTGGAGTCAAGACTACAACCTTTCGATCGAAATTACATCATCCAGACTTTTGAATGAAGACTATAAACTTTTAGCCGAAATTACATCATTCTGACATTTGGAGTAAAGACTACAGTCTTTCAGACGAAATTACATCACTTAGACTTTTGAGTGAAGATTGCATCCTTTCGACCGTATTTACATCATTCTGACACTTGGAGTGAATACTGCAATCTTTTGGTCGAAATTACATCACTCAAACTTTTAAATGAAGACTAGAAAATTTTGTCAGAAATACATCAATCTGACACTTCGAGTGAAGTTTGCAGCCTTTCGGCCGGAATTACATCACTCAGACTTTTGAATGAAGACTGCAACCTTACAGCCGGAATTACATCAATCAGACTATTGAAAGTACACTACAGCCTTTCGACCAGAATTACATCATTCTTACACTTGTAGTGAAAACTATTGCCTTTAAACCGGAATTACATCACTCAGACTTTTGAATGAAGACTATAAAACTTTTGGCCAAAATTACATCATTCTAACACTTGGTGTAAAGACTACAGCCTTTCTGTTGGAATTACATCTCTCTGACTTTTGAATGAAGACTGCAACCTTACAGCCGGAATTACATCATTCGGACTATTGAATGTAGAGTGCAGCCTTTCGACCAGAATTACATCATTCTAACACTTGGAGTGAAGACTACATCCTTTCGGCTGAAATTACATTACTCAGACTTTTGAAAGAAGACTGAAACCTTTCGGTCGGAATTACATCATTCTGACACTCGGAGTGACACTTGGAGTGAATACTGAAACCTTTCGGTCGGAATTACATCACTCAGGCTTTTGAATGAAGACTGCAACCTTTCGGCCGGAATTACATCATTCTTACACTTGGAGTGAAAACTATTCCCTATTGAAAGTACCCTACAGCCTTTCGACTAGAATTACATCATTCTAACACTTGGAGTGAAGACTACATCCTTTCGGCTAATATTACATTACTCAGACTTTTGAATGAAGACAATAACCTTTCATTCGGAATTACATCATTCTGACACTTGGAGTGAAGACTACAGCCTTTCGACCGGAATTACATCACCCAGACTTTTGAATGAAGACTATAAACTTTTAGCCGAAATTACATCATTCTGACATTTGGAGTAAAGACTACAGTCTTTCAGACGGAATTACATCACTCAGACTTTTGAGTGAAGACTGCATCCTTTCGACCGTAATTACATCATTCTGACACTTGGAGTGAATACTGCAATCTTTTGGTCGAAATTACATCACTCGAACTTTTAAATGAAGACTGGAAAATTTGGGTCGGAAATATATCATTCTGACACTTGGAATGAAGTTTGCAGCCTTTCGGCCGGAATTACATCACTCAGACTATTGAAAGTACACTACAACCTTTCGACCAGAATTACATCAATCTTACACTTGGAGTGAAGACTATTGCCTTTAAACCAGAATTACATCACTCAGACTTTTGAATCAAGACTATAAACTTTTGGCCAAAATTACATCATTCTGACACTTGGAGTAAAGACTACAACCTTTCTGTTGGAATTACATCACTCGGACTTTTCAATGAAGACTGCAACCTTACAACCAGAATTACATCATTCGGACTATTGAATGTAGATTGCAGCCTTTCGACCAGAATTACATCATTCTAACACTTGGAGTGAAGACTACATCCTTTCGACTGAAATTACATTACTCAGACTTTTGAAAGAAGACTGAAACCTTTCTGTCGGAATTATATCATTCTGACACTTGGAGTGAATACTGAAACCTTTCGGTCGGAATTACATCAGTCAGACACTTGGAGTGAAGACTGCATCCTTTCATTCGGAATTACATCACTCATGCTTTTGAATGAAGATTGTAACCTTTTGGCCGGAATTACATCATTTTGATTCTTGGAATGAAGACTATTGCCTTTGAAAGTACACAACAACCTTTTCATCCGTAATTACATCATTCTGACACTCGGAGTGAAGACTACATCCTTTCGGCTAATATTACATTACTCAGACTTTTGAATGAAAACAATAACATTTCATTCGGAATTACATCATTTTGTCACTTGGAGTAAAGACTGTAGCCTTTTCGCCGGAATTATGTCACTCAAACTTTTGAATGAAGACTATAAATTGTTGGCCGAAATTACATCATCCTGACACTTGGAGTAAAGACTACATCCTTTCAGCAAGAATTACATCACTCAGACTTTTGAGTGAATACTGCAGCCTTTCGATCGGAATTACATCATTCTGACACTTGGAGTGAAGACTGCACCTTTTGGTCGAAATTATATCACTCGGAATTTTAAATGAAGTCTGGAAAATTTCGGTCGGAAATACATCATTCTGACACTTGGAGTAAAGTTTGCAGCCTTTCGGCCGGAATTACATCAATCAGACTATTGAAAGTACACTACAACCTTTCGACCAGAATTACATCATTCTTACACTTGGAGTGAAGACTATTGCCTTTAAACCGGAATTACATCACTCTGACTTTTGAATGAAGACTATAAACTTTTGGCCAAAATTACATCATTCTGACACTTGGAGTAAAGACTACAACCTTTCTGTTGGAATTACATCAGTCGGACTTTTGAATGAAGACTGCAACCTTACAGCCGAAATTACATCATTCGGACTATTGAATGTAGATTGCAAATTTCGACCGTAAATACATCATTCTGACACTTGTAGTGAAGACTACATCCTTTCGGCTGAAATTACATTACTCGGACTTTTGAAAGAAGACTAAAACCTTTCGGTCTTAATTATATCATTCTCGACACTTGGAGTGAATATCAAACCTTTCGGAATTACATCACTCGACACTTGGAATGAAGACTGTAGCGTTTTGGCCAGAATTACATCACTCGTACTTTTGAATGACGACATCTACCTTTCGGCCAGAATTACATCATTCTAACACTTGGAGTGAAGACTATTGCCTTTTCACCTAATTACATCACTCAGACTTTTGAATGAATACTACAACCATTTAGCTTAAATTACATCATTCTGACACTTGGAGTAAAGACTACAGCCTTTCTGTTGGAATTACATCACTCGGACTTTTCAATGAAGACAGCAACCTTACAGCCGGAATTACATCAATCAGACTATTGAAAGTACACTACAAACGTTCGACCATAATTACATCATACTAACACTTGGAGTGAAGACTACATCCTTTCCGCTGAAATTACATTACTCAGACTTTTGAAAGAAGACTGAAACCTTTCGGTCGGAATTATATCATTCTGACACTTGGAGTGATTACTGAAACCTTTCGGTCGGAATTACATCACCCAGACTTTTGAATGAAGACTATAAACTTTTAGCCGAAATTACATCATTCTGACATTTGGAGTAAAGACTACAGTCTTTCAGACGGAATTACATCACTTAGACTTTTGAGTGAAGACTGCATCCTTTCGACCGTAATTACATCATTCTGACACTTGGAGTGAATACTGCAATCTTTTGGTCGGAATTACATCACTCGAACTTTTAAATGAAGACTAGAAAATTTCGCCGGAAATACATCAATCTGACACTTCGAGTGAAGTTTGCAGCCTTTCGGCCGGAATTACATCACTCAGACTTTTGAATGAAGACTGCAACCTTACAGCCGGAATTACATCAATCAGACTATTGAAAGTACACTACAACCTTTCGACCAGAATTACATCAATCTTACACTTGGAGTGAAGACTATTGCCTTTAAACCGGAATTACATCACTCAGACTTTTGAATGAAGACTATAAACTTTTGGCCAAAATTACATCATTCTGACACTTGGAGTAAAGACTACAGCCTTTCTGTTGGAATTACATCACTCGGACTTTTCAATGAAGACTGCAACCTTACAGCCGGAATTACATCAATCAGACTATTGAAAGTACACTACAAACTTTCGACCAGAATTACATCATTCTAACACTTGGAGTGAAGACTACATCCTTTCGGCTGAAATTACATTACTCAGACTTTTGAAAGAAGACTGAAACCTTTTGGCCTTACTTATATCATTCTGACACATGGAGTGAATACTGAAACCTTTCGATCGGAATTACATCAGTCTGACACTTGGAGTGAAGACTGCAGTCTTTCGGTCAGAATTACATCACTCATGCTTTTGAATGATGACTGCAACCTTTCGGCCATAATTACATCATTCTTACACTTGGAGTGAAGACTATTGCCTTTTCACCGAAATTACAACACTCAGACTTTTGAATGAAGACTGCAAACTTTTGGCAGAAATTACATCATTCTGACACATGGAGTTTAGACTAGAGCCTTTCCGTTGGAATTACATCACTCAGACATTTGAATGAAGACTGCAACCTTACGGACAGAATTACATCAATTAGACTCTTGAAAGTACACTACAAACTTTCGACCAGAATTACATCATTCTAACACTTGGAGTGAAGACTACATCCTTTCGGCTGAAATTACATTACTCAGACTTTTGAAAGAAGACTGAAACCTTTCGGTCGGAATTATATCATTCTGACACTTGGAGTGATTACTGAAACCTTTCGGTCGGAATTACATCACCCAGACTTTTGAATGAAGACTATAAACTTTTAGCCGAAATTACATCATTCTGACATTTGGAGTAAAGACTACAGTCTTTCAGACGGAATTACATCACTCAGACTTTTGAGTGAAGAATGCATCCTTTCGACCGTAATTACATCATTCTGACAGTTGGAGTGAATATTGCAATCTTTTGGTCGGAATTACATCACTCGAACTTTTAAATGAAGACTAGAAAATTTCACCGGAAATACATCAATCTGACACTTCGAGTGAAGTTTGCAGCCTTTCGACCGAATTTACATCACTCAGACTTTTGATTGAAGACTGCAACCTTACAGCCGGAATTACATCATTCTTACACTTGGAGTGAAGACTATTGCCTTTAAATCGGAATTACATCACTCTGACTTTTGAATGAAGACTATAAACTTTTGGCCAAAATTACATCATTCTGACACTTGGAGTAAAGACTACAGCCTTTCTGTTGGAATTACATCACTCGGACTTTTGAATGAAGACTGCAACCTTACAGCCAGAATTACATCATTCGGACTATTGAATGTAGATTGCAGCCTTTCGACCAGAATTACATCATTCTAACACTTGGAGTGAAGACTACATCCTTTCGGCTGAAATTACATTACTCAGACTTTTGAAAGAAGACTAAAACCTTTCGGTCTTAATTATATCATTCTGACACTTAGAGTGAATACTGAAACCTTTCGGTTGGAATTACATCAGTCTGACACTTGGAGTGAAGACTGCAGTCTTTCGGTCGGAATTACATCACTCAGGCTTTTGAATGAAGACTGCAACCTTTCGGCCGGAATTACATCATTCTTACACTTGGAGTGAAGACTATTGCCTTTTCACCAGAATTACATCACTCAGACTTTTGAATGAAGACTACAAACTTTTGGCAGAAATTACATCATTTTGACACATGGAGTTTAGACTACAGCCTTTCCGTTGGAATTACATCACTCAGACATTTGAATAAAGACTGCAACCTTACGGTCGAAATTACATCAATCAGACTATTGAAAGTACATTACAGCTTTTCGACCAGAATTACATCATTCTAACACTTGGAGTGAAGACTACATCCTTTCGGCTAAAATTACATTACTCAGACTTTTGAATGAAGACAATAACCTTTCGTTCGGAATTACATCATTCTGACACTTGGAGTGAATACTGAAACCTTTCGGTCGGAATTACATCACCCAGACTTTTGAATGAAGACTATAAACTTTTAGCCGAAATTACATCATTCTGACATTTGGAGTAAAGACTACAGTCTTTCAGACGGAATTACATCACTTAGACTTTTGAGTGAAGACTGCATCCTTTCGACCGTAATTACATCATTCTGACACTTGGAGTGAATACTGCAATCTTTTGGTCGGAATTACATCACTCGAACTTTTAAATGAAGACTAGAAAATTTCGCCGGAAATACATCAATCTGACACTTCGAGTGAAGTTTGCAGCCTTTCGGCCGGAATTACATCACTCAGACTTTTGAATGAAGACTGCAACCTTACAGCCGGAATTACATCAATCAGACTATTGAAAGTACACTACAACCTTTCGACCAGAATTACATCATTCTTACACTTGGAGTGAAGACTATTGCCTTTAAACCGGAATTACATCACTCAGACTTTTGAATGAAGACTATAAACTTTTGGCCAAAATTACATCATTCTGACACTTGGAGTAAAGACTACAGCCTTTCTGTTGGAATTACATCACTCGGACTTTTGAATGAAGACTGCAACCTTACAGCCGGAATTACATCATTCGGACTATTGAATGTAGATTGCAGCCTTTCGACCAGAATTACATCATTCTAACACTTGGAGTGAAGACTACATCCTTTCGGCTGAAATTACATTACTCAGACTTTTGAAAGAAGACTAAAACCTTTCGGTCTTAATTATATCATTCTGACACTTGGAGTGAATACTGAAACCTTTCGGTCGGAATTACATCAGTCAGACACTTGGAGTGAAGACTGCATCCTTTCATTCGGAATTACATCACTCATGCTTTTGAATGAAGACTGCAATCTTTCGACCTGAATTACATCAATCTTACACTTGGAGTGAAGACTATTGCCTTTAAACCGGAATTACATCACTCAGACTTTTGAATGAAGACTATAAACTTTTGGCCAAAATTACATCATTCTGACACTTGGAGTAAAGACTACAGCCTTTCTGTTGGAATTACATCACTCGGACTTTTCAATGAAGACTGCAACCTTACAGCCGGAATTACATCAATCAGACTATTGAAAGTACACTACAAACTTTCGACCAGAATTACATCATTCTAACACTTGGAGTGAAGACTACATCCTTTCGGCTGAAATTACATTACTCAGACTTTTGAAAGAAGACTGAAACCTTTCGGTCGGAATTATATCATTCTGACACATGGAGTGATTACTGAAACCTTTCGGTCGGAATTACATCACCCAGACTTTTGAATGAAGACTATAAACTTTTAGCCGAAATTACATCATTCTGACATTTGGAGTAAAGACTACAGTCTTTCAGACGGAATTACATCACTTAGACTTTTGAGTGAAGACTGCATCCTTTCGACCGTAATTACATCATTCTGACACTTGGAGTGAATACTGCAATCTTTTGGTCGGAATTACATCACTCGAACTTTTAAATGAAAACTAGAAAATTTCGCCGAAAATACATCAATCTGACACTTCGAGTGAAGTTTGCAACCTTTCGGCCGGAATTACATCACTCAGACTTTTGAATGAAGACTGCAACCTTACAGCCGGAATTACATCAATCAGACTATTGAAAGTACACTACAACCTTTCGACCAGAATTACATCAATCTTACACTTGGAGTGAAGACTATTGCCTTTAAACCGGAATTACATCACTCAGACTTTTGAATGAAGACTATAAACTTTTGGCCAAAATTACATCATTCTGACACTTGGAGTAAAGACTACAACCTTTCTGTTGGAATTACATCACTCGGACTTTTGAATGAAGACTGCAACATTATAGCAGGAATTACATCATTCGGACTATTGAATGTAGATTGCAGCCTTTCGACCAGAATTACATCATTCTAACACTTGGAGTGAAGACTACATCCTTTCGGCTGAAATTACATTACTCAGACTTTTGAAAGAAGACTGAAACCTTTCGGTCGGAATTATATCATTCTGACACTTGGAGTGAATACTGAAACCTTTCGGTCGGAATTACATCAGTCTGACACTTGGAGTGAAGACTGCAGTCTTTCGGTCGGAATTACATCACTCAGGCTTTTGAATGAAGACTGCAACCTTTCGGCCGGAATTACATCATTCTTACACTTGGAGTGAAGACTATTGCCTTTTGAAAGTACACAACAGCCTTTCGACCAGAAATACATCATTCTAACACTTGGAGTGAAGACTACATCCTTTCGGCTAATATTACATTACTCAGACTTTTGAATGAAGACAATAACCTTTCATTCGGAATTACATCATTCTGACACTTGGAGTCAAGACTCCAGGCTTTCGATCGGAATTACATCACCCAGACTTTTGAATGAAGACTATAAACTTTTAGCCAAAATTACATCATTCTGACATTTGGAGTAAATACTACAGTCTTTCAGATGAAATTACATCACTCAAACTTTTGAGTGAATACTGCATCCTTTCGACCGTAATTACATCATTCTGACACTTGGAGTGAATACTGCAATCTTTTGGTCGGAATTACATCACTCGAACTTTCAAATGAAGACTAGAAAATTTCGCCGGAAATACATCAATCTGACACTTCGAGTGAAGTTTGCATCACTTCCGGCCGGAATTACATCACTCAGACTTTCGAATGAAGACTGCAATATTACAGCCGGAATTACATCAATCAGACTATTGAAAGTACACTACAACCTTTCGACCAGAATTACATCATTCTTACACTTGGAGTGAAGTCTATTCCCTTTAAACCGGAATTACATCACTCTGACTTTTGAATGAAGACTATAAACTTTTGGCCAAAATTACATCATTCTGACACTTGGAGTAAAGACTACAGCCTTTCTGTTGGAATTACATCACTCGGACTTTTGAATGAAGACTGCAACCTTACAGCCAGAATTACATCATTCGGACTATTGAATGTAGATTGCAGCCTTTCGACCAGAATTACATCATTCTAACACTTGGAGTGAAGACTACATCCTTTCGGCTGAAATTACATTACTCAGACTTTTGAAAGAAGACTAAAACCTTTCGGTCTTAATTATATCATTCTGACACTTAGAGTGAATACTGAAACCTTTCGGTTGGAATTACATCAGTCTGACACTTGGAGTGAAGACTGCAGTCTTTCGGTCGGAATTACATCACTCATGCTTTTGAATGATGACTGCAACCTTTCGGCCATAATTACATCATTCTTACACTTGGAGTGAAGACTATTGCCTTTTCACCGGAATTACATCACTCAGACTTTTGAATGAAGACTGCAAACTTTTGGCAGAAATTACATCATTCTGACACATGGAGTTTAGACTAGAGCCTTTCCGTTGGAATTACATCACTCAGACATTTGAATGAAGACTGCAACCTTACGGCCAGAATTACATCAATCAGACTATTGAAAGTACACTACAAACTTTCGACCAGAATTACATCATTCTAACACTTGGAGTGAAGACTACATCCTTTCGGCTGAAATTACATTACTCAGACTTTTGAAAGAAGACTGAAACCTTTCGGTCGGAATTATATCATTCTGACACTTGGAGTGATTACTGAAACCTTTCGGTCGGAATTACATCACCCAGACTTTTGAATGAAGACTATAAACTTTTAGCCGAAATTACATCATTCTGACATTTGGAGTAAAGACTACAGTCTTTCAGACGGAATTACATCACTTAGACTTTTGAGTGAAGACTGCATCCTTTCGACCGTAATTACATCATTCTGACACTTGGAGTGAATACTGCAATCTTTTGGTCGGAATTACATCACTCGAACTTTTAAATGAAGACTAGAAAATTTCGCCGGAAATACATCAATCTGACACTTCGAGTGAAGTTTGCAGCCTTTTCGCTGGAATTACATCACTCAGACTTTTGAATTAAGACTGCAACCTTACTGCCGGAATTACATCAATCAGACTATTGAAAGTACACTACAACCTTTCGACCAGAATTACATCATTCTTACACTTGGAGTGAAGACTGTAGCCTTTTCACCGGAATTACATCACTCAGACTTTTTAATGAAGACGATAAACTTTTGGCCAAAATTACATCATTCTGACACTTGGAGTAAAGACTACAGCCTTTCCGTTGGAATTACATCACTCGGACTTTTGAATGAAGACTGCAACCTTACGGACGGAATTACATCAATTGGACTATTGAATGTAGACTGCAGCATTTCAACAAGAATTACATCATTCTAACACTTGGATTGAAGACTACATCCTTTCGGCTGAAATTACATTACTCAGACTTTTGAAAGAAGACTGAAACCTTTCGGTCGGAATTATATCATTCTGACACTTGGAGTGAATACTGAAACCTTTCGGTCGGAATTACATCAGTCTGACACTTGGAGTGAAGACTGCAGTCTTTCGGTCGGAATTACATCACTCAGGCTTTTGAATGAAGACTGTAACCTTTCGTCCGAAATTACATCATTCTTACACGTGGAGTGAAGACTATTGCCTTTTCACCAGAATTACATCACTCAGACTTTTGAATGAAGACTGCAAACTTTTGGCAGAAATTACATCATTTTGACACATGGAGTTTAGACTAGAGCCTTTCCGTTGGAATTACATCACTCAGACATTTGAATGAAGACTGCAACCTTACGGCCAGAATTACATCAATCAGACTATTGAAAGTACACTACAAACTTTCGACCAGAATTACATCATTCTAACACTTGGAGTGAAGACTACATCCTTTCGGCTGAAATTACATTACTCAGACTTTTGAAAGAAGACTGAAACCTTTCGGTCGGAATTATATCATTCTGACACTTGGAGTGATTACTGAAACCTTTCGGTCGGAATTACATCACCCAGACTTTTGAATGAAGACTATAAACTTTTAGCCGAAATTACATCATTCTGACATTTGGAGTAAAGACTACAGTCTTTCAGACGGAATTACATCACTTAGACTTTTGAGTGAAGACTGCATCCTTTCGACCGTAAATACATCATTCTGACACTTGGAGTGAATACTGCAATCTTTTGGTCGGAATTACATCACTCGAACTTTTAAATGAAGACTAGAAAATTTTGCCGGAAATACATCAATCTGACACTTCGAGTGAAGTTTGCAGCCTTTCGGCCGGAATTACATCAATCAGACTATTGAAAGTACACTACAGCCTTTCGACCAGAATTACATCATTCTTACACTTGGAGTGAAGACTATTGCCTTTAAACCGGAATTACATCACTCAGACTTTTGAATGAAGACTATAAACTTTTGGCCAAAATTACATCATTCTGACACTTGGAGTAAAGACTACAGCCTTTCTGTTGGAATTACATCACTCGGACTTTTGAATGAAGACTGCAACCTTACAGCCGGAATTACATCATTTTGACTATTGAATGTAGAATGCAGCCTTTCGACCAGAATTACATCATTCTAACACTTGGAGTGAAGACTACATCCTTTCGGCTGAAATTACATTACTCAGACTTTTGAAAGAAGACTGAAACCTTTCGGTCGGAATTATATCATTCTGACACTTGGAGTGAATACTGAAACCTTTCGGTCGGAATTACATCAGTCTGACACTTGGAGTGAAGACTGCATCCTTTCGGTCGGAATTACATCACTCTTGCTTTTGAATGACGACTGCAATCTTTCGACCTGAATTACATCATTCTTACACTTGGAGTGAAGACTATTGCCTTTTCACCGGAATTACATCACTCAGACTTTTGAATGAAGACTGCAAACTTTTGGCAGAAATTACATCATTCTGACACATGGAGTTTAGACTAGAGCCTTTCCGTTGGAATTACATCACTCAGACATTTGAATGAAGACTGTAACCTTACATCAATCAGACTATTGAAAGTACACTACAAACTTTCGACCAGAATTACATCATTCTAACACTTGGAGTGAAGACTACATCCTTTCGGCTGAAATTACATTACTCAGACTTTTGAAAGAAGACTGAAACCTTTCGGTCGGAATTATATCATTCTGACACATGGAGTGATTACTGAAACCTTTCGGTCGGAATTACATCACCCAGACTTTTGAATGAAGACTATAAAATTTTATCTGAAATTACATCATTCTGACATTTGGAGTAAAGACTACAGTCTTTCAGATGGAATTACATCACTTAGACTTTTGAGTGAAGACTGCATCCTTTCGACCGTAAATACATAATTCTGACACTTGTAGTGAATACTGCATTCTTTTGGTCGTAATTACATCACTCGAACTTTTAAATGAAAACTAGAAAATTTCGCCGGAAATACATCAATCTGACACTTCGAGTGAAGTTTGCAACCTTTCGGGCAGAATTACATCACTCAGACTTTTGAAAGTACACTACAACCTTTAGACCAGAATTACATCAATCTTACACTTGGAGTGAAGACTATTGCCTTTAAACCGGAATTACATCACTCAGACTTTTGAATGAAGACTATAAACTTTTGGCCAAAATTACATCATTCTGACACTTGGAGTAAAGACTACAGCCTTTCTGTTGGAATTACATCACTCGGACTTTTGAATGAAGACTGCAACCTTACAGCCAGAATTACATCATTCGGACTATTGAATGTAGATTGCAGCCTTTCGACCAAAATTACATCATTCTAACACTTGGAGTGAAGACTACATCCTTTCGGCTGAAATTACATTACTCAGACTTTTGAAAGAAGACTAAAACCTTTCGGTCTTAATTATATCATTCTGACACTTAGAGTGAATACTGAAACCTTTCGGTTGGAATTACATCAGTCTGACACTTGGAGTGAAGACTGCAGTCTTTCGGTCGGAATTACATCACTCATGCTTTTGAATGATGACTGCAACCTTTCGGCCATAATTACATCATTCTTACACTTGGAGTGAAGACTATTGCCTTTTCACCGGAATTACATCACTCACACTTTTGAATGAAGACTACAAACTTTTGGTAGAAATTACATCATTTTGACACATGGAGTTTAGACTACAGCCTTTCCGTTGGAATTACATCACTCAGACTTTTGAATGAAGACTGCAACCTTACGGCCAGAATTACATCAATCAGACTATTGAAAGTACACTACAAACTTTCGACCAGAATTACATCATTCTAACACTTGGAGTGAAGACTACATCCTTTCGGCTGAAATTACATTACTCAGACTTTTGAAAGAAGACTGAAACCTTTCGGTCGGAATTACATCACCCAGACTTTTGAATGAAGACTATAAACTTTTAGCCAAAATTACATCATTCTGACATTTGGAGTAAAGACTACAGTCTTTCAGATGGAATTACATCACTTAGACTTTTGAGTGAAGACTGCATCCTTTCGACTGTAAATACATCATTCTGACACTTGGAGTGAATACTGCAATCTTTTGGTCGGAATTACATCACTCGAACTTTTAAATGAAGACTAGAAAATTTAGCCGGAAATACATCAATCTGACACTTCGAGTGAAGTTTGCAGCCTTTCGGCCGGAATTACATCAATCAGGCTATTGAAAGTACACTACAGCCTTTCGACCAGAATTACATCATTCTTACACTTGGGGTGAAGACTATTGCCTTTAAACCGAAATTACATCACTCTGACTTTTGAATGAAGACTATAAACTTTTGGCCAAAATTACATCATTCTGACACTTGTAGTAAAGACTACAGCCTTTCTGTTGGAATTACATCACTCGGACTTTTGAATGAAGACTGCAACCTTACAGCCGGAATTACATCAATCAGACTATTGAAAGTACACTACAACCTTTCGACCAGAATTACATCATTCTAACACTTGGAGTGAAGACTACATCATTTCGGCTGAAATTACATTACTCAGACTTTTGAAAGAAGACTAAAACCTTTCGGTCTTAATTATATCATTCTGACACTTAGAGTGAATACTGAAACCTTTCGGTTGGAATTACATCAGTCTGACACTTGGAGTGAAGACTGCAGTCTTTCGGTCGGAATTACATCACTCATGCTTTTGAATGATGACTGCAACCTTTCGGCCATAATTACATCATTCTTACACTTGGAGTGAAGACTATTGCCTTTTCACCGGAATTACATCACTCAGACTTTTGAATGAAGACTGCAAACGTTTGGCAGAAATTACATCATTCTGACACATGGAGTTTAGACTAGAGCCTTTCCGTTGGAATTACATCACTCAGACATTTGAATGAAGACTGCAACCTTACGGCCAGAATTACATCAATCAGACTATTGAAAGTACACTACAAACCTTCGACCATAATTACATCATTCTAACACTTGGAGTGAAGACTACATCCTTTCGGCTGAAATTACATTACTCAGACTTTTGAAAGAAGACTGAAACCTTTCGGTCGGAATTATATCATTCTGACACTTGGAGTGATTACTGAAACCTTTCGGTCGGAATTACATCACCCAGACTTTTGAATGAAGACTATAAACTTTTAGCCGAAATTACATCATTCTGACATTTGGAGTAAAGACTACAGTCTTTCAGACGGAATTACATCACTTAGACTTTTGAGTGAAGACTGCATCCTTTCGACCGTAATTACATCATTCTGACACTTGGAGTGAATACTGCAATCTTTTGGTCGGAATTACATCACTCGAACTTTTAAATGAAGACTAGAAAATTTCGCCGGAAATACATCAATCTGACACTTCGAGTGAAGTTTGCAGCCTTTCGGCCGGAATTACATCACTCAGACTTTTGAATGAAGACTGCAACCTTACAGCCGGAATTACATCAATCAGACTATTGAAAGTACACTACAACCTTTCGACCAGAATTACATCATTCTTACACTTGGAGTGAAGACTATTGCCTTTAAACCGGAATTACATCACTCAGACTTTTGAATGAAGACTATAAACTTTTGGCCAAAATTACATCATTCTGACACTTGGAGTAAAGACTACAGCCTTTCTGTTGGAATTACATCACTCGGACTTTTGAATGAAGACTGCAACCTTACAGCCAGAATTACATCATTCGGACTATTGAATGTAGATTGCAGCCTTTCGACCAGAATTACATCATTCTAACACTTGGAGTGAAGACTACATCCTTTCGGCTGAAATTACATTACTCAGACTTTTGAAAGAAGACTAAAACCTTTCGGTCTTAATTATATCATTCTGACACTTAGAGTGAATACTGAAACCTTTCGGTTGGAATTACATCAGTCTGACACTTGGAGTGAAGACTGCAGTCTTTCGGTCGGAATTACATCACTCATGCTTTTGAATGATGACTGCAACCTTTCGGCCATAATTACATCATTCTTACACTTGGAGTGAAGACTATTGCCTTTTCACCAGAATTACATCACTCAGACTTTTGAATGAAGACTGCAAACTTTTGGCAGAAATTACATCATTCTGACACATGGAGTTTAGACTAGAGCCTTTCCGTTGGAATTACATCACTCAGACATTTGAATGAAGACTGCAACCTTACGGCCAGAATTACATCAATCAGACTATTGAAAGTACACTACAAACTTTCGACCAGAATTACATCATTCTAACACTTGGAGTGAAGACTACATCCTTTCGGCTGAAATTACATTACTCAGACTTTTGAAAGAAGACTGAAACCTTTCGGTCGGAATTATATCATTCTGACACTTGGAGTGATTACTGAAACCTTTCGGTCGGAATTACATCACCCAGACTTTTGAATGAAGACTATAAACTTTTAGCCGAAATTACATCATTCTGACATTTGGAGTAAAGACTACAGTCTTTCAGACGGAATTACATCACTTAGACTTTTGAGTGAAGACTGCATCCTTTCGACCGTAATTACATCATTCTGACACTTGGAGTGAATACTGCAATCTTTTGGTCGGAATTACATCACTCGAACTTTTAAATGAAGACTAGAAAATTTCATCGGAAATACATCAATCTGACACTTCGAGTGAAGTTTGCAACCTGTCGGCCGGAATTACATCACTCAGACTTTTGAATGAAGACTGCAACCTTTCGACCGTTACATCATTCTTACACTTGGAGTGAAGATTATTGTCTTTAAACCACACTTACATCACTTAGACTTTTGAATGAAGTCTATAAACTTTTGGCCAAAATTACATCATTCGACACTTGGAGTAAAGACTACAACCTTCTTCGTTGGAATTACATCACTCGGACTTTTGAATGAAGATCGCAACCTTACAAATGGAATTACATCATTCGGACTATTGAATGTAGATTGCAAACTTTCGACCAGAATTACATCATTCTAACACTTGGAGTGAAGATTACATCCTTTCGGCTGAAATTACATTACTCGGACTTTTGAAAGAAGACTAAACCTTTCGGTCGAAATTATATCATTCGACACTTGAGTGAATACTGAAACCTTTCGGTCGGAATTACATCAGTCTGACACTTGGAGTGAAGACTGCATCTTTCGATCGGAATTACATCACTCACTTTTGAATGAGAAGACTGAACATCATTCTTACACGGACTAGTTCACCATTACATCACTCCTTACACTTGGTGAAATTACATCATTGCCTTTTAGACTAGAGTACATCACTCGGACATTTGAATAACTTTACATCAATCGACTATTGAGTACACTACAAACTTTCAAATACATCATTCTAACACTCGGAGTGAATACAACATCCTTTCAGCTAATATACATTACTCAGACTTTTGAATAAAGACAATATCCTTTCATTCGGAATTACATCATTCTGACACTTGGAGTGAAGACTACAGCCTTTCGACCGGAATTACATCACCCAGACTTTTGAATGAAGACTATAAACTTTTAGCCGAAATTACATCATTCTGACATTTGGAGTAAAGACTACAGTCTTTCAGACGGAATTACATCACTCAGACTTTTGAGTGAAGACTGCATCCTTTCGACCGTAATTACATCATTCTGACACTTGGAGTGAATACTGCAATCTTTTGGTCGGAATTACATCACTCGAACTTTTAAATGAAGACTAGAAAATTTCGCCGGAAATACATCAATCTGACACTTCGAGTGAAGTTTGCAGCCTTACGTCCGGAATTACATCAATCAGACTATTGAAAGTACACTACAACCTTTCGACCAGAATTACATCATTCTTACACTTGGAGTGAAGACTATTGCCTTTAAACCGGAATTACATCACTCTGACTTTTGAATGAAGACTATAAAACTTTTGGCCAAAATTACATCATTCTGACACTTGGAGTAAAGACTACAGCCTTTCTGTTGGAATTACATCACTCGGACTTTTGAATGAAGACTGCAACCTTACAGCCAGAATTACATCATTCGGACTATTGAATGTAGATTGCAGCCTTTCGACCAGAATTACATCATTCTAACACTTGGAGTGAAGACTACATCCTTTCGGCTGAAATTACATTACTCAGACTTTTGAAAGAAGACTGAAACCTTTCGGTCGGAATTATATCATTCTGACACTTGGAGTGAATACTGAAACCTTTCGGTTGGAATTACATCAGTCTGACACTTGGAGTGAAGACTGCAGTCTTTCGGTCGGAATTACATCACTCATGCTTTTGAATGAAGACTGCAACCTTTCGGCCATAATTACATCATTCTTACACTTGGAGTGAAGACTATTGCCTTTTCACCGGAATTACATCACTCAGACTTTTGAATGAAGACTGCAAACTTTTGGCAGAAATTACATCATTCTGACACATGGAGTTTAGACTAGAGCCTTTCCGTTGGAATTACATCACTCAGACATTTGAATGAAGACTGCAACCTTACGGCCAGAATTACATCAATCAGACTATTGAAAGTACACTACAAACTTTCGACCAGAATTACATCATTCTAACACTTGGAGTGAAGACTACATCCTTTCGGCTGAAATTACATTACTCAGACTTTTGAAAGAAGACTGAAACCTTTCGGTCGGAATTATATCATTCTGACACTTGGAGTGATTACTGAAACCTTTCGGTCGGAATTACATCACGCAGACTTTTGAATGAAGACTATAAACTTTTAGCCGAAATTACATCATTCTGACATTTGGAGTAAAGACTACAGTCCGGAATTACATCACTTAGACTTTTGAGTGAAGACTGCATCCTTTCGACCGTAAATAC
Organism: Anisodus acutangulus; assembly: GCA_029783415.1. NCBI lineage: Eukaryota > Viridiplantae > Streptophyta > Magnoliopsida > Solanales > Solanaceae > Anisodus > Anisodus acutangulus. The sequence goes on from CM056501.1 coordinate 369,410, forward strand.
ATCATTCTGACACTTGGAGTGAATACTGCAATCTTTTGGTCGGAATTACATCACTCGAACTTTTAAATGAAGACAAGAATTTTTTGCTGAAAATACATCATTCTGACACTTCATGTGAAGTTTGCAGCCTTTCGGCGGAATTACATCACTCAGACTTTTGAATGAAGACTGCAACCTTACGGTCGAAATTACATCAATCAGACTATTGAAAGTACACTACAGCCTTTCGACCAGAATTACATCATTTTGACACTTGGAGTACAGACTGTACCCTTTTCGCCGGAATTACGTCACTCAAACTTTTGAATGAAGACTATAAACTGTTGGCCGAAATTACATCATTCTGACACTTAGAGTAAATACTACATCCTTTCAGCAGGAATTACATCACTCAGACTTTTGAGTGAATACTGCAACCTTTCGATCGGAATTACATCATTCTGACACCTGGAGTGAAGACTGCACCTTTTGGTCGGAATTATATCACTCGAACTTTTAAATGAAGTCTGGAAAATTTTGGTCGGAAATACATCATTCTGACTCTTGGAGTGAAGTTTGCAGTCTTTCGGCCGGAATTACATCACTCAGACTTATGACTGAAGACTGCAACCTTTCTGCTAGAATTAAATTATTTTGACACTTGGAGTGAAGACTGCAACCTTTCTGTTGGAATTACATCACTCGGACTTTTGAATGAAGACTGCAACCTTTCGGCCGAAATTACATCATTCTGACACTTTGAGTGAAAACCGTAGCCTTTTGTCCGAAATTACATCCCTTAGACTTTAGAATGAAGACTGCAGCCTTTCATACAGAATTACATCAATCAAACTTTTCTCACAAGTTTGCAAGCTTAAATTTGGGCAATTTTGGTATCTATGGATTCGTCATGAAGAGGGAGTAGGTTCTAACTTCTATTTTTGTATTTCCCTATGAACCCTGATGCTTATTTGCGTTTTAATCTTAATTTTGGTTGGGAAAATTGCGATTTTGAACCCAAAAATTGAAAAATGATAAATAATAGATTTGATGATCAAGATGTTCACTTTTTGAATGGATTTCTGGATTTAGGCAAATTAAGCTATGGATAAACCCAATTTTGAAATAAAATTTCAGTTTTTCCTTAGGCGATCGGGGTTACTTTTTTGGGTTCTGAACTAAAAATATAGCAATAGGGGTATCATTGGACTCGTTTAACCTTGTAGATTATTATTTTGACTACACTGAACCTAATTTAGAATGAAATTACAGTTTTGACCTTCAGAGCTCGGGATTGACTTTTTGGATGGCGTTTTAGACCTGAATTATTATCATAGCAATATGGGTGTCTACGGACTCGTTTTCTAATGAATAGTGCATATTTGGTAGATTGGGATCATTCTATAGCTTTACGGAAAGGAAAAACAAAATCTTGAGGTTCATGGCACGTTTGCCCGGCTTTGAGGTAGGTTACGGTTTACTATTTTAGACTCCAATTAGAGATGCAAATATAGAATATAAATGTTAACAGAGTATACATATGATCCTGCGGGCATAGAAAGTGGTGATAAAACCACTAACTTGGAATAGTTGTTGATTATATGGGTTATGATAGTCATGTTTGAGTAATACTTGTAATTGTATATTCAATTCACCCTCATTATTCTATATCTTGTTAATACCATAAATAGGATCACTCGTGAAATGAATTTCTAATAAGTGATGAGCTGACACTCGCTTACCCTACTCGTACTCTCTTGATATTTTTGGAATATGATATTATGCATGCTACATTCATTCATACATATATAGTGTTGAAATGAGTCATTAATTGAGGTACGAGATGGTTCCATGAGGCCGAAAAAAAGGTAAGAATGATGTTTTTACAGTTCGAGAAAAAATGATTCCAGGTGATATGATATGATATGATTATCAGCCTTTGAGGGATAAATGACAGATCGTAGTGATATGTATATGGACCTCGCGAGTCCTCCATGGGTCATGACTAAATGGAATGACTGCTAGCATGTGCTTACTGGGTTTGTACTGGCCAGATGGATTGCATATCATTTGCATTCATACTATTCTTAATTGTCTATATAGGTTTCATGATATATTCATATGATTTAATAATAAGGCTTAAGCTTTGTGCTGGTATTTGAAAAAGACTTAAGCTTTATGCTTGTATTTGAGAAAGACTTAAGCTTTATGATAAAATTTATGAAGGATTGAGGTTTAAGGCTGTGTTTACAAGAATTGAGCCTTATGACCTGATTTGGATGTGAACTTTATAATCTCGTAACCTAAAGTAATAAATGTTCTAATGGAATACATGTGCCATGTCAGTCTTTATTTTATATATTTGTTGTCTCTTAATTGCCGGCCTATGATACTTATGGAGTACTAGTGGTTTATATTCATATTAGATTTGCTACACTTTTTTATGGTGTAGATTCGATCCTGGGTATGAGTATTCCTTGACGGAGCACGGTGAGCTTGGTTTCTAAATTTGGAGTTGTGATGAACCATTTGGTTGTTGCGCGGCCCACTTCTCCCTTTATCTTTATTTATTATATTATTTTACCATTCAGATAGTGTATTTGGATATTTGAAACTTGTATTACTCTTTTACAGATCTTGTACGAGTTAGATCGGATTTTGGGGTTATAATGACTAAGTTCTCTTTCTTCACACTTCTATATATATTTTAGATTATTGGATGATACTTTACATGTACTTATCTTTTCCGCATTTTATCAAGTGATTTGAAAACTTGGGGATGGTTCACCTACTGATAGGATAGTGTAGGTGCCATCATGACCCGTGATTTGGGTCGTGCCAATACGACATCGAAGTAAAAAGTTATGCCTATTTGGGCTAAAAATAGTCAGTGTGATGTGATGGCCAAAGCACCCAAATTAAGTGTGATGTCCACCGCGACGCATATTTCATAAGTTAAGGGATCATTTTTGGGGCAGATTCCTATTCAAAACCTCTCAAATTTCAATCTCCAACATCAAGATCTACAATGTAAGTTCAAAATAAATTTTAGCATGATGATATTTCTGTCGATTTCACAATTCTAACGTCGATTCCCTCCAACTTTTAGAGGATCTAAGTTTATTGTATTGTAAATAAAGTTACAAAAAGTTCAAAAGAGGGCAACTGAGGAACAATCCTTTGTCTATGATCTTCTACCGGCTCGTATGAACATCTAAGGTATGTATTTGGTAAGAACTCACGGGACAGTGATCGAAAGTCATGAGTTCAAATTGTACAGTAGTTGTATAAAATGATTAAGGATTATTTTCTTATGGTATGGAGATCATGAGGGTTTTGGTAGCTCATGTTGAGTTTGTATGTTGTTAAAAGGAGGTCGGGTGTGGAGTACACCATCGAATTATAGCCTTGGGAGCTCGTCTCTCTTCAATTGCTTGACGATATTATTGGTATAACTATAGTATATTGTTGGACTATTGGTTGTGTTGATATTAGGTTGTCTTTAACAAGTTAAGAGTATAGTGAAGGATTTACTCATCGTAGTCATTCAAAAGATTGAATCTAGGTATCTAAAGTTATTCCTGCTTTCGCCGCTATGGAAAAACTTGTAGTTTATTGCTTTTGTTGTATGAGCCATGAGGTTTCAGAACTATGGAATTATGTAATTTCGTGCTAAGTGTTTCACAATTTAATAAGAGTTCTGTTACGTGCCTACGATTTTATTCTTCACTGAATTATTTCACTCATAGGATTGAGCTCCCAGATTACTCATATGTGGTTATAGTACCTTATCTAAGAAGAATAATATTAGTAAGTGTTTAGATAATTGTTATTGGGTTAGACATGATAAGTGGTATTGTGAAGCGTTCATAGGATCATGTTGTACTTCATATTACAAATAAGTGTCCAATTTAACATATTTATGATAGTACCTTTTGTAAGTTGTCCGTCAATGTGTTTCTCATAAGCTTTGATATCTTATAAGGGACCTTGGTGGTATGTCTCGAGATGTTAAGCATATGGTCTACGAGTAGCCAATTACAGAAGATAGTCCTAGAGAGCGTAAGAAGAGAACTAATGTTCATGTCCTGATAGTATTGAGTGTATCAGATCACAAGTATAGTAAGTTTGCAATGTCAATTTTATATTTGCCTCCATTTACATGGAATCCTATCATGTGTTTCCCTCCCTATATGAGATGCAAAAGACTGAAACATTATGAACCATTTATTTGTATGCTTGATGTTCAATTATTCCTTTCATGTGAAGTTGTTTTGATTATGTCGAGCTTCCATATGATCTTTTGTAAGTTCCTCGTCCTTAGTTGAGATGTTCAGGTTCCTCCATTGAAATTTCCATGCCTATAGGTTAAGTGAATCATGTGTATATGATAATGACTCCATATTGAATCATGAGTAATACTCTACATAATCTAATGAAGAGATACTTCAGGATGCTAATCATGTATGTATAAATAACCCAACACAGCTGATATACATTATAGATCATCAGTCTGGCATTTATTATTATACGTAGTTGATAACCCTTGTACCTCATCAGTCTAGCAGTTATTATTAATATACACAGTTGATAACCCTTATAGCTTGTCAGTCTGGCAATTATTATTATTATACACAGTTTATAGCCCTTATAGATTGTTAATCTGGAAGTTATTATTATTATACACAACTGATAGTCTAGGTAGCTTTTCAGTCTGGAATGTATTATATACACGACACCCCTATGACTCGGCAAATTATCTATCACATGCCCTATGTGGATTACTTGATATCTAATAGTAAAGAAACAAACCTAACATAAAGTATTTCCAAATATAATAAAGCATATCATCCCAAGATAGACAGTGAATAATCCTAGAGCATTGCTACAGATAGCAATCTAAAAGTATCATCAGAAAGATTGAAGGAATGCTCATAATAACTTAAATACGATAAGACTTGACATGTGATTCTTTAGATTGTTTCTTAGCATCCTAATATTGTCATTTGATTATGTTTCAGTTGTCTCTTATATGAGCTTCTACATTTGCATATGCTATCTTGTATGCCTTGCATACGAGTACAGTTCTTTCTATGCTCACATTCCTTTTGCTAGGGCCACTACATTTATGTTGCAATTTCAGATGTATAAATTAGCAGACTATCTCTCACTAGGCACTTGCAGGTATTCAACTGTTGATGATGAGATCCATTTCTATCTGGAGCCAAGTCGAATCTAGTACTCTTGTTAATGTGTAGAGAGATTACCAGTAGGTTGGAGCCCTATCCTGAAATATGATAGTTGTACAGTCTAATCATCGTATAGGCTTCATAGACAGACATTGACAATCATTTGCATATCAGTCACATGTTTATAAGCCCAAAGGCCCACTTATATGTATACATATGCTAGAGGCATTGTTCAAGTGTTCATAGATCTTATTATATCATTTGATTCAGGTTCATCATCACTTACATAGTTCCTATATAGATGGTTCACTTGATCAGGTTAAGGCACTAGATGTCAGTCCGCCTAAGAAAGTTTGGGGTGTGACATAATGTCAATTGATATGATACAGGATGACACGAGGGTTATTATGAGAGCTAGGATTTGTGGTGGAGCACGACTTCAAGCCAATGGTGATCCATAGAGAATATTCACCACATTTGAGGAGCTTCAAGGGGCCTCAAATGGGTATCTTCACACCTCACACCTCTTGATGATGAATGATGAGCCTTTGAAGACCATTGAATAACAATGTGTGAAGATGATCAAGCTATGGGAAATAGCATGGAAGGAACAAGACACAACTCACTCAAGTTCCTTCACCCGAGACTATGTCAAAGAGCTTGAAGCCATACGAGCCGTGTTCACGCAAGGATATTCCTTGAAGACATTTAGGGGACTCAATCTAGTTGAAAAATAGAAGCATGGGATCGGATGAATATGTCGAGGCCGGAAGGTGGTTATTTATACAAAGAGGCCATTCTTTAAAGACAAATTCATCATTCCTTGAGAAAACCACTAAACAAGGACCTAACTTCATTAAGTATATAATTGTAATAGTTTAGTGGTTTTCTTAGCTTATGTAGTATAAATACTAACTTTTTTATTTCATAGTTTAGTTTTTGATGATTTTAGAATTGAGAATACTCCTTTGGGGTGATAGTAGTTTAGCTAGGTGGTTATAGTCGTAGTGTTAGATATAATTCATCACTGGTGGATTCCATTGTTGGCTATGAAACCTTTATCCCTTGATTTCATATGAGAGTTGCTTGTTTGTGGATTCAATTGAGTCTCTTCTATGATTTCAATTAGTACAGGTTCTTTTGGTTGAATTCAATTGAAAGGGAATATGTCAATAAATTCATTACCAATTGGGTCTTGCTTCTATTCTCATCCCCTTTTATTCTCTTCTCATCTATTAATTTATTGTTATTTGTAATTTTGAGTATTTATTAATTGAATCCATGTCTTCCACAAGTCAGATCATTATCATTTGGTGTCAGAGCAATATAAGAGAATTTTTCTGGCAATTCTTCATCCTTGGTTCTACAAAAAAAAATTGAAATTTTCGAAAATCAAACCCTAAAAAAATTGTTGTTTGGTGGATTTGAGGTTTGATTTGAGTTTGTTGAAGTTGAAAACCTCTAAATCTGAAGTTTTAAGTGATTTGAAGAAGATTTACACAATCCGCCATTGAAGGACCATTAAGTTTGAAGAACACAAAGTGGGTCTTGTTGAAAGAAGGTTCAATTAGCTTCAATTCCTATTGGGCTTTGTTCTCTCACTAAAGAGAGCCTATGTAATGACTCGTCCAGTTTTTTTAGCTAAAGAACCTTATTTTCTTATTTGTCCCTTCTGGTAGACTCTGTTTGGGGTTTGTGATGTGCGGGGATGGACGGCAGGGATCCTGAGGTCCATTTATATGCATTTTGGATGAAAAATCCAAAATTAGAAACTTAGAGTTGGATAGTTTGACTCAAAGTTGACTTTTGGTTAAATGGTTTATTTCTGGGTTTTGTCGCTTCCGGTAGTTCCAAATGATCATTTATGACTTAGTCGAGTCATTGGTTTGCTTCCCGAGGCAATCAGATGTATTTTATCGCATTTGTAAAGCTTGGATTTTGATTTGCTCGGATGATTCTTTAGAAAAGTATGCCTTAGCTTAGTTAAATGGGAAATCTGAGGGTTCAAGCAAGTCTGTAGCACTATTTACCTTAGACGAGCATGTCTGGTTTGTGTCCGAGGGGTCTCGGGAGTGTTTCAGGTGTTGAATATGTTCTTTGGTTATTTTCTCATTACTGGTAACTGGTGTTCGCCGTGGCAGAACCAGTGTACGCTATGGCGTCCTACCTCGGTGAGAGGTTGGCTCTCTTAAGTAGATGTTGGGCTATAGTGGGTTTCTGCCATGGCAGAGGTTTTGTCTGCATGGGCGAGTACACTGCTGCAGAGTCGTATCCGTAGGGACGCTAGGCGAAGTGTCAAGTGACCCCACCCCAGCAAGGGTTTGATCATCCATAATGGGACAGCTCCAGCAGAGTCTATTCCATCGGGGCATAAGTACTATATAAGGTGTCCTATAAGATAATTAGGTCAGAATTATTTTTCCCAAAATAGAAACCTCGAGACTAGAGCCGTCATAAGAACAATTTCAGAGGTTTAATAACAATTTCATCCCTGGGGTAAGTAATTCTTCCTTTGTGGATTAAGTTTATGCTTTAAAGTTCTTCATTAATGGTGATATAGTATGAATATAAGTTGGGGAAGATGAGTTATGCATGTATGTGAGATTAAGAGAGTTATGTTATTTATTAATGGGGTTTATGGAATAGTTTACCTGTATTATTGTGAATTAGTGATAGATATTGTTAGATGGTCATGTTTTAAGGCTTAATTTGGTTGTAGAAGCTTATTTTAATTGGGGGGAAATTTGTAGGGTTTCAAATTGGAGCTTTTTTATTATTGTCCAATTGAGGGTTCAAATGTGTATACATATCCAATTAACTTAAGGATGTGACTACTTAGTATGTATTCGTGGTAATTGAGTATTAAAGTTTGAGTCTTAGTAGCGTGGGCCTTGGATGAGTCTATAAAGTCTTGATTTATGATGTGTTAGCCTTATATTAATGATATAATATGCATGATTACACGTCGATTATCACGAGGCGCAGAGAAAGGGAAAGGATATCATCGAGGCTTGATCATATAGCGCTCTTATTCGGTCCAGAGATAGTTTATGGTTTAGTTTTTTGAGAATTTGATAGAAGTGCATAATTAGTTATAAATATTGACGGGTATTGGGCGGGTTTAGGGCCCCACTTAGACGGTTGTGATGACTATTTGAGTGGGTACTGGTGTTGAACTATGATGATGGGTGATTTAGGGAATCAGCCTCATACTAGTTCCGACTGCTATTTATTTGTGCTTGTTGCCATATGTGGGCTTGTCGTCATACTTGTTATTGTTTGTTTACTCATCACACGTGCTTTCAATATGATATCTTGATTCTGACTTGAATTATAGAAATGTGTTGTTGAATCATGAAAGCATGTGACATGTCATCTCTATACTTGATTGCATCTCATTATATCATGATATCTTGCCTTGTATTATTATTTGCATTCATACACTCATGATTCTATGATATTGGTATGAAAGTGGTATGGATATTTTAGGGAATGTAAGAATACTATGAGATTATGTCACATTAAGATGATATTGATACGCGGGGAGTGGAGTTGCACACTTGCAATATGATGAGGGTCGAAAATGAGTCTTAGGCTCTAGTTAGATTCATGAGTTGAATTCATGTTGGATAGGAGCGGTATATGGACTTTGCGGGTCCCCATAGATGTACGGATCATAACAAAATCTTGATGTACTGTATACCAGGTTGAGAAAAGGTACCTTGCATATGCATTGCATTCATATCATACATACTTATGATATTTTATTGATAAACTGTGATTGCACTTGTATTTGAGGTGATTGTTGATAACCTGACTGGATTATGGAATTGAGGAATTATACATGCTACTTGATACTTAAATTATTGTTGAACTCTATGAACAATAAGTGGGTTATGTGATTTATTTGGATTATTGAACTGGAAGTAGTCTTACTTGGTGTCAACTTGATATTTATCTCTGATTATGTATCTTCCGTCGTTGTCGGCCTATGATGTATACGGGATTAAATTGTGTACTCATGTTACACTTGTTGAATTAATTTTGAATGCAGATTCAGTACATTTCACCTCCGCATCACCATGTGGATGAGTTCGAGTAGTGGATCTCCAACATTCAGGGTGAGGATGCTATCTCCAGCATACCTTTGAGTGTTAACTCTATTTCAGTCTTTTGTTGCATTTGAGAGACATGATAAACTTCTTATACTATTTATGTTGGTTTTGGCCTTCGTGCCTATTCAGACTTGTATCGGATTTATTAGTGCTATTATATCTACAGACTAGATCATTGGGGGATGTTTGGTGTATTAGACTTATTTCTTCTTCCGAATTTATATTATGAGACATCTTATGTAGAATTTGCTATCTTCGGCTTTTATTTATATCATATGTTATCTGACCTTTGTTTCTATTTACTCACAGATGGTGAGGACTCGTGCCGACGCAGCGAGGGAGGATGTAACGGCACCAGCTTTGGTGGTATACGGTCGCGGTAGAGGTCATGCTCGAGGCTGAGGTAAAGCCAAAGCGATAGCACTAGCTCGGGGCGTTGCACAGAGAGACGGTAAGGCTCGTGCTAGATCTGTTTCCCTTGAACCGGTTATTGAGCCTCAAGATGATATGCTAGAAGAGGAGATGTGGCCAGCCCAGGATTATCCTGGATTTATTGCTACTCCGGTTCTACAGGACATATTGGTCAAGTTATTGAGTATTCTTGATGGTTTCTCTCAAACACACGTACATCCTACTACTCCGGGTGGTTTTCATACCCATATGGGAGAGGGACAAACTCATACCCTTGAGTTTCGTATTTCTTAGGTTCAGCTAATTACAATGTCAGCGCCCTGTATTGATGAAGTACATACTCCATAATTTGGTCCCCGGCCTATTAAAGGGACATCTATGACTTTTGATGAGCGGAAGATTTAGGAGCACTTTTCGAACATGAAGCCTCTGGTATTTTATGGACAGAGTTCATTGTGAGAAGCCATAAGAGGTTGCGTACTCTGGGTGTTGTTGAATCTCATGGAGTTAGTTTTGTGGCCCTTTAGCTTTTGGGGACGCAAAATAGTGGTGGAGGGCGTATGCTGATTTCTTACCCACGGGGTTGCCTCTATTGACATTGGTTAGGTCCTATAGAGTGTTCCTTGAGAAGTATGTGCCTTTGAGCTTGCGTTTGGGCAAGCGTGATGAGTTTCAAAAGATTTTGCAGGGCGATTCTATAGTTTCATAATATGAGACACGCTTCCATGCCTTATCCCGTTATGCAACACCGTTGTTATCTACTGAGGCAGAGCGAGTAAGATGTTTCGTTAGAGGTTTGATAGTTCCACTTTAGTTGCCTACATTGTAGTTGGTGGCTTCTGGACCATCTTTTGAGATTGTAGCTGAGCATGCCATGATGGTAGAGTTCGGAGGGGAAAGATGTATAGACATGAGTCTGATAAGAGGGTGAGGCAACATGGAGAGTTCAGTGGTTCTACTTCCTGTTGTTATAGGTATCAGGGTAGATTTCAGTAGTCACAGCCCAGTCGACCAGTTCAGGTAGCTCTTCAGATTACTGATGGTGGGGGCAGTCTTCGAGTGGTTCTTAGTCTAGATATTCAGACCATAGTGGTTAGGGTTATTCTATCTCTATTCAGCAGCCTTCAGCAGTTAGGACTTGTTATGGTTGTGGAGAGGTTGGGCACTTCAGGAAAGATTTCCCCAGACAATTCTTGGGTGCCTCTCGTACACCTAGTACCTCAGCACTTACATCTAGAGATGGTAGTCAGACTAGCCGAGGAGGATCTTAGTCGGGCCATGGTATCCATCAATCTAGTCGAGGTGGATCCTAGTCCGGGAGAGATAAAGCTCGTTTAGGTAGAGGTTACTAGTAGGGTACTTAATTTGAGGTAGGGCACACTCATTAATATGCATTCCCTAGTAGAGTTGAGGTTGAGGCATTCGACGTAGTCATCACAAGTATCATCTCAGTCGATCATCAGTCTGGTACTGTGTTATTTGATCCAGGGTCTACATTCTCTTATGTGTCTGTCTACATTTTTGATAAATTGGAGATATGGTATGATATTCTTGATGTTCCTATTCGTGTGTCTACACCAGTCGGTGATTCTATGATTGTAGATAGAGTTTATTACATATGTGTAGTTACTTTCATTGGTTACGACACTTGGGTATATCTGGTGATCTTAGATATGGTGGATTTTGATGTTATATTGGGTATCGATTGGCTACCACCATATCATGTGATTCTGTACTGTTATTCTGAGATAGTCATGCTAGCTATGCATGGTCTTCTAAGGTTAGAGTGGAGAGGCACTCCAAGCCCTGCTCCTAGGAAATTGATTACTTACATCCGGGCTAGAAAGTTAGTGGACCGGGGTTTTTTGTCTTATCTTGCTCGTATTCGGGATACTAATGTTGAAACTCCTTCTCTTAAGTCAGTTCCAGTTGTTAGTTAGTTCGTTGAGGTCTTTCTTTCAGACTTACCAGGTATGCCGCCAAACGGAGATATTAACGCCTACATTGATCTTGAGCTGGGTACTCGACCTATTTGTATTTCTCCGTTATCGTATGGCTCTAACCGAGTTGATAGAGTTGAAGGAGAAGCTTCAGGATCTATTGAGTAAGGGCTTCATTCGACTGAGTGTATCTTTATGGGGTGCTCCTGTCTTGTTCGTGAAGAAAAAGGATGGCACTATGCATATGTGCATTGATTATAGGAAGTTGAACAAGGTCACCATCAGAAACAAGTATCCTATTCTGCATATTGATGACATGTTCGATCAGCTTCAGAGTGCTTTTGTGTTTTTGAAGATTGACTTGAGGTCTGGGTATCATCAGTTGAAGATCCGGGCCATGGATGTTCCCAAGACGGCATTTCAGACTCGTTATGGGCATTACGAGTTCTCGGTGATGTCATTTAGGTTCTTTTCAAGCTGTACTTAGATTCTTTTGTAATTGTGTTCATCGACAACATCCTGTTATATTTGAAGAATCAGGAGGACCATGCGCGTCATCTGAGAGTGGTTCTTAGATTTTGAAGAAGAAGAAGTTATATCCTAAGATTTTGAGGTGTAAGTTCTGGTTGAGTTCGGTAGTGTTCTTGGGGCACTTGGTGTCCAATGATGGGATCATGGTCGACCCAAAGAAGAAAGAGTCAATTAGGGACTGGCCTAGAATGACATTTGTGATAGATATTCAAAGTTTTGTGGGTCTTGCTAGCTACTATTATCGGTTCATCAAGGGTTTCTCTTCTATCGCTTTGTATCTGACGTGTTTGACTTAGAAGCAAGTGTCATTTCAGTGGCCCGATCAGTGTGAGGAGAGCTTTCAAAAGCTCAAGACTCTTTTGACCACAACCCCGATTTTATCCCTTCCAGTGAATGGGAAGGACTTTACTGTGTATTGTGATGCTTTGAGAATTGGGTTGGGTTGTGTGTTGATATAGGAGGGTAAAGTGATCGCTTATGCATTGAGGCATTTGAAGGTGTATGAGAAGAACTACCATGCTCATGATTTAGAGTTAGTTGTCGTTGTGTTTGCCTTGAAGATTTGGAGGCATTACTTGTATGGCGTTCATTGTGAGGTGTATACTGACCACCGTAGTCTTCAACACGTGTTTAATCGAAGGGATTTGAATTCCAGACAGCGTCGGTGGATGGAGTTTTTGAAGGATTATGACATGACCATTTTGTACCATCCAGGAAAGACTAATGTGGTGGTAGATGCCTTGAGCTGAAAGGCAGTCAGCCTGGGGAGTTTAGCTTATTTGGTTGTTTTTTAGAATCCCTTGGCGTTAGAGGTCCAGTCTCTAGCTAATCATTTTGTGGGACATGATATTTCGAATTCGGGTAAGATTCTAGCTTGTATGGAGGCGAGGTCATCTCTTTTGGATCAGATTCGGACTCACAAGTATGATGATGTGAAGTTGTGCAAAATCAGAGACAATGTGATGAGTGGTGAGGTCCAGGAGGCCAAGATTGATAGTGATGGTGTTTAGAGGATCAAGGGTAGAGTATGTGTGCCTCGTGTGGGAGACTTGACTAGGTTGATTATGGAGGAGGCCCACAGCTCTAGGTATTCAATTCATTCGTGTGCTACTAAGAAGTACTGTAATTTGAGGTAGCACTATAGGTGGGGTAGGATAAAGAGGGACATTGTTAATTTTTTGTCTCGGTGTCAGAATTGTCAGCAGGTCAATTATGAGCACCAGCGACCCGGTGGTGTGTCTCAGAGGATGCCCATTCCCGAGTGGATGTGGGAGAGAATTGCCATGGATTTTGTTGTTGTGTTGTCCAAGACTTTAGCCAAGTTTGATGCTATTTGGGTCATTGTTGATAGTTTGACCAAGTTCGCGCATTTTATTCCGGTCCAGACGACTTATAATGCAAAGAAGTTGGCTAAGATCTACATCTCTGACATTGCTCGTCTTCATGGGGTTCCTATTTCTATCATCTCGGACTAGGGTACTCAGTTCACTTCGCATTTCTGGTGGACTTTGCAAAAGGAAAGGGGTACTCATTTGGATCTCAATACAACATTTCACCCTCAGACCGACGGTCAATCCTAGCGGACTATTCAAGTATTTGAGGAAATGTCATGCATCTACGTGATTGATTTTGGTGGTTATTGAGACTAGTTCTTACCTTTGGTAGAGTTTGCGTAAAAAAATAGTTATCACTCCAGTACACCGTTCGAGGATTTATATGGTAGGAGATATCGATCTCTAATTGGTTGGTTTGATGCGTTCAAGGTTCGACCTTGGGGTATTGATTTGTTGAGAGATTCTTTAGAGAAACTGAAGATGATTCAGGCTAAGCTCCTAGTAGCTCAGTGTAGGTAGAAAGAGTATGCAGACCGGAAGGTCCGAGATTTGGAGTTCATGGTTTTATTAGAGTTCTTCTGAAGTTCTCACCCATGATGGGTGTGATAAGGTTCAAAGAGAGGGAAGTTGAGTCCAAGGTATAGTGTACCTTTTGAGATTCTTCATAGAGTTAGGGATGTGGCATATGAGTTGGCTCTGCCACACGGTCAATCAGGCATTCATCTAATTTTTCATGTATCTATGCTGAAGAAGTAGCATAGTAATGGTTCTTACATCATTCCGTGGGAATCTGTGTTGCTTGATCAGAATTTAGAGTTTGAGGAGGAGCTTGTGGCTATTTTGGATAGGCAGGTGAGAAAGTTAAGGTCAAAGGAGATAGCTTCTGTGAAGGTTGAGTGGAGGCATCTTATTATTGAGGAGGTGACTTGGGAGACCGAGTCTGATATGCAGAAGAGATACTACTTCTGGTATGGTCCTTCTGTTTGTTTCTCTCCGTTCGAGGACGAACATGTTTTTAATTGGTATCTGATGTAATGGCACATCTAGTCAATTTTAGCTAAAGACCCTTATTTGCTTGTTTGACCTTTCTCTACGACTCTGTGTGGAGTTTGTAATATGCGGGGATGGGTGACACGGATCCCGAGGTCCATTTATATGCATTTCGGATGAAAACCCGAAAATTAGAAACTTAGAGTTGGATAGTTTGACTCAAAGTTGTTTTGGCTAAATGGGTTCATTTTCGGGGTCCATCGCTTCTGATAGTTCCGGAGGGTCATTAATGACTCAGTCGAGTCATTGGTTTTCTTCCCGTGGCAATTAGATGTATTTTGTGGCCTTATTTGTAAAGTTTGAATTTTGATTTGTAGCGGATGATTATTTAGAAATGTATGCCTTAGCTCTATTAGATGGGTTATCCGGGGGTATGAGCGAGTTTGTAGCATTGTTTACCTTAGACGACCATGTCTGGTTTGTGTTTGGAAGATCTCGGGAGTGTTACGAGTGTTGGATGGGTAATTTGGTTATTTTCTCATCGCTTGTAACTGGTGTCCACCACGGCGGCGCTGGTATCCGCTCTGGCGTGCCCGCCTAGGCGAGAGGTTGGCTAGCCGAAGCGGAAGTTGGGAGATATTGGGTTTACTCCATGTAGGAGGATTTGTCCGTAGGGCGAGTCCGCTATCGCTGAGTCGTGTCCATCGTGGCGCTAGATGAGGTGTCAAGTGATCCCGCCCAGCGAGAATTTGGTTCGCCGCACACCCCGAACACTCAATCTCCAAAGCTGGACTCTGCTAGAAGATGGCGTCGGGTGCTAAACAAATCTTGGATCTGTTTGTTAGTGCTAATGAATTTCTAGATCTAATGTAATTAGATTTTTTAAAGTTGAATATTTGAAAAACTTCTTCATCATTCAACTTGAAATATACTCATACATTACGTCGGCTTGTAGGAGTAATGCTCGAGATGTATTTTTGTCAATAAATTTTGTTTTATATGGCGTAATACATAGATAGACCTTCAAAAAATTTCACGAATTTCATTTGGACACCCCAACTCAATCTATGATCATTTGAACCCATTATCTATGTTACAAGTGTGTCATTTAGGCACATAATGGCGTGCGTGTTCTACACCTCTTTTAAGAGAATGAAATGCACATATAAAGTTGTTGATGGAGGCCCCACAATGACATGTCAATTTTAAAAAATAAACAAAAAAATATTATTTTATATATTTTCTATCTAGCTCATTCACTTTCTCAGTGGCACCTATCACCACTGCCGCAGACGCCAGACACTAGGTCCAGCAACTATTGTCTCTACTAACTCTACCTCAATCGTCCCCATCCCCTTTCCACTTCCACCATTATTACTGACGCGACCACCATCTCCCCCAGTCACTGCTTCTATTACCTTCACTTTCCCTTCTTTCTCAAAAAAAAGAAAAAAAGTATTTTTATGAAATTATCTCTGCTTCTCTCGTTCTTCTCTCTAACCCACTACACCATCGTGCCGCCGACCTACACCAATCACCACCATATCCACCATAGCCATTTTGTTGGATAAAAAATCTCATTTTCTATTTGGTGGATAACCAAACCAAACAAAAGCTTCATCAAGGCACCAGATGAGAATATTGCTCGCGGAAACAAGTAGAGATGCAGCAGACACGATTTTATGTTTGATCGGATCATATAGAAAATTCATCCTAAATCCCAAAATTCAGAAAATTCCATCTTCAATCCACCCCTAAATCCTATTATCCTAGCTTCAATTCCATTTTTCCGGCACAAATGAGAAAAATATGAACAAAAATCTGATTTGGGTCCTTCAAAAACTTCATCGGAAATGACGAAGGAGCAGTGGCGGAAGATGATAACAGATGAGTTGAGTCCTTTTTTCTTTGTTGATATGGCTTAATTCTATTTGTCTATTTTTCATGTCACAACAAGTGAAGTGCACGCGCCAAACATGATATGAAATTGTCAAATTTGTGTTCAAATTGTACCGTTTAACTTGTGTTCGAGTTTTCAAATGGAATCAGCATTAATTTGAGTGTCTGAGGGAAATTCCTAATAAAGTTCGAGGTCTATCTATGTATTACGCCTTTTGTTTTCATTACGGGTCTGTTTGCTACGAAAGAAAATGTTTTTCCCAATTTATTTATTTATTTTTTTAAAAAAAGAGTTTTCTTTCTTATATTTTAGTGTTTGATATGTAAGCAATTTTTTTAAGAGCATTTGTATGTAATCTAGGTAAACACTATGAGGGCGAGATGCACCGGGAGTGGGAGTTTGTGGTGGTGGAGTGAAAGAAATAATCCCTTGATTATTTTCATTAATTGAAAGGCTATATATACAAGTTACATAATAGGAGAATCCTATTCCCATTCTATTCCTAAAACCTTATTCTATACATTTATGGTAATACACTAATTATGATAATACACTACTAATTATATTACAACATTACCTAAACTAGGATACTAAATATTTAACATAAATTACATTGACTAAATTGCCAAAACCAAGAGTCATTATGGGAGCAAATCTGTGACTCAATATACACAATATACACATGTATATTGTGTGTTTATTGTGTATATTTAACACACCCCCGCAGTCATAGTGGGCAGTCTTCGAATGCTGAGACTGTCCCTAAAATCTTCAAAAAGGACCGAAGGAAGACCCTTTGTAAAGATGTATGCAATCTGATATCTTGACGGGACATGACAAACACGTACCTGACCCCGAGCAACCTTTTCACGGACAAAGTGAATGTCCATCTCGATATGTTTAGTGCGTTGGTGATGAACCGGATTACCAAAAAGGTAAATGGTACTAATATTATCGCAATAAACCAAGATTGCCTTTTGAATTGGACAATGAAGCTCTAAAATCAAATTACGTAACCAACATGATTCTGATACCACATTGGCCACCCCTCGATATTCAGTCTCGGCACTTTTGCGGGATAGAGTCGCCTGATGCTTCGCAGACCAGGAGACCAAGTTGTTGCCAAGGAACATACAGTAGCCAGACGTAGACCGTCTGGTGTCTGGACACCCACCCCAATCAGCATCTGTGTATGAGACAAGTGTGGATGTCAATGAAGGATACAAATGCAAACCATAGTCCAGTGTACCCTGAATATACCGGATGATGCGTTTGAGTGCATTCATGTGCTCAATTCATGGATCATGCATGAATAAACACACATGTTGGACAGCATACGTAATATCCAGTCTGGTAAAGGTAAGATACTGAAGGGCCCCTGCAAGACTGCGATAGCGGGTCAGATCCTCGTAAGGGACTCCGGCCGCGGCACCAAGCTTGGGCTTGGTATCAACTGGAGTGGAAATGGACTTACAGGATGACATCCCAGCCCTCTCGATGATTTCGGTTGCATACTTCCGTTGTGACAAGAACAACCTATCGGAATGACGAGTGACAGCAATCCCCAAAAAGTAACTCAAGGGCCCTAAGTCTTTCATAGCAAACTCGAAGCTGAGCATGGTCATGATAGACTGGCGCAAGGCATCGGAAGAGGCAGTCAAGATAATATCATCCACATATAATAGGATATAGGCCATGGATGAACCACGACGTTAGATGAATAATGAGTTATCCGATCTGCTATGAGTGAACTCAATAGTCGAGACATAGTCTGCAAATCGCGTATACCAGGCCCGTGGAGACTGCTTAAGCCCATATAAGGACTCCTTCAACAAACAGACATGATGAGGATGGTTGGGATCCCTGAATCCCAACGGCTGATGCATATACACTGTTTCATTGAGATCACCCATGTAGGAAAACATTCTTGATAACCAACTGATGAATAGGCTATGCCTTCGAAAGAGCCAAGCTAAGCACAGTGAGAATGGTAGCCGGCTTGACCACCGGACTAAACGTCTCACCACAATCAATGCCAACCTGCTGAGTCTTACCATCACCTACAAGTCGCGCCTTATGTCGGGCAAATGAATCATCTGAATTTTCCTTATGAGAAAAAATCCACATAGACTGAATAATGTTAATACCAGATGGACGGCTATATATACAAGTTACATAATAGGAGAATCATATTCCTATTCTATTCCTAAAACTTTATTCTATACATTTATGGTAATACACTAATTATGGTAATACACTACTAATTATATTACAACATTACCTAAACTAAGATACTAAATATTTACCATAATTTACATTGACTAAATTGCCAAAACCGAGAGTCATTATGGGAGCAAATCCGAGGCTCAATATACACATGTATATTGTGTATATTGTGTGTATATTGTGTATATTTAACATGGAGGCTAAGACATTGGGTGTGGGGAGGAGACAATGGCCTTGAAAGGACTCTCACTAAGAAAGTCATTTTTATAATCTTTAAGAAACTTGCTTTCCTAAATAAACTATTTTCTTAAATATTTTAACCAACGAAATATGGAAAATTAAAAAATATTTTCCTTCATACCAAACGCACCCTACATCTCAGCTGATTTTGTTCAGCATTAACGGAGGAATTAGGCAAGGAGGTCCTTTTCCCCCTTATATTTGTCATGTTTGTCGACACTTCCAGGAAAGCTAATGAGCGGGATGAGGTATTTGCATATTACTTTTTCCTTAAACCATACTTTGTCGCCTAAATAGAAGAGGAAGTTGGAACATGTTTTCGTCTAATTTTAAGCAAAACATTTGCGTTTTCTTTGCTAAACAAACAAATTACAAAATAATGAAGTTCATAATGATCTTCATCTTTGATGAAGATGAAATCACCGAATGAATGGAGTCGTTCTTTCTCAATTCCGTATCCCAACTCAAGGCTTCGTAATTTCTTAGGGGGTCATTTGGTAGGAGGTATTAGAGGAAATAATACTGGTCTTATTCAATACTATTCTTATACATAGTAAATCATGACATTAATAATATCAATACTATTTCTATTCTAATACACCCTATTCAATACTACTTAAAAACTATGCAATGCATGTTATTTAATACAACAAACAAAATAATTAAAAAAATGTCAGCATAACTAATCTCAACATTACTAATAAAGTCTATTCATTACTATTCTTATTCACCCTACCAAATGCCTCTCCATTGCACTGAAACAATGTGTACAACAAAAGAAAAGATCAAAAATTAAATCTTTTTATCATGAAACAAGGGTTAAATGTTTCCCGTTTAGAAAGTCATCAGAAAAAGCTAAAATATCGTCCAACAATAATTACGCCTTAATACCAAATAAAATATCAATATCATAAAGGAACAAAAATTTCCCTACCACTGGTCTTTAGTGGATAATATAAATATTGCTGCGACATAAGACATTCAATATCTCAGGAAAAACTGAAACACACATGGTTTCAAAGGGAATGAGCTAAGATTAACCATATTCTGGTCTAGTCACTGCAATTTATCCATGGACTGGAAAAGTCAAAAGACTGATAACTTAACAAAACTGCAGGAGAGCAAAAGACAAAATAGGGCCAACTATTTATGCAAAACAACGCAGTGTTGATTCAGACACAACAGTATAACAAAGTTAATGTTATTTCAATAACTTTACAGGACATAACACTAGATCAGTGGCCGAATGGTCAACCAAAGGTTGAACGCTCCATCAAAATAAGCTCTAAAGATCAAGGAAGGCTTAAACAGTACTTCACACAACACTATGAACATACTTTCAAAGGCATCTATATTAATGAGTTAAAAAAATCTAACTGAACTTTTTGGTGAGAGACCTGATCACGGGCAATTTTGTGAATCTTCCTATTCCTTCACCTCATTTTAACATCAGGCAACATGTTAAGGTAAAAACAAGTGCAAGAACCCGACCTCCAATAAGGCCAACTAGAACAATCAAAAGGAGAGCAATATATATAGAGCTATGCTCAATTTCAGTCAAACCATCTTCCCCGGCAATGGTTGCCTTATCAATACCATTAAATGATTCTTCAACACTAGCATCAGTAAGTCCTTTAGATGATTCTCCAGCACTACTAACAACCTCAACAATATCTGTCTTATCATCTATTAAGCCATCGGATTTCATTTTTCGTTCACTAGAACCTTCAATTTCCTTGCTTCCTTCAATAACATAATCTACCTCATCCAGGAGCATCATATGACTCTCCAATGCTGAGCCTTTTTTCTTTCTAAACTTCTTTGGAACAAGTTTCTTTATTTTTGATTTAATCTTCGCCCTATGAGATTTATTTTCCTTGAATTCACATAAATCATATCTAGATTCATCTCCTTTGTCCATTACGTCCACTCCTACACGTCTCGATTTTCCATCCCAAATACACTTCTCAATATTCTCCCTAACACATTGATTATCCGTTTCGTGTACAAGCTCAATTTCTTGAATTTGACATCCAAAATCAAAGGAACCATCCTTTGACAACTCTTGGTGCTGCGATGGGGCCTTAAATACACAATCTTCTCCTGATTCAACCACTTTGCCTCTAATGTTGTCCCAAATGCCCTGTATCATCAACCTAACCCTCCTCTGCACTCCAGAAAAAAATCCACCTAAATATTCCAAGAAAAACAACAAGAAGGCTGACATGGTTATCCCGAGGACAAGATTATTCATCCCTAAAACCAAAGCCGCGACTAGAAACATCTTCAAAACAGCCACCAACTCCTGATTCATACTGACACCGCCATTACACCACTCTTGTTCATACGTCTTCTTCATCCTAAGGTTCTTAGGTTTCTCTCCTTGCACTTCACCTTCATGGATCAAAGGACGAACTTCATCATCAATCATAGACTCAATAGAGGGTAAATTTACAGGTGAAGGAGAAGGGGATGGAGGGTCAGCCATAGGAGGAGGAGGAGGTTTCTTTTTCTTGTTGGAGGGTTTCTTGAATCTTGCGCGATTCTTGACAACAAGATCGACAAGGGAAGTAGGGAAACCGGTTTCCACCATAAGGGGAGATCCACTTTGACAATTCACATGCTCTTTCACCAATTGTGAAATGCTTGTTTTCTTCACCTTCTTCCATGGAAAAGAAGGCATCCTTCTTCAATCAAAGGGCTTTGAATCAATTTCAAAGCAGGTTTGTTCAACTCAGATTCTTTGTATCTTTTTCACCTTTTGGGTATTTGTCATCTCAAGGAAAAAACAAAGAAACGGGCAAGGATGAAGAGGTGACGGTATGATTGTACGGACATGGCATGATCTCTTGACAGAAAAAAGATTTATTGAGAATTAATTCTAGAGAGAAGAATTGAAGGGATAAACAAACAATCAAAAAGAGGAGTTGTTTATCCACTAATCAATGGAACACAGTGTTGTTGTTGTTGGTAAAGAGAAATGAAAAAGCTATTAACAGATTTTAAGGGAGTGGAGAGGGGTAGTTTTTTTTTTCTTCCCGATATTAATGCTAAAACCCAAATCATTTAGTAAACGGTGGAAGGAAATAATTAAATTATTGAAAAAACTTACCTCCTACAGTAATGAAGTATTTATTTTATAAAAAATCAAATATATATTTGGCTTTTTTGGAAAAGAACGAACGGCACTACTCGCTAACCCAGATTAATTATACGTTTAGGGATAATACATAAATGAGATCTGAGATGTACTAACTAAACTTACCGGCACAAGCAACAAAATAAATAAGTAAATAAAGTAAAAGTTTTCTTCTTTATGCTGATGATCGTACTCACTGCTTGTTCAAACGAGGATTTTGTTTAAACATGTCAATTTTTGTTGAAAACTGAAACACATTTACCATATTTTTTAAAAAATAGTTCATTAGTTCCGTTTCTTTTAATTTTTACAAAAACTAAGAAATTATTCTTTAGTTATTTTTCAATTCTTACAAAACAGCAAGACTTATTTCTTATACTATTTATTAACACATGTTTCCAAGAAATGTAAAACAAATCAAAAGATAAATTCAAACATATTGTTTTTAACGATTTAAGTTATATTCACTCATAGTATGAAGATTTCTTTTGCTGTTATAAATATATATTAACGTGTGACGGTAAAGTTGTCACCTAAACTATTTTAGTCCGTCAATGGAGATTTTCGGCAGACTCACTCAACATTGGTGTGAGCTTCTTTTGACCTTAATAATTTATTTTCTTCATTGCTTGACCACCACTCTAGCATTTCTGCCGACATTCATTCTTTCTAATTCTACTCTACTAATTAAAGACCACCATACGTACTTTACCCATCACTTTAATTTCTTTCTAAAATAAATTATGACTGATTTTCTTAATAAATAGAAAAAGGACAAACAAAAAAAGCAAAAGAGATTAGATCCAAAATTTCTAAGGGAATATAATTTGAGGGGCATATCCAGTCGTTATTAATGCTGTTAAAAAAATCTAATCTACTTTTGAACTTGACAATGTCTAAATACCAAAAAAAAAGTCTTTCCTTTTTTCCGTCCGAGACAAGTTTTGAAAGGAAATGGAGCATCACGGTTGAGTTGATTGCCGATCTCCTCGACTTGTCGGTACTCGATTCATTTGAGTGTAAATATTGTTCTGCATACCCATCCATTTCATGGTGATTACGGAACCTAAATGACACGAAAAGTAGCAAAAATAATCAAAGTAATGGTCAAAAACTACATTTAACGTACAAAATTAATGTGCTAAAGGAGTCAACTGAACGGACCACGTCTAACGGCCGTTACGGTCACTGTGGACTCCTATAACGCACTAATTTTGTGGGTTAAAGGTACCCATAAAAATTAAGGCAGACTTCATTTTTGCCCATTTCACTCCTTCATCTTCTCTATTTTTACTTTTACTCCACACTTTGACCAAAGATTAATCATGTCTCAAGAATTCGAAATTTCAATATTTTATATAGAACCCAATATTGTTTGTGCGGAGAAACACGGGTCATAAATTTTGGGGTTGTAAACTGCCTGAAGTACGCCTTTTTGCTACTTTTTATAAAGCAAAAAACATGATGTCTACATATAATTAGTTATTTATTTATAGGGTTTAGATTTCAGTGTGTTACTTTTTAGAATTTAGGTTTAAGTGTGTTCTTTTTTAGGGTTACTTAGTTAGTAGTTTATTCACCGATACTATTTTATGTTATTAGTTAACAAGATAAATTATTAGTTCTAAACAATATAGCTATGTACTTGCCAAACGTGCTAAGTTAATGCATATTTTTATTTCCAATATGTGAAATTTTTTATTTTTTACTATTAATTTAGGATGTCACACAAGTTAGTAAAAAATTATGATAATATTTATCATTAAGAAATTGATATGCAAAAAATATAATATTTATTAGCGAATATTCTCAGAATATTCGTCGTATATTTTGTAATTATGATAAATGTATATTTAAGGTAACTTAGGATTCTAATTGTATTAGGAATCAACCTTTGTAAGGTAAGTTAGGATTCGTACCATATTAGGAATCAACCTTGTACAGCTATATATATTGTGAATAATGAAAGAAATTCTCAAGGGAAATTATTCTATCTTTCATGGTATCAAGAGCCTAAAACCTAAATCCTCATTCCCATTGAAATCCGATTTTTTTTTTTTCTCGCAGAAAAAAAGTCCGGTTTCTTCCTCCATATTTCGCCAAATCGTAAAATTTCCTTCCTCGACAAAGACAACCATGTCTTCCCCACAAATTCCGCTTTCAACCATCGCACACTTGAAAACCCCTCTCAACGTTCAGTAACTTCTTTTCATCCGGCATTCGCGGTTAACAACATCAAGAATTTTATCCCTATAATTCTTGACCAAGAAGACTGTCAATATTCCATGTGGATGGAACTATTCTACATTCATGCATGTGCATACAACGTGCTCGATCACATTGACGAATCTGTTCCTCGTCCCACCGATGTTACAGACTCAATATGGCGTCGTCTTGACGCCATCGTCAAACAATAGATCTACGGCACCATCTCCAAAGATCTGTTATGCACTATCATGAAAACAGATGCTACGGCACGTGAACTTTGGGTCCGGCTAGAAAAAATCTTTCAGGACAATAAAAATACTCGGGCTGTGTATTTGAAAGAGCAATTCAACAATACCCGCCTCGAGAATTTTAACAACATGTCCGAATATTGTAAGCAACTGAAACTCATAACTGATCAACTATCCAACGTCGGGACTTCTGTTTCAGAAACCAAGATGGTGCTTCAACTTGTTGCGGGTTTACCGAAAGGTGAATATGACACACTCGCAACAATGATTCAACAAGCCGGCCCTCTCCCAAGTTTCAACAAGGCACGTTCACAACTATTGTTGGAAGAAACTAGACGTGCTAAACAAGAGGAACATAATCAAAAGGCGTTAACCGTTGACGGGATGGCGACATCTCGCGCCAAAGAAGAACCAAATAGCTCCAACAAAGAAAGAAGAAGAAGAACAGAGCGGCGGAGGTCGTGGCGGCAGAGGTCGCAACAATAAAGGCAAGGGTCGCGAAAGGGTTAACGCAACCGGATCGACAACACCAACATCGACAGAAAGAAGAAGTGGTCTAACCAGAAGCAGAAGAAGGGCTATCCAGCAGAACCGGGCCTCCTCGCATGCCTGCATTCGACCGCAGGGCCCGCTCTAGCAGCCTTGGTCGATCGGGCCTGTTGGGCCCTCGCCTCACCACCGACAAAGCCCACCAACAGCAGAAGAGCCCACTGACATACCAAAGAAGAAGAAGAAGAATCGCAGCAGCCATTGTAGCCCAAAGAAGAAGAAGATCAAAGACGCGACTGGCAGAAGCTCAAAGACTGCCCCGATCGATTTGGGCTGCATACACCACCGTGAACCTTCAACAGCCCGACGACAATTGGTACATGGACACCGAGCCACATCTCACCTCACCCGTGCGTCGGGTAACCTATCTCAACTACGTCGGCTAAAGTGTCCTCAATTTATTACTGTCGGCAATGGTAATCGCATTCCAATTGAAGGTTACGGTAACACACACACCAAACATCCACATCCACCTTTCTCCCTAAACCACGTCCTATACACACCTAACATCATTAAAAACTTAATTTTTGTTAGAAAATTCACTAGCAATAATTATGTGTCTGTCGAATTTGACCCTTTTGGTTTTTCTGTGAAGGAACTCAATACGGGAAAAATTCTTACACGCTGCAATAGTGTGGGAGACCTCTACCCATTCACTCAATCTTCATTGTCAGGCCATCGCTAGCACCTCTATCCCTTGCGGCGATCTCTCCCTCAACTTGGCACAACCGACTCGGACACCCCGGAGACCCAGTTTTTACTTTTCTTAGGACTTCTAAGCGTATTCAACGTAATAATGGGAAAATTGCCCAACAATGTTTTTCTTGTCCACTAGGCAAACATACTCGTCTTTCCTTTATGTCATCAAATAGTGTTACTTTTTCTCCTTTTGATATTGTTCATGCTGATTTATGGACATCTCCGATTGCTAGCTCTTTGGGTCATAAATTCTATCTAGTATTCTTGGATGATTTTTCACATTTTGTCTGGATTTACCCACTGAAATTCAAATCTGAAGTTTTTGCAAAATTCCTCGAGTTTCAAAAATTCATTAAGACACAATTTGAAAAACCTATTAAATCATTCCAATGTGATAATGGACGTGAATTTAATAACTCGGCATTTCACAATTTATGTTCTAAACAAGGCATGGTTTTCCATTTTTCTTGTCCCTATACTTCTTCCCAAAACGGAAAGGCTGAAAGAATTATACGTACCATCAATAACATGGTCCGCACACTTCTGTTTCATGCCTGCCTACCACCGCCTTTTTGGGTCTATGCTGTCAAAATGGTAGAATCCCTTCTAAATATTTTACCAACTAGCACACTCCAAAACAAAACCCCTACAGAAATCTTATACCGTAGGCAGCCATCATATGATCACCTACGTATTTTTGGATGCTTATGCTACCCCAACATAGCCTCCACTTCACCCACAAACTTGCCCCTCGCACTCTTCCATGTGTCTTCCTTGGTCTATCTCCTAATCATCGGGGCTACTTGTGCTATGACATTGCTACTCGCAAAATCATCGTCTCCCGTCACGTCACCTTTGACGAGATAACCTTTCCGTTTTCAAATCTCCAGAAATTTCAGACCACCGATTACATCTTTCTCGATGAACCAAGTCTGTCCCCGGTCATCCAAAATCAGACCAGAAGAGCTCACTGTTCCGACGCCATCGCTACCTCCAGAAGTGTCATCCGACCCTCCCGCAAAGAATGCTACCACCCGATCCAGCTCCCACACCACCCATGCCGCACCTGTTGAGTCTAATGCACCACTCACACCGCCTCCACCCAGAAATCCAAAGAACCTGTCGAGTCTCCTCGCTTCTCGCAACAACACCGCCGCTAACCGGCCCCGCAGCCTACCGCCACTACCCAAAGAACCAGCCCCGACCTCCCACCGCAGCCCCTCACCGCATGGAGACTCGTGCACAACACGGGATCTTCAAACCCAAGGTTCACTTCAATCTCTCCACACAAACCTTATCACCCATTCCAAAGAATCCAAAACTAGCTAAAGCGACCCCAATTGGAATGCGGCCATGTGCGAAGAGTTTAACGCTTTAACCAAGCGTAACACTTGGGATTTGGTACCTAGACCACCGATGTGAATGTTATCCGGTGTATGTGGCTATTTCGTCACAAGTTCGTAGAGGCAGTGGTGACTTAGAGAGGTATAAGGTAAGACTAGTTGCAAATGTCACTAATCGGCGGGAGGGTATTGATTGTGGTGAGACATTCATCCGGTTGTTAAACCGCCACTATTCGATTTGTTCGGTATTGCTATGGGCTTGCATTGGCCGATTCATCAGCTTGATGTCAAGAATGCGTTTCTTCATGGGGATTTGAAAGAGACTGTGTACATGCATCAGCCTCCTGGTTTTGTTCATCCGGCAGCTCCACAGTTTGTGTGTCGTCTCATGAAGTCATTGTATGGATTGAAACAGGCCCCCCGCGCTTGGTATGATCGGTTCGCCAGGTATCTTCTGTAAATTAGTTTTGTATGTAGCAGGTGTTATACCTCTCTCTTCACTTTTCACCGAGGTAGCAGCACTGCATATTTGCTATTATATGTCGACAATATTGTTCTTACTGCCTCATCTGACGGGTTGAAGAATGAAATCATTGCTCTACTCAAAACTGGATTTGCTATGACTGACTTGGGGAAGCTAAGTTATTTTTGGGTATATCGGTGACTAGATCTGCTGCCAATATGTTCCTGTGTCAGCGAAAGTATGCAGAAGAGATAGTGTACAGGGCCAAGATGGCAAATTGTAAAATTATGCCAACTCCGGTGGACTCAAAATCCAAGCTTAGTGCCAATGACGGTGCGCCCGTTTTTGATCACACTCTATATCGGAGTCTAGCAGGTGCTCTTCAGTATCTTACATTCACTAGGCCTGATATTGCATATGTCGTTCAGCAGGTGTGTCTGTTCATGCACGACCCCCGAGAGTCCCATTTTGCCGCCCTCAAACGTATTATCAGATATGTTAAGGGCACAGTTGACTTTGGATTACATCTATACACCTCTGCCCCAACCAAATTGCTAGCCTACACGGATGCAGATTGGGCAGGATGCCCCGACACACGTCGCTCCACCTCTGTGTACTGTGTATTTCTTGGGGATAATCTTATCTCATGGTCCGCCAAGCGGCAGGCCACGCTGTCCGCTCGAAAGTCTTTGACGAGAATATCGCGGAGTTGCTAATGTCGTCGGCCGAGATCTATTGGCTCAAATCTTCTTTGGAGCTCCAGTGTCCATTACGCAAGGCGTCTATAGTTTATTGTGACAACATATCTGCTATCTATATGTCTCATAATCCAGTCCAACATCAGCGAACTAAGCATATTGAGATGGATATCCACTTTGTGCGAGAGAAGGTTGCTCGTGGTCAGGTCAAAATTTTACATGTGCCTTCCTCGTATCAGTATGCAGATATTTTCACAAATGGACTACCGCGACAGCTCTTCACCGACTTTCGATCCAGCCTTAGCATTCGGCCTCCTCCCGCTCCGTCTGAGGGGGAGTATTAGCGAATATTCATCGTATATTTTGTAATTATGATAAATGTATATTTAAGGTAACTTATAATTCTAATTGTATTAGGAATCAACCTTTGTAAGGTAAGTTAGGATTCGTACCATATTAGGAATCAACCTTGTACAACTATATATATTTGTGAATAATGAAAGAAATTCCCAAGGGAAATTATTCTATCTTTCAATATTTACTTAAATTGTAAAACTTAATAATATATATATATATATATATATATATAATCGTCAATGGATCCCACATGTCTTATGCTTCAGGTTGGCTCCCGACCTAAGATAATCCCGACTAGCCATACCATCAAGGTCATCCCCTTCATTCCTCCTCTCTTAAGACATTATCTCATCACGTTCCCCTCCCTTCACTATACTGCGCTTCTTGTTGTATTTAGGTCAAGGCATGACCGGGAGCCAATCTATCAGAATCAATGGGAACATAGTCATTGACATCATCGACCTCATCTACTTCATCTAGAGACGGGACTGCAAGAGCTAAAGAATGAACCTGAAAAGACATAAAAGTGGGTAATAACTTAAACTAATATTAATAAATTAAGTATTATTAAAAAAAATTAACATGTGTCTCTATGGGTCCTGCAAGCTCCTGAGAGGAATCTAGTGTAGGACCCAAAGTCATCTCATAAGTGGGATCCTGGATGGCTGGCTCGTGGGTGGTGTCCTGACCGGGTCCGAAGAGATATAAAAAAATTAGTTTAAAAAAAGTTGTAAGTTAAAGTAATATTTAACATATATTGAATAGATATTAAAATATTATTAAATATATAATTTGTGTCTCGACAGGGTGTTGAACGATATCTTGGGTGGTTGGCTCCGACAGATGAAATATCGACAAACTCTAAAATATGCAAAAATAATAAATAATAAATACTTTTTTGTTTAAATGGTACATATATTTTTTTTAAATTATGTTTATTTTTAAACACTAACTGTTGTCTTGGCTAGAAAGTCGTTGAAGTCGTCAAAACTACTGAACCTTAGACGTGTGCCACTTGACACTCTCGCGCTGATGGCCCCCTAATACTATGTGAAGATCAGACTTATGTCATCATGCATAGTAACATAGGCGTCCTAGCTTGGCTGAGAGGAAGATCAAAGTGTATTTGAAAATAGGCGTGCTAAAGTCGACGAATCTGAAGGTGAAGCTGTAGGTGGAGCTGGAACGAGAGCGATAGCAGAAGGCTCATCATTAGGCTCATCTACCAGGTGAAGGCCACCAACACCTTGACTACCTCCTTCATCAGCCTGTCCTCCATGACATCCACGTACCCTACCATGTCCAAGTCCACATCTACATCCTCGCATGGGTTGCAAATTTAGTGATGGTTGGTACTAATCTGATGGTACACGTGACACCTGAATACATATGGCTTCTTGTGCCCTCTACAACGTCTCGATAGCCATCTGAATAATTTCCAGACCCCTATCGGCCCTTTCGGAGTGCAACTGAGCATATATCCCTCGTTGGTGCATTTCTTGTATGCTCCTACCCTGCATATGTTTTAAATATTCGTTAGTTATTTTTAGGAAATTTTGTTGGATCCAAAGCAGTACGGGGAATAGTAAATAACTATTACAGTGATCGAAAGGATAAACAACAAAGATTCCAACAACAAGTTGTCAATATTTTAATCTTGATCTAGAACTTCAAATCTGGATCTTATATTCAGAAATACAAGAACATGAACTGCTACACTTGTGGTTTGTAGAAACACTGAGAATCCGAATGGTTAGAGTCCTTTGAGATTCAAGTTGACACCTGAAACACTTAGCAACCAATTAGTTAATCACAACACTACCGACTGAGTCGAGAGATGGCTCTATGTCTTTAAGACAAGATTGCCCCAGTGTATAGGCTTTACGGAAGTGTGGACAATAATCTCCCAAGATAAAACAACAAACTATCAAATGTGCAAAGCCTACACAAATGATCCTAGCGAAGAACACGAATAATGAAGATTGCTAAGAGAAATAATTTCTATCAGGAAAATCTGATCTCTTTATGGTGTTGTTAACTTGTGTGTCTCTTGTTCCTCCATAGAATTGAGCCAAATGCCTCAATTTATAGGTGTGCAAGATGACATTTCAAATGCCCCATAATGGCATTCAATTGTCATGTAATGGATGGTCTTTAATCCCCAGGTAATGCAGCAACATAATGGTCCAAGTAATGGCCATTATTGGATGGATTCAATGCCATTGAAACCACCTCAACAACAAAACTTTTAGGATTTCGTCGAGCAAACACTGTCTGGGATGCACCGCGGCGCTGCCACATTAGTGTCGTGGCACCGCAGCTCCAGAATGCCACTGCCATTTAGCGTCGCGGCTCAGCTTGGGGGGAGCCGCGGCCCTTCTCGGCTCCGCGTCCCTTTCCGACCCGTACCATCTTACACTTCGCACAATCCTTCCTTCGTTTACCAACGTGGAACACTTGTTATTTATCCAATAACCGTCCATCATTCTATGTCTCAAACATTTACTTACGTACCAATATCTCTTTCACTAACGAAATTTGCGATACTTGGCACTACGAGTGCACGTGTGTGGAAACGTCGTTTTCGACATGTGGGGCCCCAGTTGTTCGAGTCATAAATAATGGGATAAACTTAATTCCACATTAGTAAATTTCCAACAAATTTATACTCTAAGAATGTTAAACACGAAGTGAGATTTATTAAACTTATCAATGCCTCGTATTGTCAAGCAAATGCGATGAATCCTCCGCCACTCGGAACACGTTGAATGGGGTTGCCATTTTCTATATTTATTATACACAAATTATACAACAATGATACATTTTCTACACATATTTTATACAATAATGATATAATTTGTATACAACAATGATATAATTTCTAAACATATGCTAAATTTGGTTGAAAAATAGCTAAAAAATAAAATTATTTTAAAAAGTTAAAAAACATCTTTTAAGATTCTTAAGTCATTTGATATCAATAGCTCCATCGAAAGTGGATCTTAAATTGTCAAGATTACCTCTCAAATGAGAGTCCCTCATGGCTAGTTGTGTCATTTACCTTGTTTTTCGGAAGAGGTAGCTTGACCAAGCATACTGGACATGCGAATCGGCGTGCTTTTTGTCTTTTTGGGTCCATTGATGGTGTATAATAGACCAAAGACAAAAAGTTGGGGTAGTAAATAAAATAAAACAAATAAATAATTGAAATTACAAAGCATGCCAAAAAAAACATGATTTTAATGATTATTTTGATGTCGGTCTTTGACCTCCTCTTGGCATATTCTCCTCACATCAATTCCTAAAAGGTCTGAGACATCAGGTAAGCATGAAAAAAATATGATGATTCAATGAATAGTTTGATCTTTAGATGTTTCGTGTATCAATGATTTAATGAATTAACAATGATCCGATTCTTAAAAAAAAATTAGATGTAACTTCTTTTAAAACGAAGAAGAGAAGAAAATTAACTATTATGAAGTGTTTATCAAGCTTAATCCCAAAGCTATTAAACTTTTGTTTTAGGCACCACGAACATAGAAACTCCAATAAGTACTCGTATTATATATAATATACATTTGAATAATAATCACTCATCATTAACCGCGTATAAATTAATTTATTTACCCGTAAAATGATACAATTGAATTTATACACGTGGTCAAGAACGCGTAGGTCTCAAGTGACTGATCGGACAAGAATCTTAGATAATATATGATGCAAATAAATAACAATAAGACAAAGTTAAGAGATAATTAGCTTGAGCCTATTGTAAGCTTCTTGGCAGAGCTTCCGTGTAATATATGTGACTAGTATGAAAGCACAAATATTGAGAATAATATTGATAAGTATATTGTAATAACTTGCATATGATGATCTTAAAATGGGATAATGTGTCATATTTATACCTGAGCTCACGGGTACACACCCACGATATATACCCTAATTAATACAAAAGAATGAATGCTTTAATAATTAGACAGTTAGTGTCTTCTTAAATATCATTAATGCTCATTTGGAAGATGTGGAATCGGACAAGTAATGGCTGTTCGTTGGGATTCAAACTGTTCACATGATCTTCTCGATTATCGGTACCTTACGTCCTTCCAATGTTCTCGGTTCTGCTCACGCTCAACCAGTAACGCCAAGAGCTGAGTTATTTCTGACTCATCGCTACTTGCCATGTGTCATACACTTGCCCCCCCCCCCCCCCCGTCTTACCGCGGCTGCTGGAATGGAGTTAACCGGGGCTTCTTCCTCGAGTCCTGTCATGATCGCGCACTCGACGAAAGAACTTTACAAGCGGCATTGCCCTTCTTCACTCGCGCGATATTGCTGGATCGGGCTTTCGCCCATTGTCCAAGATTCCCCACTGCTGCCCCCCGTGGGAGTCCGGGCCTGCCGCATAAATAATGGATCCGCTGGGCTGGATGAGCAACCTTCTATCTGGCCTCTGATAGAAAGATTCGATTTTGACTTCGTAGAGCCGGTGCTGCTGTTGCCTGCGCGTAGGGCCGTCCCCCACTCCCGTCCCGGGGCGCTAAAGTGTTTTTGTTTTTGGAACAGACGGTAGTGTTTTGCTGACGCTTCGAATCAAGATTTTATTGCGACATGCGCAAAAGGGGAGGACGAAGTCGCATGAGATTCGGTAGAGGAGATAGAGCTGGTAAAGATGACCAGCAGAAGCCTCAACAGAGGAAGAATTCTGCACGAGATAACAAGGGACATTAAGGAGGACGTGGTAGAGGTGACATAATTCACTCAGCTATATTATACGAATTTTACCCCATACAGATAGTCCTCAAACTTTTTGGATGTGTCTTTAGCGTGCCCGAGAATTGGATTTAATCACCAGACAAATCAAAATCCTATACTTTGGCGGGAAAACTGAAATGCAATGATTACAAGAACGTCCAACGTCATATCCCTTTAATACTTTTGAAACGGCAGCAACTGTCTATTTGCTCCGATCGACGTGAAGTAATGCAATTATGATATGTGTCTCTTTACTTTCCAAATGTTACTTTTTCATTCCATAAATAGGAGTCCAAAATCATTCATAAAAGGCAACTAAGTTTTCGTCCAAAACACACAATCTTTTAAATTCTCCTTCCTTCCGCTTGCCTCTTCCCCTAATGTCATCTTCCCCGTCTTCTCATTCACACTCTCCTGATAATAATGATGGCTCCCCTTCTAGCCGTTGACCAGGAAAAGAGTATATCTCCCCTAAAAGTCAAGAAGTTGATCTGCATTCTCTTGCCACATAGATTTTTTCCGCTGAGTTTAACTTTTCAAGAAATTTCCGTGTAGAAGAGCACTTTGAATTAGTAGAAGAAATAGAATCTTTGATTACTGCAAAAGTCCTCCCTAAAGTTATTAAGGAATGCAACTTTGATTCTAATACGGTCGTCAAAACAGTAAATCCAACTGACTGGATGAACCATCACGTTGAAGGGTTTTCAATGGTCCATACATATTCATTCACTATCGGTTTGCGAGTCCCAGTCCAAAGATTATTGAGGACATCTATCGCCGATATCGAGTTTTCTTAGGGCAAATTGCTCCTCAAATTTGGAGACTGGTGTATTGCATCCAAATGTTGACGGACTGTGCCGACGCACCATTCACAATCGACCATTTTTTCCTTCTTTACTACCTTACGTTGTTTCGAGGTGGTATTATTCATTTATACCCCCGTGGGATTCACATCCTCGTTAATTTCGAAGACAACTTTGAATGGATGGTTAACCAGATTCATAATGATCCAAACTGAACAAATTCAACAACCTTCCTCCGATTATTTCCTAGAAGAATGGAATACCACTCATAAGCATTTTTAATCAGAAACTTTGCTTCCTCCTCTTCTTTTGTAATGTGGGGGAGTTGAGCCACAATAGATCGATAGAATTCTTGAATGGGTTGTTAGTCTCCTCTATGCCTCCCCTAATACCATCAGGTCATGAAAAAATATTACCTCCAAGTGATGGAAGGGAAAATACCACGATAAGACTAATCCTAATACGTCCCATTATTTTTTTCTTTTTCCGGGGACTCCTTCCCATTCTCTCCGTTCCCCCTGCAGGGCCCTCGCAAGAAAACCTGAGGCTCAAAAAGTGCCTTCTCGTGCAGCCGCTTTGACCAACATACTCCAATCTGCTTCCAGCAACTGAAAACGGAAATCTTTAGAAGGAATTCCCGAGATCCCAGCGGGGATCGGCTCTAGAGTTAGAAACTGCCACTGACTTACTGAACTTTGGAGAGAAGCGCAAGTGGGAGTTGTTCAAGTAGATGATGAAGAGAAGGAAACTAATAAAGGCATGAACCCTGTGAATCCTCCATCTGATGCTTCGAAAAATAAGATGGCGACCCATCTTTCCAAGAATAGCTCTATTCATACTTCTAGTACTTAGTTCTGGACATTCGCCTCTTCTCCCCAAAAGTGTTCGAGTGTAACTCTAGAAGCTTCCGTCGCACATCTAGTGGACTTGCTTCTTCAATGTAACTCTAGAAGCTTCCCTCACACATCTAACAGACTTACTTCTTCAGGTAAAATGTCACTTCCTCTTAGCCGCCTTTAGAAGCTCATTTGCTTACTAACACGTCTTTTCCTAATCAGGGGCACACCATCGCAATTTCTACGACTGATTTAGCTAAAATTAGCTAACTCCCTCACATGAAAAAAAAGTTGTCAGAGGAAGTTTAGAATTTATGTGCCGAGGTTGAAAGCCTTACAGCCGACATCAGAGACTCTGACTTTCTTCAAGCTTCCCTTAGATTACGCTTACAGGATGTCATCGACTCATTGAGGGATCAGGAGAATTCCCTTGAAGTCTTGACTTGTTCATACATGACTCTTCAAGAAAACATTGCAAGGCTGGAAGTGGATTTGGCCATTGTGATGAGTCGAGAAATTACGGCATATTTGATATCAATTTCATAGATTATTATTGTCTTTTATGCATTCATAGTATGTGTTTCTTATGTAATTTTGATTTTTATAGGATTTTTACCTTGGGATACCAAAAGTGAAGAAATGTGCTAAAATATGGACAAAAGTGCTGAAAAAATGAGAAAGTGTTGAGAAGATCACTTCTGCGGACCGCAGAACCAGACAACGAACCGCAGAATGGTAAGCCAAATCATAGAATTAGACAGCGAATAGAAGACTCCGAAGCCCCGAAGTGCGACCCAATCTGTGGTCTGCACTTCCGTTCTGCGGACCGCAGTCTGGTTTGCGAACTGTTGGTCCAGTTCAAGTCCAGCTAAGATTGTGTAGTTTCATGACACTTCTGCGGATCACAGTTCAGTTTTGCGAACCACACTTCCAGCCGCAGTTCTAGATAGTCTAGATCAAGACCCACTCTGCGAATCCTAGTCTTTATTTATGGACTGCAGACCTGTTCTACGATTGCAGAGTGATTGCGGTGGCATTTTTGTAATTACGTCAAGTCTAAAATTTGGGTCCTTATATATAGCTACATAGGGTTTTGTGATGGATATCAACTATTCACATCACTTTTCATATCGTTTATGATTTGACTACCTATCTTTTCATGCTTATTGGTAATTGAGTAGACTAAAAACATTTCTTTTACTATTCATCTAAGAGAGAATATTTAATCTTGTCTTTTATTTTAATATTCAAGAATCTTGATTATTGTTCCATTTGTAGAGACTAGAGATGGCAGTGGATCCTGGATCCGGTCCGGATTCGGTGTATCCATATCCATTTTATAGGATATGGATCTTCAAAATTTGGACCCGACGGATTCGGATCGGATCCGGATCCGTTTCTGACGGATCGGATCTGGATCTGGATCTTGTATTTGAGATCCGTATCCGGTCCAGATCCGACCCGTGGATCCATTTTTATTAAATATATTCATAACCTAGAATGTAATTTTATAAGTTTTTTCTTAAAATTGTTAAGCACATCCTTGCAAGTTTAATTCTCAAAACAAGTTTAATTTATCCGTGTTAACTTAAAAACCAAAAAATAAAGAGGTAACTTCGATAATAAAATCAATGTTATATTAGTGAATGACTAACATCTCCATAGACAAGTAGTTAAAATTATATTCACTTCATTTGTGAAGATTTCAAGCACATGCAAGTTCTACATTTTGGAAATACTAGTCATCATTTTTCACAACTATTGTCATTGTCCAACATTTTCAATTAATAGCTCACAATCAAAACGAGACAACGAATAAAATATCTCATATGAACATTTCAAAATTGAAACAAAGTAAACTGTTAGCTAAGTAAAAGTCGTTTGTCAGTTCAAAAAAAAATTCTTAGCAAGACAATTTTTTTTACATGTGGATCCAGATCCGATCCGTGGACCCGGTGGATCC
Organism: Anisodus acutangulus; assembly: GCA_029783415.1. Classification (NCBI taxonomy): domain Eukaryota; kingdom Viridiplantae; phylum Streptophyta; class Magnoliopsida; order Solanales; family Solanaceae; genus Anisodus; species Anisodus acutangulus. The sequence goes on from CM056501.1 coordinate 406,326, forward strand.
TATGGATCTGAATTTGGATCTGATTTTTATGGACCCGATGGATCTGGATCCAGGTATGAAAAACGGATCTGAATCTGGATCTAGTAGGATCCGGTCCAGATCCGATCCGTTGCCATCCCTAGTAGAGACATGCTTCTTTTTTTCAATAGAAATCACCGTAAGCATTCCTTTGTGTTCCCTATGTCTTGTTTTATTTATTACAACTTGTGTTATTTATTGTTTATCATGAGTGGCTAGAATCTAGGTTGTGGTTGTGACCCAAATACGGAATGTGGCAGTTGGGGTGGTTCATAAATATGAAATGGGTGTGTAATAATGGCATTTAATTGCTCTCATAATTATTGTTTATGGGTTGGTTGCAAATACCCCTTTTATGTCTATTGTCTCTAGTCAAACTTGAAAAAGGAGACTAGAGTCTAGGAAATGAGTATATTAATTAAAACTTGGGGTTTAAACCTCATTTTATGATTCCCAACTTTAATTAGAACAGAATCAACTAAGGGTAGATAATGTGTGTTCTTGCATTCTGCATTTTAGAGTTTGAGAAAGCCTAAAGTGAAATTAGGTGGGTCAATTGATAAATCCCCACATAAAAATTAGTCCTCATTACCCATACCGCATTTATTACACCCAACTTAGTGTAACCCAACACCACTTCCATGTATTAAGTCACAACCCTAGCACTCCAACTTAATTGATAAATTAATTGCACAACCCTAGCACTCCAACTTAATTGATAAATTAATTGCTAATCGAATTGGATAAATGACTAGTTAAAATCAACAACAAACAACAATTTGGTTACCATAGGAGTAAAGCATTTAGTAAAGAAATGATACAACATGAATAGGCTTTATTTCTTATCATATTCCTTGTGAGATTTGACCCCAACCTAGTTGGGTTACGATATTTAATAACGACCGCGTTATATCGTATAATGGTGTAATTTAGGCGATCAAATTTTGGCACCGTTGCCGAGAAATACTATCTTGAAATTTCCTATTTGTAGTGTTATTACTTTGCTAAATCTTTATTTCTAAATTTATGTATACTTGTTGTTTTTGTGGTATTAGGTGCCATGGCGAAGTTGTCCCATGATGAGGGAAACATAGAGACGGCCACATTTGCTAATGCCATTCAACCCCCCTAAATTTCGGGAAATGCGAATTTTCACATCACATCAACCATGCTCCATATGCTCAACAACAAGAAGAACCCCTAATTTGCTGTTCATTTGAGAGAAGGATAAATGGGGGAAAATTAAGTCCTGATGACTGCATCTTTAATTCGACCTTTTCTCTAAGACCTTATCTTGAACTAGTTATCTGAAATGGCTGCACAGTTTTCTGGTTATGCTACTGTGAGACACTGTATATAAATATGTGTTAAAACATTAATTTAGATAAATAATCACTGTCAAGTTGAGTCATTAGAAATTTTCAACTGTTACAAAATGCATGAGTAGTTAAATCTTGTGTTATTCAAGTTAAGTGCTAAACTTATATTAGAAATCATATTTTAAATTTTGTGTGACTTCAGCATGCCCCCTTTTAAATTCATAAATTACAAAATATTCTTACTTGACTTTAGTTGATAACTAGAAATGAGGGTTAAATTTATTCCAAAACAGCTGAAGCATGTTAGTAAGTTTCTATCTTGTTTTAGACTAAAGGGGTGAGTATGCTTTCGTCTCCTACTTTTTACCTACAAAATGTTTCCAAACTAGTGTGGTTTCAACATGATCAAAAACTATTCTTCAGTAGTGTTCTTGTGTGAATTCTTTCATTATGCTGCTTTACTGGCTGAAAGCCAAGGCAAGTTTTGGGTAGGTTTCGACTCCTCCAATAGCCTTCCATGCCTAAGGTTCTAGAAACCTTTTGATTTTGATGCGGCATTGGAATATGGATGGTGATAGCCCCCATTGATGTCCAAAGCTTTAAGCTTGATGCTTGACCTGATTATGAGATGTTGGCTGCTAAGAATGCTTGACCTGATTATGAGATGTTGGCGGCATTGGAATATGGACTAACTGTGACCACATCTTTGTTTTGCATGAATTTATGATTCTTATGAGTTGATTTACTGCAATTTTTTCTTGCTATCTAAAATGAACCTGTTTGTCCATAGTTATAGTTGAGAATTTATTTTTTGAACTGCAAGAGTGTCAATTCAATTTATGCACTAGATAGTTGACTTCCCTAATTGGCTTAAGAGCAAAGAATCAGTTTGTAAGCTAAAATGATGAAGCAAATCCACTATTTCATCCAAGTATAATTCTAAAAATGATTTAAAACTTTGGCTACTGTATGCTCATCCTTCACCCCTCTCTTTCTTTGCATAAAACTTTGGGGGTACCAAATCCCAATACATAATGACCATGTACCTGTTGTGGGCTATTCCTGAGTATTGAAGGTTGTTGTTGCACTCTGAGGCTGCTGCTGTTCTACTGTATTTGTGAAGTCCTCAAAGTGCTATTTGATAAGTGAGTTGCTATAATTGGGGGTTAGTTTTCACTGCCCTATGGAGGTAAGTTCCTACTATTTATCTTGCTGCTTTGTCGAACATATATCCCTTGTTAAGCTTCCATGTTATGTTGAATGGGCTGCTGGTCTTCTGTGCTTTAGTTTAAATACTTTCTGCATTTTAAGTTTGGAATAAGTTACATTGTTGAGGCAATTGATTGCTCTAAGATGGTTATCTGTTGAAATGATTTGCTGCTGCACTCAAAGGCTGATAAATGTTGAGGCTAAATTCTTGCTGTTTGGGGCATCTTTGTGGTTGAAATGAGCTTGCATTGTTGAGACAGTTTGAGCCTAAGTGCTGTTGCACTTTAAGGCAATCATATGCTACACCTGAGTAGGTTTGAATCTGCTGCTACTTGAGACAAGTGCTGCACTTGAAACTTTGCTTTGCTATTCCACCTTGAGTTACTGTTTTTGAGCAGCTGCTATACATCTTGATATATTGCTGAATTTTGAGGATGTTACTGCACTTTTGAGGGTGGGAAGTCTCCTCTGTCTCAATGTCCATTTTTAAGTTGATATATGACAAGTAGCTGTGGTATTTTGCTGTGCTTGGCTGTTATGGCCATCTATTATGATTGGTTGCTATATATTGCCGCCACATGTGGAACTTGCTGCTATGCTCATCTACTGGATTGAAGTAGTGTACTTCGAGATATTACGCTTAATGGGAAATTCCCATTGCCTTTGAGTAAGATGATCTGTTTGAGTTGTCCATTTCTAACTTTTTCCATTGCCATGAAAAATTGCTGCAGATGTTGCTACATTCCGAGGCAGTTTTACTGCATGCTTAGATACATTATAAGATTGTCTGCTGATGGAAAATGTTTTGTTGCTATACTGTTTGATGAGTTGCCTCTATTCTACAAAATGAACAGATGTTACGTCGGTCGACAAACAGATGCTACGCTTGGTAAAAAATCCACTAATTCGAACATGATACTACACTTGAGCCGATGAGAATGAATTTGAGGCCATGCCCCTTCCGGAAAGGTTGTTCCTCAATTTGCTTCCTTGGTCTATTGTTTAGATACGGATCCGAAGGTTTTACTTTATGTTTATTTATTTCTAACTATTTTTCCCTCATTCTTTGCGAGGAACATCTAAGTAAATGTGAGATTACAAAATGGAGTTCTACACAGACGAAAGAGATCAAGATTGCTTGATTTGGGCCATAGGCCGAAAAGATATATTTTCTTCGCCCTATTCTCTTTATTAGATGTTTGTATCTCGTCTTGTATGAATATGTTGTAAGAATATTTATGTTATTGGAACCCTTTATAATTAGTTGAAATCTCGATGTGGATGAACTTGGAAACAATGCATATTTTCGGAAATGGTGTAATTCTTAGGTTGTCTAAATGGATTAAACTTCTTTTGGGCTTTAACTTATTTGAATTAGGTAGATAAAGGGTTTGGGCCTAGCCCACCAAAACTGAGTTCGAAAAAGGGTTCCGGCGTAGTCTGCAAGAATTGACCTTTTTAGCTAAACCAAAAGTGGAAAACTTTTATTTTCCTTAAAAGAGCTTCGAAGAGACTTTAGAAAAGGATTTTTTTTACCTAAACAAGTTCAAAATAAATTGCAAGTGTTCTCTTTCCCAAATGCTGTCACGACCCGACCTAACGGGCCGCGACTAACCGCCCTAATGACGTCATTACACTAACCTGTCACACATAATCCAACTAACAGTTAATGAGTCTGAAATCCGACAGCATAACGTTGCAATAACAACATATGCCAGGGTAGGCAAGCCGACAAGGCTGCCTTTACCCCCGAATGTACCTGCCTCCTGAGGAGTCACAACTAGCTAACACAATACAACAGACAAGCCGACAAGGCTGTCACTAGATATTGTCATATATACACGGGGACACCCCAACACAGAGTACAATAGCATGACTGACCAAAACAGAGTAAAACCCTTACATAAGTACAACCCACAACTGTCTACAGACCTCTACAAGAAGGATAACGACATATGACGGGACAGGGCCCCGTTGTGCCCCTAAATATACAAAAGTCAAAATAATAGGGTTCTGTACCCAAAATGGCAAAGCTCTGAATCAAAGGAGCTTCCCAACCTGCTGAGTAGGAACCTAGGCCTGAGGTTCACCAAACTGAAAACCTGTACCTGCGGGCATGAAACGCAGCCCCCCGAGGAAAGAGGGTCAGTACGCAATAATGTATTGAGTATGTAAAACATGAAGTTGTAAAAGAGATCATAAGTAGCCAACAGAAAACAGGAGATCAGTATAAAAATCAGGATCCAAATCCAACTGTGCCATAAACAATAAAAGTCAGTTGCCCTATAAAAATGAGAGTCAAGTCAAGAAAATATGAGTGCCTGTCTATATATATATATATCTGTAACGTAATCCGGCCCACTAGTGCGGGACTTGGTGGAATCATATCGTAACCCGGCCCATGCTGGGACTCGGTAAAGTCATATCGTAACCCGACCCATGCTGGGACTCGGTAAAGTCATATCTCATCTATGGATCCATCCTATGTAACCCGACCCTCTAGTGAGGGTCTCGGTTAAGTAATGCAAGGTTGTGCACGAACATAACCCGGCCCGGGACTCGGTGAGGTGAAGTAGTAACACTTAGCACGAGTAGATATCATGAGTAACCATATGCAAGTAAAAATTATCATTTGACTCTCAATAAAATTATTATAATAATGTCATAATAAACTCTTTGCTGAAAAATCATAGGCACTTCTCATAACAATCCTCTTTAGGAATTAAACTGTATAAGAATCAAGTACGTCCGCCGTACTTTCATTAAATCATGCCAAAAGAACGAAGTAAGGGTTTCACATACCTTATAGACGAACTAATCCACTCAATATTAGAATATGCCTCGTTATAGAACTTCAACCTATAATAATGGTAATACGTTCGTCAATTCTATGATTACTAGCATACTTTATATCGAATAACGACTTCTTATTCTATAAAAATTCGGGCAGCACTTCCCCTGTTTATACATGTTTCCACAACTTCCAAACGAGGCTAATAACATCAATAACCAAGCACCAATTAAGGGCACAACCAAAACAACAATAAAGGGAATTTACACACCCACTTCTCATGTAAATATAGCCTCTTAATCCACCTTCAAAACAGCCCACAAAACAGTCCATGTTCCAACAACAACGAGGGTAGAATGTTAAGCCTTTCTACACCTTTCTACACCCTTATTACTTTAGGACTTACATTAGCAATTACCACACTTAAACATGCATAATGGTAACTAAATTTTCAGCATTATAACACCACAAAATAGTCCCTAAAACAGTCCATATACATCACAACATGTCCAACAATTTCATGCAAGTTCTTGGCCACAACATGTCATAATTTTACAATACAATACTATCACATAACTCCATTGGAATAAATTCAACTATTTGGATTAATTCTCGTCGTCACATGTATAGCACTAAAGAAAAACTATTACAGGATAACATCCGTTTATACACTAATTTCCCGTATTAATATATGTAAGTGTTCCTTATATTCAATATCCGAATCTTACTTCCTTAATGACGTTCTTAATTATCGTCTTAATCTTACGAGGTGTAACATTCTTCCCCCCTCAGAAACATTCGTCCTCAAATGTTCATAATAAGTCTAATGTTAGAAAAATATTTCGGCAGCGTCTCTTTTATAACTATGCCTATCCGCCTATATTCAGCAAACCAACAGATGTCACACAGAGCCACAATATATCACACCTATGCAATTCACCAATTACAATAATCAAATGGGGAGTTGAATTGAATTACCTGGAGGCACAAGGGACAAATGAGGATACTTCTTCTTCAGTTCATCCTCTGCCTCCCAAGTCATTTCCTCCCTATTGTGGTTCCTCCACAATACCTTGACGGAAGCCACATCCTTCGTCCGTAATCTCCTGACCTGGCGATCAAGTATGGCTATGGGGCTTTCCTCGTAGGACAGCTCCTCTGTCACCTGGACGTCATCTAATGGGAAGACTCTGGAAGGATCACCAATACACTTACGCATCATAGATACATGGAAGACTGGATGTACTGCTTCCAAATCAGGCGGTAGATCCAACTCATAGGCAACCTTGCCTATCCTACGAATGATCTGGTAAGGCCCGATGTACCTTGGGCTAAGATTCCTTTTCTTGCCAAACCTCATCACACCCTTCATAGGTGACACCTTTAGGAACACCCAATCATCCACCTGAAACTCTAAGTGTCGACGTCGATTATCAGCATATGACTTCTGTCGACTCTGTGCTGCTAATAACCTCTCCTGAATGAGTTTCACCTTATCAACAGCTTGCTGAACCATGTCTTGGCCGATCAACTTAGTCTCACCTACATAAAACCAATCAATAGGTGACCTGCACTTCCTCCCATATAAAGCCTCATATGGTGCCATCTGGATGATAGAATGGTAGCTGTTGTTATAAGCAAACTCAATGAGTGGTAAATGGTCATCCCAACTACCTCTGAAGTCAATAATACAGGCCCTCAGCATATCCTCTAATGTCTGGATAGTACGCTCTGCCTGCCCGTCCGTCTGAGGGTGAAATGCTGTGCTGAGACTCACTTGTGTCCCCAATCCCTTCTGGAATGATCTCCAGAAGTTAGCTGTAAACTGAGCTCCTCGGTCTGATATAATAGATGTGGGAACCCCGTGCAGTCTCACTATCTCCCTGATGTACAGCCTAGCATAGTCCTCAGCTGAGTAAGTAGTCCTCACTGGAAGAAAATGGGCTGATTTCGTCAGCCTATCCACGATCACCCATATGGAATCACACTTCCGCTGAGTGAGAGGTAACACTATAATGAAGTCCATATTGATCACTTCCCACTTCCAAGTCGGGATCTCAATCTCCTGTAATAATCCACCAGGCTTCTGATGTTCAACCTAAACCTGCTGACAATTCGGGCACTGGGCAACAAATTCTGCTATGTCTCTTTTCATGCCATCCCACCAATACAAGCATCTAAGGTCATGGTACATCTTCGTCGATCCTGGATGAATGGAATAACGGGCATTGTGTGCCTCTCCCATAACCTGCTGTCGTAGCCCTGCAACATCAGGTACACATAATCTGCCCTTATTCCTCAGCAAATCATCAGGTGTAACCTCACATAAAGTCTTTCCCTTTAGGAGAGCTGCATCTCTATACCGGGCCAGAACAGGATCCTCATACTGACGTTTATTTACCTCTTCGACGATAGAGGACTCAGCAACATCCCAAATAAGAACCCCGTCATCGCCCGAATCCGCCAACTGGACTCCAAGACTCGCTAGCCTATGTATCTCACGAACCATCTTCCTTCTGTCTGGCTGCACACCCGTCAAGCTACCCATGGATCTACGGCTAAGAGAATCTTCCACAACATTGGCTTTTCCCGGGTGGTACAAGATATCAACATCATAGTCCTTTAGCAACTCTAACCACCGCCTCTGCCGTAGGTTCAAATCCTTCTGCGTAAAGATATATTGGAGACTCTTGTGATCCGTATAAATATCAACATGAATCCCTTACAAATAATGTCTCCAAATCTTCAGGGCATGAATCACCGCTGCTAGCTCCAAATCATGAGTGGGATAATTCTTTTCATGCTTTCTGAGCTGTCGGAAGGCATAAGCTATAACTTTACCATGCTGCATCAACACACAACCTAGCCCAATGCCTGAAGCATCACAATAAATGACATAACCATCCGGTCCCTCAGGAAGAGTCAGAACTGGAGCCGTTGTCAACTTGTCCTCCAACAACTGGAAACTGTGCTCACAAGCATCCGTCCATTGAAACTTAGCTGACTTCTGGGTTAGCCTAGTCAAAGGCGCTGAGATCGAGGCAAACTTCTCCACAAACCTTCTGTAATACCCTGCTAGCCCCAGAAAACTGCGTACCTCAGTAGGTGTCGTAGGTCTGGGCCAAGTCTTCACCGCCTCAATCTTCTGTGTATCCACCCGAATACCATCAGCCCCGATAATATGCCCCAAGAATGCCACCGAAGTCAACCAGAACTCACACTTGGAAAACTTGGCATACAACTGCTGGTGCTGGAGGACCCTAAGTACCGTCCTCAAATGGTCTGCATGCTCCTGCTCTGAACGGGAATAAACCAGGATATCATCAATGAATACAATGACGAACATGTCTAAGAATGGCCTGAATACCCGGTTCATCAAATTCATAAACACTGTTGGAGCATTGGTCAGTCCAAAAACATCACCCTAAACTCATAATGTCCATATCGGGTTCTGAATGTTGTTTTTGGAATATCTGCCTCCCTTACCCGCACCTGATGATAACCTGACCGCAAGTCTATCTTCGAGAAACACTTATCACCCTGCAACTGGTTAAATAAATCATCAATCCTGGGAAGGGGTTACATGTTCTTGATGGTTACCTTGTTCAGCTGCTTATAATCCATACACATCCACAACGATCCATCTTTCTTCCTCACAAATAACACTGGTGCTCCCCATGGAGAGGTACTTGGCCTAATAATGAAGAGGGATGTACTTAGTACCCTTTTGAGCCTTCCCGTGGATCCCAAGTCCAAGTATTGATGATGATTACAAGGGAGAATGAAGGGGAGAAGGAAGAGAACCAAGATAGCCATGTGTGTGAAGATGTGGTTATGCATGCAAAGAAGGCCATTCCTTAAATTAGAGATTTCATCAAAAGAAGACTAATGAACTATTATAATATAAAGAAAGTAAAGATAGATAGATTGACACAACTAAAGACCCAATTTGGCAACCAAAGTTCTATCAATAACTAAGACCTCCAAATTGAATACAAGAGAAGCACCAAACTCTTAGGAAGACCTCAAGGAAAACAAGTTTTCCAAGCAACCAACCTCTCCACAATCTCACACTCAAAAGATTAAACAAGCACTCAACTCTCAAGAGTTTTACAATTTCAATAATCAACATAACCTAAGTCTTCAAAATGAAATAACTACTACTTATACTAGATAGGGAAAAGAAGACTAATGAGCTATTACAATTCTAACCTTAATGAAGCAAGGGTCTTGTTTGACTAGTCTTCTTTTGATGAAATCTCAAATTTAAGGAATGACCTCCTTTGCCTGTATAGTCACATATTCACACACATGACCCTATTGATGCTCTTCCTTCCCCTTTTCAATCATCATCAACACTTCGACTTGGGACCCACGGGAAAGCTCAAAAGTGTACTCAAGTACATCCCTCTTCATGAACAACCTTTGCATAGTTTGAAGCTCACGAGCTTGACTTCTTGTAAAGGGCCTTGGTTCAACTTAGGTTGTATCATTCTCACCTTCTTGAGAAGAATTTGTCCTCATATTCAAGGGGTCTCAATCATCCACGGCCGTAGGAGAGAGATCACATACATTGAAGGCATTATGAACTTGATATTCCGGAGGAAGATCAATCTTGTAAGCAATGTCGTTGAGCCTCTCAAGTACTTCAAATGGACCATCACCTCTAGGCATCAACTTAGTTTTCCTTTTGTTGGGAAACTTCTTGTGAAAATGTACCCAAACCCAATCACTGGGCTTAAGTACCACTCTCTTACGACCCTTTTTTGGTTCTTATTTTCAAGTTGAAGCCTCACTTTTTCATGTAACTTCTTAATGGCCTCGGCTCTTTTGTTAACATCTAAACTCAAAACAACATCTTGAGATAAAGGGGTTAGATCAAGAGGGGTTAGGGGGTTAAAACCATACACAACCTCAAATGGAGACATGCTAATAGTACTATGAATGACTCGATTATATGCAAATTTCACTAAAGGCAATTAATCCTCCCAAGATATCAACTTTCCCTTAACCATGGCCCTAAGCATAGAACCTAAGGTCCTATTCACACTTTGGTTTGGCCATCGGTTTGTGGTGACAAGAAGTAGAAAATAACAATCTAGTACCAAGTCATCCCCACAATTCCTTCCAAAAGTGGCTAATGAACTTAGAGTCCCTATCATTCACTATAGGTTTGGGAATACCATGCAATTTGACCACATTCTCAACAAATAAATATGCAATAAGAGGTGCCTCATCATACTTATTGCAAGCAATGAAATGAACCATCTTTGAAAATCGGTCAACCACAACAAAGATACTATATTTCCCCTTTCTAGTCCTTGACAAGCCCAACACAAAATCCATAGAAATGTTAAGCCAATGTCTTTGAGGGGTGGGGAGAGGGGTATACAATCCATGGGGAAGAATCCTAGATTTAGCACCACGACATTCAATGCATTGACCACAAATTTTAGCAACATCACGACGCATTTTAGGCTAATAAAATTATTCTTCAAGAATCCCCATGGTTTTATCAATACCAAAATAACCCATTAATCCCTCATCATGTGCCTCCCTCACAAAAAGTTCCCTTCAAGAGCTAATGGGAAAACATAATCGCTTGTTCTTGAATAAGAAACCTTCAAATCTAGGGTAGGGAGTAAAAGATCTATCCCAAGCCATCTTTTCCTTTCCCATTTTTCACAATCTTGATAGATTTTCGCAAAGACGGGGTCCTCGGGGTACAATGTCTTCAAGCTTTCAAAACCCATCAATTTGGAAGACAAAGTATTAACCAAAACATGTTTTCAAGACAAGGCATCTTCCACTACATTGTCCTTCCCCTTTTTGTATTGGATTACATAAGGGAAAGTTTCAAGAAATTCAACCCATTTGGCATGCCGTTTGTTCAACTTTCCTTGGATCTTAAGATGTTTCAAAGACTCATGGTCAGTCCGAATAACAAATTCTTTAGGCCACAAGTAATGTTGTCAATTACCCAAAGCTCTAATCAAAGCATACAATTCAAGATCATAGGTGGAGTAAATCAACGTCGCACCTTTAAGCTTTTCATTAAAATAGGCAATGAGTTTTTTGTCTTGCATCAAAAAGACACCAATACCTGCTTTACTAGCATCACATTCAAGTTCAAAATTTTTATCAAAGTCGGGTAATTGCAACAACGGTACGGAGCTAAGTATTTGTTTCAATGTTTCAAAAGCTCTTACTTTCTCCTCACCCCAAAAAAAGGCTTATCCTTTCAGATTACCTCAGTCAAGGGTGCGACTATGGTACTAAATCCTTTGAAAAAATGTCTATATAAACTAGCCAACCTATGAAAACTCCGTATATCACTAATAGATTTAGGAGTTGGTCAATTCTTAATAACGTCTATCTTGGATTCATCAACCTCAACGTCCCTTGAACTCACAACAAAATCCTAGAAAACAACGTCATCAACAAAAAAAGAGCATTTAGCCACATTATCATAAAGACTTCAAACACACATTTCAAATTGTCAACATGCTCATCCATGGTTTTACTATACACCAAAATATCATCAAAGTAAATAACCACAAATTTTCTAATAAAAGGTTTCATCACATGATTCATCAAATGCATGAAAGTGCTAGGAGCGTTAGTGAGACCAAAAGGCATCACTAACCATTCATATAGACCAAACTTGGTCTTGAATGACATTTTTCACTCATCTCTAGGTTTCATCCAAATTTGATGGTAACCGCTCCTAAGATCTATCTTAGAATACATGAACCATTCAATTCATCAATAATGTTATCAAGACTAGGGATGGGATGACGATACTTTATCGTTATTTTGTTGATGGATCGACAATCAACACACATGCACCATGTCCTATCTTTCTTTGGCACCAAGATCATGGCAAGACACATGGACTCATACTTTCTCGCACAACTCCCTTTTCAAGGATCTCATCCACTTGCCTTTGAAGTTCTTCGGTGTCATCCGGGATGGATCTATAAGTCAGTTTTTTTGGAAATTGAGACCCCAGGACAAAGTCAATAGAGCAAAGTCGGTCACCTCTTCAATGTGAACGACCAAAGAGTCAAGTATTACTTGGGAAGTATTGACGATCATAGGGTGAACACAATCATCACCCTCCATGAACCTTGAAGAAACTTGGTAACAATCGTCGTGCCCCGACGTTAAATCAAGTGCTAATGGGAGGAAACACAAAATTTTAGTTTGTTTTATTTGTTTTATTGTTCATTTGTGTGTTCTGATAGTATGTTGAGTGTGTAGGATCTGGAAACATATGCAAAAAAAGAGAGGAAATATGGAAAGATGTTCAAAATAATTTGAAGGAAGAAGAGAGACCATTGTGTGGCCTCTTCTGCGGACCACAAACACGATCTGCGGATCGCATAATGGATCGCAAAACTCCACAGGAAGTTTGAAAATGGGACTAAGAAAAGGATGGAACTGTGACCAAATTGTGGATCACATTCTTGAAATGCGGGCCGCACTTTGGCTTACAGAATTACATAGTTTACCTGGGTGTTTTGAACAAAATTATAGAAAAATGAACCCTTTATGCAGACCGCAGTCTAGTTCTGCGATCGTCTGTTTGGGTGCCATATCAGCTGAGCCTAGGTCAAAGGTAAGTAGGATACAGTCCAATTCTGCGGACCGCAGGTCAGAACTACAACCTGATTCAGATCGCAATTCGGGAATAAGGTATAAAAAAGGCTTTTTAGCCCTAATTTTCACTCTCTTTCTACCCCGCGATTCAAACTCAAATACTCCATTTTCTCTCTCACCTGTTACACTTTATTGCACACACAACTCTCTCACACAAGGTCCACTTCACCTCACATCCCATCTCCCTCGCCTCTCAATCGATCAACATGTATGTTTTAGCCTCTCTTTTTTCTTTTTTCTCTCAAAGATAAGTAAAACATGTGGTGTTTCTCATAAAATATAACTTGTGGGGTTGGGTCGATGATTGTGTGGTATTTATGTGTGGCCCATGTAGCTCTTAGATTGTGTTATTATCTCTCATTGCCCCATTTACCATTTTTATTAGAAATCACAAAGAATGTGACTTTGTACATGTTGGAATTTTGTGAAATTGATTGTATATAGGGGTTAGGCTCGAGTTTAATTGCACTATTCTTGAATTGTGATCAATGATTTGTGTGGAAAGTTTTTGAATTGATCGTCATTGAAAGTTTGCCTAAGTATGCCTTTGATTGATTAACATTGTCCAAATTGGAGCCACAGGGAAGTCTAAGTAGGTACAAACGTAGCTTAAGTGCATATATTAGGTTGTGTGTATATATGTTGTGTTGATATGGGTGTGGAAATACCGGGTTTTGAAAATTGAGGTAAAATCCTTGAAATCAACCCAAATTGCGTCGACTGGGAGCCTTATTACGAGCCGCAGAACGATTCTATAGATCGCAGAAGGGTACCCAGTCTGCAAAAATGGCTAGTGTATAAACTAAATTTAAAGGCAATTATGTGATGCCTTTTGCGGGCCACAAAATGGTTCTACGGATCACAAAATAAGCTGCAGAATTGCCCAATGATTTTGAACTTTCTGGGCAAAAGTGCGATCGTGGTCTGCGAACTGCAGTTTGGGTTTGCGACGTAACAAACCTGGACTGCAGTCTGTAGAATAGGTCTGCGATAACTGAAGATGTTTCCAACTTCTACAATTTTTCTTTCTTTTATAATTCGTAGTTTAACTTCTTGTTTGTTTTGTGTGTTTTATTCTTGCAATTACTTTATGAAAAACACAAACATATTTTATTTTGCTTTTCATACCATAGTCCAAGACTCATCAGGTCTCTTGATTGCAGAATTCGTCCCAAAGAAAACTTAAGCACAAAAGGACATGGTTATCATTGAGCTAGCAAACGGTTATATCTTTGAGGCCAACTCCATCCAGACTAGTGCCCCAAAGCAAGGGGAAGTTAACACTGCGGACACACAAAGCAACTGTCGGGTTAGGAAGCAAAAGAAAATGACCCGACACTGTTATCTCTAGTGATGAGGGGTACCAAACTTCCCATGCCATAACTAATTCATTCTCCCAGTCTGATGAGGGGGAATTTCGGAGGAAAGTGCTCAAGCGGTTGAGTTGAGGCCCAAGAGGGCCCAAGAGGTCAACCGATTAAATGTGAAAGGGTCCAAAAAGCCGTCCTACAATAAAATGAACATCCAGTTGGAAAAGATTGTACTTATCTCTTGTATAATGAGTAGACTCCACATTGATGTAGGTGATGTGATTGAGAAGGAGCTTGGCAAGAGAGTTCAACAGGATAAGACCTCACTCTTTTTCCACTACTTGATTATGGAGTTATGTTATCAAACCAAAGTTCATGAGTTACCTCGAGTTGATAATGTTGTCGTAGCATCTTTGACATGTGATATATTAAGGGTCCATGCTGAGAAAAATCAATAAAAAAAAGACTATTAGCGGCTCAGTAGACACTTCTCCACCGTTCGAGTTGGTTGATTTAGAGGGATTCACATATGAGCGGACATAGACACAGGCCATCACTTTGGCCAAATCAACTTCATGTATTCCCTTCACAACTGGCACTTCTACACCGACAGGTACTTCAGCTCCAACATCCCCTACTCCTTATGCACCTTCAGCTACTATAGGATCAGCTCCCGTTCTATCTAGGACCAGGATAGTGAGGATAGGCCAGCTTGCTGTGATTACTGATGCTCGATCCTCTCATCTTGAGGTGAGCATCCCAGAGTTGATTAGGAATGCCTTAGCCCCGATCATGACAGCCGTGAGTGAGGTGAAGCAAAAACAGAAATATTATAATCACACACTTGCTCTCTTGACAGGCCGAGTATAGAGGTTGGAAGCCGATTACGACAGTGATGTTTCTTCACTTCAGGCAGTCATAGCTAGCTTAAAGAAGGAAGTGGAGAACTTGAAGACTACTGAGATAGATAACGTCCTGGGTATCCCACATCAGCCACAGAGTGTAGAGCTATATCAGATGAGTGAGCTCAGGTTAGAGGGCCAGAGATAGGGTGCTGGTGAGACTCTGGATGACTTAGAGAGATTGTTGATGATGATGATGATGAGATGGCTGAGAAGGGGCTTGAGAAGAGCATGCAGTTCTTGATGCGGTGGCGACGCGGTCTCTTGATGAGACTTCGATGATTAGTTTAAGTGGAGTGGCCCAGGAGCCACAGACAGATGTTGATGCTGGAGGTCCTACTCCTCCGCCAATTATGGGCACCACTCCACAGGCTCCAGAGACCAGTCCACCACCACCACCACCACCACAGAGTGATCCCGTGATGGGCGATGCAGAGGTACATGTCCCCGCTCTACAGCACAAGGTACTAATACCCCAGTAGAGGCCACTTTCTTGAGCCAGACTTAGGAGGGTGCTTAGTGCACCTCAGGGAGACCCTTAAATTTTTTGTCCTTGTACTTATGCATTGAGGACAACACATGTTTTTAAAGTTGGGGGTCGAGTACCTTGTACGTTTTTTGGAAATGACTTGACCAGTAGTTTGTTTATATGTGTTTATTTTTTATTTTTTGAGGAAATTGTGTATTTATGTGTTTATTTCGTGTCTAGTTCCCCTTGCTTTTTATTTGCCTGATTCTTTTCCAAGGATGTATGTTCAGTAACCATTGCCTAGTGATAGAATAATTTGACTTGGTTAGTGCTTGTATGTAGTTTCTAGCATGTGTAGCTCTTTTTGGTTTTGGTGACACCCCTCAAAAAATTGGATTTTGAAAACAAGAGTAGCATCACACTTTAAATGATTGTTCTATAAAAGCACGCCTGATTTTTTGACTCTATGTCTACTTGTGTTTGAATCTCATGAGATGATAGCCTTGTGTTCGATAGAGAGTATAAAATATAGCGGTTCTTGTAGTTCATGTGCATAGAGTGGTGAGGATTCGATTGCTATCTTATGTTTGCTTGTATTATCTAGAACTTGCCTCGTTCATTTTTCACCAGGAAACTAGAATTGTTTGGTTTAGGAAATGATCTTATGCATTTATACAAGGGTGAACCTTCTTGATTAAAGACTTCTTTGACCTACCCCTGAGTGGATAGAACTAGTTGTCCCCTTTTGAGATTTTTAACTTTTCCTTTGGCTACCACATTACAAACCGAAATCCTTTTTGAAATGAACCATCTTATAACTAAATCCCTCATTGAATGCATGAAAAATGATAATTGAGGCCAAAGCCTAATTTGGGGGTGGGATATAAGAGAAAATAAGGGAAGAAGGTTGTGATGTGAATGGTTCAAAAAAATGAGAAAAAAGAAAAAGTAATGCAAAAATAATAGAAAAGAAAAGAGAAAATGAATCACAAAAAGAATGTAATAAATTGGGGGATACTTGAATAAAACGGGGTGAAAAGGATGTTGGAAAACAAAAGAAGGAATTGAGCAAATGAATGAAATATATGTAATGCAAAAGGGGGGAAAAGTCACTTGTACCTAAATAAATATCCTACCCGTCCCTAAGCCTACATTAAAATCATGAGAAAGTCCTTAGAGATCTAAAATCAAGCATTCTTTGAGTAGTAGTGACTTAAAATAAAGACAAGCCTATGGCATGATACTTGTGACACTTGACATTCCTTGTGAGTGATCTTGTTTGTCCCCTGGTTTGAAAAGAAACTTCTTTTGTGAGTGTGGGACTTTCCTTGTTGTGAGGGAACATTAAATTGCATGAACCTTGTGAAATGAAAGCTCTTCTAGTTTAATGTCTTGGCGCATCTAGTCACTAGTAGCGTTTAGACACCTATTGAGGCTTGATTTTCATAGGCTCATTGATTGTAGAAATGTACTCTTGAAGCTTTGTTGTGAAAATATGAGGGGATGTCGGTTATGTGAAACACATGCTTGTATATTTATAAGTAAAACCAACCATAGTCATATTTGTTTTGTCATTAGTCGTAACTTAGTGATGTTTAGGTTGCTTGAGGACAAGCAATAGTTTAAGTTGGGGTGTTGGTGTGATGAGAAATTACGGCACATTTGATATCAATTTCATGAATTATTGTTGTTCTTTATGCATTCATAATATATGTTTCTTACGTAATTTCAATTTTTGTAGGATTTTTGCTTCGACACACCAAAAGTAAGGAAATGTGCTGAAATATGGACAAAAGTGCTGAAAAAAGGAAGGAGTGTTGAGTAGACCACTTCTGCGGACCGTAGAACCAGACTGCGAACTGCAGAATAGTAAGCCAAATTATAGAAATAAACAGTGAATAGAACACTCCGGAGGCCCAAAGTGTGACCCAATCTGCGGTTCACACTTTCGTTCTGCGGACCGTAGTCCGGTCTGCAAACCATTGCTCTAGTTCAAGTCTAGCTTAGATTGTGAAGTTTCAGACACTTTTGCGGACTGCAGTTCATTTCTGCGGATCGCACTTCCAGCCACAGTTCTAGAGAATCCAGATCAAGACCCACTCTACGAACCCTAGTCCTGCTTTGTAGACCACAAACCTGTTTAACAGTCCCTTTCTGTGGTCGCAGTGTGGTCAGCGGTGACATTTTTGTAATTATATCAAGTCCGAAATTTGAATCCCTTTATATAGCTACCTAGAATTTTTTGATGAATATCAACTTTTCACATCAATTTTCATATCATTTATGATTTGACTACTTATCTTTTCATACTTATTGGCTATTGAGTAGAATAAAAACATTTCTTTTACTATTCATCTAAGAGAGAATATTCAATTTTGTCTTGTATTTTAATATTAAAAAATCTTGATTATTGTTCCATTTGTAGAGACAAGCTCCATTTTCCTATAGAAATTATTGTAAGCATTCATTTATGTTTTCTATGACTTGATTTATTTACTACAACTTGTGTTATTTACTGTTTACCATGAGTGACTAGAATCTAGATTGGGATTGTTACTCAAATATGGAATGTGGTAGTTTGGGTGGTTCATAAATATAAAATGAGTGTATAATAGTGGCATTTAATTGCCTCTCATAATTCTTATTTAAGGGTTGGTTCCAAACACCCCTTTTATGCCTATCGTCTCTAGTAAAACTTGAAAAAATAGATTAGAGTCTAGAAAAGGGGTATATTAATTAGGACTTGGGTCTTTAAACCTCATTTAGAAGGGAATCAACTAAGGATAGATAATGAGTGTTCTTGCATTCCACACTTTAGAGCTTGAGAAAACCTAAAGTGAGATTAGGTGGGTCAATTGCTAAATTCCCACCTAATTAGTCCCTATTAATCATACCATATTTATTACACCCAACTTAGTAAAACCCAACACAACTTCCATGCATTAATTCAAAACCCTAGCACTCCAACTTGATTGATAAATTAATTGCTAATCGAATTGGATAATTGACTAGTTAAAATCAACAACAAACAATAATTTGGTTACTCTAGGAGTAAAGCATTTAGTAAAGAAATGATACAACGGGAATATGCTTTATTTCTCATCGTATTCCATGTGGGATTCGACCCCAACCTAGTTGGATTACTATATTTAACAATGACTGTGTTATACCGTATAATGGTGTAATTTGGATGAGACCACACTTCCCGGGAGCAATTTATTTATTCCGATAATACCATAACTGAGCTTCAGGACAAATGTCAGAGGTGGAAGCTCCGCAGGGACCTGGCCGTTCTAAAGACTCGCGTGGATATCCTTTAGAAAGCCATCAAGCTAGGATTGATATCCCTTCTGAAATCCAAGATGCATAGCTTGATTTTCACGATGCGTAGTTATCCTTGGAGGAGCAACGCAGAGATGGAGATGATTATTCATGTGGATGCTAATGATCTTCCCCTGCCTGACCTTTTGGTCTTTCTATTTTGATGATCTCACCGAAACACCCCCGTCGGACAATAGAGCGAGCTTTTCATAATCTTTCACACGAGCTTTTATTTTTGTTTTGTCTTTTATATAACCGGGACATTTTTGGGCCCGATAATTCTCTTTGTAACCGAGTTAGTTTTTTTCCCGATTAACTATGAATGAATGAATTTTCTTTTCTCGTAATTTTGCTTAAGGTTTTTCATTTCATGATTTTGTTTATAGAAATATTTTGTATTTACCTCGTGGTTACAACTTTACCACATTTGATAGTTTAAGAAAAATTTTAATTCGCTTATGAACAACTTAAAAATTCTAAGTCTTAAAGTTCCTAGTGACTTTTCATCATACTTGAATTCTCTTTAAAATATGTACTCTCTCTATTCCAAAAAGATTGACCTACTTTTCTTATTAGTTTGTCCCAAAAAGATTGATACTTTTATATGTTTAAAAATAATTTAACTTTATGAAATCATTTACAGCTACACAAATATCTAAGATTTGTTTTGGACCACACATTTCAAAAGTCTTCCTTTATTTCTTAAACTTTGTCCCAAGTCAAACTAGGCCAATCTTTTTGAGATGGAGGGAGTACCTTTTTATCTCTCATCCGGGCTTCACATGGCCTTTGCAGTTGGTCCCGGACATTCCTTAGTTCCGGTCAACATCTTATTTCGGTGCTTTGAGCAACCGGAGTCTTAATATTTTATTTTCTGTTTAAGGTTTTTAATAAAAGAGGGCCTTTATTTTTAATAGTGTTGTAGAAAAGGATGTCTCCGGTTCATTATGGCATGGAATTTTTGATATGTTTATAACAACACACACTTTTATGCTCTTGATGGAAAATATTTATTTAATCATCAAAAGGAAACTTTTATATATTCCTTTAACTCACATTTGTAAAGACATGTGTAAGAATAATCCGACTGCCATCTAGTGTGGTTAGTCCTGTTACATTTATGTGATATTTGATAATTTGGGAAGTCACCAGTGATAAGTGTTTTTCGCTTGAAGCTTTGAATTTACCCTCTTAATATAAGTGTATATGGCTCCCTAGTGTTTGGATGTTCATACTATGGAGATCCAAACACTGGATAACATTCTTCGGTAGAAAGACCGTTAACATGCTTTTATTGGTGCTGCCTCATTAAAAACCTTGCCGGAAAAACCTAATTGTCACAAAAATCGGACGAATAGAAAAAGAGTGCAACGCATGTTTGTCTTACTAAACATAATACTTCTTTAAGTGGATTACATTCCAATTGCTAGAAAGTTTTTTTCCTTTTTGATATGTCAATTGGTAAGACCCTTTACCGGCGATCCCGGTGACTGTATATGGTCCTGCCCAGTTTGGACCTAGTTTTCCTGCATTAGGTTCTCACGTGCTTTGAGTCACCCTTCGGAGCACCAAGTCCCCGAGTTTGAAATATTAGAGATTTGTGTGCGAGTTGTAGTATCGCTCCATTCTTTGTTTCTAGGCAACTATCCGGACATACGCAAGATCGACACTATTCAAGTAAGTCTAGATGTATGGACATTCCGACTTAGCTTGCTCCTCTGCCTCGAGATACCTCAAGCTTGGAGTTTCAACTTATACTGGGATCAAGGCTTATGCACCATAAACTAAGAAAAATGAGTTTCTCCGGTACTCATTTTTGTCGTGGTTCTGTATGCCCATAATAGCTCTGGTAACATGGAAGACCATTTTCCTTTTGTTGCTTCCAACTTCTTCTTCAAGTTCTGGATTATAATCTTGTTTGTTGACTCCGCTTGACCATTCGCACTAGGATGATAGAGGATGGAGGTGATACACTTGATGTTCAAGTCATCCAAGAACTTTGTAATTTTGGCCCCAATATAATTTTGGATGTTGTCACAAGCTATCTTCTTTGGGATGCCAAAACGACAAATGATATGTTTTTAGACAAAGTCGTTCACATCCTTCTCCTGAAGCTTTGTATAAGCTGCAAATTTAACCCATTTAGGAAATAGTCAGTAATAAATATAATTTAAGATACCTGTCCCAGAGCCGCCGACAAAGGTCGGACTATATCCATTTACAATTTGATGAATGGATATGGGGATACAACTGGATGTAATTCTTCCTTGGTTGGTGTAGCAACTGTGCATGACGCTGATATTTGTCACATTTTTTTTCACGAATGCCTTTGTGTCTTCCTCGATTCGGGGCCAATTATAGCTGACCCTCATGAGTTTTGTCATTAGGGATTCTACTTTGGAATGATTTTAGCATATCCCTTTGTGTAATTCTCTCATCACATAATCGAGTTCCTCGGGGCCCACACATCAGGACAAGGGACCATAATAGCACTACCGATAAAGTTTTCCATCAACAACGCAGTACCGGGCGGCTTTGGTCCTCAGAGCTTTGAATGTTTTCAGGTCCTCCGGGAGTTTTCCGTTCACAAGGTAGTCCAAGAATTCATTCCTCCAATCCCAGGTCAGGCTGGTCGAGTTCACCTCATCATACCCTTCTGAGTCCATGGCCGAATATAGAAGTTGAACACTTACTCAACTTTAAGACCTTTTGCTTCTATGATGGAGCCCAAGTTCACAAGTGCATCAACCTCTGCATTTTCTTCTCCGGGTATATGCACCAGTGTCCACTCTTGAAATTGGGAAATCAGCTTCAAAACCTTCTCGAGGTACCTTGATATGCGTTCCTCTTTGTCTTAGAACAATCCATAAACTTGGTTCACCACCAGTAGAGAACATTTGACTTCAATTAGAAGTGAGAAGAACCTGTGACACTTCTCCAATGATCGAGAGATAAACCTCCTTAGAGATGCCACTCGCCCAATCAGTCGATGTACAACTTTTACGTATTCAAGCATATCCGATATATCTTTGATGTCTTTTATCTTTTCAGGGTTTATCTCAATTCCTCTTTGTGAAACCAAAAAAACCATGAATTTCCCGGAGCCAACCCTAAAGGTACATTTTTTCAGGGTTGAGCTTCATATTAAATTTTCCCAGCACCTCAAATGTTTCCTACAAATTGCTTAAATGATCATCTGCACGAAGACTCTTAACAAGCATATCATCTATATATACTTCCATAGTTTTTCCTATCTATTTTTCAAACATCTTATTTACTAATCTTTGATAAGTAGCCCTGACGTTCTTTAATCCGAAAGGCATAACATTATAGCAACAAGTGTCGAAAGTAGTGAAAAATGATGTTTTCTCTTGGTCTTCCGGGTGAATCCTAATTTGATTATACCTAGAATACGCATCGAGGAAACACATTATCTTGTGTCCGGATGTAGTCAATGATTATTTGATCTATGTTCGGCAACGGGAATGAGTCTTTCGGGCAACTTTACTGAAATCTTTATAGACTATGCACATTCAAAATTTGTTTCCCTTTTTAGGTACTACCACTACGTTTTCTAACCAATCCAGATATTTTACCTCTCAGATTGATCCTATGTTAAACAATCTAGTTATCTCTTCTTTCACAAACCTGTTGTAGAGTTCGGCGATGGGCCGCTTCTTTTGTCGCACGAGAGGGAAATTAAGATTCAGGTCTAACTTATGAGTTGTGAATTCTGGAAGGATGCATGTCATGTCCTTATGTGACCAATCAAAACAATCACTGTTATCAGAAAGATAATTAAAAATTAAATCCGTGAGCTTCAGGATTAACCTGTGCCTAGGTATACCTTATTGTCGGGGGTTTCCTCTCGCAGAGCTATCTGCTTAAGATCTTCCACTGTAGATTTGGTGGCATCTGACTCATCCGGTACTGAGAATATCTAGTCACCTAGTACCAGTCTGAAAACTCCTCTTCTCGGTATGTTGGTTCTGTTTCTGCTGGCGGAATCTGATAGACATCTTCTGATGTAAATCAAACCCCTTACCTAATCCCTCAAGTCGAGACAAGAAGTAGGACTCCGGAATTGCTCAGGTTTAGCCTTCAACACACGACTCATAGCATGAAGATGCACTTGATCATCTAAGAGTTGTACTTAATTCGGCCTTACACGTTGGTCTTGGCCGATACCTTGTTTAATTATTGTTTTAAATGTTGTCTTTAAATTCCTAGTTAAGTGTTAGTTACTTCGGACATATTAAAGGGATGTAATAACCCTTAGCTACTCATTAGGACACATTCAATAAGGGACGGTGACTAGGCCGAGAGAAGCCTCATCCAATGGTGACATGTACACGGCAAAGAGAAGTCAATGCTCCATCTAGAAGAGTGGTCTTAAAAGTGAATGATCCATGTATGGATTTACTCAATGGGAGGATACCAAGACACGGTTTGGAGAAACCGAAGGGTTGGACAAATTCCTCCCTCCACAATCGTCCAAGGGTCATGCATCTCAACACTATCATAGGAGCTTATTCAAGTGCTAACTAATTCATGCATGAAAGCTATCAAATAAGTTCTAGAATCCATTGAATTTGGGCATGAGGCCCACGGCCGATGACCTTTCCCCTTCCCCTTTCCCACCTAGTAGACTAAGTCTTAGTCTATGTATTTATGTTTTCTTTCTAGAAGGTTCCTTGTTCTACTATAAAAGGATCCCTTAGGATATTGTATTAGAAAGAGTTGTTTGATAAAAAAACTTGAGTGTTAACTCAATTTAGCTAATCATTTCAATCTGGAATTGTTAAACTTAGTTGATCCTCTGAGAGGGTCGATTGGTTCTCCGAGAGAACCACCCTTGTGTCGAAGGTTTCGATCACCCTTGCTAGGTTAGCCTTGAGCATTGAGGGCGGCAAACCTCAAGCTAGTCCTTGTGAAATTGATCACAACATCTTGGAGCCCACACGAGCAATTAACAACTTGTGTTACCATCCAAGGACCCATATCGACCGAATTATGACTTGGTTTGTGTCTCGGATTGTTTCCAACAATCCGTCTATATTCCTTGTTCCAATTACTTGTTTCTCCACTCTATTATTTTCCACCACACCTCATTAACACCCTCTCAAAATAACTCCATTCGAATCCAACCATAACCCCACGCATGCGCCACAAAACATATCAACGCCTCATCCAAACTCCCCTCTCATATACCCTCACTGTCTCGGTCAACTTCTGAGTTCTTACCATCACTAAAACACCAGAGCCCCACTACCACAATCTCTCATAACATTCCTGGAACCACCCCCTAAAGTGCCTAAGTCCACTTTCACTCGTAGCCTTTTGGAATCCCCATCCTAATACCACAATACCTACTTTACCTGATGAACAGAGCATCTCACTGTTTCATCTTGGTGCCGCGACCCTACCACCACAAAACTGCCAAACCCCGACCATCACACCTACCATCACATCACCTGCAACCACCACCCAAAATGCCTCATCCCGACTCCTCTATTTACCCGACATCGTCGCCAAACACCCCACATCTCGGCTTTCCGAGAACCCGAGAAACCCCATTTTTCTTGCCTAATTTTGGGTCAACCCGAATCTCACCAAGATCTGAACCACTTACCAATTCAAAGCCTTCCGTACTTACATCATCTTCTGATACGAGCTCTGCTTCCTTTAATTTTTATTTAGGGTTTGCCGCTGCTTCTGATTCCTCTATGAGAGACATATCTCTAGCAACTAGTTATCCTCCCTTAATTTGTTGGATTCCTTCTAGTGTAGGGAATTTTACCAGTAGATACAATATTGACGGGACCACCTTCATATCTTGTATCCACGGCCTCCCGAATATAGCATTATATCTCATGTCACCATCGATGACATAAAACTTGGTTACCTTTATGAATCCTATAGAATCCATCGATAGGTTAATTTCATCCTTTATGGTTTCACTAGATATATTAAAATTTGAGACTATTCTGGCAGCCGGAAAATTTTTATCTGCCATGTTCATTTGATGTTAGCAGAGCTTTATGGATCAATCAAAACTCTTGTGACCTAGAACCAATCAATAGGTACCATAATGACCAGATCGTCATTATAGGGGAAAATAACACTGGTAGTGTCTTCTTTGATGAAAGTGATAATATGTTTGTCAGGTATTTCCCAGAATCTATTCTCCCGGGTTACTAAAAATTTTGTTTTCTTAGCCGCAGTGAAGGATGTAGCGGTAATCATTGACCTACCAAAGATCATATTTATCACATCTGGTGGTGCAACTAGATTGGGTTTGCCTTCAGTGGGAGGTCCCTACTCATAGTTGTTATGAGCTCTTTCGCTCAAATATTCTCGTAGGTAGTCTCTGCTTAGCATTCCTTCCACCTCTTCCCGTAGGTGTCTGCAATCTATGATTTTGTGCCCATGAGTGTCATGAAAATCACACCAAATAGATTGATCTCTTTTGTTCGAATGCATTATAATGGTTTTAAAGGTCGGGATGCTGGATGAGTTCTCAATACCGCCGGCATCTGATCTTCGTGGATGTTGAAGTTGTATTCGAATAATTTCGGGTATCCCGACCCCTTTGTAGAGGAGTTGGATGAACTTCCTTTGTCGTAAGTCACCAATCCCTGATTGTTTCTTCTGGGGCCTCTATTGTTGTTTATTTTCTCAAGGGAGTGAAAACCCTGTCCACTTTCTTTCTTCCCATGAGCGGGATAAGATTGGACTGATTCTTTGAGGAGTTATGGTCTGCTCCGACTCCTTTATTTCACTTCTGAAAAATATTCCCGGCCAGAGTCCCGAGCAAGTCATCTTCTATCTGAATCTTGGACTTATACCAGTTGTGCACGTCTTCCCATATTATATCCTGGAATTCCAAAAGATTCTCTTTGAGCTTTTGTGAGGCATCCGAACTCAAAGGGTTCAAACCTTTTGTGAAAGCCTCTGTAGCCCATTCGTCTGGGACAACGGGTAGCAGCATACACTCCTTATGGAATCGCGTAACAAAGTCCCTAAGGAGTTCAGTTTCTCCCTGTGCAATGCAAAAGTTATCCGCCTTTCTTGTATTCACCTTCCTTTCCTCCCGCATGGGCTTTTATAAGCATGTCAGCAAGTATGGTGAATGGTCCAATTTAGTGCTCATGGATAAGTGAATACCATTTCAAGGCTCCTTTAGCGAGTGTTTCAACAAACTTTTTGATTAGAACCGATTCTATCTCATGTTATTTTAAATCATTTCCCTTGAAGGTCGTGGTATATGCCATTATATGTTCATGTTGATCTGTAGTTCTATCATACTTGGGTATGAATGACTTTTTGAATCTTCTGGAGGTTAGTTCGGGCGCAGCCTCTATCTTATACGCCAATTGAATATATGTCTTTGCATATGGTCCTTTGATCACAAGAGGTCCCCGTATTTGATTTAGCCGGTGCTAGAACTCCATGGCATTTTTCTCTGCCTCCTTTGCTTTGGTATCCACTTTTGTTTTTTCATATCTTTCATACATTTCAGAACCTGTCCCTGGAATGGATTTTCAGAAACGGTTTCACTTACTGAAGCGTCATTAAGGCTCAGCCTGTTCTGACCATTCCTCGAAGCACCTGTGGCGTTTGCTAGTGGTGTGGTTGTTGCCGCTGGTGTGTTACCAACATTGTTGGACACGAACTCAGAGAAACAATGTATCAGGTTGTCTAACTATCCGTTCATTGCGACATTCTACGCCCTCAGGGTTTGCATGGATTCCTCGAGAATCTCATAGTTGGAAACATCCTCCTCATGGGTCTGTCCTCCTCCGGAGTTGGCTCTATCTGCAACCGTTGGATCCTTTAGTACCTAATCTGCTACCGGTAAGTCATTTGGTCCTATTAGGAGATTGTTACTACTATCCATGGTGTTGCGGTTGTCTCCGAATTCTTCTGTTCCCGTCATCTGTTTGTTCTAAACAAAAACAAGACCTAAAGAAAAAATTAGATTAGTAAAGAGGGGGTCACTTCTGACACAACAATTGCCCAGGCCCCATGGTAGGCGCCAAACTTATTACCCGTAAAATGGTACATTTGAATTTATACACATGGTCAAGGACACGTAGGTCTCAAGAGACTGATCGGAAAATAATGTTAGTTAATATATGATGCAAATAAATACGAATAAGACAAAGTTAAGAGATAATTAGCCTAAGCCTATTGTAAGCTTCTTGGCAAAGCTTCCATAATATTTGTGGCTAGTATGAAAGCACAAATATTGAGAATAATATTGATAAGTGTATTGTAATAACTTGCATATGATGATCTTACAATGGGATAATGTGCCATATTTATACTTGAGCTCAGGGATAGACACCATACGATATATGTCCTAATTAATACAATAGAATGAATGCGGTAATAATTGAATAATTATTATCTTCATAAATGTCATTAATGCTCCTTTGGAAGATGTGAAATCAGACAAGTAATGACTGTCCGTTGGAATTCATACTGTTCACATGATCTTCTCGATTATCGGTACCTCGCGTCCTTCCAATGCTCCCGGTTCTGCTCACGCTCAACCGATTACTCCAAGAGCTGAGTTGTTTCTGACTCATCGCAACTTGTCACGTGTCATGACATAATTCGCCCAACTATATTATACGAATTTTTCCCTATACAAAATCTTTTCAACCATTTACGACTGACGTATTGTCACGAAAGGAAGATATATATTGATAGATGTGCGTGCAATTGAACTTGTCTTTTCTTATGTTAGTTTTAAAATATATATATGTGAAAACTTTCTTGAATTTCAGAAAGTCGTGGTCTTTGTTAGAAATGTCTGTCGGAATGAGTGACGGCTTACTATCAAAACCAAATTCGACAACTATTCTTCCGACATGAGCATTCTTGCCAATAAGTCGTCGGAATCCTCGGCTACCTGAGTGATTTGGCCAATAGATTTCGTGTAATTCCTAATAGTGAATATAAATGAAAGATAGCTGAATCAATTGAATGAAAAAGCTAAATTTTAGGAAAATGTAAATAGGAATGACTCAAAGAGTCGATAAAGAATCTATTTGGATTAACGGATTAAAAGTAGTTGAATTGGTGTTGAAAAACACTTTTTGCTATTGAAATTGATTTCATAATAAACAATTGTAGTTTGGGTAGTAATATTGAAATTTATAATAAACAGTTAGCGTGTTTTGTCAAAAAATGTTGTTAAATATTTTTTGTGTTAAAATGACTGAAATCTAATTTACAAGAATATAAAATTTACAAATTATGATAATAAAATAAAAATATAAATAAAAGTAATATTTTATAGAGAGTTCTTCGCAAATCACAAAAATATTAAATAAAATCGTGAAAAGTCTGATCAAACTAAAAATACTTAGAAATTGTCAAACTATAAATTAGGGGTAACCAACTTGTTGTTTTTGACTCATTTTATCTTATAAAAATTTGATTTATAACTTTTTGTGTTTATCAAATATGTAAATAAATTAAAATTACATATAAATTAATTTGATCAACTTATAAATTTAGCCAAATGCCTCAAAATGATTCGGTCCTCCGTTGAAGTGTTCGGTTATATCACGCAATCTTGGATATGAACAAATACAATTAAAGTGAAATACAAAAATATTTCTTTTAGGCTTTATCATAGCCAAGATTGAACCCCTTTATTTTAAGGGCGAAATCATTTACATCCTCAAGTTTACTTTGAAAATCAGGTTTTCCTACCATTTTGAACAACAGACATTCTCTCCCTTTATCTTAATTGATTTTTTAAAATATCTATTGTACTCTTACAGTATCAATCTTTGTCTTTTTTTTACTTCTATAAAATGATGAAATGTTTCGTCTTTTTAATCTACATAACAGATTTCGTATTGAAAAAATAAATATTATTTTTGAACAAAAAAGGTGAGAAATAATAATTGAGTATATAAGTTAATGAATTTTTATAATGAAACGAATGAGAAGAATAAGGAAATTTCTTTTAATAATATAAAAACTCTAATAGTTATTTATACAAGTAAACATAATAGATAATAATAATTTTATAAACATATTTTAATACAGGTCATAAAAATAAATAATACAAATGGAGGTATATTTTAAAACAAATTCCTAAAATAGATTATTTATTGATTGTAAATGAATTCTAAATTATAATTAAAACTTGTGTATCTATATAGACAATGGAGAATAAGGAAAAAGTGAAACTTAAATATACACACACGAATGCACATACTTAATGCATGTAACATTAAACTATCATAAAAAGCAACATTATATTTTGTGACAAATTCATAAAAAAATATTCTACTTATAATGTTAATGAACTTAGTTAAGTATCTATAAATAATAAAATATCAAGGTTAAAAAATAAATATTATATATAATATAAAAAAACATTACATAGATGGAGTATTGAAAATGTCAACCGTAAAATAGACATCATATAACACAAATGAGGAAGAATGTCTACTTTTCATAGTTAGGGAGAGGGAGGGGGGTTGATTTTTAAACCAAGGTTGGAAGGGGTAAATGATTTTTACCGGCTTTTCAATTTCAGACTATTATAACCAATTTGAATGCTTCTTTTATCTAATTCATCCGTCTCAATTTATTTGACATCATTTGACTTTACACGGAATTTAAGAAAAAAAGTAAAACTTTTGAAATGTATGGTCCAAAACAAGGCTTATATAAATGTGTGATTATAAATCATCTCATAAAGTTAAATTATTTCTAAATATAAAAAAATAATATTTTTTTACGATAAAAAAAAAATAGTGTCACATAAATTGGGATAGAGGAAATATTTTATTTATGGACGATTTAGAGATATGATAGGAAGACCATCAACTTCAATTCTTCATTTTTGTACAAGTGTTACGGACTTCCTTCCCACTTAATATCAATATAATAAATTAATCACTAACAATTAATTACCACAACAAATAAAAAGTTGGAATGTTCTTTTGTTTCCAAAATGGAAAAAATGGAAATTTTGGGAGGTCGCATGAGTAAACGAAACATATAACAAAATAAATTTTAGTGTTCAGTATTAAATATGGACATTATTTTTAGGTTGTGCTAAATTGATTACCTGCGTAGGGCTCTCCTAAATCATCGCAATCTGTAACCATTCAAAAACACAACTTGTTTGGTTTCTTATTTCCCAGGTATTCCATTGTTCTCTCCTTTTTCTCTGACGATTAAGTCGGAGACTTGACATATCTAACTATTTTTATCTTTTTTTTCCTTCATATTTTTTAAAATATATGTATGTCATAGAGACAATCTATATTAGGATAAATATACTTTATACACGTTCGTATTATTATTAATGGAGATTAATATTTTGGCATTTGTAATTATTAAATTATTAGTTGATTGTTTGTAATATTCTATAATATGCATCCCTAGAGGTTACGTTGTTATTAATAGTGTGAGATATTAATATTATAACGTAACTCTTAAAATAGCCTAGACTAATGATCATCGAGAATGGGATATCGATGATATGTGATAAGTCGACATGTGGTCTGCATTATATCCTTACAGGATGTAGCATGTCTCACCTGCTACGAGTAATGGCTACTCGTGATGGACACATGGATACTTTGGAAGTATTGGTATACCCTGCTGATATACTGTTTGTTATACATGTCTAAAGTATGATCAGCGTGTGGGAGATAGAAGTCCTTAGACTTGAGGTCAATACACACCTTGTCAACAGAGTAGTATACTTTAATCCTGTCCTAAGCTCAAATGCCTTATAGGTTGAGATACGACTTGTATTGGGTACATTACGATGTGGATTAAAGGTGGTAGTTGAGCCAAGATTAGGATTCATTCCTCGAGTATATATTCGAGAGAACACTCAGCTTCTCAGTGATATTGGGTTGACTAAGTCGTTGGCCAACGCAATAGACATATCTAGAATATGGTCTTGTTGTCAACCGATATAGATGAGATATAATGACCAAGCCATTTAGATAGACACTTGGCAAATCCAAGCTTGATCGAGTGCGTTGAGAACGAAAGGATTTTATCTTCCCACATAGAGGTTCATTAAAGCTTTCGTCTCAATTCATATTTACCCCAGAACAATACATTTATTTACTGGATTCATGTAAATATACTTCACATATTGAGTTCGTCTTACGGCGCCGTCTAGGAGTTCCGTGTAGACCCTAATATGATTAATCACTATGTCAATTATTTCTTCGATCTAAGGGTGTATTGAGAAAGTGTTAAATATTCGATTTGGAATCGAGATATTTAAATTAATAATAACTATGAGATAATTTCTATTTGATGAAAATTATTTAATTAAGTCAAGATTGGATTTTGGATTTAATTAAAATGTGCTGAAAATATTTTGTGAAAAGGGCGAGGCGCCGTGGCGTCCGATTAGCGAAACATGGCGCTAATTAGGCGCCAAATCAGTTAACTCTTTGCAATTCTTTTTGTGCCAGGTTTTGAGCCCAACCCAAAATCTGAATTTTGCCCTAATTTCACCTATATATAGAGCACATCCTCATTCATTATTTGACATATTATTCATATATTATTCTAAGTCTTAGAGACCTAGAATAAAACTCTCTCTTGAACCTCTGCCGAATTTCCTAGCTGTTCGAATGAGGTATATATCGGAGTTCTTGGAACTTGCTGTAGAGCATCAATTGCGTGAGCACCCTCGGAAATTACTAAAATACTCCAGAGTTTTCAAACCATAAATATTCTATCAAAGTATTACGGTTATATACATGTTATGTATTGACGTGTTTTATATTACTACATAATCATCCTACAGTTTGTCGCTTGTTGAGTTTGAAACACAAACTTTTTCAAATTTCGTTGCGTACACGAACCCAATGGAAACCTACAGTGTCATCAGAGCCAGGGTTGTTTTGTGTGATTATGTAGTAATCATTGATAATAATATGGGTTAGAATTTGTTTAAATATGAAATTTATGTCGTTTAAAGCTTGAAAAACCTAATATCTTAAAGGCACATCATACTTGTCTCCCAAACTATTAAACAATGATGTAATCGAGGAAGTCATTCCTATCTAACTCTTCTAAGGCGATGTGCGTAACCGGTTCATTGCGAAAATGGTGCACTGAAGCGAAGAGCGAGAAGGGATTGGATGATGGTCGATGAACGTGTTGTTTGATAGTGAAGGGTAACGAAGATGAATCTGCAAATTTGACCCTGAACCAGTTTTAGTGCTTCAGAAATGCAGATTTTTTGTTTCTGAGACGGAGGCGTCGTGACTCCATGATGGAGCACTGCGGCACTATTCATCCTGATGAATTTTTTTTTTTGAATCAGAAACTGAAGTTTTAAAAGTTTCAGATTCTGATTCTGAAGTTTAAGAGTTTCAGAATCTGAAATTAAAACTTTTTCAAATAAGCAGATTTGATCCTTTGGGGAAAATCTGTAATTAATTTAAATTCTAAAAATTACAGACAGGTCCCTGAAATCTGAAAATATTTTATGAAAATTAAAATTGGATTTTCTGAATTTAAAGTGGTTCAAAATTGGAATTTTAAATTCTGGATGGTCTAAACTGTAAATTCTGAAAATATGGAATTTACAGAAATACTCTGAAAATCAGTTTTTAAAATCAGAAAATATTTAAGGGACTGTTTGGATTAGACTTAAATTTTAGAGTTTAAACAAGTTAACCC
This sequence comes from Anisodus acutangulus, assembly GCA_029783415.1. Lineage (NCBI taxonomy): Eukaryota > Viridiplantae > Streptophyta > Magnoliopsida > Solanales > Solanaceae > Anisodus > Anisodus acutangulus. The sequence continues at coordinate 439,025 of CM056501.1, forward strand.
ATGATTATTATTAATTGTATATTATTGATTAATGTACGAACTATATGCTAAGTGTTTAAATGCGTACATTTAATTATTAGCATAATGTCCGATATAACTGTCTGGGTAGGCAGCCCAGTAACTGATCAAACCATCTTATATCATGCCTATTGGGTTGATAGTTCCCAACTAAATGTGTTTTTAGAAATTGCATGATTAAATGTCATATTGGATATGACACAGATTGTTGATCTTGGTTAAAATCCCCAAAACTAAAATGTTCCCAAAATTTTAAATACAAGTCTAAATTAAAACGCGTCGTTCATTATAATTGTTAGAGTGCAAGATCCTTTTCGACAATACGAGTATTTATGCCAAAACATTTGCTCTAAGTCTACGAGGACTCAGACTCTTTCATAGATGTGTTTTGAATGTAAAGGTAGAAGATAAACTTTTATGAGTATTTACACCAAAGTGTTTGCTCACAAAGGCCAAATTTACTTAGATACATAAACACAGTCGTGTAATGGGGTTGACTTGCTTAGACAAATCTTGGCGCCAAAGTGTCGGACTAATCTAAGGACGCAAGATTAAATATAATATTTGATCAACCAAGAATTTCAAATAAGTTTTGCAATTGATTTAGAACCTACCAAGATATGTTATTGAAGTTATCAGCCAAAGCAAACGTGGAGATAGCATAGGTTTGGATCTTGGCCCATTATGACCTTAAGTTAATATAGGTTTGTATTCTACCATGGGGTCGTAGAAGTATGTTAAAATAGTGGAAGCTAATTAAACAAAAATCCATGTTGATTAGCCTAAATGAATGTTTATAATAGGAAATAAATTTGAGTTTAATTTCCTATCTATTTAACTCTTCAGATTATCAAAATGTCAAGCCTATCATTGAAAATGTTGATGGAAATGAACGAACTTACTGAACCCAGCTATCTGGACTGGCTAAGGAATCTGAGAATTATTCTAAGGCAAGAAAAGATAGAATACGTATTGGACAAAGTATTCCCCACAGTCCCTGCCGAGGATTCTGCAGAATATGCCACATTCGATAAGGTAGCCTACCAGAAGAACCTAGACGACACCACTTCAGCACAATGCGTGATGTTGTCTTCCATGTCAGTGGAGCTTCAGAGACAACACAAAAACATGGGCCCTAACGAAATGCTTGAACACTTGAAAAGTCTCTATGACTCTTAGTCCCAAACTATGGAATATGAGTTGTTGATAGAACTCTTCAAGTGTAAGCTAAATGAAGGGGGCCAAGTGTCTCAACATGTGTTGAAGATGATAGGGCTGATAGAAAGGCTGGCCTCGATTGGTAAAAAGCTGCAGAAAAACGTCTCTTCCACCCTCATCCTGAACTCTCTCCCTCATTCTTTTGAGAATTTTATTGTAAACTACAATATGAACGAAATGAAGGCGAGTATGTCGGAGCTGCATAACATGCTCAAGACCTTTGAATCTTCAACAACCAAAGGCAAAGCTATGCTCATGGTGAGCTCTACTAGCCGGCCCAAGCCGAAAGGTAAGGAATGGTAGAAGAAGAAGGGCAAAGCATTCGCTATGCCCTCAGCTACGAAGCCTAAATGAGGTGTGAAGAAGAAGGTGAATATGGCTAAGGATGTATGCCTCAACTGTAACAAGAAGGGGCATTGGAAGAAGGACTGCACTGCACCAGGAGGAGGAAAAGCACCAGGTGCTTCTACCTCTAGTGGACAAGGTATGTACGTCATTGAAATAAATATGTCTATAAATAACTTACATTCCTGGGTATTGGATACCGCTCGTGGCTTATACATTTGTACCAATATACAGGGGCTAACTGACAATAGGAAGGTTAGACCAAGAGAGGTGGATCTACGCGTTGGAAATGGAGCACGAGTGGATGCTGAGCGCGTAGGAACTTATAGATTAAATTTGTCTTCTGACTATTGTCTAGTGTTAAATGATTGTTACTATGTACCCTCGTTAACGAGGAATATCATTTCTATCCCTATTTTGGACATGAAGGGTTTTTCCTCATATATTTATAATGGCAGTCATGTACTGTCTTTTGATAATGTTATATATGGAACTGCTCCTCTATACTAAACTGTAGTCGAAAAATATTCAATGTACAAAATAAATGAGCTAAGATAAGTAATAGAAACTTTACCTACCTGTGGCATTGTAGACTTGGTCATATCAACGAAACAAGGATAGCAAGGTTAAGAAAGCTTGACTACCTCGAACCATCTGACTTGGAGTCTTATGGTAACTTCGAATCATGTTTGAAAGGTAAGATGACCAACAAGCCACTTTATGGGAAGGGTGTGCGAGCCAAGAAGTTGCTTGAGTTGGTACATACTGATGTATGTGGACCATTCTCGACTCAAGCTAAGGGAGGTTTCCCTTACTTCATTACTTTTACTGACGACTTCATAAGGTATAGATATGTGTATCTTATGAAACACAAATCCGATGCCTTAGAAAAGTTCAAGGATTATATGTCACGACCCGACCCGACGGGCCGTGACTAACCGCCCTAATGACGTCATTATACTAACCTGTCACATATAATCCAACTAACACTTAATGAGTCTGAAATCCGGCAGCATAACGTCGCAATAGCAACATATGCCAGGGTAGGCAAGCCGACAAGGTTGCCTTTACCCCTGAATATACCTGTCTCTTGAGGAGTCACAACTAGCCAACATAATATAACAGACAAGCCGACAAGGCTGCCAACAGATAATATAACAGGCAAGCCGACAAGGCTGCCAACAGATAATATAACAGGCAAGCCGACAAGGCTGCCAACAGATACTAACGTATATACATGGAAACACCCCAACACAGAATAAAATAGCATGACTGACCAAAACAGAGTCATAACCCTTACATAAGTACAACCCACCACTATCTACAGACCTCTATAAGAAGAATAACGACATATGACGGGACAGGGCCCCGTCGTGCCCCTAAATACAAACATAAGTCTAAAAGAGGTTCGGTACCAAAATGACAAAGCCCTGGATCAAATGAGCTTTCCAACCTGCTGAGTAGGAACCTAGGCATGAGGTTCTCCAAACTGAAAACATGTACCTGCGGGCATGAAACGCAGCCCCTCGAGGAAATGGGGGTCAGTACGAAATAATGTACTGAGTATGTAAAACATGAAGCTGTAAAAGAGATCATAAGTAGCCAACAGAAAACAGGAGATCAGTATAAAAATCAGGATCCAAATCCAACTGTGCCATAAACCATAAATGTCAGCTGTGCCTTATAAAAATGGGAGTCAAGTCAAGAAAATATGTATGCCTGTCCATATACATATATATATCCCTGTAACGTAACCCGACCCACTAATGCGGGACTCGGTGGAATCATATCATAACCTGGCTCATGCTGGGACTCGATAAAGTCATATCTCATCTATGGATTCATCCTACGTAACCCGGCCCTCTAGTGAGGGTCTCGGTGAACAATGCAAGGCTGTGCACGAATCATAACCCGGCCCGGGACTCGGTGAGGTGAAGTAATAATACTTAGCACGAGTAGATATCATGAGTAACCATATGTAAGTAAAAATTATCATTTGACTCTCAATCAAATCATTATAATAAAGTCATAATAACTCTTTGCTGAAAAATCATCGGCACTTCTCATAACAATCCTCTTTAGGAATTAAACTGTATAAGAATTAAGTACGTCCGCCGTACTTTCATTAAATCATGCCAAAAAGAAAGAAGTAAGGGTTTCACATACCTCTTAGACGAACTAATCAACCCAATATTAGAGTATGCCTCGTTTTAGAACTTCAACCTTGTTGTCGAATTTATCTAAGTTCTGTGGGTCCTTGTAAGCTCTATGAATGATTATCTACATCATACGGACGAATTTCATCACAATCGAATCAACACATTAAAACAGATTCTTAGGGACATTCTAACGAACACCTTGAACGCGTAGAACCTATATTCCTTCTATATCGAAATCTATGTAAGTAGTGAAACATCCAACTCTCTTAATCCTCCTTCTTATACTACTACAATCTCCAAAACAGTACCACAATTTCACATGCAATCCCAGTAACTCCCAATTACAGCAGTCCTAACGATACCCAACCCAAATTCGCATTTTCGACAATCGTCTTTAGAACTAATAGCAAGTATGACTTCTAGAACTTGTACAAACTTAGAGAATAAGGAAGATTACCTCTCTTAAACGCAGTGACGAGTGTCGTCGAACCTGTCATCCCAAACAGCTTCCGACAAAACTGAAACAGAATCCCAAAATCAATTCGCGCCAGAATCCCTTCGCATTCAAGGTTTCTTGTTTAGCTTCTGAGTTTCTAAGCTCGTTCTTGGCTTCGATTCTACTGGAATCAAAGCCCAGAACACCAAGAATTCTCCCTCATTTTGGTTATATGGAAGCTCCCGAAAATCCCCCAATTTTTAGTCGAAATTTCAGAAAACCATCAACTGAGCTTACTCTTGTTGCTATAAATGAATTTGGTGAAGGAATTTGGTAGAGATGAAGAGAGCACATTGAATGATCGATGATGGAAGAGATGGAGTTGAAGAAATGGAAAAAAAAATGGAGAAGAAGGCCCTTACGGGCGCTGATATCGTCGATCGGTTTGGGGCTTAGCCACCCCCAAATCGTTTATAAAATCCCACCTACCAAATCCCACTATAAATTGTCCCCTCCCTAATTAATTAATCCCATAATTAATTAATTATACACACAATTAAATTTTCGGTCTCCAATTATTTAAATCCCGACGATTACTAAAATCCTCATATGTCAATATCATAATTCCTGTACTAAAATACCAGTCTATACTCTCTTCGGGGATACACAATTATTTAAACTCCGTCGTCACACTTACTAAATCCCAAAATCATTTCGGGATCACGCCCTTTTATATACTAATCCTCTTATTAATATACACAAGTACAACGAAAATTTTCCTGGGTCCGGATCTACTCACCTACGTTACGAGTTCAACCGCTACCCGAAAATACGGGGTGTTACATCCTTCCCTCCTTAGAAACATTCGTCCTCGAATGTCGGTACGACAATTCTAACCTTTGACACCATACAAAAAGAATACACCAATTGTTATTCCAATTCATCAAAAACAAGGGGTACGACATTCAGGGATTAATTCAGACTATCTTTTAAACTGTGAGGCGGTACATATCAATTTATAACTACTTCTAAAGAAATAGACTCAAGTTTCATATGCGAACCAAAATAAACACATGGTGACTACATTCTTTAAATTCAAACAATAGGTAAATGAGGTAGAAGGTCCTAATATCTAATTTTAGAGTTCTATAAGCAACATAGTTATTTATAATAGCTCACACATCAATACAATTAGCCATGTAACTGTTTTTATACTATTGTAGTTGATTCTTTTATTGCATTGGTCTTGGGCTAGAGTGCTGCAACACAACTGCTGATTTTTCACTCTGCCTCTGCCCAGAATTTTGCAGCAACAACTGCTTCAAAATAAGGGCAGCAACATGTGTTTATGCAGGGCACAACTTCTACCAAAGTGCAGCAGTGATTACAGTAGCAATAACAGCAGGCTAATTAGCAGCCAAATAGCAGTCAAATGGTAGCCAACCAACAGCAGCAAATGAGCTCAACAACAGTCAAAATATCAGCCAGAACAGCAGCTAAATAACAGCAGAAACTGAGCTGAAATAACAGCCAAAATATCAGCCACAACAGCAGCTAAATAACAGCAGAAACTGAGCTCAAATAACAACCAAAATATCAGCCACAACAACAGCTAAATAACAGCAGAAACTGAGCTCAAATAACATCCAAAATATCAGCCACAACAGCAGCTAAATAACAGCAGAAACTGAGCTCAAATAACAGCCAAAATATCAGCCACAACAGCAGCTAAATAATAGCAGAAACTGAGCTAAAATAACAGCCAAAATATCAGCCACAACAGCAGCTAAATAACAACAGAAACTGAGCTCAAATAACAGCCAAAATATCAGCCAGAACAGCAGCTAAATAACAGCAGAAACTGAGCTCAAATAACAGTGCCATTAAACTATGCAGCACCTAATGGAAAATAGGCATCAGTAATCAGAACATGGAATTACATACAGTAAAGAACCAGCCCCCCCTTAACAACAATAGCTACTCCCCTCTTTGGAGCAACCACCACAACCTTAAAGCATAATTAACCAGTCCCAACAGCAACCACAAAGAGGCATAGGGAAGCAGTTATTTGCATTACAACACAGTAGATTAGCAGCCTTTTCAGCACCATAGGGCAGTCCCCCAAGGCTATATGTGCATCAAACTAATAATAACAACCAACCAGAATTTATCTCAAAGGTAACAACAGCCTCCCCAATTTACTGCAGCCCAGGGCAGCAAGACCTCAGGTAACAACAAGTGGTAAACAAGCAACAACTATAACTCAGAATCCAGTATTTTAAGAGCCACACCAGTCTTAACGATGAATAAGATAACTAAGAGAGCACCACATGTTTGAAAACAGGACCTTTGAGACTGAAAAAGGGCAGCAACATATGTGCCAACTGAGGTAATAATATATGTCTAAAGTGCCACAGGGACAGTAGTAGCAGCAATAAAACAGCAGCTAATCAGTAGCAACAAGACTAGTCTAAACATGCTAGACCTTTCCTAAACAAGCTGGTCCTTAGGCAACATAAAAATAAGTAACTAAATGCAATCTACTCTGGTTAGGTATGCAGAAATGGGGCTTGACCATGCTGAGCCTCTATTTCAAGCATAAACAGTCTGCACCTAACCTATGATCACACCATATCCAGGGGCCAAAACAAATACCTTAAGAGGCTGCATACCAACAGTTCACATAAGCAGAATTACAGGGTCCAGAAGAATTTTTTTGAATCACCCTTTTAAAGGCTATCATGCTGAAATTAGCCTAAGTTTATCATTTTAACTTGTTAGGAACACATGTCTACTAGCATAGTGGTTCTAAGCTTTTATTCCTAACTTATACATGCACTTAAACTAGGTGGATTGGTTTACACATTGGCAATGTTAACATGGATACATGAATGGGTGCAGAAATACTCTTTTCTAAGTATTCATAACATAACTTCAAAGTTCAGACCACATAAAGTTCAAGTTACAAGAACATAGATACAACAAGTACATACCTAAGAAAACAAATTAGGAACTAAACTTCCCTTTGGACATATCACAACCTCTTGGGTTAGTGTTAAGCTCATAAGGTCCAATAATAAACTAAAATAAGTCCTTTGGTTAAAAAAAAATTCCAGTTTATATCACAGTATGTATCCATAGAAGTAACAAGATATTAATAGCACAGACAGGACATCATGTAGTCATAATTGAAGCTAAACATATCATTGGAGACCACATGTAGGCTACATCATTTCAAATTATTGGATACCACATGGAAAAACCAAAAACAGTAAGCCGACATATTCTCTAAGCTTATACTCAACCAGGGTTACTATTGTAATTATATGAAAAAATGCAATAGAAGTCACACCGGTCTTTTTACTATAACCAATAAGTTATAGGTTACTCCTAACTTTAGGTTAGATTTCTATCAAGTCGGAATTGTCTCTAACAACACTAATCACTCCAAGATCGATCCAAACAAGGTTATTATTGCTTAACTTATGCATGCAATAGTTTAAAAGTCATTTCATGATTCAACTAAAATTACACCAGACTATACAACAACCTTATCAATTAACATGCAAAATCCACATATTCCTTTTTGATTAATCCAAAGATATAACCATTTATTTAGGCATGCTTAGTCATATCTTCTAACATACCCCCAAATCAGTAAAACAGGCTCGGAATTTAGGTAATATTCATAATTCACAATCATCACATAGGCTACCCTTTATCAATTCCCATCCTAAATAACATCATATAACCTCAACCATATCAACCCACTTAACTCATCTCTTCTAGTTTTAAATTATCATATCAGACGATATAAGACAAGTTTTGTTAAATAGGACAACTAATCTTGTTCTTAATTAGCGGCGCTTGTTTTAGGTAGATAATATGAGCAAACGACTTACAGATAGCCAAACGAGTTTCCAAAATAATATATTGGTCATCACATTAATTTAAATAACCCATACATGCTAACCCAACTTCAATCCAACCTGCCAATCCATGTCATGCTAACCTCATCACTACTCACTTAATAACTTAACCAAATCGGCAGAGGCAAGGGAATGCACCTAGTTGAGGAACTACTCAGATATTCATTTTTCATTCATTTTTTTCCAACATGTGATTTAGATACCTATCAAAACTCAAATGATCTTATATTATCTACCAAATTTACATGAAAGGGGAAGGGGGTAGACACACTGCAGTAGCGGACATGGGAATATGTGGACTTAACAGTTTGATTTAATCAATACATAGATACAAAACATGGGCATATACAATCAACCAAACTGGATGTAGAGTTATGCACATAAGGAAGGGACAATGTTATTTTAAATAGTTATGTCCAGATGGGTATTAGACCACCTAAGACTATTAGGACATGCCAAGGATAAGTATGACCCTTTAACCAGCAAAACATGCACCAAATAGGCTCCTAAGTTATCCTTCAGATCACGACATCACTTAAACAAGACACACATCCATTTCAAAGTCATTAGGTGATCCTATCATAATTATAACAACATTCTTATGCTAAATCTTAGTTCCCTTATTATAGGCAGATAAATAAATAAATAAAAACATTAAGCCCTTCAATCATTTAAACGGGTCATACAAGGTCAAATAACCCTTAAACTTAACAAGACAACCACTTAACACACAAATAATCGTCACACAATACTCTAACAGTGTTTTCATCAACTGAACATGCTAGACATTAATAGAGTAGTCACAAGTAGCACAATATTCACATATATTACATAATGCTTGACATAATATACTCAAGGTTTAATAGTTAACTAAATAAGTAAACCGTTTATTGCAGCAGCGAGTCATTCCTGGAAGTATGTAAATACTCAATTTTCCACCCCCTTAAGCAACTATTGACAACTGTTTAGCATACGAGTCTATTCCCTATTTAAGAGATAAAACACAGGCTTGGGTTATTAGAACATTTTGCATTCTACATTATGATACGCAAAGACAATTATGGGGGAAATTTTAATCAAACATAAAAGATATCTAGGCAAGTCTAATTAACTGTTTAGGGGTAGTCCCACTGAGCAAAATTGGCGAAGATAGGTCCTAACACAAGTGATTTATACTCAACCCACATCTTTGTCTGGGGATATTAACAGACCACCCTAAGAAGTATGACCAAGACAGAATACATTTATACATAACATAGATAGCATAACTCATAAGAAAAGCTGGAACACATCAACTTAAACAGGGTAACATTACAACATGTAGAGGACCATCTACTCCTAAGCCCCATCCACAAGTAGGACAACCCGTTAATGACTATCAACTACCTACTGAACTAATTTCAAGGACTTATCCAGACAACTTGCTCCAGAGACAACAAACCGTATATGTACAACAGTAGCGATTCCAGTTTTTGGCATATCTCATATTCCTTTTCATATAAACATATGCATACCAAGGAGTCATCACAACTAATAGACTTCACATATACCATGTACTTTAACCCAGATCAAACATAAGATATTTTACTCAAGAAGGCCTTCTATATCTAAGGTCTCAACGATTATCTAATATTCTAAGAGTCAAAAATATTCCATGTCCCAAGCTTACATTATTTCTCCCCGTATACGAGTAAGATAGTTTCTCATAACCTCGAATTCGTATTTCCCTTCTGGCGGCTGTCGCTTTCTTCGGAGGCATAGCTATAACACATTAATACGTCAGAGAGGGAATAACCTAATAACATAGCTCTATCGCACGATCTTAGAGTAAGAAGAATAGAAACCAATCCTAAATGTCCGACAGCCTCCTGCGTATAAGTATGGTGCACAAGATACCCATACGCAAGACTCAACTAGACACGGTCTGTAGACATTCCGAGGACTAACTGCTCTGATACCACTTTTGTCACGACCCGACCCGACGGGCCGCGACTAACCGCCCTAATGATGTCATTATACTAACCTGTCACATATAATCCAACTAACACTTAATGAGTCTGAAATCCGACAGCATAACGCCGCAATAGCAACATATGCCATGGTAGGCAAGCCGACAAGGCTGCCTTTACCCCCGAATATATCTGTCTCCTGAGGAGTCACAACTAGCCAACACAATATAACAGACAAGCCAACAAGGCTGCCAACAGATAATATAACAGGCAAGCCGACAAGGCTGCCAACAGATAATATAACAGGCAAGCCGACAAGGCTGCCAACAGATACTAACGTATATACATGGAAACACCCCAACACAGAATATAATAGCATGACTGACCAAAATAGAGTCATAACCCTTACATAAGTACAACCCACCACTGTCTACAGACCTCTATAAGAAGAATAACGACATATGATGGGACAGGGCCCCGTCGTGCCCCTAAATACAAACATAAGTCTAAAAGAGGTTCGGTACCAAAATGACAAAGCCCTGGATCAAAGGAGCTTTCCAACCTACTGAGTAGGAACCTAGGCCTGAGGTTCTCCAAACTGAAAATATGTACCTGCGGGCATGAAAAGCAGCCCCCCGAGGAAAGGGGGGTCAGTACGAAATAATGTACTGAGTATGTAAAACATGAAGCTGTAAAAGAGATCATAAGTAGCCAACAGAAAATAGGAGATCAGTATAAAAATCAGGATCCAAATCCAACTGTGCCATAAACCATAAAAGTCAGCTGTGCCTTATAAAAATGAGAGTCAAGTCAAGAAAACATGTATGCCTGTCCATATACATATATATATCCCTGTAACGTAACCCGGCCCACTAATACGGGACTCGGTGGAATCATATCATAACCCGGCCCATGCTGAGACTTGGTAAAGTCATATCTCATCTATGGATCCATCCTACGTAACCCGACCCTTTAGTGAGGGTCTCGGTGAACAATGCAAGGCTGTGCACGAATCATAACCCGGCCCGGGACTCGGTGAGGTGAAGTAATAACACTTAGCACGAGAAGATATCATGAGTAACCATATGTAAGTAAAAATTATCATTTGACTCTCAATCAAATCATTGTAATAAAGTCATAATAACTCTTTGCTGAAAAATCATTGACACTTCTCATAACAATCCTCTTTAGGAATTAAACTGTGTAAGAATTAAGTACGTCCGCCGTACTTTCATTAAATCATGTAAAAAAGAAAGAAGTAAGGGTTTCACATACCTCTTAGACGAGCTAATCAACCCAATATTAGAGTATGCCTCATTTTAGAACTTCAACCTTGTTGTCGAATTTATCTACGTTTTGTGGGTCCATGTAAGCTCTATGAATGATTATCTACATCATACGGATGAATTTCATCACAATCGAATCAACACATTAAAACAGATTCTTAGGGACATTCTAACGAACACCTTGAACGCGTAGAACCTATATTCCTTCTATATCAAAATCTATGTAAGTAGTGAAACATCCAACTCTCTTAATCCTCCTTCTTATACTACTACAATCTCCAAAACAGTACCACAATTTCACATGCAATCCCAGTAACTCCCAATTACAGCAGTCCTAACGATACCCAACCCAAATTCGCATTTTCGACAATCGTCTTTAGAACTAATAGCAAGAATGACTTCTAGAACTTGTACAAACTTAGAGAATAAGGAAGATTACCTCTCTTAAACGCAGTGATGAGTGTCGTCGAACCTGTCATCCCAAACAGCTTCCGACAAAACTGAAACAGAATCCCAAAATCGATTCGCGCCAGAATCCCTTCGCATTCAAGGTTTCTTGTTTAGCTTCTGAGTTTCTAAGCTCGTTCTTGGCTTCGATTCTACTGGAATCAAAGCCCAGAACACCAAGAATTCTCCCTCGTTTCGGTTATATGGAAGCTCCCGAAAATCCCCCAATTTTTGGTCGAAATTTCAGAAAACCATCAACTGAGCTTACTCTTGTTGCTAGAAATGAATTTGGTGAAGGAATTTGGTAGAGATGAAGAGAGCACATTGAAGGATCAATGATGGAAGAGATGGAGTTGAAGAAATGGAAAAAAATTTGGAGAAAAAGGCCCTTACGGGCGCTGATATCGTCGATCGGTTTGGGGCTTAGCCACCCCCAAATCGTTTATAAAATCCCACTTACCAAATCCCACTATAAATTGTCCCCTCCCTAATTAATTAATCCCACAATTAATTAATTATACACACAATTAAATTTCCGATCTCCAATTATTTAAATCCCGACGATTACTAAAATCCTCATATGTCAATATCATAATTCCTGTACTAAAATACCAGTCTATACTCTCTTCGGGGATACACAATTATTTAAACTCCGTCGTCACACTTACTAAATCCCAAAATCATTTTGGGATCACGCCCTTTTATATACTAATCCTCTTATTAATATACACAAGTACAATGAAAATTTTCCCGGGTCCGGGTCTACTCACCTACGTTACGAGTTCAACCGCTACCCGAAAATACGGGGTGTTACATTATAAGTCTGAAATAGAGAAATAACTCGCAACGAGTATCAAGACCCTTCGATCTAATCGAGGAGGTGAATACTTGAGCACGGAGTTTCTAGATTACTTAAGGCTACATGGAGTCCAATCAGAATGGACACCTCCTGGAACACCACAGATGAATGGTGTTGCCGAAAGGAGAAACCGAACCTTATTGGATATGGTTCGATCCATGAAGAGCTTCTCAGCTCTACTGACATACCTTTGGGGACATACTATACAAACCTCAATATATGTTCTGAACAGGGTTCCTTCAAAGTTAGTAGAAAAGACACCATATGAGATTTGGTGTGGCAAAAAGCCAACTCTTAAACATATGAGACCCCGGGGGTGCCCTGCATATGTTAAGAAGATGCTAACTGGCAAGTTGGAATCCAAAAGTGAGAAATGTTACTTCGTGGGGTATCTAAAGGAAACTAAGGGATACACTACTTCAATCCTCTTGGAGAACATAAGGTCATTGTTTCCAGGAACACAACTTTCATTGAAGAAGAATATGTCTACAAGGAACATAGTTGCACAACGATAGAACTTGAAGAAATTCAAGAACCGCGAGATAACATAGAGGTTGAATCCTTGTCGAATGACCAATGCAAGAATTCAGTGGGAGTATTTGGTGAAGATTGGGTACTTCAAGTACGCCCTTCGGCCAGTGGGAGTGTTACAAGGAACAATGCAGAAATGCAAGATCCTCCTACACAACCTTTGGGAGTAGATACAATGGTTGTACCTCCTCCCATTCAGGAAATACATGAAAATGATATTCATGAAAGCTCTTAAGTTAGTGAATTATCCAACACACAAAAACCCTCTCACAGTTAGAACATACCAAGTACTGAACTGTAAAATAATCAACTCCGTAGGTCCACTAGGACTCATCGTCCTCATGAAAAACTAAATCTACTTGTGGAAACACATAGTGAGATAGATGTTCCTGATAACGATGAGCCTACAACCTATACCGAAGCAATATTGGACATTGATTTGAAGAGATGACAAGAAGCCATGAAATTCGAGATGGAATCTATGTACATCAATCAAGTGTGGAACTTGATTGATTTGCCAACTGGGGTTAAACCCATAGGATGCAAATGGGTCTTCAAGAAGAAGATCGATGCATTTGGCAAGGTACAGAATTATAAAGCAAGGTTGGTGGCTAAAGGTTATAATCAACGGTCTAGGGTCGATTATGATGAAACCTTTTCACCTGTTGCTAAGATTAAGTCCATTCGGATTTTGCTTGCAATAGCTGCATATTATGACTATGACATTTGGCAGATGGACGTCAAAATTGCTTTTCTCAATGGTAATCTAGTTGAGGAAGTGTATATGAAATAACCTGAGGGTTTTTCATCTAAGTCCAAACCAAATCTCTCCTTATGGAGTCTAAGAAAAGAGAGCCACAAGTGAAATAAGGGATTCTAATGCTTCTTGAATCCAAATAAGGGCATAAACCACTTGTATGCAAGCTATAGAAGTCCATTTATGGGCTTAAGCAAGCCTTGAGGAGTTGGAACATTTTCTTTGACAAGGCTATCAAGTCATTTGATTTCGTCAAAAGCAAAGAGGATCCATGTGTTTACAGTAAACGCAAGGATGAGAGTATTGCCTTCATATATGTAGATGATAAATTGATAATGGGAGACAATAAGACTCTTTTGCAGTCAGTCAAAGAGTGGTTGTCCAGTACCTTCATGATGAAGGATTTAGGTGAACCCTGCTAGATTCTGAGAATTAGGATCTATAGAGATAGACCTAATAGATTGTTAGGGATGTCACAGTCAGTCTACATAGACAAAGTGCTTAGACGTTTTTTATGGAAAATTCCAAGAAAGGCGGTCTACCTATGGATCAAGACATCAAGTTATCTAAGAAAGACAACGCTTCTATTGCTATAGAACTTGAGCACATGAAGAGGATCCCATATGCTTTGGCTATTGGATCGATCATGTATGCCATGACCTGTACTAGGCCAGATGCGGCCTTTGCACTTAGTATGACTTGCAAATTTCAGCAGAATCTTGGGAAAGAACACTGGAAAGCAGTAAAGAGTATTCTTAAGTATCTTAGATGAACTAAAGATTACTTCTTAGTCTATGGTGGGGAAGAAAAGCTAGCTACTACTGGGTATACTGATGCTAGCTTTCAGACGGATCGATGACTTCAAATATCAGTCTGGGTACACATTCATTTTCAATGGTAGAGCAGTGAGCTGAAAAAGTTCCAAACAAGCTACAACTACTGATTTGACAACAAAAGCTGAGTACATTGCTGGATCGGAAGCTGGTAAAGAAGTTGTCATGATTTATGAGTTCCTGAAGGAACTAAGGGTAGTTCTGAGTGCCAGTTGTCTAATAACTATTTATTGTGACAACACTGGTGCGATTGCACAGGCTAAGGAACTAAGATACAACAAACAGAAACAAGCATGTACCAAGGAAGTACCACATACTCAGGGAGATGTTGGAGACTGAAGAGATTAGATTAGACTATGTTCCCACAGACGATAATCTAGCTGACCCATTCACTAAACCATTAAGCTTAGTAAAGCATAATGGCCATTTCGAGAATATGGGCATTAGATATGTTAAAGATTGGGTCTAGTCCAAGTGGGAGATTGAAAGTATATGTATATGCTAGAGACAATCTATATTAGGACAAATGTACTTTATACACATTAGTATTATTATTAATGAAGATTAATATTTTGGCATTTGCAATTATTGAATTATTAGTTGATTGTTTGTAATATTCTATAATATACATCCCTAGAGGTTACACTGTTATTAATAGTGTGAGATATTAATATTATAACGTAACTCTTAAAATAGCCTCGACTAATGATCATCGAGAATGGGATATCGATGATATGTGATAAGTCGACATATGGTCTGCATTACATCCTTAGAGGATGTAGCATGTCTCACCTGCTACGAGTAATGGCTACTCGTGATGGACACATGGATACTTCGGAAGTATTGGTATACCCTGCTGATATACTGTTTGTTATACATGTCTAAAGTATGATCAGCGTGTGGGAGATAGAAGTCCTTAGACTTGAGGTTAATACACACCTTATCTACAGAGTAGTATACTTTGATCCTGTCCTAAGCTCAAATGCCTTATAGGTTGAGATACGACTTGTATTGGGTACATTACGATGTGGATTAAAGGTGGTAGTTGAGCCAAGATTAGGATTCATTCCTCGAGTATATATTCGAGAGAACACTCAGCTTCTCAGTGATATTGGGTTGACTAAGTCGTTGGCCAACGCAATAGACATATCTAGAATATGGTCTTGTTGTCAACCGATATAGATGAGATATAATGATCAAGCCATTTGGATAGACACTTGGCAAATCCAAGCTTGATCGAGTGCGTCGAGAATGAAAGGATTTTATCTTCCCACATAGAGGTTCAGTTTACTGGATTCGTGTAAATGTACTTCACATATTGAGTTCGTCTTACGACGCCGTCTAGGAGTTCCGTGTAGACACTAATATGATTAGTGTCGATATGTGAAGACCTGTAGGGTAACACTATGTCAATTGTTTCTTCGATCTAAGGGTGTATTGAGAAAGTGTTAAATACTCGATTTAAAATTGAGATATTTAAATTAATAATAACTATGAGATAATTTCTATTTGATGAAAATTATTTAATTAAGTCAAGATTGGATTTTGAATTTAATTAAAATGTATTGAAAATATTTTGTGTAAAGGGAGAGGTGCCGCGGTGCCCAATGGGCAGAGCCGCAGCGCTAATTGGGCAGTAGGCCAAATCAGATTGGCCTGCTGCAATTCATTTTGGGCCAGGCTTTGAGCCAACCCATAATCTGAATTTTACCCTAATTTCACCTATATATAGAGCACATCCTCATTTATTATTAGGTACATTATTCATATATTATTATAAGTTTTAGAGACATAGAGTAAAACTCTCTCTTGAACCTCTGCCGAATTTTCTAGCTGTTCGAATGAGGTATATATCGGAGTTCTTAAAACTTGCTGTCGAGGATCAATTGCGTGCGCACCCTCGGAAATTACTAAAAGACTCCAGAGTTTCCAAACCATAAGTATTCTATCAAAGTATTACGGTTATATACATGTTATGTATTGACGTGTTTTATATTACTACATAATCATCCTACAGTTCGTCGCTTGTTGGGTTTGAAACACAAACTTTTTCAAATTCCGTTGCGTACACGAACCCAACGAAAACCTACAATTTTATCTTGATTTTCTCTTCCCAGGATAAATTTACCTAAGTGTATTTTATCTGGTTCTCATCTCCTTCAGAGATCAAACAGCAGTGTCATTAGGTTGTCTTCTTTGTCTTTTATCTTAATTCTTTTTCTTTTTCTTGGGTGCATTCCCTTTTTGTGCTGATCTTTTGATGTCTGTGCATGTCAAGTTTAAGGATTGTGATTGCAAATTAATAATGACGATTGACGAAGCAACTTTATGTCAAGACATATTAATCCAATTATGGGATCTATTCTTTTTTCGTCACCATCCCATCTCCACTAGTGGATGGTCCTGTCGTGAATTTAACGTTGAATCAGTTCAACAGTTAAATCTTTTTATTAAATTTATTGTACTTTTGAAATTAGGTCCCGAATTTAATACTTGTTAATAAAACGTTAATAGTTTTTCACATGTATACTAATAGTAGTTGTGTATATTTGTTTTAGATTGAAATAGTTCACAAATTTGATTAATTTTCAAAACAAAATGGGATAATATATAAATTTTTTAACACTAAAACGATTCAAAATTTACATTTTCTGAAGTGAGGTCTGAAATCATCAGTTAAACGTTGTTATGTTCTGAGTTAACAAGATTGGACATTCATATCGTGAGAGAGGGAATAGTTATTTAAGTTTCATATCTTTCTCAAATGAGTATTAGGTTTTAATAATTTAATTGTTTTTGATAAATGTTTCTTTTGGTTCGAGTTTGTAATAATTAATTTGTACTTTTTATTCATGTTATAAAAGGGTGCCAAGATGGTGGCACAGGGATTCACAGTGGATTTAAACAAGCCACTCGTTTTCCAGGTCAGATATCTTCAACAATACTTCTCATGCGCTTAAGAAACTTAAAAACAGCTTTCCCTCCTTTCCCGTTTCTAATTTTGAACCAAACACTATAACGGATCATATCTTTTTTATTTCCCCTACTTTTCATTTTTTTCCTTCCTTTTCTAACAAAGCAAAGCATGTAATTTTTTTAATTAGGTGGGCCATCTTGGATATTCATATGAGGAGTGGCTTCATCAACCAATTATTACCAGAGAAAGCCCAAGATTTTTTGCAAATGGACTTTTAGAGGTGATTGCGATTTTTGAATTCATTACACCTGTAAAAACAAGAATATAATTTCTAATTATAGCAATTTAGATTACGTGGATGAATTTTACTTAATCTATATTAGTATGTAAATCAAATCTAAAAAAGATGTACTTAGAACAAGATTTGAGTTTGTGAATGTTTGGAGTTTTTGACACGGACGCCATGGTGGGCAATTCCATCAGTGTCGGTACCAGTAGTAGGGTGGTTGATTTCAACATCATCAAAGAGAGGGCTTCTTCCTCCTCACATAGCTGCAACACTTGTTGCTGGCAACTTTACATGGACATTTCGAGTACTCATTACATCGTTTTGTTTTCCACATGAAGCCTACTGGATATTGGTACATTAATTGTCTCTTTCTTTTATTCTTACTCGTTTTAATACAAAAATGTTTTTTTTTTCATAAAACACATCAACGGCTTATTATCAGGGGAAACACACTTCACTATCTTCTTCATGGTTGTCACCACAAGCACCCAATGGATGGACTAAGGCTTGTCTTCCCCCCTGCTGCAACAGCTATTCTGCTACTCCCGGTAAGTTTACTTTTATACTTTTGTTACCTATTATTTTTTTTATTACTTTATAGTTCTTTAAAATTGCTTTCTGTATTTGACAAAGTTCTGGTCAATATATTCTATGACAAAGTAAATACAACAATAATAATAACTGAAAGACCGATATACACGGTATTATATCATGGTCCAAATGGTCTCCATAAATTATAGAATTATTGTACAATTGTAATTATGGTATTAGTCTTGTATTAGGAAAATGTATTAGAATTAGAGTAGGAAAAGGTAGAGTTATTTTTCATAGTTAGGAATTGTGTATTTGTATATATACCTCTCTTTATTAATGAAAATAATCAATGGATTGTTTCTTTCATGGTATCAGCAGTCTAGGACAAACTTTTCCTTCTCCAAATATTTCTCCTTCCGCTGCCCGGCGTGAATAGTGGCCGACGGCCATACTCCCACCTCCCTTCAAATATTTTTTTCTTCCCAAACCCTAATTCTTCACTTGTTCTTTCATTATGTCCACATCAAAGAACACATTTCATCCTTCTCTTACAGTCTCCAACACCAAGAACCATATCCCTATTGTTCTTGAGATGGAAAACGTCCAATACACGACGTGGGCGGAATTGTTTAAGATTCACGCAAACTCACATGAAGTGATTCATCACATCATCCCCTCGGTCACAGGCACAGAGAAGGTGCCTGCCCTGGAGGATGACCCGGTGTTATGGACAACCCTTGATATTATCGTTCTCCATTGGATTTATTGCACTATCTCTACAGACCTCTTGCAGACGATTATTGAGCCTGATGCTACATCGATGGAAACTTAGAATAGGGTGTGTGATATTTTCCAAGATAACAAAAATTCCCATGTTGTCACTCTTGAGCAGGAATTTTCCCATGTCACCATGGAGGATTTTCCGAATGTCTCAGCCTATTGTAAAAGGCTGAAGGAGTCTGCGGATCAACTCAAGAACGTTGGTGCGCCAGTCACCAATGATCGTCCTGTCCTTCAATGGTTGCAGGCCTATCCGAGGCCTATAATGGTGTTGGGACCCTCCTTCGTCAAAGCAATCCACTTCCTCCATTTTATCAAGCCCGGTCTATGCTCACCCTTGAAGAGGTAGGGTTGGCTAAAAAGGCCGCAACTAGAGTAAATTCTACCATGATGGCGGATTCGCCATCAAGTTCCTACTCTCAATCATCTTCGGCTAACTCCACTCCCAATTGAAACAACGGGGTCAAAATCAGAAATCCGACGGAAAAGGCGGCGGCCGCGGCAACCGCGATGGTAACGATTGCGGATGTAAGAATCTGGGTGGCAGCCGGCAGGGGAAACCGCAGGCTGTTGGGCTAGGGCAGTAGGCCAATAATGCCGCTGGCCAGTGGGCGTTGTAGTGGCCCAATTAGCCCAGCTACCCCTTTCCCATTCCAGCAGCATATCCAGCGAATTGGGCCAGCCAGCAGAGGTCCAATTCGCAACAGTTTTAGCAGTTTTAGACTGGACAACCTGCTATTAGGCCTCGGCCTCAGCAGATCTTCACGGCTGTGGGCCCAGTAGTGTTTCCAACACCTATGGATATCGAAGCCGCAATGCATACACTTGGATTAAATCCTCCGAATGCAAATTGGTACATGGACACCAGAGCCACTTCTCATATGACATTGGCATAAGGTAATCTCTCATCTTATTTTAATATAAGCAAAAATTGAGGCATAATTGTTGGTAATGACAATTCAATTCCAAGTCGTAGTTATGGTCACACAAATTTGTCTCCCCCACATCTACCTCTCATCCTAAAAAAATTCCTTCTTGCCCCTCAATTAAAATTTTTGTGTCGGTTCGAAAATTCACAACTAATAATTGAGTTTCTGTTAACTTTGACCCTTTTGGATTTTCTGTGAAGGATTTCAAGACGGGGACCTCTAATGAGGTGTAATAGTTGAGGCGAGCTGTATCCAATCACCACTGCCACCATGTCCATGAGTCCAGCCACACCTTCAACATTTGCCGCTCTTGCTCTATCCTTGTGACATTCCCGTTTAGGTTATCCGGGGTCGTCTATTGTTTCGTCTCTTCGTAGTAATAAATTTATTAATTGTAAGAGTATGAGTAGTGCTCCAATTTGTCCTTCGTGTCCATTAGAGAAACATGTTAGATTACCTTTTGTAGCCACTAATTCTAGTACGTTAATGCCTTTTGACATTATTCATAGTAATTTATGGACATCTCCAGTTTTAAGTTATGTGGGCCATCGTTATTATGTTTTATTCTTGGATGATTATTCTAATTTTTTGTGGACCTTTCCTTTGTCTAAAAAGTGTCAAGTGTTTTCAACATTCTTAAAATTTAGAGATTTCATTCGTACCCAATTTGAATGGGAAATTAAAAAATTCAATATGATAATGGAAGGGAATATGATAATGGGCAGTTCTGCGACTTTTGTGATGCTAATGGCATATATTTTTGGTTTTCTTGTCCAAATACGTCCTCACAACATGGGAAGGCCGAAAGAAAAATTTGTACCATTAATAATATTATCCGGACTTTGCTCGCCGATGCCTCATTAGCTCCTTCTTTTTAGCATCATACTTTACAAATGGCTACCTACCTCCTTAACATACTCCCTATCAAAGGATTAGTATATAAATCTCCCCTACAAATTCTTTATCATAAAGATCCATCGTATTCTCATCTTTGGGTGTTTGGGTGTTTGTGCTATCCACTTATTCCGTCCACTACAATTAACAAACTTTAAGCTTGGTCTACCGCTTGTGTATTTTTGGGTTATCAGTTGAGCTAAATTGAAGACGAGTTCCAAGCTTTCTCCAAAGTGTGCACAAAAAGACGTCTAATCACCGTGGTTACAAATGTTTTGATTTATCTTCTAATAAAATCATAATTAGTCGACATATTATGTTTGATGAATCTCAATTCCCGTTTGCTAAATTGTATAATCCCGTGTCTAGTTCATATATTTTTTGGATGATGGACCCTCACCGTACATCGTCCAATAGTGGGCCCAACATTCTTGTGACCCATCTCCTCCAGCAAGCCCAATGCCTGCTGGCTCAAATACTCTCGGTACTGGCCCAACACAGTGTCTGCCCAATCCAATTCCATCGACCCAGCTAGTACGCCAAACATTGCCTATTGGCCCAGTACCTTTGTCCGTTGATCCACTGCTATGGCCAGCAGGCCCACTGCCTACTGGCCCATCCTGCAATATTTTGATATCGTCACCGATCCAGTCTACTTCTATTCCTAGTCAAGGGCCCGTTACTCATAGTCAACGTGATATTTATAAACCTAAACGACATTTTAATCTAAATTCTAATGTAACTAAATCGCCCCTACCATGTAACCCAGTGTCTGCCCTTCAGGACACGAATTGGAAAATGGCTATGGATGATGAATATAATGCTCTTATTGAGAATAAGACGTGGGAGTTGGTCCCCGTTCGCTTGGTGTCAATATTATTCGGTCTATGTGGATTTTAACTCATAAAGAAAATTCTGATGGTTCTTTTGAGAGACATAAGGCCCGTCTTGTAAGTGATGGTAACACACAATAGGTTGATGTATATTGTAGAGAGACGTTTAGTCCGGTGGTCAAACCGGCTACTATTCACACTATTCTCAGCCTAGCTCTCTCGAAAGCATGGACCATACATCAATTGGATGTAAATAATGCTTTCTTACATGGTTCAAGGAGACAATATACATGCATCAACCCTTGGGTTTCAGAAACCCTGATTATCCTAATCATGTCTGTTTACTCAAAAAGTCCTTATATGGGCTTAAGCAAGCCCCACGGGCTTGGTATAAGAGGTTTGTAGATTATGTGTCTACTATTGGGTTTTCTCACAGAAGGTCTGATCATTCTCTGTTCATCTATAGACGTGGTGCTTCTCTGGCATACATTTTGTTATATGTTGATGATATTATATTGACTGCCTCTTTCGATAATTTGTGCAAGTCTATCATGACCCTTCTCAGTTCAGAATTTGCTATGAAAGACTTGGTGATGCAAGTAAGGAGGGGTGATTTTTGGTAAGTGGGTTGGGTCTTGGTTATATTCGGGTTGGACACAAAAAGTGGTTCTCGGATTCTCCGTTTCTAGCCGGGAAGTGGGGTTTTAGTGGTATAGACGGGTAGATTTAGGTGGAGTTGGGTCAAGGAGTTTTATGAAGGTATGTTGGACACATTGATGGTTGTGTTGGTGATTGGAACTTGGTAGTTTGATAATGGAAAGGCCACGGAACAGACCTAAACCAGTGAGGATCTCGGTAGGTGTGTTACGGTCGGGCAGCGTGGTGTTGATGACTATTTCGGGTAGTTGTATAGGGAAATGGACTTAGGCATTTTGTGGGGTGGTGACGGATTGGTTGAGGGTCAAGGTGATGTTCGGGACTTGGTGTTTTGATGGTGGCAAGGTGATGAAATAGAACTGAAACAGTGAGGTCGTTGGCAAGGTATGTTTTGCGGACTATTTGGTGTTGTCGGAATTGCACGGGACTTTGTGGGTGGTTTCGGTGGGGGAAATTTGATGGGGTTGTTATGGAGTCTTATGAGATGTGGTGGTAAAAAGAATGAAGTGGTTCGGATGAGGTATGAACATAGAATGCGAGATGCAAGTCCGAGTACACACCAAGTGCTGGAGGTTTGATTTGGTTAAGTGTTTGGTTTGGTTGTTATAGTTTAAGTGAGGTGCGGTCGATGAGACCAAGGATAGAGACACGGGGGTTTTACTGCTCGAGTTGACACCAAATATAAGGTGACCAATTCCAGAAGGTCAAAACTGGGGTTTGCTAAGTACAATGCCCGTGAACTAGCCAATTGAGGTTGATTGGAAGCCCTTTTAGTAACCCGAAGCTTAGGCTAGGTTGGTCTACACAGTTCCAACGTTCACTTACCACTAAGGGGGTTCCTAAAGCTTGGGTATTGATTAGGTCACACAGTCCTAACCAAGACTTACACTAAAGGGAAACCTTAGCTTGGGTTTAACTAGGTCACACAATCCTAGCTTCAACTTACACCAAGGGGTTTGGCTCATATAGAACCAGTTAAGAACTTACAATCCCGAATTGAAAAACATAGCAAAATGAGTAAAACTCAAGTTTATATCTCAATCAACTCTGAATATTTACAAGGTCCTAAGTGTCCTATTTATAGTATCAAATCGACCATTCTAGAAGGCAAACTAAAGGACACAAACTACATGACAATTTCGGCCTAATGGGAATAAATGGGAACGGGTTCAGGTTTACTTGGTGACCAAGGGAGTTTCGATCAAACCAAGATAATGGGAAAGGTCTTGGATTTTCTTGGGGACAAAGAATGAATCTTTCACACTCCCTTTGTGGATTCCAAGTAGAAGAGTGGATGGATTTGTTTTCTCAAGACTTCATCTTCTTGGAACTAGTTTAGAAGCATCCATTCCTTTCACTTGTTTGATGAAGCATTTCGGCCAACTCTTCCTCTCCCTTTGGCCGACCTTGAAGTCTTCAATATAGCCAATTCATGAACTTGTTAGTTCATAAATTCTTCCTTGAAAGCCTCATCTTCTAGATGTCTGTTGTCCTTGCCACTTTGTCCTCCAACTCACGGCCTAGTCATTTATTTGGAAGACCTTTTGGATTAGTCACCTTATAGGAAGACTCTCGGCCTTGTCACCCTTTACATGGCCTATTAATTGTGTCCTAAGGTAGTTATTACAAGGCATACTATGTCCTACGGTAAGAGCTAAAATCTAAGCTAAGAAATAAATACAAGCTTAAAGAAAACAAGGTGGTCTCGGCCAAGACCAACAAGAAAGCCGAAAATACAATGTCTTCTTGAACCTTCACGTAACAACTCCAATTCCATTCCATTTTCCATGCCATATTAGGCATGTAAGTGTAGGTTGATGGGTCATCATTTCCATTCTTAGTAAAGCTCCTCTCGACTTATGTTGAGAGTTTAAGTTCGTAGGCTTTCTTTCATCAATCTCCCATTCTTTGAAAGAATTCATCCTCGAATTTGTGTCGCCTTCATCAACAAGTGTTGATCCAATATTTCCATCATTGGACAAGTCCGGAGGTTTCATCTTGTAAGAGCT
This sequence comes from Anisodus acutangulus, assembly GCA_029783415.1. Classification (NCBI taxonomy): domain Eukaryota; kingdom Viridiplantae; phylum Streptophyta; class Magnoliopsida; order Solanales; family Solanaceae; genus Anisodus; species Anisodus acutangulus. The sequence continues at coordinate 463,634 of CM056501.1, forward strand.
CTCTTCTAAACTTGCCAAATACGGATCCGAATACAAGATAATTGGTTTTGACTTATCATGATGTTCATGTTGGATCTCGGATTCCATAAGACATGCTGCCTTGCCATAGGTAGACGGATGACACGGTGCACCACTCACCTTTGTGTTAGAGAAAAATATGGCACATATACTTATTTCATGTTTGATGCTCAATGGCCTTTCACGACTTGGCACGGGTAGGATCGGGGCTTCACAAATCTCCAAGGCTTCAAGGAATTTTGTTGCTCCTCGGAACCATCCATACTCATCTTTTCTTATTAGTTCGCAGGTAGGGGAAGTAGTATCACAATAATTTTGCATGACATGATGAAATTAAGAAGCCAGGCCAAGGAAACTATTTGCCGCAATTATACCCATAGGCTCGGACCAACTTTGGATATACTCCATCTCGGGTTAGTTAGCGTAAGTGTCCTCGGATGATGTCAAGTGTCCCAAGGATGGATGTGATACCTTGTGTAAGAAAAGGTTTGGGGCGTCACACCATCCAAACGACATTACAAACTATTTTCTCATACCAAACTCAACCGCAAGGGTCATCTTCCGTGCATCTTCTTCTCGGGCTCCCCTTAGATGGTATTCTTTCCTTGAGTGAATATCGTAGAACCACTTGATCCCTCAAAAGAAAATTTTAGCCTAAAAAAAGAGAGCTTGCCTTTCACGATGTTGGCGATATCTTGGATGGTAATACAAGTGTGCCACTTCTCATGTTATTTTGGCACCAATAAGTCGTTCACCGTATACGGCTTAAAGTCCTTTTGGACAAGGCCCTTGCCTAGTGTTTCTTGCACGCGTTGTTTTACTCCCTTAGCAGTTTTCGGATTGTATTTGTAAGCTCGTTTATTGAGCAAAGAACCTCTCAAAAAGAAACCAAGAGCATGTTCAATGCTTTCCATCGGTGATGGTCCAGTTATAAACTCAAAAAGATATTTCGACATCGGCATAGGAATGGTGCACAGACTAGGGCTCGTTTGGATTTTTCCTACCAATTCTTGTTCTTGGCATCCATAGTCTTGGTGAGTAGACAATGATCTGCTTGAAAATAAATCAAGGGAAAGTTCACTATCTTCCGTTTGTAGTGTTCCGGATGCAACGTCATTCGGGAATTCCTTCACATCGGCAATTTCTACAAGTTTCACAATATTCTCTCTTTCCTTGCACGCCAATGAATCCATATGACTCCCCTTTTTGGATTCCTCTTCTACCCTTCGTGAATTAAGTAGTCGGGTCTTGGCTTCACTCTTCTTTGCACGTCGGGTTCTCAAGTCCTTCACCTCACTAGGTGTTGGCACTAGTCGAATTTTCTTATCATGTTTCCGAAGGAATAAGTATTCATTCTTTCATCATGTTGTGCATTCGTGTCAAGTGGCCGATTATTCCCCCAATAAAATATGACATGCATCCATAGGGAGGATGTCACACCATAGTTTATCTTCATATGTTCCAATCCAAAATTTAACAAGAGTTTGTTTCACTACTCTTAGTCTTTCATCTTGGTTTAGCCGTTGGAGATCATATGGCTTCGGATGATTGCGGGTGGGTAATTTTAACTTGTCCACCATTTCGACGAAGGCCAAGTTGACACTACTGCTTCAGTAAATAATCAGGTTGCACACCTTGCCTTGTACTTTGCATCGAGTGTAAAAGGATTGTTCATCTTGTGTCTCCTTGTGTCCTTCAGCTTGAACACTCAACACATGTCGGAGAACAAATTTTTCACACATCTCCACAAGTGTAACATCTTCCTCCACAATTTCTTGATCATACAATGGATTACTAAATGAGGTATTGCCCTTTTCCTCAACATGATACAATGGATTATTAAAAAGGGTACGACCTTGTTTTTCCTCTCAGAATTCCTTGATTTTGATATTCTCTATAGAAAAGGAATTCCAACAACCGTGGTATTCTTTCTCTTCATACCTTGGATTGCTTTGCACAACCCTTGGATTAGTATTGTTACTCATGGCCTGATCCGCAAGTTCCATTTTCAAGGCTTGCACATGTTCCACAACTAACTCGGACATAACCCTCATATGTTCCTCGTTCATGTTAGCCATAGCGTTGTTGTGTGGGATAGGCATGCTTGGCTATAATACCAATATGATACAAGTAAGGAAGGGTGATTCTTGGTAAGTGGATCGGGTCTTGGTTATATTCGGGTTGGACACAAAAGGTGGTTATCAGATTCTTCATTTCTAGCCGGGCAGTTGGGTTTTGGTGGTTTAGATTAGTAGATTTAGGTAAAGTTGGGTCAAGGCGTTTTATGGGGGTGTCGTGGACACGTTGAGGGTTGTTTTGGTGATTGAAATTTGGTGGTTAAATAATGGAAAGGCCACGGAACAGACCAGAACCAGTGAGGTTCTCGGTAGGTGTGTTACGGTCGCGCAGCGTGATGTTGATGACTATTTCGGGTATTTGTATAGGGAAATGGACTTAGGCGTTTTGTGGGGTTGTCACGGATGGGTTGAGGGTCAGGATGATTCTTGGGAATTGGTGTTTTGATGATGGCAAGGTGATGAAACAGAACCAAAATAGTGAGGTCGTTAACAAGGTGTGTTATACGGACTGTTCGGTGTTGTCGGGATTGGACGGGACTTTGTGGGTTGTTTCGGCGGGGGACCTTTGATGGGGATGTTTATGGAGTCTTATAGGATGTGTTGGTAGAAAGAATGAAGTGGTTCGGACAAGGAATAAACACGGAATGTGAGATGCAAGTCCGAGTACACACCAAGTGTTGGAGGTTTGATTTGGTTAAGTGTTTGACTATAGAGCCAAATTAAAAAGAATTCGGGGGTTACGAATTTAGATTAGCTACTGCCAAAGAGGCCAAGAATGTTCGGTTGTTAAAGTTTAAGAGAGGTGCGGTCGATGAACCCAAGTATAGAGACACGGGAGTTTTACTTCCCGAGTCGACACCAATGATAAGGTGACCAATTCCACAAGGTCAAGACCGGGGTTTGCTAAGTGGAATTCTTGTGAACTAGCCAAGTGAGGGTGATAGGAAGCCTTTTTAGTAACCCGAAGCTTAAGCTAGGTTGGTCCACATTTCCAACGTTCACTTACCACTAAGGGGGTTCCTCGAGCTTGGTATTAATTAGGTCACACAGTCCTAACCAAGACTTACACTAAAGGGAAATCTTAGCTTGGGTTTAACTAGGTCACACAGTCCTAGCTTCAACATACACCAAGGGGTTTGCCTCACATAGAACCAACTAAGAACTTACAATCCCGGATTTAAAGACTTATAGAAATGAGTAAAACTCAAGTTTATATCTCAATCAACTCTGATTATTTACAAGGTCCTAAGGGTCTTATTTATAGTACCAAATGTACCATTCTAGAAGGCAAACTAAAGGACACAAACTACATGACAATTTTGGCCTAGTGGGAACAAATGGGAATGTATTCGGGTTTACTTGGTGACCAAGGGTGTTTCGACCAAACCAAGATAATAGGAAGGGTCTTGGCTTTTCTTGGGGACAAAGAATGAATATTTCACACTCACTTTGTGGATTCCAAGTAGAAGAGTGGATGAATTTGTTTTCTCAAGACTTCATCTTCTTGGAACTAGTTTAGAAGCATCCATTCCTTTCACTTGTTTGATGAAGCATTTCGGCCAACTCTTCCTCTGCCTTTGACCGACCTTGAAGTCTTCAATATAGCCAATTCATGAACTTGTTAGTTCATAAATTCTTCCTTGAAAGCCCTATCTTCTAGATGTCTGTTGTCCTTGCCACTTTGTCCTCCAACTCACGGCCTAGTCATCCCTTTGGAAGATCTTTTGGCTTAGTCACCTTATTGGAAGACTCTCGGCCTTGTCACCCTTTATATGGCCTATAAATTATGTCCTAAGGTAATTATTACACGACATACTATGTCCTAAGCTAAGAGCTAAAAGCTAAGATAAGAAATAATGACAAGCTAAAATAAAACAACATGGTCTCGACCAAGACCAATAAGAACGCCGAAAATACAATGTCTTCTTGAACCTTCACGTAACAACTCTAATTCCTTTCCATTTTCCATGCCATATTAGGCGTGTAACTGTAGGTTGACGGATCATTGTTGGCATTCTTAGTAAAGCTCCTCTCGACTCATGTTGAGAGTTTAAGTTCGTAGGCTTTCTTTCATCACTTGGGGCCCTTGAGTTATTTTTTGGGTATCGCGGTCACTAGTCATGCAGGTGGTCTATTTTTATCACAGTAAAAGTATGCCGCTGAGATCATTGAGAGAGCTGACATGTCATCTTGTAAGTCATCTTCTACTCTGGTGGATACGAAATCGAAGCTGAGTGAAATGTTTAGCACACCATATGAGGATCCCACCCACTATCGTAGTCTTGCAGGGGCTCTTCAGTATCTTACTTTCACGAGACCGGATATTACTTATGCAGTACAACATGTGTGTTTATTTATGCATGATCCACGGATTGAGAATATGAATGCGCTCAAACACATTGTACGATACATACAGGGCCCACTTGATTATGGATTGCATTTATATCCATCCTCCGTCTCTACTCTCGTGTCATATACAAATGTTGATTGGGGTGGATGTCCCGATACCAGTATTCAATATCTGGTTATTGTATGTTTCTTGGGGATAACTTGGTCTCTTGGTCACAAAATGCCAAGCTACTTTATCGCAATCCAGTGCGGAGGCCGAGTATCGAAGGGTAGCCAATGTGGTGTCTGAGTGATGTTGGTTGCGTAATCTTCTATTAGAGCTACACTTTCCTTGGACTACTGTGATAATGTTAGTGCAATTTATTTCTCTGGAAATCCGGTCCAACATCAGCGCACTAATCATATCGAGATGGATATACACTTTGTTCGAGAAAAGGTAGCTCGTGAACAAATACGCGTCCTCCATGTCCCTTCGCGATACCAAATTGCAGACATCATTACTAAGGGTATTCCCTTGGTTCTATTTAAAGATTTTAGGGATAGTCTCAGTGTACGACAACCGCCCGCTATGACAGTGGGGGTGTGAAAGACCGATATACACGGTCTTAATATCGTGTATATCATGGTCCGAATTGGTCTCCATAAATTGTAGAATTATTGTACAATTGTAATTATGGTATTAGTCTTGTATTAGAAAAGCTATTACAATTAGAGTATGAAAATGTAGAGTTATTTTCCATATTTAGGAATTGTGTTTGTATATATACCTCTCTTTATTAATGAAAATAATCGAGGAATTATTTCTTTCAATAACATCAACCACAACAACCACGTCTACGGCGATGATACTCAACAATAATTAAAAAAGGATAGCTCAGTGCACTGATCTCCCACTATACACGAGGTCCCAGAAAAAATCGAACCACATTGTATTATATTATATTAAAGTCTTATGTTGAGTTTTCTTGTAAGAGGGTGTTTCCACGCTTTCATCTTAATGGAAGCTTTTTTCACTTTTACCAGAACAATCTCTTTATTTTTTCTTTTCTAATCATAATAAATCTTTTCTTATATTCTGAGCTTCTACTGTCTTTTACTGCAGCTATGGAGTCTAGTTAAGCTGTTAGTACCTTTCACATATGCCCCTGCCTTTCTTGGAGGAGGTTTGTTGGGTTATATTATCTACGACTGTACCCATTACTACTTGCATCATGGAAAGCCATTGAAAGGAGTTTCCCATTCTCTCAAGGTACATCTTTAATCTTTTACTAGTAATATTTACACATATACATGATAAAATAAAATAGGGTAGTTTCATGTTAATTATCCTATCACTTATCTTACCTTATCCGATTATATTTTTAATTATTTAGTAGCATAAACATGATGAATACCATCAAGTGGTATAGTGGGATGGCCGGATCCCTTTTCACTCTCAATCAAAGGTCTTGAGTTCGATCATTGAAAATAGAGAACTTATTGGTAAGAAGCGGTTTACAGACCTTAGTGAGCTACACGACACGAATTCATATTTGTCGTGCCAGTGGATTTTCGTATACCGAAAGCCTAAACCAAAAAATGAAGTACATAAAAATGATAAATATGTACTTGTGGAGATGCACGTTCTTAATGTTATATTAGTAATGTATTAGCGAATATTCTCCGAATATTCTCTGTATATTTTGTAATTATGATAGATATACATTTAAGGTAACTTAGGATTCTAATTGTATTAGGAATCAACCTTTGTAAGGTAAGTTAGGATTCGTACCATATTAGGAATCAACCTTTGTACAGCTATATATATTGTGAATAATGAAAGGAATCCCCAAGGGAAATTATTCTATCTTTCATGGTATCAAGAGCCTAAAACCTAAATCCTCATTCCCGGCCGAAATTTTTTTTCTGCTTTCACAAAAAAAAAAAAAAAAAATTCTGGTTTCTTCCTCCATATTTCGGCCAAACCAGAAAATTCCCTTCCCTCGACAGGCGGCAACCATGTCTTCCCTCACAAATTTCGTTTCATCCACTGGCACACTTGAAAACCCCTCTCAACGTTCAGTATCTTCTTTTCATCCGGCATTCGCCGTTAACAACATCAAGAATTTTATCCCTATAATTCTTGACCAAGAAGACTGTCAATATTCCATGTGGATGGAACTATTCTACATTCATGCATGTGCATACAACGTGCTCGATCACATTGACGAATCTGTTCCTCGTCCACCGATGTTACTGGACTCAATCTGGCGTCGTCTTGACGCCATCGTCAAACAATGGATCTACGGCACCATCTCCAAAGATATGTTATGCACTATCATGAAAACAAAGCTACGACACGTGAACTTTGGGTCCGCTAGAAGAAATCTTTCAGACAATAAAAATACTCATTTGTGTATTTGGAAGAGCAATTCAACAATACCCGCCTGAGAATTTTAACAACATGTCCGAATATTGTAAGCAATCAAACTCATAACCGATCAACTATCCAACGTCGGGACTTCGCTTTGAAACCAAGATGGTGCTTCAACTTGTTGCGGGTTTACCGAAGGTGACTATGACACACTCGCAACAATGATTCAACAAGCCGACCCTCTCCCAAGTTTCAACAAGGCACGTTCACAACTATTGTTGGAAGAAACTAGACGTGCTAAACAAGAGGAACATAATCAAAAGGCGTTAGCCGATTGACGGGATGGCAACATCTGCGCCAGAAGAACCACCATCACAAAGATGTTCAAAGAAGAAGCAGAAGACCACCTGGTTGCGATCCACCAAGAAGAAGAAGAATAAAGAATCGCAGCGGAAGAAGAAGACTGGCGGCAGAAGAAAGAAGAAGAAGAATAAAGAAGAAGAAGAAGAATGCAGCGGCAGAAGAAGAACACTGCAGCGGCGGCGGCAAGAATCGCAGCGGCCCAAAGGGCCTGGCCCCCGACCGATTTGGGCCAGGCTACACCACCGTGAACCTTCAACAGCCCGACGACAATTGGTACATGGACACCGGAGCCACATCTCACCTCACCCGGCCGTCGGGTAACCTATCTCAACTACGCTTGTTAAAGTGTCCTCAATTTATTACTGTCGGCAATGGTCATCGCATTCCAATTGAAGGTTACGGTAAAACACACACCAAACATACACACTCGCCTTTCTCCCTAAACCACATCCTATACACACCTAACATCATTAAAAACTTAATCTCTGTTAGAAAATTCACTAGCAATAGTGCAGTAATGCAGCCGAATTTGACCCTTTTGGTTTTTCTGTGAAAGAACTCAATACGGGGAAAATTCTTACACGCCACAATAGTGTGGGAGACCTCTACCCATTCACTCAATCTTCCGCTGTCAGACCGCAAACACCTCTATCCCTTGTGGCAATCTCTCCCTCCACTTGGCACAGCAGACTCGGACACCCCGGAGACCCAGTTTTTACTTTTCTTAGGACTTCTAAGCGTATTCAATGTAATAATGGAAAAATTGCCCAACACTGTTTTTCTTGTCCACTAGGCAAACATACTCGTCTTCCATTTATGTCATCAAACAGTGTTACTTTTTCTCCCTTTGATATTGTTCATGCTGATTTGTGGACATCTCCGATTGTTAGCTCTTTGGGTCATAAATTCTATCTAGTATTCTTGGATGATTTTTCACATTTTGTCTGGATTTACCCACTGAAATTCAAATCTGAAGTTTTTACAAAATTCCTCGAGTTTCACAAATTCATTAAAACACAATTTGAAAAATCTATCAAATCATTCCAATGTGATAATGGACGTGAATTTAATAACTCGACATTTCACAATTTCTGTTCTAAACAAGGTATGATTTTCCGTTTTTCTTGTCCCTATACTTCTTCCCAAAACGGAAAGGCTGAAAGAATTATACGTACCATCAATAACATGGTTCGCACACTTCTGTTTCATGCCTGCCTACCACCGCCTTTTTGGGTCTATGCTGTCAAAATGGTAGAATCCTTTCTTAATATTTTACCAACTAACACACTCCAAAACAAGACCCCTACCGAAATCTTATACCGTAGGCTACCATCATATGATCACCTACGTATTTTTGGATGCTTATGCTACCCCAACATGGCCTCCATTGCACCTCACAAACTTGCACCTCGCACTCTGCCATGTGTCTTCCTTGGTCTATCTCCTAATCATCGGGGCTACTTGTGCTATGACATTTCTACTTGCAAAATCATCGTCTCCCGTCACGTCACCTTTGATGAGACAACCTTTCCTTTTTCAAATCTCCGGAAATTTCAGACCACCGATTACATCTTTCTCGATGAACCAAGTCTGTCCCAGATCATCTAAAATCTATACCAACAGCAGCCCACTGTTCCGACAGTCTCTCCACTCGTCTCAAGACCACCCCAACAGCTCCTCGCTTCACCCCTACAACCCCCCGAGTCACCGTAAACTGGCCCATTGAATCACGCCGCCACCGTCCGTAACTGGACTGACCAAAGAACCTCCCAGCCCCGATCCACCACCACTGCCGCCTCATCGTATGGAGACTCGTGCACAACACGGGATCTTCAAACCCAAGGTTCACTTCAATCTCTCCACACAAACCTTATCACCCATTCCAAAAAATCCAAAACTAGCAAAACTGGACCCAAATTGGAATGCGGCCATGTGCGAGGAATTTAACGCTTTAACCAAGCAGAACACTTGGGATTTGGTACCTAGACCCGAAGGTGTGAATATTATCCGGTGTATGTGGCTATTTCGGCACAAGTTCAGAGACAGTGGTGACTTAGAGAGGTATAAGACAAGACTAGTCGCCAATGACACTAATCAGCAGGAGGGTATTGATTGTGGTGAGACATTCAGTCCGGTTGTTAAACCGACCACTATTCGGACTGTTCTCAGTATTGCTATGGGCATGCATTGGCCAATTCATTAGCTTGATGTCAAGAATGCATTCCTTCATGGGGATTTGAAAGAGACTGTGTACATGCATCAGCCTCCTGGCTTTGTTCATCCGGCGACTCCAGATTTGTGTGTCGTCTCAGAAAGTCATTGTATGGACTGAAACAGGCACCCCGCGCTTGGTATGATCGTTTTGCCAGGTATATTTTGCAGATTGGTTTTGTATGTAGCAGGTGTGATAACTCTCTCTTCACTTTTCACCGAGGTAGCAGCACTGCATATTTGCTATTATATGTCGATGACATTGTTCTTACTGCCTCATCTGACGGTTTGAAAAATAAAATCATTGCTCTACTCAAAACTGAATTTGCTATGACTGACTTGGGCAAGCTAAGTTATTTTTTGGGTATATTGGTAACCAGATCTGCAGCCACTATGTTCTTATGTCAGCGTAAGTATGCAGAAGAGATAGTATACAGGGACAAGATGGCAAATTGTAAAATTATGCCAACTCCGGTGGACTCCAAATCCAAGCTTAGTGCCAATGACGGTGCGCCAGTTTCTGATCCCACTCTATATCGGAGTCTAGCAGGTGCTCTTCAGTATCTTACATTCACTAGGCCTGATATTACATATGCCGTTCAGCAGGTGTGTCTGTTCATGCACGACCCCCGAGAGTCCCATTTTGCCGCCCTCAAACGTATTATCAGATACGTTAAGGGCACACTAGACTTTGGATTACACTTATACCCCTCTACCCCAACCAAGTTACTTTCCTACACGGATGCAGATTGGGCAGGATACCCAGACACACGTCGCTCCACCTCAGGGTACTGTGTATTTCTAGGGGATAATCTTATCTCATGGTCCGCCAAGAGGCAGGCCACACTATCCCGTTCGAGTGCTGAAGCAGAATATCGCGGTGTTGCTAATGTAGTTGCTGAGATCTGTTGGCTCCGAAATCTTCTTTTAGAGCTCCAGTGTCCACTCCGCAAGGAGTCTATAGTCTATTGTGACAACATATCTGCCATCTATATGTCTCATAATCCGGTCCATCATCAGCGGACTAATCATATTGAGATGGATATCCACTTTGTGCGAGAGAAGGTTGCCCGTGGTCAGGTCAAAATTTTACACGTGCCTTCCTCTTATCAGTATGCAGACATCTTCACAAAGGGACTACCGCGACAACTCTTCACCGACTTCCGATCCAGCCTTAGCGTTCGGCCTCCTCCCGCTCCGTCTGAGGGGGAGTATTAGCGAATATTCTCCGAATATTCTCTGTATATTTTGTAATTATGATAGATGTATATTTAAGGTAACTTAGGATTCTAATTGTATTAGGAATCAACCTTTGTAAGGTAAGTTAGGATTCGTACCATATTAGGAATCAACCTTTGTACAGCTATATATATTGTGAATAATGAAAGGAATCCCCAAGGGAAATTATTCTATCTTTCATAATGTGTTGTCCATTATTATTATCTTTTTTCCTTTTCTTGGTATTCTGTATTTTGCAAAACCCACGTTGTGAGATTTTTACTGGATCTTGATGTTGTTGTTGTTGGTATTTTGTATTACAGAGATATCATATGGACCATCATTTCAAAGTTCAAGATAAGGGATATGGAATCACTTCAGACTTTGGGACACTACCTCCAAAACCTAGCAAGAAAATTGGATGAATTAAAAGGGAGAAGTTTCTCATGAGCTGCAAACTTTTGTTCTTTGGAGTCTTAGCTGGAAAGCGAAAAAAATTAATGCTGGCTGTGTAAAAAATATAAATATGAAAATTGCTCTGTCAATATGACTAATCCTCCTGACAGTATATGTTTGGTTCTCAGTTTGTTTTTTCTTTTTCTTGGGTCAAATTTGTAGCCTATTTTCTGCTGTTTTTCTTTTTTGTTCATTCCGTCTATAATTTCTCTCTATTTTTGGTTTTTAAGTCTTTAGGAAATCTTTCTCGCGATGAAAATCCATTAGGGTGACATTTAATGTGGTTCACATTGTAAATTAGTGTTTCTTCAAGTCGTACTTTGAGAAAGAACGATATAATTGGAGAGTATGTATAGTTTATCATCTTATTTTGAATGCCTCTTATGTTTCCTTTTCCCAATTAGATTGTTATTTGCATGCATAAAAATAATTCAAGTCTTTTCCGACTTGTTTTGATAATAATTTTCAATATTATGCAAATTGATAGGTCACGTGGTAGAGTTTCTCGTCGTGTCTAGTGATTTTAAATTCCTTTAAAATATAAATCGCATCATATAATTATCACTATCATTATGGATTATAAAAAACCAAACTTGTATTATTTTCAATTATAACCTACTTTATATGGTAGGTAATTAAATCTAAAACTACTTTAGTAGTCTCTCTCGAAGAAAATAGTTGAAGACAAGAAGAAATGTAGCAATGTGATTTTCCAGTCATTAGGCGTTGTTAGGGTATTATTAATAAATTGAAATATTTGTCCCCAAAAGATTGGGCCATGAAAAATCGACCAGAAACGAATAAAGGAGTTGAACAAGAATTTTAAAAGTCTTCCAACATGATCATAAAAACACAAACTCCTTGTATCATACTCTCCCTTCATAGCATCTTATTTAGGTTGTCTCTAATACTAATGTCTACCATGATCATAGTCCTAAAACTTGAATAAATTACCATGTATCTAAAATAGAAGGGGAGCCTTGGAGTAGCTAATAAAGTTGTTGTCATGTGATCAGGAGATCACGAGTTCAAGCCCTGAAAACAACATTTTACAGAAATACAGGGTAAGATTGCGTACAATAGACCCTTGTGGCCTGACCTTTCCTCGAATCTAGTGCATAGCGGGAGCTTAGTCTGCCTTCTTTTTTTTGGTAAATTTCTAAAGAGATAGTCTTATCAACGTCTAAATAAAGACTGGAAAATTTCTTTTTTTAAAAGAAATTCTTCTAATTATACATAAGGGAAGGTGAAGGGCGAACATAGGAGGGGATTACAAGATGGGGAATTGAACCTTGACCAACAAGCTGAAAGTTCAAGCACCAATTGGACTACTAAGATACCCGAAAATTTATTCATCCAACTCTTATAAGGAGGTAACTTCGGGAAAGGGGTACTAGTGCTAGTTTCTCTAGAAAAATGAAATGAAATAAACAGAACTTCCCTACATATATTAACCGTGTATATTTTTCCAAAGTACAATAGACGATGCTAACTTACCCAACACGCAGTCTGATGAGAAACCTAAATAGTGTACAACCTAGATGGACACATGAGCACAATGTTTTGCAACTAGGTTATGTAACCCTTGCATAAGTCAGGCACATAGCTGAGATGCCACTTTGCCGTCAAGAATGTAGAAGAAATGTGACAGCAGATGAAAGAATGTAAGGATAAAAGAAAGATGTTTACCCTTTCTACTTAATAATGCTATAAAATGTGATTCCCATCTTTGAAAAGATCTACTCTTGGCTGATTTAGATTGTTGTAGCTTTTTTCCGGTGAAAATGACTCTAACCAAAAAATCAATTAGAGATTTATTTTAATACAGTTTGAAGACAAGTGGGTTGTATCTGATCCGGAAAACTCCTTTACGAGTCCAGTTAAGTTGATAAATAGTCACAACGGTTAGTAAAAATGTACGATGACAAGCAAGAAATGATTCAAGTAAAATGTAAGCAAAACAATTTATATTCTTTTGTATATTTCTTAGAGAGAAAAAGAGAGCTAGAGTTACAAAGTGTGAGCAAGATGCCCTTCCTTCACTCCTAAGCTACCCTTATATAAACCAAAGTTGGACTTTTTAACCCCCAAAGTACGGGTAATGTGACATCTCTGTAGCTTCAATGTTCGTGTATGATGCGACATTTTGATAGAAACTGACATATATGACTCGGGTTGGTAGGAGCGGGGAATAGCTATAGAGATCTACCAGATCCTCCGAGCCCCCGGTCACATGAACTCCCCCGGGTGTTCTTTATAGCTAGTACAAATAGTCCCTCACTTTTCGGGACAACCATGGAATGAGCCCGGGAAGTGGAAGAATCCGCTTCCTTTCAAACTTTACGCGAGAACCTAACGAAACATCGCCACTCTTCCCACAATTAGAAATCCTGTCAGGGTAGAATTTACACCCTTTCGCTCATTTAGCGGTGTCTCTTCAGAGGCAACGATTGACATTTGCAGACCAGGCATGCCGCTTCACTATCCAAGGCTAATGATTTACCCTATTGGCTATTTAAGCCAATAATCCATTTGCAGAACAGGTATGCCGCTTCACTATCCTGCGCTCATCCAAGAACATTGAAACGACATGGAGAGGTATCTCCATAGATCTGGAGGGTTAAGAGCTATAGTGAGTTTTTAGAAGGCTCTTTTTTTCTATAATATAGTTTCTTTGCTAGCCATTATTTTTGTGATGCGACTGTGATTTCTCCTATATCTACAAGGCCTTATTTCTTGAGGATCTTCCTCCTAGAGGGCTCTCTCCATAGAGGATGCTCTTTCTCATATTTCGCGAGCAATTGCCGAAGCCTGAAGCAACCAGAAGCACGAGCCCCCGAATGATATCGGTGCTTCCTCCTCGAAGGGGAAGGGGGGAGGGGGGAGGGGGGATGGGGAGGGATTGGTTCCTGAGTTAGGATGCGTCGCCTATTCCCAGGTTATTTGAGGGAGGCTATGTAGAGTGTGGTGCATATTATTGAAAATGAAGGAGAAAACATTAATACTGAGGGAGTGAGAGGTCCTTTTCCAGATGCTGCTATGGGTCTGGGAGGCCCTCTGGTGCCTACTTTCCCAGGAGGTGGTGAGAACCAGCTGATGATGCTAGAGTTGGTGAGGAGCAACCTAATGAAATAGAAGGTGGTGAGAACTTACCGGACGATGCGAGAGTTATCCCTTCAGCCCCCCGCCACCTTCTGATAGCCTCGACCATGGTCTGAAAGCTCTCTTTTCTCATTTGGCTGACATGTTTCTCTAGGTAAGACGAAAGATCCTCCTCTCATCATCATTGTTTCTGCGGAGTGAGCCTGTGTTCTAAGGCCGCTTAGTTTCTTTTCTTCTTACTTAGGGTGATGCTTCCGCTTCCTCAGCCATTGAGTTGGTCAGGAATATGCCCTCTTCTTCCCCTCATGAGTTAGATAGGCGGATGGTTGAGAATTAGCTCATCCGGGATGACCTATCTATGCTTCAATTAGAAAACAAAGATTATCAAGCCTTGAGGGCCGCTTTAGGATTGCAATGGGAGGAGGCTAGGCAGGCCCTAACAAATAGGGAGGATACTTTCTGGCACCTCACCACATCCCACCAATTGCTGCAAGAGAGGTTGGCTTGGGTGCAGGCAAAGCGAGATGCTGCCCGGGTATAGGTGTAGGCATTGGAGGCCTCTCATGCTCAGCTGAGGGGTCGTAACTAATGCTTTGGACTTCACTGGGAGTTGATCAGAATAGGGCCACGCTGCTCTGAGACTATGCCGTCCTTCATACCCGCTCCGAGGTTCTCCAGGGGGTGAATGAAGGTTGGATCGACGTCTCATCAGCTTTAATAGTTGCGAAAGTAGATTTGGGTGCTACTAAAATGGATTTGGAAATGATCTCTGGATGAGACACCCTCTTATTCTGATGCTTCTACCAGCTCCTCGAGTGATGAATATGTTCCCCCTGCTTAGTTATGTCAGTTTTTTATGGGTCTGAGTGCCCTTTTGAAATATTTTGGACTGCGTTCCCCTTATGTTTATTTCATTCTACCCTCTTTATCAGATATTTGGGGTCTTTGTACCCTTTTTATGTTTTTCCTGAGTCTTTGTGCTCTTTTATTTTTAAATGATAAATGACATCCCATGTTTTCTCTCATCCTTGAGTTTATTTTTACACTTTGACATGCGTTTTGTTTGCAACAATTGCGGTTGTGAATAATCTATTCGCTTTTTATTTAACACTTAACCATCAAGGCGTGACCACTATGCATGTCTTCCAATTCTTTGTTCATATTTGGCTGTTGGTGTTTAAGTTAAGAAGTTTTGACTGTTGTATGCTTCTTTTCTTTTGCGTTTTGTACTTGAGGTCATCATTATTAACTCAATCCAGGCATGTCACTTCTGAAAACACTTTTTGCGATATGGGAATTTCTTATTAATCATTTAATTCGCAATAAAAGAGGGCCCTTTAATTTCGGTGTTGATGAAGAGGACGTCTTGACCTCATTTAATGGCGCAAAGGTTCATTTAATCCTCATTTAAGGCTCTAAGGCCGTGTTGTGTGTTAGAAGCAGTTTTACGGGGTTGAGTCCGATTTTGCCCCAAACATTTTTAGTTAAAAAAGATGTCTTGTTGACAAATATTGAGGAATAAATGAGACCCTTTAGGAATTTTTACATAATCTTGATAAGATGTACAAAAGAGGGAACTGCGCGCACATGTTGATCAATAGTCCCGACATGCATGAATATGTCTTAAAGAAGATTTGTGGTCGACAACCTTACTAATTTCCTGGAACCTCTCCTCTCCCTCCAGCACTCGAATGCGATGTCCTGAAGAGTAAAGTGTCGGGTCATAACATTTCGGCTGACTTTCCCTAAAATTCCAGCGTGGCATTGGTAAAGTGTGATACACTTTTGGATTGTAACATCATTAAAAACCTTGCCGGGAAAACCCATTTGGGACAAAACCTTGGTCAAGGAAAATAGTGCAATGAGTATCTCTGGTTTCCCTTTTTGTGATCGAAGATGCTCTTCTGGGGGTAGTCCCTGTCAGGAAGAGAAACGGGTTAGCAAAGGATAAATAATGTAGAAATATGATCATACCTATTGCCCTTTCAGATGTAAAATCTATTTAAGTGGATGACGTTCCAGCTATTTTGTAGCTCCTTTATGTGTTCATCTTTGATCCAGTAAGATCCCTTGCTTGTGACCCCCACGACATGGTACGTACCTTCCTATTTAGCCCCCAACTTCCCTGCGCAGGCATCCCAGGTTGGGAGCGTAATATTTCGGAGAACGTAGTCTCCAATCTTGAAGTGCCTCAAATTTGTTTTTCTATTAAAATATCTTTCGACCCTTTCCTTTTGTGCCACTAACCGTGTGAGGGCCAACTCTCTACGCTCCTCTAACAGCTCCAGCCCGACCACTATGGCTTCTTTATTGGACTCCTCTGTGGTTTACATGTATCGAAGGCTAGGATCTCCAATTTCCACAGGTATTAGGGCTTCAACCTCGTATACTAGGGAAAACGGAGTCTCTCCGGTGCTTGTCTTGGTTGTAGTTCTATAGGCCCATACTATCCTAGGCAATTCCTCTGGCCATCTTCCCTTGGTGTCCTCTAGATTCTTCTTGATTTTCTAGATCAAAATTTTATTGGTTGACTCTATTTGTCTATTTGCACGCGGGTGGTATGAAAAGGCTATTCACTTGATTTTCAACTCTTCCAGGAACTTGGTGACCTTTCCCAATGAACTGGCGACTATTATCATAGGTTATTTCCTTTGGAACCCCGAACCTGCATATGATGTGATCCCAGATGAAGTCTATCACCTCCTTCTCCCGGAACTTTATGTATGCTTTCGCCTCCACCCACTTTGAGAAATAGTCTTTTAGTACCAATATGAATCTCACCTTCCCCACTTCTCTTGGCAGCGGTCCCACAATATCCATTCCATATTTTAAGGATGGCCATGGGGATACTACATAGTAGAGTAATTCGGCAGGCTGATGCATCATAGAGGAATGTTGTTGAGACTTGTCACATTTTAGAACAAAGGCCTTGTAGTCTTCCTCCATTCGGGACCAATAGTATCCAACCCTTATTATCGTCCTGAATAATGGGTCATACTCGAAATGATTCTCGCAACTACCTTCATGTATTTCCCTCATCACGTATACTGCCTCCATTTGTCCTAAATATTTAGCTAGGGGGACGAGGTAAGACCTTCGATATAACTCTACTTCATGTATGCAATATCCCACAACTTTAATTATCATGGCTCGTGTGGCTTTGCTATCTTCAGGAAGAGTCCCATTTGCAGATAATTCATGATGTCATTCCGCTAGTCCTATGTCAAAATAGTGGATTTTACTTTGTGCACGCTAGGTACATGACGGAATGCAAGAGATGAACTATGGATCTAACTCTGCTCCAGTTGTCCCAGATGAAGAACCCAAGTTTGACAAGGCATCAACTTTAGTGTTCATATCTTGAGGAATCTGAATATCTTTCCATCATCTAAAATGAGCCAATAATGTCATGATTCTGCTTATATACTCCCGCATTCAGCCATCTTTGGCCTCGTACTTGCCGAAAATCTGATTTATGATTAGTTGGGAGTCACTCTTCAACTCTACATTCTCAGTCCTGAGCCCTCGAGCCAACTTCAAACCTGCGATTGCGGCCTCATACATGGCCTCATTATTAGTTAAAGATAAATATTTAATAGCTTGCTTTATTGTTTCCCCTGATGAGGTAATCAAGACAATCCCCAACCCTGTTCCTTTTTCGGTAATTAGCAGCTCTGTCCGTATACAGGCCCATTCTCCGAAAGCGGCCTCAGATTCCCACACTGCTACTTTTTTAGCAAAGGGAATCATTCCCAGACTATAGTCGGCCACGAAGTGCGCTAAGACTTAGACTTATGGTAGTCCAGGGCTGATAAGTAATATCGTATCCATATATTTCAATTGACCAATTTGCTAACCTGCCTGAAAGCTCGGGTTTGTGCAAGATGTTCCTCAAGGGGAATGTTGTTACTACAAATATCGGATGACATTAAAAATATGGTCTTAGTTTTTGGGCCGCGACTACTAGAGCCAGGGCCAATTTTTCAAGATGCGGATAATGGGTTTTGGCCTGAGATAAAGTCTTACTGGTATAATAGACAGGTGATTGCATACCTTTTTCTTCTTGGATCAGCACAACACTTACTGTAGTCTCATAAATAGACAAATAGGTTACCAGGGACTCCCCTACCTCTGGTTTCGCGAGCAACGGCTGGTTTGATAGGTATATTTTAAAGTGTCTCAGTGCCTGTTGGCATTTTAGGGTCCACTTAAAGTCTTTTTTCTTTTTCAGCACGCTGAAGAACTTCTGCCAGCGTTTGGATGACCTTAATATGAATCTCTCTAGAGAAATTGTGTCAGTCGCTGTACCTCTATAGAATTAACAAACACGTTCGATTTTTGATCAATCGCTCGGATGTAGTCCGAGTTGGCCTCGATGCCTCTATACACTATGAACCCCAAAAAATTTCCGGAGACCACTTCAAAAACACACTTCTCCGGATTCAACTTCAGGTTGTATTTGTGAAGAACATCAAATATTTCTTGCAAATGTCTTATATGTTCCTCTATTTCTAGGGACTTAATGATCATGTCATCCAAATAAACCTCCACACTTTAACCTAACTGATATTGGAACATCCGATTAGTCAACTGGTTGAAGGAGGTCTCTACATTCTTCAAGCAAAGGGCATGTCATTATAGCAGTAGGTCCCATGCTCTATGATGAATGAACTCTTTTCCTGGTCCGACGGGTCCAACCGAATTTGGTCGAACCCTTAGAAAACATCTAGGAAGTTGAGTAATTCATGCCCAGCCACTGAATCGACAATGTTGTCTAAGTGGGGCATGGGGTACGAGCTCCTCAGGAATGCCTTACTCAGGTCTTTTAAGTATAAACACATTTGAAAAGTATTAGGCTTTTTAGGGAGTACCACTACATTAGCTAGCCAATCAGGATACTTCACCTCTCAAACAACTCCTAGCTTGATGACCTAGGCTACTTCCTCCTTGACAAATCGAATGTGTTCCGCCGATACCGGATGCCTTTTTTTCTTAATGAAATGACAATCTAGGTTTACACTCAACTTATAGATGGCCAACTCCGGAGGAACACCTGTAATATCCAATCTCGACCAAGTGAAGCTACCTATGTTATCTGTTAAAACTTTAAGTATCTTTCCCTAGAACTCTAGGTCCAGGCCCGAGCCAAGGTATACATGATCCTTAGGAAGGTCCGGACAGCAAGCGTCTAGCTCAAGTTCCTCTACCGTGGTCCTCCCTACGTCTATTAATTCTGGAGCAATAAATCCCCTTGGTATCCAGTCCTGTAATTCCTCCGAGGATGGGTTCTTAGCTTGCTCTCTTTTGCATTCGGCCACTGGTTCGGTAGTGGGGTCGGACCTCATTAATTGCAAGTGGCCATTCCCGGCCTGTTCGTCTTTATTGGTCACCAGAGTCATGTTCCCCTGATCATGTTCTAAGTCTCCTTGGATTTCAATGATGCCCTACGGAGTTGAAAATTTCATGACCTGATGAAAAGTAAAGGGGATCGCCTTCATGGGATGTAGCCAAGTCCTCCTTATCACCAATTTGAAGGGAATATCTTTCTCAAGGACATCAAATAAGGCTTTCAAAGTGACCCCTTCCACATCAGTGGTCAAATTGATTTGTCCCTAGGTTATTTCGCTCGATAGGTTGAATCTGGTCAATATTTTGATCAATGAGATCACCTATTATGTCAGCTACATCTCCTTGATAATGGCAAAGTTGCACTACATTTACATCACTCCTAGATCAACAAGTACATGTTTAATGTTAAAATTAAATATTTGGAGAGATATTACCCATACATCGGTGTGTGGGCCCCCGATGCTTCTCTTTTTCGCCTCATTGAATGTGATGGGATCTTTTGGATGATCTCTTACCCTTTTTCTAGAGGGGTAAGGCTCCTTGTCTATGGATCTTAGGATATCACTTCGACTATCTTCCCCTCAACGATCATGTTGATCGCGCCTGGAGGCGCTGAAGTCCTGGTCCCTTTCTCCCGGGCATATTTTGCCCTACTATTAAAGAATTCCTTCAGGTGTCCTCTTCTCAACAAGTCCGCCACCTCATAGCGTAAATGCTTGCAATATTTGATTGAGTGTCCCGGTATATCATGAAATTCACACCAAAATTCCACATTTCGCCTATCAGGGTTAGATCATGTTGCTATCGAAAATCTTGCTTTCTTCATGTTCTTCATTGCTATGACCAATTCCCCAACCTCTACATTGAATTTGTGAGACGCCATGCCCGATGGACCCGACTCATTTTATGACTTCTTGTATGGCATCTCCATGTCTTTCCTGGGTTGACTTTGGTCATACAGTAACCTATTTGTCCTTAGCTCACTCCTTGGAGCTTGTCTCACCCCAACCTTAGGAGGTGTGGCCGGCACCCGACATATGAACTGCTCGAGCTTACCACCTGTATATAATAACTTGAACATATAACCGTTATGGCCAACAAGACCTCAAAAGACAATCATACAGAAGACCTGACTATATGAACATGTACAAGTGAAAACCAAACCAATATGTACATATATCATAAGGCTGACAAGTCCATAACAAGTATACTAATAGATGACAAGGAGGCCGATAAGTCAATACAAAATAAATATACAATGACCACTAGTATGCAAGCATCTAAGAGTACCACAACATGTTATCAGGTTAGGACAGGGCCCAGCCATACCCAAAATAGCTATTAACATAAACAACAGTGCCTATTGACTCTATACAACAACTCCGGGGAAGTGGGGTGCGACAACCAATAGTTGAATCAGATAACTTATTGAGGAGGTGCATCCGTCTCTGCTGGCATGAAACACAGCGCCCCAGCAAAGGACGTTAGTACGAAAGAATTTACTGAATATGTAAGGCATATAAACATATAAATAAGATTGTAAGACAAGAGGATGGTACAGAAATCAACCTGAAACTCAAAACTGCCACTGAGGGCGTACAACCGACATACACACTAACCATATGCATAATAGTAAAAAAATAATTAGGCCACTCTATGGGGCCATATAATACATTGTCAAGCATCTTTGTGGGGCAAATCTCAACATAGCGTACCCGACCATAATAGGACTCGATAATATTGTACCCAACTGCAGTGGTGTGAACATATAAATGTCGTATCTGACCGACTATAGCGTGGCTCAGTAGAAAAAGATACGCACACACACACACACACACACACATATATATATATATATATATATAATGCATGAAGGACCTCAGAATATCGACATGAACAGGGCGGAGTGACCTAAGCTCATTAACCCCCACCTAACATTATGAAATTATGTACATCGCGACCGTTATAACCCAACAAGAGTCTCACGATCAATTGCATATCAAAATATCATAAGGTACGGAAAAGTGCTCCCGACAAGGGACAAATAAGGTTCGTATAACATTTCAAAGAAATTAGACAAACTATTATATTCAAGAATGAAATTTTCTTAACATATGTTTTACTTAAGATTATGCCAAAAGTAAGGGAGTGTAAGCCTTACATATCTTGTCACCTTAGCTATATGGATTCCACAAGCCCTCAGATACTGTACAAATGATTATCCACATTATACGAGTGATTTGCATCAATAACAATTACATAACTTATAAGAAAACTCACTCAACCATTTCATCGAACACTTTGCATGCATAGCGTTTACGTTACTAGTTATACTCAATATTTTACATGTATCAACACTACAAGATTCATACTAACTCTTCTCTACTTCCATATCTCAATTACAACTCAACAACTTCATACTACACTCTAGTTTACACAAAACAACCAAACAACATCATAATTTATCTTCAAGATCCCCAAGAACTTATCCTACATAATTTCCAACAAATTTCACTCTCTAATACTTGTGTAATCGTAATAATAAGAAGATGAAGGTAAAACTCACCTTAAATCACAAGAATTACTCCAAGTCCAAGATTGATTCACCAGTAAGAATTCTCTGAAATCAACATAATGAGGAGGAAGATGATATAACTATAACCACGGGATTCTTCACATCAGATTTCCATAGTTTACCTTTGATTTTTAGTTTAGCATAATAAGGGACCTTTTAGAGAGTATTTAGGGTTGTCTAGGATCTAGAAAATGAAAAATATGAAGCCCCAAGTCAAGAAAAATGAGTTATATAAGAAATAAAGCTTTTCATCGCCAAGATGTACTACCACATGTATGGTCCATAGAAAAATGTCCTATCCGTACATTATTCCATACTTCATTAGACAGAAATTCTCCAATTTCTCAAAACATGATACTGTACCCAAGTTTAAATGTACGGTACGTACATCCAACCGTACCCTTGCAATTTCATCGAAACTTGGCAAAATGTAACCTCTTTGATTCATTTAGTTTCCATGCTTCCTGACATCTGTATAAAAAAGTTTTCAACCATCATTATCCTTTCGTAAAGTCTCATACATTCTCTGTACACTTGAGTCAGTCGATTACATGACATAACATAAAACTAATATGTGTAACATCCTTCCCCACTTAGAAACATTCGTACTCGAATGTAGGGGTAACGTATCTTTAGGATCTTAACTCTTAAGTTTTTTCTAGAAAATTCGATAGAGTTAAGCAATCGAAGTGACCTAACCTAGCTCCATCTAGAAGGTTAGAATTTTCTGGGTCTATCTGCTCTTCAATACCTTTGCCTCAACTGGATGTCGAACCTTTGTATTTGGTACCAAAATGTGATTCTTGCATGATCGAATTTAAGACGGACTATAGGAAATCATTCTCAATGAGTGGAAAGGGTGCTTTTCTCTCTCCCCTGATGAGGATTCGGAAAATATCAGAACAATCTCCTCATGCAAACACCAATCTATATGTCTTTGCTACTTATCCTTTTTGACCTTTGTTAGTGAGGGTAAGCGGGCATACTTACTATCCCTTCTTCCAAGATCAATTACGAAAATGAGACCTCCCTTTCGATCCTATTTTATTTACCCACCTCTTTGGAAGACTCATATCCCACTCGAATTGGCCAAACCAGTAAGTCAAGGGGGTTAGAACCCCTATGAAGTTTAAAGTTAGAACTCAAGCGAGAGTCGTGGAATAATCATTCTATAAGCAAAAATCAAGGCTTTCTTAGTTGAAGAATAGTGACCATAAAACTACATTTTTTCATTCTTCAATTGCAGCAAGAAGGGGAAAGAGCCCTTTCTAGCTAAAATATTTTGGGTACGAGTTGAATTAGAGTACTTCAACTTGGAAGATGAAATCCTACCTTTTCTTTCTATGTAAATCTGGTAAAAAAGATCCCTTGCGGATTTATAAGATTGCTTAAAAATCCGAGAATTTTGTTCCCTCCAAGTTTTCCAAAAAAAGAAGTTTGATAATAGAGATAATGAGACCATGCCCTGGTTAATGGTGCATCACCTACTCAGCCTCATCATGCAAGGGCAAGGGGGATCCTCTGTCTATAAAGGTATTCAGAAAGTGCTTCAAAATCTGCTTAAGATAAGGGCAATGAGTGATAGTTGAAACCTTTTTTTCAAGTCTCGGGAGCCTAGTTACTTGTTTCCGACCATTTCCACTAAAGAAAAAGCCAATCCTGACAAAAGAAAGTCAAAACAAAAGGTAAGCGGTCAGACCTAGGGCATGTAGCATAGAAAAACCTTCGCCCTCAGCAAATGGCTTTCTGAAAGCTTCATTTGAAGTAGGTGCTTAAACAAATAATTTCAGTTCAACTAATTTTGGAAATGCTACCTCAATAGAAGGGGGCCTCTGGCATGGAAGATGCCTTATATAGATAGGGTATATAATACTACGATTGTATCTATTCCTTGAGATTCCCAATCATCTAGAAAAATTGTGATACGCGGAACCTTGGATCAACAATTCTCTAGTTTGAATTCCTACATTTAGTATTTAGTAGTTTCATTCAAAAACTAAACTTCATGCTTTTGATGCAACATCAGGTGTTCACTTGGAAAACCTTTTTATAGCTCCCCATTTCCCATGATATCCAATCCTAAAAATATGATGCTTTTGTTGTTCCATTGAGAAAGTAAAGCATACTCAATCAATTACAATTCCATTTCGTAAGACAAAGAGTCATGCACATGAGTTGAAAGCCACTTGACTCATTGGAGAGAAGGTGACTTTTGCCTATCTATAAGGATAATTGGAGTTGAAAGTAAGAGCTCTTGCTGGAATTCTTTCACCACCAGATATTGCATCAAGAGCTTCTATTGCATCAACTATTATTAAACACTACACAATTTCAAAAAAGAAATTGCTTGCCCAAGAGGGATGTTGTTGAATAGACGAATTCTTGACCTCCGGATTCTTCAGAGGAGGAAGGACGAAGAAGAGCATACTTGATATGATAGAAGGAGGATTTATTCTCTAATCTAACACCTATGTAGATTAAAGTAACATTTAGGCATCAGTGGAGGCGCTAAGCGCTAAAAGTGAAAAAACTTTGAAGCCAATCCAACAAAGCGAGAGTAACGGATTAGTGGGTGATATTTTACCCGATCTATCTAACATATTGATGTATTATGGAGACCGACTTCCTATGAGGGAAGAGAAAATTCACCATTCCTATAGATTATCAAATCCCTCTACCTTTATAAAAGATATCGAGCTTATATGTAAAGGAGAAAGGTACAAGTTCTGATTCAAAATGGAAGTTCTTATGCTATAAGAAATGGGATCAGGTCTGGGTAATAGAATGACTGTCAATGAGTGAAAGTGACTTGTCTCGTTGGGAATGGGAAAAAGTAAGTTTCGTGCCTATAGTCAGTCCTCCCTCTGCTAGCAATCCGGTCTCCAGTCGATGGTACTACAGTGTCATCCAGTGCACTTGACCACTGCGATCGATCTGATAAACCAAAGCATCATGGCCAACCAACCAACCCTTGAGAATGGAACAGAGATTGAATTCTTCACTCTTCTCTTTCAACCCTTGATCTTGCTTCGGCTTCGCTAGCAAAGCTGCCTAGTTAAACTTTGAACTTCCACCTTCAAGTAAGCACCTAACCTGAGGGACGGGACCTTCCTTCTCTTTTCTTTGTAATTGGACTTGCCCAAAAGAAAGAAAGCTTGGTGTGAGAACCCTCTAGATTAGGGAGATCCAAATAAGAGCTTCTTGCATATGAGTAGGAAAAGACCCTATCCGGTGTGAGAAAATCCCACTTGACTTTGGAATGACAACTTCCCTTAGCTTAGCCCTTTACGATCTTTTCCTCCTTATCACTGCCATTCATCGGATAAGACTACGTCACCTAAATCAAGAAAAAAGAGGAAGGCATTTCTCATTGTTGGCTAGCCTGGGCACCACACTAGATTTTGTATGAGATGGCGAGAATTCTTCAATAAAGGCATGGCTTAAGCCCAATTAGGATGGGAGTTTTTTCAACTACTATTAAAGCTCCTACAACCTTGAGGAATCGTGACTAGTCTAATAAGTTACTAGCCTAGTCCACTCGTCCACAGTAGACTTGCAAGAATAGCTACCACGATTTCTCTTGACATTCCTTTGCCAAATAAATCCCACATATGAAGCTCTCGAATTACGTACAAATCAATTAAATAAGCCAAACTAAGTCCTTCCTTCAAGAGAAAGAGATTGTCCCGCTATACCTATAATCCAGTTGCTGAATGATCTGTCTCAGAGAAGGACAACATCACATGACTTAGCTAAATGCCTTGTGAAGCGTGAACTTTGACAACCTTCTCCCTTTCTTTAATAAAGTATATAGAAAGTTATAGTTCATACTGTGAGAGAAGATTCTCCAAGACACCCGGAGTCGTTATCTTAAAGTCTAAGAAGGAGGGAAAAAAGTATCCCACCATGTGAGAAAAAAGGTATTTCTATACCTTTGGAAACATGCCTCTTCTTTACCTTAGCCAATAGGAGGAAACCATAGTGACAGTAGTAGAGAGAGAGAAAAGAGGATTATCCAGCCATGAGGGCTTAACTTAAAGGCAATGAGAGGAGTGCAAGCCACTTGACTCGTTGGAGAGGAGCCTCTTTGCCTACTTTTTGGGACATGTAAGACAGCCTAGCAGATCCTTTCGAATGTCCATCAAAGGTGATATGGGAAGAGGATTTCCGACATTCACCATAAAAAGGAAGGGTATACTTTTGTCCATGCCTCTTTCAAGTTCCTTATCGCCCATATGCCTCTTTTTGAAGAATAAGGGAGGATTAGGTGAACAATCTGAATACCTTTCTCTTCTTCTTTTAGATAATTCGACAATGTCAACTATTTCCATTAGGCTTGATTCCGTTTAACCATCAAGAAAGAAACAAGCTTTTTTTTACCGGGGTTCCCCCTCCTTGTAGGCGAGCCTCCTTTTCAGTCGCTCTTTCACTTTATTCGAGTTGAATGAAATCCTCCCTCTCACTTCATTCGAGATGAATTACATCCACTTTTTTATGGTAAAAATCAAATGGTAACGTGCTTGAAACATAAAGTTCGATGTGGGATAGGATCTAGCCTTTGGGCTTAGTTCAGAGTTATTCCTTTGGGCTTCTTCCAACATTAGGAAAACCTTTACGCGGGTATGAATCAAATAAAAAAGTGAATCTGGATCTGTCGCCACCTTCTATCCTTGGTTATGAGATTGTAATGATTTCTGCCCTCTTTCTCTTCAAATAAAACCGTCATACTAAAATTTATTACACTAAGAAACTTCAATTTTGTTGAAAGGAGGACATTATTGAAAAAGAGAAATCTATTGGTTACATCTCGCGTACTTGCCCATATTACAACTATGGGGTGACTCACTTTTGCTTATGCTGATTCCAAAGCTCCTCCTATTGCTCAAAGATCGGCAGCTGAGTCAACCCCTCATTCAGTAGGTTCATGAGCTGCCAAAAGCTAACTCTACGCTCGATAGCTATCGAATGTTGCTTTACTCCCCAACTCATTTAAGTCAACGATTCTATGGGTCATTCACTTGTTTACAAAACTGGGCTATGAAAATCATCGATAAAGAAAGAAATAGGACCTAGGGCGTGAAATAACTCTTAAAAACAATTTCTCTCAAGGTGTTCACTCAAACACAAAAATCATTTAACTAACCGGGTATTCACTTCTACTAGTATCGCCTACAACAGATTCAATAGCAGTGGATCTTGTTAAGACCACATCTTCCTTCAACAGCGGGGATAAGAGAAGAGCTAATGCTCTTACTATAGCACTAACCAAAAGAATACTATCGGCATCTCAGAGTAGAATGGATTCCCTTTCTTTTAGGAGATTCCTCTTTGGGCTCGGACACTTTTTCATTTACTATCGAGAAATGGATTCATGAATATTGAGGATCTCCACTTGACTTATAGCTGCGTAAGAAAAGCTAGTCAAATGAGCTGGATGAGGTCCCGCCTCAGATGTACTCTTTTGAGGGATGAGGAATCCACTTTTGTTTCTCTCCATGGAGAGAAACAAAAGGGCTATGAGAACTACATTTTGGTCTGATACCAAAACTATTTCCATCATTACCATAACCAAACTTAAAGTTGTAGTTATGAATTAATTTGACACTGGAGTAGTTACAGATCTGGCTAGGTTATATATCTACTCGTCCCTTATATGGATATCAATTTGAATGGAATGCTCGACTTTATTTATGGAAAAATAAAATAATGTTTGAATTTGACAATCGTTTGAAAGTAACAAACAGAAGGAATTTCATCTTTGTAAGAGGGATTGAGGGATCCAGTCACACTAGCTCAGGCGTAGTACCTGCAGATGCATAAGATGGAGAGGTGCCACATTCATTGTTGATGTAGGTTTAGAATTCCCTACTAGTTGATAAAGGGCTCAAGGCAGTGGTACAAGTATAAGTCTTGGCTATAGTGACGTCGAATGTTTGCTTTCTGATGCATAATTACCTTGCTTGCTTGCCCATCATAGGTCGTATTAACCCTATAATAAGTCTAAGCCAATCCAGGTCTTTTAATAATCCTAAACTTCCTCTCCTCCTTTCTTTCTAATGAACTTATGTAGATAGATAGTTATTCGATATCAATATCTCTTGCTCTAATGCGCTAGGGGTTATCCTCAACAAGTTTCAAAGTTATGCTAAAGGGAAATATTGACATGGTAGAAGGGATTGAGAGCCCTAAAAAGCCTAGAGCATTTCATGCTAGCAGTAGCATAATCCTTCCTCTCCCCAGTGTGAAGTTGTACCCCTTAAGATGGAGTGTCTGGTTCTTTAGGACTAGGAGCGCAACATTTGCTTTTGACAATCTAAATATACCCTCTAAATTAGCTGCATTGATTGCGTTATCGCCTAAATGAAGTTGTAAAGTACCTAGAGGAGCGTACATTTTCCTATCTATAGTAGGAGCATTAGATTATATGATTGATTTTTCCACAAAGGACTCAGAGATGAGGATCTTTATCCTTAACCTTCCAAGAGGTTTGTACCATCAAACTAAGATTTAATATAGGGTGAACGGATTGCTGAGCATAGATACTCTAACAAGGTATGTACACACCTTTGAAGAATTGACTATTCCAAGAAGTCCCCCAAGGCCAAGATGGACTTCATTTGGAGGAAGTCTCAACTGCTTAGGTTTAAGTTCTTTATGTAAAAGAGCCCCTTTAACATAGGGATCTAAAAGGTAAATCCCTTTCTAACCAAATGTCAAGAGGGTAAGACAATTTTGTGTACATTGCCCACAACCTATCGCTTCAGTCGAGTGACTTCACGCTATGTTCATGTATCAATCAAGTCAATTTTGTTCTTGTGGGAAAAGAAATAAATAGCAATTTGAGTCGGTCTGGAAATAATTCATCACATTTTCTCCTAGACTTTCTAGGTAATTCCATTTTTTTATTCAACAATGAGGCACTAGACACTCTGTATCTACTGCATGCACTTATTCCTATATACTTATGTTTATAATATATGTGCATATAGATATTTTTTTCATATAGTGAATAATTCTGGAATGAAATAAAAAAGGCTCTTTTAACTCAGTGGTAAGTAAGGCCATGGTAAGGCATAAGTTATTGGTTCAAATCCGATAAGTGGATTTGTAAAACTCCCATCTAGTATTCATATTTTAGGGGAGAATTGTATTTTTATTTGGTTTAAATTAACTAACTGAATAATACATTATCATTATACATAGTTATAAAGTTGAACATTTGTTTAGTCAATTTTCATTATTATGAATTTTTGAATAATGAAAATTCAATTCTTGAATCATCGAATATTCATATTTTCCATTATACCAACCAAACCCATTTGAAATCAACAAAAGAAAGAATAAGTGGACCTGACCTATTGAATAATGACTATGTCTGCTATTCAAATTTGATCTAGCATGAGCAGTTGATTTTTTGGAATTTCATTTTTTTGAATTTGATTTTTTGGACTCCACAAGAATCGATATTTCTGATGAAATCTTCTTGTTACTAGATTTTCTATAGGATAAATTATAGGCAAAAATTCATATTCCCTTCCTCTATAGAGAAACCTTTCAACCAAGTCACATCATAAGAGTCATTTATTATCTTTCTTTGAATCCAGATCAAAGATGAATTTCATAAATATTATATATTAATTTCTATCTAGATTATATATCTATAATATATTAAGTAGATTGTAGATTTCGATGTATATATATCAGATCGTGGATTCATGTACTAAATATTTCAAAATCATTGCATCCGGTATTTGGATTTTGATCAAACATTGTGATGAATAATAGATCCAAGAAAGAGACTTTCATTTCTAGTCTCCTATTTATAGATTTTCTAGAATTATCGATTTTCTAAAAGGAAAAATAGTAGATTTTCTCTTTTTCTAATAGATAAAAGTCTAAAAAGAAATATTCGATCGAACTGTCTTTTTTTTCTTCTATCCATGGAAAGATATACTTTAGGGTTTTAGATTGATTTATATGAAGTATGAAGGAAATGGACCATTTTGTCCTTGAACTGTTCTTTCAAAACAAGGGATTGATTGAATTGTCTTATTAGAACAATTCATGGTTCATATGCTTAGTCAGAAGGAATAATCAAATGGAGTTCATGGATTTACCTAGGTCAGTTTATGGGCTAATCAATAAAGGATATTGATCTTCGAAACCCATTGGAAAGGACAATGCAAGAGAAATCATACAAAAATGACTGAATCTTCGGACGCCCTGGAAAAAATATGAGATGCTCGAAAATGGTCGAAGTTGTTGAATAGGAGGATCAATATTACTATAGCCCTTGGTAAGTTTACCAAAGAGGAAAATGATTTATTTGATGTTTTTGTTGGCTAGTCCGATCTATTGCTCTTTCCTTGTGCCTATTTGTTGCAAGGGTTGGTTTACATATACAACCTTTGTAATTTCATGGTATATCCATGGACTGACCAGTTCTTATTTGGAAGGCTGCAATTTCTTAACTGCCGTGGTTTCTACTCCTGCTAATAGTTTAGCACATTCATTGTTGTTACTATGGGGTCCTGAACCACGAGGAGATTTTACTCGTTGGTGTCAATTAAGGGGTTTGTGGACTTTTGTTGCTCTCTTTGGAGATTTTGTCCTAATAGGTTTCATGCTGCGTCAATTCGAGCTTGCTCGATCTGTTCAATTGAGACCTTATAATGCAATCACATTCTCTGGTTCAATTGTTGTTTTAATTTATGTACTTCTGATTTATCCACTACGTCAGTCTGCTTGGTTCTTTGCACCTAATTTTGGTGTAGCAGCTATATTTTGATTCCCCATTTTTCAAGGGTTTCATAATTAGACATTGAACCCCTTTCTATGATGGGAGTTGCTGGTGTATTGGACACTGCTTTGATATGTGACATTCATGGTGCTACCATAGAAAAAACTTTATTTGAAGACGGTGATGGTGAAAATACATTTTGTGCTTTTAACCCAACTCAAGCTGAAGAAACTTATTCAATGGTCACTGCTAACCGCTTTTGGTCCCAAATCTTTTGGTCCCAAATCTTTTGGGTTGCTTTTTCCAATAAACGTTGGTTAAATTTCTTTATGTTATTTTTACCAGTAACCGGTTTATAGATGAGTGCTCTTGGGGTAGTTGGTCTGCCCTAAACGTACGTTCCTATGACTTCATTTCTCAGGAAATTCACGCAACGGAAGATCCTGAATCTGAGACTTTCTACATCAAAAATATTCTCTTGAATATAGGTATTCATGCTTGGATTGCGGCTTAAGATTAGCCTCATGAAAACCTTATATTCAATGAGGAGGTTCTACCAGTTGGAAAGTCTCTTTAATAGAACTTCAGCCTTAGTTGGTCATGACCAAGAAACCACTGCCTTCGCTTGGTGGGCCGGGAATGCCAGGCAACTCACTTTTTCCGGTAAAATACTAGAGGCTCATGTAGCCCATGGTGGATTAATCGTATTCTGGGCTGGAGCAATGAACCTATTTAAAGTGGCCCATTTCGTACCAGAGAAGCCTATGTATGAACAACGATTAATTTGACTTCCCCACATAGCTTCTCTAGGTTGGGGGGTCAAAAGTATATATATACTTTGTTTAAAGAAGGCCCTAACTTTTGAATGTGAATCAGACTAACGACTTGTTCATATTCATCTATTTTCAGGTACACACATTTTAGTATCAAGACTAGAATCTCCATGGATGGCCTTTGACTCTAAATGAAGGAATCTGAGCTTAATCAACATTGATAAGCTTTCCAGCTTGTGTAGGCAGTTGGCGGAACCTCTCAAAAGTGCCAAAAATCTCCTCCTAAATGGAATAGTTAGCTAGGCTATCTGCCACAACATTTCCTTCCATGTACACATGAGAATTTTTTTTATTTATCCCTCAACAATGTAATAATTTTCCTGACTATTGTATCAACAACTCAGGGTGCAGACAACTCTTGTATAATGATCAGTCTAGCAATGGTTGAATTAATCTCAATCACCACATTTGTGAAGCCTTTATGCACACAGATTTCAGCAGCTAACTGGATAACCATTATCTATGAATACATATTAATTTGAACAGCCAAAAATTGGGTAGCATCACACAAAAAATCACCAACATCACCACTCTTACCTGGATTACCTCTTGATGCACCATATGTGTTACATTTAATCCATTGTCCACTAGGGAATTCTAAACTTATTATTCTATAATGTAGCTTGGGGATGTATCTCTCCAACTCACTAACCAATTCAAGCCAATTAGCAGACAATAATTTTATCTTAGGAAACATGTACACCAGTAAATTGTGCAGAGTTGCCGAAACCTGAGAAATTAGTCTGTTCAATGACATATTACCACTATACTTTCTTATTTTCTTCTCTTCCATAGCTCCCAGACAACAACACAAGGCAATGCTTGATAGAAGGGCTTCAGATATACATTTGCAGGGTGTTTCCACCACCTTTGAAATGCCTGTTGTAAGCTAACACCATGTGTAAGACCTGTACCTAAGGAAAACTATTGTCATACATTATCAACACATTGACTCTTCAAAAAATGATACTGCATGGTTTCCACTCTCAGTCGATTACAACACCAACACCTTGAGGGCATTGTATATCCAAGACTTATCAGAATGTCATCCAAAGGAAGTTTGCAATGCCACACTCTCCATGAGAAGAAATATATCTTGATTGGAAACCATAACGCTCTAACGCACGTTGGTATGGCAGTTTGGAACACTACTGATCGCCACCTCTTTCAAGAAACCATCGGTCACAAATGGGAATAATCATATGGTATCATAGGCACTTCTAATTTCTTTGGAGATTCTCAATGTAGCATGCACTAAAATCCACCTAGCTACTTACTTCTCTATTTAATACAAATCCAAACTGAAATGGAATTCAAATTAGTCGAGAAAAAGAACCGCGCTAGTCGGAATTTAGGGAAAGATACATAGATCTCTTGATAAAATTGAGAGTTTTATTTGCCAATCCCTGAATATACAGAATCCAGCAGTTCGAGGAGTTGGCCATATATGGGTCGAAGCCCTGCCATGAAAATGTCAGGACCTTTAGATAGATTCCATTATTCGACCCATCTCTTTCGGCCGATTCCCTGGGTTGTCGGAATCTCTGGTTCGATTAGGACTAGGAGTACCATTCATTCATTTATTGGAGTGACTCTCTATTCACATTCTTCACCCGATGATAAAGTGATTAGACAACTCAATCCATTTTTCCATCCGATAATCTTCACTCTAGGACTAACTCTATTTGACTTGCCTTTATTGTCTAGCTAATGCTAATGTTGGAAGCAACCTCTCAAAGAATATGGGGTAAATGACCCTTCTATCTAGATCGGTGATTCCGTTCAGCTGAGCCAGCTATCAAAAGTCTTTCGAGCAATCTACACTAAGCTAAGAGAGCTAGAAGCTAAAGTGTGTCTTTTTGGCATCTTTTTCTTTGCTTTGACCGTGACTTTGTTTTGTCTTCCTATAACCTTCAGCCCATGTTTCAAAGCTAGACAAAGGTTCTAGGCATTGGGATCTCTATTAAATGACGATCAATCAGTCATTTTCTTTTGTTGATGCTGAGACTATATCCCATATCATTCGATAATAAAGATCCACTACTTGCCTTGTCGATTCTAAACTCAGTACTTCACTTCCTTACTAGTACACCTACTAGAACCATACTCTTTATGAATGTGTTCACTAGATATCTGACTGGGTAACCTTCTGCTTAGACCGACAATGATAAGGAAGCATATCAATCGACAATAGGACATAGAAGTTGGGTGCGACGGTCAGTTCAGTCAGAGCGGAAATGGTCAGGCAAGGTTATAGTCAGAATATGTAGTACTAGCAATAGGTAGCGCTTGACATATGAAGAAGACGACTACAATGGAAGACGAATGTGACGTAGGCTTGCCATATATCAAGGAAATTCAGATGACATTAGCAAGATGTAGTGCTAGCTATATTAGTGTAGCGTTTTCCATAAAGAAGCTAGCCAGAAAGTAGATCAGGCAGGCAGGCGAGCGATAGTACAAGAAAGCTAACACGCCGGTGAGGTTGAAGGGGTCTTGCACAACCTTCGGATTATCACAAACGCAACCTTTCACCCCTTCGTCGACAACCTCTTATTTATTCGACTACTCGTGGGGCCGGCTGCGTTTATGTATAAGAAGCCCCACCTGGGAAAAGAGTGTAAAGCAGTACTCATTTGAAATTATATCCCTTGTAAATGAAAGAGCTCATGCCATAAATTGATAATGGAGACCGGGTCCCCAGTCGCTGGCAATTGAGTGTGGCATTCCATGTAATGAAACTATCAGTCAATGACGTCTTCGTTGACAAGGTAGATATTTTTCTTAGCCATTCAAGATATTGCGTATAAAGAGAAAGATAGCCAGTCCTCTTCGATTGCCGAGAATGTTATGTAAAAAAGACCAAAGAGGATCCTATCCTAAATGAGAAAGATGAGGAATATGAGCTAGCTTTAGGGGAAAAATCAAATGATTACTAGATAAATAATGAGACAAAGGAGAGCACTTAGACAATTCACTTTGAGTACATGGAAGTCTGTTGGTAGGAATTCCTCGGGCGTATTACGGGTTTTCACAAAGGGGGTGGGTCGAAGCTTGATACCATCTGCAGTCCATGTAGTGGTTCTAGACAGATCAACCATGACTACCGTTCTCTTCTGGATGGATGGTGACCTATGTTGTGGTCGACCTTCCTACCAGAATGCCTTTTTGGTCGAAGAGCCCCTTTTTGACTAGTAAGGACGCAGGAAGCAAAAAACCTTGCATGAAAGACGTTTTCTTCTATGTCCTCTCCTCTAAAAAGGACAAGGGAGAGACTGCATCCCTTTATTTCCATAGCTCATTTTGTTTTCAAAGGATAGAGGTAGCTAGGGAAAAGCTTATTTTTTCACTGCATGAATGAGAGAAAAAGTTAGAGGAAAAACATATTCTCTCTTTGTGAGATCCAAAAATGGAGAATGCATAACATTCAATGGGTACATAGGATTAAACGTAAAGTAGTGTTCGCTTGTAAAATTTTTAGATGACAAGAGACTCTAGGGCTTGTTGGAGCTTCTGAGTGTAACGAGTCGATAGGTGACAAGAAAAGGTATGAAGTATGGAACATGTAAAGTAGATCATGCACCGATATGTGATCTTACCTTCCAAGCCGATAGCCAAAGGGCTGAATGATGGGACATGTAAAGTAGATTGTGCACCTATTAGTCCTAAGCAATGTCTTGCGTGAAGCGACCCACTTAGAAAAAGCTCATCTTTTATGTTAGGGGAGAACTAAAATGCAACTTCAAGCGGATACGGGTATCAAATCCTGTCGTTGAGATATCCAGCAGATTCCTGAGCCTTGACGAATGGCGGGCCATCTTTTATGTTAGAAGAGCAAAAGGCCCACGACATAGCAGGATGAACCAATGTGAATGAGTGTAAGCTTAGTTGAATAATCATGATTAGTGCTGACCATACTAGGTTCTACCATGGTGGCATGAGAGGCCAGACGGTGACAATTGATAGGTTGTCACTGAGCATTCCTAGTCATACGCGAAAAGAGGTCAAATGGCAAGGCAAGGCCTTATGCACGTTTGTCTACTCGTTGACTATAGAGTACATCCAAACATCTAATTGGAGAATGGGGCAACGACCATGAAGCTTCGACATAAAAGGGAAGGTCTGCCAGGACATATGTCCATGGGTGTAGCATTCTTCGAAAAAACGCGAGCATAATCAGAGACTTGGGACCTTGGCTTAGTAATGAATAAAGGGAAGCTCTTCGATATTTCTCTGCCAGCAGGTTATGTAGCAGTCGGCCTTATTAAGCTCACTAAGAATCACTTCCATCTCCCCTTCACTTATGTTATGGAAAATCGTCGTTGGCATTTTATAAGTGAGCTGACCGAGTCTACGAAGCTTTTCTTTTCTTATAGCCA
Source organism: Anisodus acutangulus (assembly GCA_029783415.1). Lineage (NCBI taxonomy): Eukaryota > Viridiplantae > Streptophyta > Magnoliopsida > Solanales > Solanaceae > Anisodus > Anisodus acutangulus. The sequence continues at coordinate 499,658 of CM056501.1, forward strand.
GCCTATAATGCCTCCTTTCATTTGCTTGCCTCCTTTCAGCTCAGAATGCCTAATGCCTATTTTTTTACTGCTAGAAGCTAACCGCCATAAGCACACCCTTTTTTGTCCCGTTTCAAGTGCAAGAGGCCAAGCATTCTGGCAGACGTAATGGCCAGGGAGCCCCGTTATACTTAGGTACTTCAGTAGATCTTCACAAATAAAAAGTGCTACTTTAGCCTTAACTATAAATACATTAGGGACGCCCTATCTATACCTACCTATAGAGTCAAAGTCTAATAAAAATGTACCAGTGACGGTGACTTTCTAGGTTTATGGATTCAGTCATCTAAACTTCGTCAAACTCCTCAATCAATATCAGCACGATGTCATGATCGCTTAACCTTGGTTTACTTTGGTTTGAATGTAAACTAAAATAAGTGATGTTTATTCAAACAAAGGGAATCGAAGGTTTCCTTGTTTAGTATTACGAAAGTAGTTCTACTATTAAGATGTTTAATAAACAACAACTATATGTTATGTTGTAGATGTAGAATAGAATGCCATTCACCTTACTTTGACTTTTTGAGAAGGACTTAAGTAGCTAAGTTTCAAAATGTGAACACCCCTTAGTCCTTTATAGCATAGTCGTAAAGGGCTTCTCAGTAAAGTAAGGAAGAAGGCATTAGAAAGGCTGACCACTATCTCATAGGCATTCTGTTGGTAAAACTGGAAACTACATGGCTCTATATGGTAGTCATGAGCGATAGTGAAGCCAAGCCGCCATCTATAGGCGAAGGGACGAAATCCCGAAGAAGGTCTATGCTACAGTAAGCAAAAACGTAGGTTGACGTTATAAAGTCACTTAGTTGTATACTATAAAAAGGGAAAGGCATTGGTACGAAGTTATGTCAGTTGTGGATATGGCCTAGACTATAAGGAACATAGTCTTAAACTATGGACCGAGACTACTCTAATAAACAAGGAAGCTTGACTGATAAAAGAAGTCAAGGAATGAAGCTACTTCTCTAGTAGCCCCGTTGAATAAGCAAGTGAAGGCTTTTTGAAAAAGTTTTCTTTTGTCTTGTAAATGCATTTTTTCTATTTAGAGAGGGGGGGGGGGGCTTCAAGTTCTTAGGAAAAGCCATAAGAGACAACTCACATATGGTTCGAGAGTCGATCCCCTACGCAGGGGCTTAGGTTAACACTTATATAATAGTCAGTCATCAATTGGAGGCAGGCAAAATATTTCATTGTATAAGAGGTCGGTGGGCAAGTGAGCTGATCTCACCTTTGTTAATCCACTTGAAGAGAGTTATCACGACTATGCTACATCGTGATCATTTATTCCCAAGGAATACAGATTACAAATCACACAAGGCGCATGATAAACAAGAGTAACTTCTCATCCCTTACTCCATTTCTTGTCTTAATTAGACAAAATAGTGTGCTTCCTTCTTCTATGAGTCGAAGACAACCTCAAATCACCAAACGAACTGACCCTACCCAAGCCTATTCCAGGAAAGATCTCAGCCAAATGAGCATGATCGTATCAAGCTTTAATTAAATCAATGGAACCAGCAAGATAAAAAGATAGAGTTTTTCTCTCTACTAGTTACCCCGCTCATAGAATGTATCGCTCATGAATAGAACTTTTCAAGCATAGATAGCGAGTCCTATAGAGAGAGGGTGTTTGTTTTGTTCAGTTGACTCTGAACAATGTTCTTTTATCTTTCTATTCCATTCTTCCTATCCGCCTGGAAAGAAAGCTCTTAGTGCACAAAGCAAGCAGCGAAGGGACGACTTCTTTTCTTTCAATACTAGCTACAAGAGAACACTCTTCTTGTTCACAATTTAGGCATAGTTTAAATCATGTAAGTTAGTTAGACAATGCCTCTCTCTTCTCCTTTATTTACAGAAGTGGATTCAAAAACGCAAACAAAGCTGCAAAAAAAAAGTATAAATGCTCAATCAAAGGAAGGCTTCCTTGAAACAACATTTCCTTCATTCACTCCTAACCTGATAGAAGCTATGAAACCATCCATAGGGTAAGGGTGACCAAGATCGCGAATCAAATGGTTAAAAATCTGATTCTGTATACTGACTACATTGTTCTGTCTTGACAACTTGCTTATGTTAGAGTTACTTTGTCAATGTCCTTCTCTACTTTCTATGCTGATACCGAATATGGTAACTATCCTCTTGACTAAGTGCATGTGTTTGTTTAAAGAGTGTGTTCGAGTGAAAACTAAACTTGTCAACTCGTAAGGTAAAGAAGCTCTTAAACTATAAGGGAAAGCTATTCTCCCTAAGTCGATTCTGTGGTATGCCCTACTTCTGACTAGGTATACAGATTTGGGCCTACCGTTTGTTCAAGAAATGAAGCTGCTTCTCTAGTATCCCCATTGAATAGGTAGGCGAAGGCTTTTTGAAAAAGTTTTTTTTGTCTTGTAAATGCATTTTTTTCTACTTAGAGAGAGGGGGCTTCATGTTATTAGGAAAAGCCATACGAGACAATTCACGCATGGTTCAGGAGTCGAGCCCCTGCGCAGGGGCTTAGGTCAATACTTATATAATATCCAGTCATCAATTAGAGGCAGACAAGATATTGATGAATTGCGATTGGTCTAAACCTTCGACTTGAGACTTATTATGGCTTGCCCAGAATGCCCACATAAAATAAGACCTTATTCACACAACGAAGAAAGGCTGAGTGGAAAGGGGCATTCAGTTGGCTGCTTCTTTGCCATGCGCTTTGCTTCGCTTTATTTTCTAGAAGAAAGATACCAAATGAGAGTGAAAGGAAAGGGAAAGAGATAAAAATGATAGTCCCTCGTGCGAAGTACAACTACTAGAAAATGGTGAGACCATTAGTGAAGGAAGGACCAAAGAGGATCCTATCCTAAAGGAGAAAGAGTTGGAAGAGTCAATTTTCTTTGAAGATCAAGGATCATAGTGTCAGACAATTATGCCATTCGGAAAAAGTCTTCTACAGAAGAAATGCTTGTTATGAGTAAGTGGAGAGGAAAGATCTCCATAGATTCTTATCTCATTCCATTCTAGTGGCTCAACCAGTAACCAATGGAGAAAACTCAAAATCTATGGTTTCTCGGTAGAACCCTATTTTGTGCAAGTTGTTTCGGAACCGTAAAAAAGAAGCGGTCTTTTACACAACTTGCTCATAGTTCAGGTCCCACTTGTATATCATATTTTGCCAAAGAAGCCTCAGACATGTTGGAGTTCTTACCTTCTTGGGACTTCATGGACCAAGATCTGCTTTTATTATGGTAAATACCGGTGTACTTCAGTAGATCATATGGATAGAAAAGGCTTCACACTTGGATGAAATAGAAACATCTCTTTTCCAAATCGGTTTACCCAGTTCATATCTTTGTTTCATGTGTTCATGAGAGGAATTTGATCTCGAAATACCACCTACATAACTACGGCTAGAGAGTCAGATAGGTTGGGCAAAAAGAGTCTGAGGTAGGTTGGACGACATAGATCTTAGTTGGTTCCACCACCACTAGAGATTGGACTCATATATAATCTTTCTTCTAAAAAAAGGATTCTTATATATATATTTTGAAAATAGCTGCAAGACCTAGTGGAAAAAACCGAAAGTCGTTCTTTTATTATTCTTCCTTCTAGATACATGACTTACGTACCCGACTCAACATTCTTGAAAATAATTGAATCAAGGGATCGGAGGAGAATTGGCCATTCAATCTTGTAACTAATCAAGGCAGAAATTGGAGAAAAAGAGATATGAACAAACAGAAATAACAATCGATGATAGAACATGAAACCATTGTGTTTCAATAGAGGTACAAGAAACGGTTGAGGGCAATGAAGTAGGTGAAGTGGTTGGACTTTGCGAGCTGTTCCAACCACTGCTGGGTGTGATTCCAAGAGCTAAACAAGAATGAATACCACACAGAAGCGTGAAGACCAGGCTACCTAATGGAATGTTTAACCGATCCATTTCGGATCGACCGAATTGGTACGAAAGTTGTAACATGGGAAAATCACAGAAAACATGACTTATTTGAATAACCTGGTGCCTACCAACTATAGAAGTAGGATTTTTGGCAAGCAATATGCACTTAAATAATACAATTCAAGTGTGCTACCTTCTTTCTCATTTCGAGGAAAATGTGCGGAAGTAAAATGAAACAATAGAGGGTTCCGAATCGGACCTAAATAGGAATGACATGAAATGTCTTTTCCAAAACCTAACATTAAGTGTGTTATGACGATATATGAGAGGAATAGAGAAAAACTCGTGATTGGTGTGGAGGGGAAGATTTGTTTATGATATAGTTCAAGAAAGAGTCGTCTTATTTACTTACTTCTTTCTAATTCATTCGCTACATGACTGGTTCTGAAAGTCGCATAGCATCATCTTCAACCAACCTGCACTGTACTTTTCAGTGCGACCACTGAAGAATTATTTATACACTAAAGAGCTGCTTATATACATTTACTAAAAGAATGACTTTCATTCATTATCATTAGTCTAGCGTGAAACTAAGAAAGAGAGATGTGTGTAAAGCTGCATGTAAGCAAAATGTGCATGCTAAGAGAAGATGAGAGATATTCGCAATTACTACTATAATAAAGTCACCCCGTATATTCTAAAGGGGCCCATCACTTTGTTCGTACCTTCTTAGTTTAGGCTTCCAACTGAACAACATAGATTTACCGCCCCACCACTAGCAGAAGCTAAGCGCTTAAAATGTGCGCTAAGAAAGGTTGCTTCTGTCACCCTTTCTGTGCAACAGTCCACCAGTAGTGGAAGAGAGGGTTACTATACATAAAATAGTCTTCCAGTTCTGATGGAATCTCTTTCTTACCAGTCAATCAAGTAGTACAAGAACATTATCTTATTTTATAGCCCGACGTGATGGGTCGCCTTTTAAATTAACTAGATAGAAGAAAGTATTAAAAAGGTAAGGAGTAGGTGAGTGAGTGAGTCCTCACTGACCTGAGCGATTTCAATCACCTAGCAAGCCTTTTATTTGGTAGATAGCATCCCCAAAACGTATCATCAGTTTTGACTATGAAGGAAGGAACTCGAAGTGAAAGGGCACCATCTTCTGCAAGACAACGATAATAGGCCCTCTATCATCATATATCTGGTAGACATGTTAAAATGGCCTCGACTTATTTCCAAATGTGAGTTCGACCGTGGCTTCTCCCTTCTTTTTTGGGGGGGGGGGCATTAAGTTCCTTGCCAACTGCCACCTATCGACCCCGATCTCTTTACATTTGTTTAAGGTATTACCAAACCTAGCCTAGCCTTCGTAAATCACACTAAAGCGAGCACCCAATTATGGAAAAGCCTCCTTAAGGGTGGGTTAGGTTATTCAATCGTCGTAGGAATTCCTACTTTTTAATAGAGTAGAGGCGAACTGATCAACGAGTAAGAGGCCCTAATCACTACTAAGGAATACACCAAAATATTGAACTGCTCATTCTATGTAGTGATTCTATCAATTATGTACATATGTAGGACCCTCAATTCTGATTGGTATATCATGGATAAAGAAAGCCATTTGCAACAGGAGCACTACACTTTTGCTTGCCCAGATGTTCACCTTTCTAATTCAAGTAATGGTTACCAACTGAAGACTGGAGCTTCCTAACATGTTGATGAAGGCCTCCTAATTGAGGGTTCCATTAATAGAAGGGATGACTTTGTCTCCCCGAATCATATAACTGAGAGGGAATGTGTCACATTAGCGGTGAACGATAAAAGGTGTCCTGTAATCACTTTGATGAGGCTGGTCCCTCTTTTAGTAGACTCAGCTATGAATATTCATGAAAAAATGAATGTCGGGTGCTTTTTTTCTCTACTAACCCAATTTTCAACATGCTAAAATGTTTTGTTTCACCGAGCCCCGATCTTGTGGTCCTCATTTGATTGTGTGTTCAATTGAATGAATCTATCAAGTCAAGGAAAATATACATAACAGCTAGGATAGTGCATCGCCTATTTATCATTCTCACTCGGGAGCAAAAACGAACTCACCTACTACTTACTATATTGGACCTTTGACCAGGCATTCTACCTTTGTCGAATTGGAACCAACACCACTACATTGCACTGGAACAGTTGAGCAGCCGCCGACCAACAACTTCTGTGCACAGATATAGATTCATTATTCGTATCTAGTCCAGCCTCAAAACCCTTCGTGGGTTGGTAAGAAGTCAGTCTTGTTTGGTAAGACAGAATAGGACAAAGAAAAGAGAGTGCTCAATCGGAACAATGCCTAATAAATATTGTAATTACATAGATACCTACTCATCCCCCTCTCATTATGGCTTTAAGGCTAACTGTATGGAAGCTGGAAAGAAAGACCACCTCACTTTCTCTAGTGTCAGTGAGAACAATTTGAGTATCCCCTTTTGACCTTTTTTTGTAGATAGAACCTTCAATGAGTGGAAAGAAGAAACCTTACTAAGAAAGGTGCTTGTTGAGTAAGGCCGACTGTCGAGCCCAAGCCCCTTGTATAGGTTAGGCGCTTGAGTGCATCTTTTTCATATCGATCAAGGCTTTCCTTGAGTTTTAAATAAGAGGCAAGAAGCAAGGGCGTAGCAACTGCACGAAAGCCATTGTGCCTTAAGGTATCCCTTTTCTTATAGGATTGTTAGCGCACAACCTTACGTTTTCTTCCGCTTTCTCAGAAGTACGAGCCTCATACAGAGCCGCACTCCTTTACTATGATGAGAAGAAGGGGGGCCGTCCTCTTTTATGTACCAATCCTTATTTACTACTACATATTTTTAAGGGTGTATAACTCAGTTGGTAGAGCATTTGGCTTTTAACCTAATGGTCGCAGGTTCAAGTCATGCTATACTCAAACCTACCTTATACTCTATTATGAATAAGGATTCATAGTAGCCTTCAAAGATGACTATTTGGGCTTTAGAATTACATCGGCAACTTCGTCCTTTAAGTGACAAGGGGGTGTGCTTCTCTAAGCGAAAAGCGATAGTGAATCCCAAAATGGCCCACGCTCATCCAAACTAGCTTCAAAAAGCGTTTGGAAAGACAAGCCCTTCCTTCCAATCCATGCCAATTGTGTAGAGTGAAAAGATTTAAAGGAGTCTGAAAACCACTTACTAGTGAGATGGAAACCTATTTTGCTCAGCGCAAAATAACATCTATGTAGAATAGAAGTTCCACAATTAAGGTGGGTGAAATTCCCCCAGATGTACTCAAAAGAGGAATTGGGTCACCAAAAGTCACGATCAGAATAAAATTTGGGAGTTCGCTGCGGGGGAAACATACACCCAACGGAGGTACCGGTTCAAGTTTGGCTCGTAACTAAGATAAGTCAAGTTGACATTCATTGTCAAAGGGGAGCTATAGATAATCAAAATCCGAATTACCTTTAATCTTAGAACGAGAACTCTCACAGCGTTATTGAACTATGAAATTTTTGTGCCCTAGCAATTAATGTTTTCTTTCACCTCACTTCCTGGCTTGGCTACCTTCACTACTTGCTAAAAGTTGGATTGACTATCTATTCAGGACTACAAGACTGAAGGAGAAATGTATGTGAACGAAGATGCTCCTCAGTTAACATTAGTACATCAGTCCAAATTAATGATTTCCTACATCATCATTCTTGCAATACTGAACATGTGAACTCTAATTGTGTAGTTGGGATTAGTGATTGAGTGTTCCCTAGCTTAACCAATCCTTGGTATCATTGGCATTTCCAATTGCAATGGAACAAGCCAACCCATGTCTTTATTTTCTGCTCACCTGGCATGTGAACTATTTCTTCACTTGACGAACGAAGCACTACATAATTAAGGCTTTCGTCTTACTTGGCAGAAGTTAGAATTGATAGAGTATTGTCTAAGAAATCCATATGAGGTTGACTGTCGTTGAAAACCAATCCTGCTCTTTCATAGGATTTTAAGAGATCAAGCATGAGAATGGCACTACTTTTTTTCACACATGAAACTATTCTTACGTGTAGGAATGAGTTCGTGACTCGAGCAAGACCAAGAATCAGACTTCACCTTGACTTCTTTCCGAGCCTTCTCTTCTTTTGCTTTGCTAGCTGTCTCACTTGACTACGAGAGAGATTCAACATGTAAAAGAAGGCCAATCAACTTCTTCTTCTTGACAAGACTTTGTCTACTCTATTTCACATTCTAGTTAGTTGATTTAAAGTGGGAGCTGTCAATATCTGAGAAAGGTAGGTAGCCTCGTGACTCCCACCGGGAAGAACACAGATCTTCTCTTTCTATTGAAATATAATCGATGATTCAAAGATGAAACCCAGTGTTGTGGATCACCAGCCTATCTATTAAAGAAGGCCCTATTGAGCATTGATTACCTCAACTTCTTTATTCGCCGACTCTTGGCACGAGAGCCCTATATCTCTTCCCCAGACGTGGAAGAACTAAGTTAAGAACATGTTTGACGTCTATACATAAGTGGGCAGATGAAATGCTTAACTGGGAGACTTATGATGAATGACAAGAAGAACGAAGCTAAGCTTCTACTAAAAAGATGATTTACCTTACTTGTGATAGAATGAGATTCAACCTGTTAATACATTTTCCTTTTGTATGCAATTCCTAGAGAAATGGTTGAATAGTAAGAGGACTGAAGTGGGGAATTATTGGATTCATGCACATGTAAAGAATAGCTAATCCACTTCTATTTCTATTTCACCCAAGCCCGACCTTCCTAACAACCCCTTACCGGCTAGCCTAGCTAACCAGATGGCTTTAGATATGTGTGAATCGATCTTCTGATGAAAGCATTTAAAAAGACTCTTTCAGACTCATTCATATCCCATACCCATGGTGTACTTCACTATTCCACTACTATCATGTTTTTATGCGTTCCCTCTATTTACTTGTTATCATACCAATTAGCAGAGCTAGATGAGTGAAATAAATAATGTGATGTCTTCCTTTTGATGAGATATGAAAGCTGAGATGATATGAGAACAATAGCGTCAGAGAAAGCTAAAGAAAGAAGAGAAGTAGACTTGCGTACGGGAAGGAAATAAGAAGAGAGCAGGACAAGACTATAGAAAGATGGTAAGGTTAAATAAATACATAGTAAAACCAAGAGATCTTACTTGAAGAGCATCCAAGAAGTTGACTGCTTACATTCTTTCTTTCCTTAAGTTGACGATTCCCCACAAAACTAGAAGTTGATCCCGCACCACCAGTGCCATCGTAGATAGATGACCTATTCATCAGTCTACTGTCCTGATCACATATTAGATTAATTTTATTGATGGCTTGAAGGCGAAGCCGCCTATTTCATAGGATAGTGGGCTCTCCATCATCCCAACTCCTTCCAATTCTCCCAAGGACATGAAAGGAACTACAGATTGAACTTTGGGGAAAAAGTATGTAATGCCCCTAAACATAGCCTAGGTAAAACACGACACTCGGTGCCTGACTGTATGTAACTGAGTGAACCACATGGCATGCTAATCATCATGGGCATCAAAAGCATGCAATATTAATGGTTTAAAACATGTAAGTATATACTAAAAATATAGTCTGAAATATAATAGCGAAATTATCCGAGTAAAACATGATAAGTCTGAAAATAATGCTGACATGACTAACATAACAGGCTAACTAGTCTAGTCTATGAAACCTTTGAAACAAGAGTCTACAAAACTTTTTACCAGGACATGGCTCTAGCATACCTCTACTATAAACAATAATTATTTTCAGAGTGGACCAATTTTCCATGACCCCTCCCCCCTTTACATTGTGTATAAAAAGGGATGCGAGAAGCACGGAGAGCTTAGCCACTAATGTCGTGGCCAAGGGTAGACCTCGTAATATCAGTGAATCTAAGGTTTCATATGTGTTATATCCTTTTGATCGAGCGAGAACTTATAAAGAAGACCTTCATTGCCCTTTAAAAGAAGTAAAAAAAGAGCGCTGGGGAAGAGAGAAAGTTGCAAAAGTTCTTCTAAATCTCATGGAATAAGGCAGAATTTCTAACAAAACTTTACATCTCTTACTTTCATAGAAAAAATAATTTAGTAAATGAAATCTTGATTACATTACGGTAGGACAAATTGGATTTGAATGGGCAATCCAGAGATAAAAAGCGTTGAGATAATACCTTGAATCCTAATCTCATCTACTTAAATGGGAGCCCTCTTGATTACCTGAAGATATTTTTTGGTAGAATTGGCATTATTATTACCGTGAGGATTGAGATGCTAAAAGAGATTATCCTTCTTTGGGTTGGAATATAAAATTTATGCAGTCCATAGAAAATAGAATTAAAGAAGAAAGTATTCTGAAGCGAAATGCTCTTGGATGGGTAGTTGAATAGGGGGATAAATCCTTTATTCTCCCATTATATTGAATGTAGTCAATCATTTTGAGGTCATGAAAACCATGTGATTAGATCTAAATTATGGCATGCATCTCTGAAGAGAGTGGCGCGGTCAAATATCATCCCAGAAGTGAATCAACTAACCATTGCCCAACCAAAGTCTAGCCCAAGTTCTGCCTAAAAGTCTCTCTTTAAAAAATAATACCTTTTTTATACAGGATATTTAAGAGGTGGGTTTGTCAATTCATTTTTCCATTGGAGAGGTACTTAGCATCCAAATATGAGCACTATGAATTTTTATTTTCCTTTGGAAATTTCCATAGTCACTCCATATTCAAACATAATAGATTTTCTTCTTTGTATAGCATGTTAGTAAGGATGAATATGACGATGTTTTATTGCATTACTTGATAAAAAATTAAAAAAAAAACAAAATTCAAACATATCTGTCACGATCATTTTGGCAATTTCCTTTTCAAATCACATCAAGATGAACTTTGAAGGAGTAGGGAAGGCTACTTTGGGAATTCAGATTGTTGTGGGAGTCATAAGATATGGCAATGGTGTTGTTATGTGGAATTGAACAGATCTCCTTTAGGGATCAAAGATACAACCTTCGTAGAAGCAGAAACTCTCCTACATGGACATAGTTTTGTCCAAACTATTGATTCTATTCAAGTCATCATATCAAACAAAAAAGGGTTCCCTTAACAATGATTAGATGGGCGAATAGTAATAATCAAGAACCTTGGTGCCTATACTTTATCCTGATAAAATATTTCTCAATATATGTTGAGTTCAAATTCATCACGTGAAGAGGGAAAGGGAAAATCTTCGCTGATGTACTGACCAAGAAAAGGTATATTTATTCTAGTACGTGTCAATATAACTTATTTCTTACTTTACTAAGCCAGTTTGGTAAGTTAAGGTTGATACTTGAAAGGAAAAAAAGAGGAAGGGGAAGGATGAATACCCTTAACGATTCTAACGACCTGGCTAACCGTTAATTCAATGTCCTCAACATCGGGGCACCGATTTTTTTCTTGTTCTCAACTAGGTATTTTCCCCTCGTGGTAAAACATGAGTTTGGAAATGCTCATTCTGTACATCTCCTCCTCAATCTATGTATGAGCTTTTAGGCCTAGTCTCGCATATCCTTTTTAGTAGAGATCAACCGCTTATACTGGAATTAAGATTTTTTATCCAAGCCTTGGGCTTAATCCATATAATAGTTATCAACTATTGGCATTGTGGGGTAAGATTTCTTTAACATAAAAGGATGTCCCTTAGAAGGTTTATCTACGTCCTGTAAGAACTTGCTACAAGCGGGCAACTTACTAACTTTTTGTATCCTCTTCTTATATAGTTGAAGGGCTTAGTTTCATCATATAAGAGGTCGGTGGGCAAGTGAGATAATCTCACCTTTGTTCATCCTCTTGAAGAGTGTTATCACGACCCTTCTACATCGTGATCATTTATTCCCAAGGAATAGAGAATACAAAGCACACAAGGCGCATGATGAACAAGAGTAACTTCCCGTCCCTTACTCTATTTCTTGTCTTAAATAGGCAAAATAGTGTGCTTCCTTCTTCTATGAGTCGATGACAGCCTCGAAGCGCCAAACGAATTGATCCTACCCAAGCCTTTTCCAGGAAAGATCTCATCCAGATGAGCTTGATCGTAAGAAGCTTTAATTAAATCAATGGGACCGGAAAAAATAAAAATAGATATTTTCTATCTACTAGTTGCCCCACTCATAGAATGTATCACTCATGAATATCACTTTTCGGGCATAGATATCGAGTCCTACAAGAGAGGGTGTTTGTTTTGTTCAGTTAACTCTAAACAATGTCCCTTTATCTTCCTATTCCATTCTTCCTATCCGCAAGGAAATAAAGCTCTTAGTGCACAAAGCAAGCAGCGAAGGTACGACTTCTTTTCTTTTAATACTAGGTACTAGGGAACACTCTTCTTGTTCACCTTTTAGGCATAGTTTAAATCATGTAAGTTAGTTAGATGATGCTTCTCTCTTCTCTTTTCTTTACAGAAGTGGATTCGAAAGCGCAAACAATGTTTCAAGAAGAAAGTGTAAACGCACAATAAAAGGAAGGCTTCCTTGAAACCACATTTCCTTTGTTCACTCATAACCTGATAGAAGAAATGAAACCATCCGTAGGGTAAGGGTAACTAAGATCGTGAATCAAATGGTTAAAAATTTGATTCTCTATACTGACTGCATTGTTCTCTCTTGACAGCTTTCTTATGTTAGAGTTATTGTGTCACTGTCCTTCTCTACTTTCTCTGCCGATACCGAATATGGTAACTAACCTCTTGACTAAGTGCTTGTTTTGTTTACAGAGTGTCTCCGAGTGAAAACTAAACTTGTCAACTAGTAAGGGAAATAAGCTCTTAAACTATAAGGGAAAGTTATTCTCCCTAAGTTGAATCGGTGGAATGCCCTACTTGTGACTATGTATACAAATTTTGGCCTACCATTTGTTCAACCGTTACCTCTATTCTGATCTCTCTTTTCTTTTCTTTTTTTCAGTCCTTGTCTCATCTGTCCTTCTTGCCCACAACCTATCTTGGAGCTCTATCCCGCCCTTCCTTTGGCTTGCTAGCTAGAAGGCGAAGAGAGAACAATGCAATAAGGTAAGGTATAGGAACCGGTTGATGCCGAGAAAGACTAAAGATAGGAGAGCACACATAGACATCCTCGGGAAAGCACTAATTAAATATGCCATCCCTGACACTTATGCAGTGAGATACCAACCATCCGATATCGATCACACACAAATCTAAGACGCTACTGGGACCTAATAATACCCAACAAAAACCCACTACAAATATCTAATTACATCCGATAAAGGAGAACTCATTATGATAAAACCCACCCGCCTCTCTCCTCTCTTATTCTCTCTGGCTATCATGGCGATTTAGAGGTGCCATTGCGGCAGCCTCTTCTCCTCAACCTTATGCTGGGAAAAAATAACTTAGTTTTTCCACTCTTCTTCACTCTATTCCTTCTTCAACATCTACCCAAGCCAAACACACCCCACCAGTGATCGAAAGAGTAGAAATCATCAATGGAGAACCCACAATCTAGTGGACATCAAAAAAATTTGATGAGTTCTCTGTCCAGGAGGGATTACAATTTTCTTTGGTGGCTAAGTTTTCTTATGGACTGTTTAGTTAAAGATATTTGAAATCTCATCCCACAACAATTAAAAATCAAAGGACAATGCAATATAATAAGTATGTTGGATCTTAGGCATGTGTTGATGAGATCAACACTATCAGAGGATTTCGTTTCTGTTTATTCTATGTTAGTTGATTACATCAAATTTGAGAAAGAATTATATTAATTCCGTGTGTTTAGATGGTCGCTATGGTTTAATACTAAAGAAGAGACTTCCATTGCTCTAGCATGGATATCTCTCCTAAGTCTGCCTCCTAATTTATTTGCTAGGGATGCAATATTGTCCATTGCCTCAGTTGTGGGAAGGCCTATTACTGTTGATAAGGCCACACATGATCGTACTAGGCCTGAGACAACTAGAGTAAAGGTTGAAGTCGACCTTCTCAGAGAGTTGCCACAAAGGATAAGATAGCAATGTAAGTTTGAATATACAGGAAGAGTTAGGGAATTTTTTCAGCAACTTGTATATGACCAGCTCCTTTCGTATTGCAAGCTATGTAAGCACCATGGGCATGTGGAAGACAAATGTTGGTCGATGGTTTGAAGAGATAAAAAGCTTGGGAATTATGATAATCAGGCTACAAATAAAAAAACTGGTACAAGATATATTTTGAATAATAAAAAAATGAATGGTGGAAAGAACAAAGGAAATGAATCTCTTCCGGCTGTGGGAGATGGTACACAAACTCAGTGTGTGGATATTGTGGTAGAATTTTCCAAGGAGATAGAGGCACCATAACGAATTGAAAAAGGTAATTGTCTAATGTCCCATATCAAGCAACTCATTCCTATGATTCCAGTTTTGAACCCTAAGCCTAATAGGATTAGGATAGTTGAGCCCACTAGTCCAAATCTTAGGTTGAAAGGGATTTTGAAGCCTGCTGATTTTAGGGTTACTTCCCATATAAATCTTAACCCTATCTTGAATGAGAAGCAGTTGCCTTTGGTAATCATTAATATCTCTGTACAAGAGTTACCTTCACAAACCTATGATGCCTCTTCTGAGAATCACGAAACTCATAGCTCAACCCCAGGTGATAGAACTATAGACCAGTCTACTACAACTCCTTCTCTATAGTCGAGAAGCATGGCCAATCAACAGGTAAAAAGAGTGGGGAAGGTGTGACTTTTGAGAATGATCTGCAGTTGGGACTGTGTGATGTTACTCAGTTACATTCCCATATTAATCAGCATAGAATGCATGGTGCTGCTACAAATTCTAGTGTGCAACTTGATGGTATAGTATCTAAGTTGCCTGTAGCTGATATTGTTAACCAAGACAAGGTAATAATGGTTCAACATGGAGGATAAGAAAGGTTTGGATGTAGATACACAAAATGAAGATGTATCCCTTGCATCTGATCCTGGAGATGGTGTTATTGATACATAAGCATCGGGTAAATATCTACAAACTCCAGATTCCCCAAACAATTCCACAAAATTTGTAGCCCCCACATGTGGTTTCAGAGGTTAGTGGTACTGCAACAAATACCACTAAGCATTCGAAGATAGCTTTTCCAGCTAAGGATGCATCTACTGGTAAGGGTGGTGATATGCAGGTGGTTGTTGCACATGGCGAAATTCAACAAGGTATGGAAAATGAAATTCAGCATGTGCGTGACGATGAGCAGGAATTTGAAGTGCAACTTGATGCCTTACCCACAGTAGCAGTGGAAAAAAAGCAACAAGATTCACATAAACAATTGGTATTACAGAAAAATGCAGCAAATCAGCCAAGTAATTCTTTTTTTTTTAATTTACAAAATTTGGAAATATCAATTTCAAGTCAATTCCAAGGGTTAGAGTAGGATAATTATAAAGATATGGATGAGGAATAAATTGTGTAGAACTATGCACTTCTGGTAAAATCATCAGATATCTCTCCTATGCATTTTCCTAAGTCTTCCAATAGGAACAAGAAGTATCCAATTTCCCCAAGAGCACCTTCTATGAGACTAGCTAAGAAAGCTCCTAGTTGTACAAAGTGTTTGACAGTTGAGCTCAATGACAAAGTCTAATTCGAAGTGGAGATGCAATCTAGACAACCAACAGGAGAAAGAGAAACAATTTCAAATAGGTTTATATCAATTTAGAATACTAGGGCCATTTTTCTTTTATATTAAGACCAATTGTAAAAGGAAGTGAGAGTTTGGTCTCATCCTTCCTTCTGCCATTTATTTCACACCATTTTATTAGTATTATCCATTGTAATATCATCATAGAGTACATTAGAAACTCTGTGATGATCATAGAATTTTTAATTCCTTCTAGCTCTTATTTCTTTCATGCATGTTAAGGGATTTTCCACACTAGGATTAGTATGGTTTGGCCCTCCTTAATTGTACTCTTCCCATTTGAGGTTTTATTATTAATAAAAGCCCACACAGGCACACTGCCTGGGTGGTTTTAATTAAAAAAAAGAATCATTAAGCTCGATAAAAGAAAAAATGAAAGCTCAAATAGAAACCAACACTACTGCTAGTAAGATAGGGATCTAGGCAAGCGCCAAAGAAAGAAAGGGGCACAAAAAAGCGCAAGAATCAAAGCAGGTCTGGATCAAAGAGCTTAGACAACGAGCAAGCGAGACGGAATCCCTCAAAGGCACTAAGGCAAGGTCTTTCATGCATGTCACTTTGATTCATGCTAAGAAAAGCACTCATCTGTACTTATAATACGCATGAACCAAAGCTATCACCCGAGAATCCCTTCCCTAGTAAAGAGGTACTGACCATCAGTTCTATCATGCCACATTTAATAATAGCCTCATATAAACTAAGGATCTTAGGTCAGACCGTCAATGCAGCCAACTAAACGCCAAATAAATTAGAATAAAATATCCATATCTGAGGTCCCATGTGTCACTAACTCCATTGAGAAATGCCCCTATTATACGATAATGTTATAGGATGAAAGGGTTGGTAAAACTCTCCTTGATTATGGTGGCATTATTAGTTGCTTTCATTTTTTACTGTAAACATATTCCTTGTCTATTAAGTTCAGAAATAAGGGCTTACTGAAAGCTCAACCCATGTAACTGTGATTGAACCCCTTTTTACTGACCTATTCCCTAGGGATATATGTATGTGTATGACCATTTTAAAGCTCCACGCATGTAAGGTATTGTTGGCACTGAGTTCTAAGCGGGCTACGACTTTTTTGTTCAAGAATTTTGATCTTCTCGTTACTTATAATTTTCTTTTGACTTGGAATTTGGCCTCATAGAGTTGTTCATTTCATGTATATTTATATCAATACTTTAAATCTACATGCCTTCTTTATCATCGGGATGATCAATATAATAACCTAATAAATAAGGATGTGATATTGTATTTCGAGATTGAAGAAATTCCGCAGAGTGATCGATTAATAATAGAGAAAGGTTGATATCCACTGATGAAAGGTACCCTGACGATAGATGCTATGACCATAGATCTCTCCCCCAATCAACATTTTCAATTGCTACACTACCTTTTATTAAATTGAAACCACGCTTCTTTCGTTACATTTATGATGTCTACTAGAAGTCAGTATCGACGCTTGACGCTACAAATTGAATAGTTTTTTAGAATTACCTTTATTTGTTCAATCTTTGATAACCTAACCCTCGTTCGATAGAGATAACCAACCTTTTCTCAAAAGTAGAGATAAGGGATCCAATTAAAAAAAAGGCAGGCTACGACTGTAGCTGCAATGAGGAATGATTTCTCAGAAGCTCTTTCAACATTTGATAAAAAGTTCTTCCTTATTCGCGGCACCTATCAAAGTCATGTAATCCATGTGTACTTGTTATTGATGTAGCATCCTTTTTTAAATTCTATGCTTTACGTTTAGCTCAGAGAATAAACTTCTTTGGTCGTTCAGAGATGTAAGGTCTTCCGCTCTTATGTGGTGGGTTCGACTACCCAATAAGAAATGTAACTAATTTCGTATAGTATAGATAAAATATTTGATTTGGGCTGGCCAGAATCTATCAAAAAAGTTTCCCTTATTCATTTCCTTTTCCTTTTTGCATCTTCCTCCCATGCTTTCCCTTGGTCAACAACCAAGAAAAATAATATATACTTCTTCACTACTCGTACAAGCCTGACAGAGTTAAGCTATATTGAGGAAATCTTTTTATCTCAATCACAATCACTATTTTTCGATGTATATTCTTATTTGATGAAGAGATTCTCAATTCCAGTGTTACATCGTATACAAATGCGAGTCAATCCATGACTACAATTAATGATTTTAGCCTGCAATTGTTCAATATTAAGGGTTCTTCTAATGGTATTTTTCGGGATCATCCTGGTCTTAATATTTTCAATTAACGTATAGTTGAGCTTTGATATGATATATGTCAGAAATTAGGAGCCTTGATGCCTAACAAGAGTGCCCAAAAAGTTCTGGAAGAGTCTGAAGCTTTACATGGGGAAAGCAACAATATCTCTTTTCTTGAAGATTTTTTGAATGATTTGCAGCAAAATGGAGTAGGGGGTGCAACCTATAAAGATGTGATGGATCTAGCAAAAGATCTCGTCTCCAACCTACTTGAACAATTTTTAAATATTCACATCTCGCCCGCCCCTCTCTAACCAGTCAAGTGGCTGAACGCCCCCTCGACGCGGATTCTTCCCCCAACTAACGAAGAGATCTTGGCGGAATTTCCACATATGAAATTGAGCACAGTTTTGCAAAGAAATAGCTCACTTGTTTCTCGAGAAGAGATGGGAAACATGATGAGGCGAGCATCATCGCAGATCTCGGTAGTAGTGCTTTCAGGGTTTATACCAAATCTCCCGTAGAGAGAGTTCATTAGTATTGATATGAAAATAGGAAACTTATATTTCTCATTCACAAATCCATATTTTTAGGCTACTAACACTCATTTTGGTCATACATTTGGTTTATTTATTACTAAAAGGGAGGAGGAAACTCAGTACCAAATGCTTGACAATCCTTGGTAGAGCTTATTTATGATTTTGTGTTGAACCTGGTAAATGAATAAATAGGAGGTCTTTTTGGAAATATTAAACAAAAGTTTTCCCCCCGCATCTCGGTCACTTTTAGTTTTTCATTATTTTGTAATCCCCGGGGTATGATACCTTATAGCTTCACAATTACAAGTCATTTTCTCATTACTTTCGGTCTCTCATTTTTTTATTGGCATTACTATAGTGGGATTTCAAAAAAATGGGCTTCATTTTTAAGCTTCTTATTACATGCAGGAGTCCCATTACCATTAGCACCTTTTTTAGTACTCCTTGAGCTAATCCCTTATTGTTTCCGAGCATTAAGATTAGGAATAAGTTTATTTGCTAATATAATGGACGGTCATAGTTAAGTAAAGATTTTAAGTGGGTTCACTAGGACTATGTTATGTATGAATGATATTTTCTATTTCTGGGGGATCTTGGTCCTTTATTTATAGTTCTTGCATTAACCGGTCTGAAATTAGGTGTAGCTATATTACAAGCTTATGTTTCTACGATCTTAATCTGTATTTACTTGAATGATGCTATAAATCTTCATCAAAGTGCTTATTTTTTTATAATTGAACAAAAGCGAGTCAGAATGGGTATATACTTAGTCATGGAGCATTCCAAGTATTTACTTTAGGGATCATTCCTACGTGTCTCCTTACTTTATAGAAGTTATTACTCCGGTTCCATAAGGTATAACTCTCTCCTCAGCTTTTTCTTTGAAATCAGAGACTATTCCAATTTCCTACTGAGATAGAAAAACAGAGAGAGAACTACACGTATCTTGCTAGACAAAGACATGTTAGAATGGATAGCTCCCGGGTCAGATTGACATAGTAAAGGAGGATAAACAAAGCTAACAAAGGAATGTGCCCAGGTTTGAGGAATGTGCCCAGGTTTGGAATATACTTCTTTCATACCCAAGAGTAGCCCTATTTCTAATAGGAGCAATTCAAACATTAATTAGTACTACCTTAGATCTAAAAGGAAAGGAATGAGAATAAGGGAAGGTGCCAAGTAACTGATTTCACATTACTAAGGCAAGGAATAAGACGTTTGAGAAGGGATGCCAAAAAAAGGCTTCAATTGTTTCTGGTTCAAAGTCAGTATTACTAGGGCCTTCGAGTTGTAATTTCCAACTATAAACAAGTGTAGTGAAGTCACATCCATTCTGTATTTCTTTTGAGACAGAGGGAGGTATCATAATAGAGTCAAAATCACGATTAGAGTCAATCCGGATAAAAGGGAGAATACAATTTGTTTCTTCCTGATCTTATTGGCCTTACAGCGGGCCTAAGAGTAAGAGCAAGGAAGTCTCAGCTCCCCAATCCCTCAGGGTAAGGGGTGAACTTTTTGTGTGATGTAATCCTATATATTTCTATGAAAGAATCGGCTGAAAGAGTATTTTGATGTCACTTAGAGAAGTATAGGGAAGTGTGCCTAAGTTTTTTATAATAAGTAGTTGTGACTAGGTCTAGCTAGGACAGAGCCATTCTAAAGAGACTTTCTTCTATTCTAGGTCTCCACCAAGCGATATCATGGTATGAGAATGCCTTTCTCTTATATATAATCAAGTCTTTGGTTTATATCAATCAATCCTCAATTCGAGCTGAATGATCGGAATGAATGGCTTTCTCCTGTCTCCTCACGGATCCAACTATTAGGTTCGTGGGTTTATGGTCCGTGCCTGAAGCAACTCCTTTCCATTTGCGAACATTTAAGAAGTCATCTCTTGACTTATTGATCTATTGAGATAAGGCATCTCTGCATATAGTGTTTTAGACTCATACTTCATCACCGCCTGGTCCTTTCAAACCTTAATCTTCAGAAATTCCTGAATGAGAAAGCAATATGTATAGTAGGCATATGCTTGGAAACTAGTCCAGAATGATATCATCAACTGCATTATAGACCATGAGTGAGCACTTTTGACAACAAGAGAAGAGTCCTCCTCCTTACAAGGACCGAATCCTTTAGGTGCGAGGTGCGATCAACTGCGAGAAGTCAGTAATAAAGAATCCGCTCTCCTGTAAGCAAAGAAAAGAAGGTCAAGCCTACCAAGGCGTCAAAGCAGTTTGACAAAGGTAAAATAGTCTCCATCCTAAACACAAAAGGAAGGAGGGTTTGTCAATGCTTAAACTGATTTATCTAAGTGAGCTACGAGGTTAGTCCTCTAGGATCAACTTTCTTCATAGTGCCCATTAATAATTTGTTAATATTAGGAATGATCCTATCAGTGATTATGTACTAGGCTTATCTAAAGAATTGAGTCTTCCAAGAATGGTTTCTATTGAATTTGCTAATTGAGGTTCTAGATTCGTTCAAAAGGTAGAAAGGAATAAGCTAAGGGTCATACCTTAATGATCAGTAACCATATTGATGTTCCTATGTTCTAGTCTTTCTGGTAGCCAATGATCTAAGGGAGATAGTAATGCAAAGATACTCAAAAGTGGTACGCGCACATAAAAAAGTTGTTGGACGGTGTATTTCTCTGTTTTGTTCCTTCCTCGGAAAGCTTGAGAGTTTCGTGATGTAAGCTCCCTGGTTACGGTTTTGGAGTTTATGTAAATGCTCTATCTTCAAAGAAAGTTGCAGACTTAAGGTATTCCCTGATCCGAGGGTGAGCTAGAATTTTGTATGGTGAAGAGGAAAGGAAGAAGGCATTGTAAATGAAGATGACATTTACCATTTCTACTGCATGCCAGGCTTATTGATAACTCTTAGGTTCTCTGTCAGTAGAGTGATTGCCAAAACCTAGGTATGTTTTCGGAGAATAATAAAAAGATACGGTTGTAGCTTTTAGAGACTATCCTCTATAGATGTAGCTACATGGAAGCCAACTGCTTAAAGACAAGCCCCTAACCATTTCTCTATTCCTGCCCTAAACCAAGGGAATCCTCTCTGACCTACCACCGTGGTAGGAATTTCCAGATTTACAGTTAATGTATCCTTTTTATACAAGTTCTTTCCTCTAATGATGGCTACGAACTACGTAAACTGAACTTTCAATGCTTTCAAACGAAGACTAATAAAGCTCAATCAATAAAGAGTATTTCAATGGAATGGCTTAACTTACTTCCCATAAGAGAAATGAAGTTAGTGAACCTAGGGTCAACACAAAGGTAGGGCAAAAGGGAAAAGAACGATGTTTGATGTAAATGGAAGCAAGCATTTCGCTAAGAAAGCAAATCAGGAAGCAACAATAGCAAACATTACCCTAACTCAGAACAATATGCACTTGAGAGACATGAAGCATAATCAACCTCTCTACCTTAATTCTTCTAACATGGTCAATTCTAGATAGAGCACGGTAACCCAAAACCCCCCACTATACAAAACAAA
Organism: Anisodus acutangulus; assembly: GCA_029783415.1. Classification (NCBI taxonomy): domain Eukaryota; kingdom Viridiplantae; phylum Streptophyta; class Magnoliopsida; order Solanales; family Solanaceae; genus Anisodus; species Anisodus acutangulus. The sequence continues at coordinate 521,487 of CM056501.1, forward strand.
TAGTGGAAAAGCTCTTCATAAGGTACTGTAGATGTACAACTATAGTACCATAGGGATGGTCAGAGTTCATAAGAGCCCGAATTATATTGGTGAAAGATCCTTACTCAAATTACGAACCCTGAACCTCTTTGTGAATTCACAGTTGAACCATGATTGGACATCATAGATTTCTGTTAGGAAAGAAAGAACCCAATTACCAAAAAAACTCGTGTCGTCCTACATTGTCCCCTAGTACATCATACTTAAGATAGCGGTTTCCAGGATCAACCTATTTAACAGCATGCCAGACCACTAAGTGATGAGACCTTGTAAACAAAGGCAACAAGCAGCGCTAGCCGAAATTGGACAATAGGTGACAAACATTCCTTAGCTAAGAAGAATTCATTCACCAGAGCTTCTCTTACTAGCAGACGAAACTAGAAATATCACATCATATAGAATATCGATTGATATGTATTCAAGTCTATCTTATGGTGTATGTTGATGAACTCATTGTTTCTGCGAGCGCATCCTTCATTTCCAAGCTTTATTTCTATCATAATTTTTCCATGCCTATTAATTCTTTTTGGGGTGTATAAAGCCACATAGAGATTCATGCATCTATCTTATTGTATTGATGCAATTAGAAGATCAAGATTTCTCCCTGCCACTCAAGCGGGATCAGATCGACCTTTAGCGAGAACAATTGTAGAATCGGGAATGGAAATACTTCACTTCAACTCAATAAATGACGTCTACATCTTAAGTTCTAAAGAAAAATATATCATCAAAAGGAACGGTGATATGCGAGCCTAGCTATTTTACTCTACCCGAGTAATAAAGTGAAAATCCCTCTTACGATCGATTAAAAGGAAAGTCGCCAGATAGATATATTTGTTCAAATTCAATTTGTGAAGACATAGTAAATTCAACAAATCTAAGGAAGCGAGTCCTAGGCCTCACTATCTATCAACAAAGAAGGTAAATGAGAGAAGGTTTGATTGAAAGTAGTACGTCTGCAGGGATTTGTCATTAACGATTTGACAGTGACACATCCAATTGAAAGTATAATCCCAACCTCTTTGGAAGGAACTCCAAAAAAGACTTGACTTCAAAGAGGGGAATCTTCCTACAAGTGAGCACCAAGTCGTTAATGTATTCAAAAAGGGCTATACCTCTGCCTAGACAAAGAGGCCTTAAGACATCTTCGTAGGTGACATTGGATATAACCAACCTTCAAATGCGGAGGAGTAAAAGGAAACTTTCGATTCAAATTAGAGAAATGCTGACCTTTATCTGCTTCAATTCATTAAGGTATTTTTATAGCCTTCTAAATAGTCAGAGTGGGAACTCAAAAGCAATAACTCTTAATCAGCATTCCATAACTCTAAAGGGAATGGATGTGTAGATCAATGAAGAAGGGTGGGATAGCGCCCGATTGATTGAGCGTCTTATAACCCGTCATGCAAGCTAGCAAAGCCAACGTATAAGCATCCCCTAGATCCACACAGGGTACTTCAAAGGGGGTTATCTTTAACCTACTGCTCAATAATTCCAAATAGAAATTGGAAATATTTATTGGACCGTAATAGTCAGCTAAAACTTAACAGGTTTAAAGCATCTTCTTGGAATCACTAAGGAGTAAGGAAGGATCCATGGCCCTGAGGCACTGAGAGACAGGATATTTGCTCTTGAAGATGAAGTTAACATGGTCATGGGCCATTATCTCGGTGTTGTTAAAGGTATGAATGAACACTTACCCTATTAGTCTTTTTAGGAAAGTTCCCCTCTGGTTATGAAGTTAGCTCGACTCCAGGTATAGCTCTTAATGGGCATGTAGCTATAGGCGAGAACTCTTCTTTTTATCTTATACCTTGGTTAGGCTGTTAATCCCAACCAAATAAGCAATCACAATCGCAATAGCTACAAGAAACCTATTTCATACCCTTTTCATCGTACTTCCTCTTATCCTTCTCTTCTTTCTCTCCCTACCCAGCTTGTTGGAGTGCCATTACCAAGATCTAGTGTAATTCTTTTTCACCGGGAGCCAGTTCTGCTAGTGCTAGTATCAAGAGGAAGATCTTTATTTCTTAGGTTTCTTGTTTTATCCCCTTTAGTGTAAAAGTATTTGGCATTATGATCCCTCAGTAACTTGTTTGTCCTGTCCGCAATAACTAAGGATAGAGGGAGTTTCAACTCGACCTTCTACGTTGAGTCTTGCAAATTCCCTTTCATATACCTTTTAGTTTAATCCTTTCCTTCCTATGTAACCAAGTCCTCCTATGAACCTATCCCCACCTTAAGGATAGGAAAGATAGAACTACAAAGTAAAGGTTGTCTTCGAGCAAGCTCTTATCTTTCATTGTGAGTGAGAGAGGAATTGATGCAGGAGAATGCCCTTCTAGTCTTTATTTAGACAGAAGAATAAGATGGATAGAATGGGATTTCAAGGAAAAATATCCTATTTAAGAGAAAGAGTTCCTCACTTGACTTCAAGCTGGGGAAAGCTAGTTCAAGAAGTAGAAAGATTTCACTTATGTTTACTTAGAGGCCTCTTTCTTATCGAAGACCCTGACAGCTGGAACTCATCGGCAGTGACTCTTACAATTGCAGCCTAGGGGCTCAAGCCTTGGAGATGATTTGTCAGCCCATCATTACCAAAAATATCTACTTTGATGTGAAGTGACTTTGTTCATTCCCGAGTCGATAATTGTCAGAAGATGGCACATCAACTTACCGATTCCAACATAAACATTCATTCTTGGACTTTACTCAGAACAAGTTATCCCCATATGGAGTCTCCCCAAGGGAGAAATCCAATCCAATGGGTCACTGGGACTGGGATTTACATCAAAGATAGAGAAAAGTGTATACGCACAAAAAGGAAAATTGCCTGGGAAAACCATCCCAGGAAAAGCTTCTCACTAGTGCTTTGCCCCACCACTGTACATTGCATTGCTATGGTCAATAAGCAGCCATCAAGTTATTCCGAATGACCTTGGGGTGGACTCGGCCCAACACCTTTCTTGCTCGAAGGATCTATGAAAAGAACGTCCCACTACGAATTCATATTCCATTAATAATGTACAGATAATAATATATTCCAAGTCTGACTTTTAAAGCATACGCATTGAAAAAAAACTTTGGCTTTGGACTCTTTTCTTTGATAGATCTTTCCTATCAAAAGAGGTTTTACCTAACCTACTATGTCCTTTGTTTAATACCCATTTTCAGGAGCGGGAACCTTGAATTGAAAACTCTTTCTTCTTACCTCACCGCTTCTTTGGCTGACCATGTCCACCTCATTTGCGGAATTCCAGAAAAAGAGATGAATTAGCGGACCATAGTGCTAAGTCAAAGCATGTCTGAACCTTCTTCGTCGGAGACTGAGTTAATATATTATCCCACTTTGGAGACTTCCCTTCGGGATAGATTGGATTTGGTATCATAAATTATAGTCTACTCGGCATGCGTCGATTCTTTGCTAGAGAAGCCTAGATCACTAGTTTTGGACTATCGAGAAAACCCTATCTGGCTGCATCACTGGAACTTGCTTTGCTTTTTTTCTTTAAAGACCCCGCCAGCTTCACACTTTCTATGATAAGGGAATTACTTTCGCACGATTACTAATATTATTAGCATAAATGAGCCTCTTCTGAACCCTTGAGATTTTACATATTAACTTCAAAAGATTCAATTGGATCATTCTTGGCACAAAAGAATGAAGAGGCAAATGTAGAGTGTTCTCTGGAACTCCAACACTTGGGATGAACAAAAAGGCTCAATCTTTCAATACTTAGGAGTAAGGGAAAGCAAATGCGATCTAAGAAAGACGCCCTTGAATTCCATTCTTTAGGGAAGGAGGACCTACTGAATAAGTCTCTAATCAATCATAGGCGGGTGAGAAAACTGATTTTCCTCTTTGATTTAGTGTTCGTTGTAGAATCAAAATCTTAACCCCCGCCCCCAACTACGAGAGAAGTCACACTTTAACTTCCTGCCTTGACCTAGGCCTCACATTGATCGTTTTGTCCACTGAATGCATCTATAAACCTTGACCTTGTGATAAAAGAAAGGGTCCGGACTTAGCTTCTCAATTTGAGTTATTGACCAAAGGATCGAAGGGGTCAAATATTGGCCATCAACCCGCAGTTGAGGGCCGAGAATGGCATGGATTGTGGGGAAGATTAGGAGCCATAACTTAATGGCCTTATAGTGACAAGTTTTATTCGGCCTATTGTGTTGGTCTTGGCCGAGGCCTTGCATTTATTTTGTTGTCTTTAATTTCTAGCCTAGTTATTAGTCATCCTAAGACATATTAAAATCATGTAGTAGTTCTTAGCTTGCGTTGGGACACATTCAATGCTTGTAAGGAAATGGTTAAGCTGAAAAGGTGACATGGCCAAGAATGCCAAGATGGAATGGACAAGAGGTGACTTGGCAGACGAAGTGACAGAGACAAGAAGCTTTCCAAGAAGATCAATCAAGAGACAAATTCTCGGCCTAAGGAAGTGGAGGAGTTGGCCGAGAACCACTCTATATTGCAAGGAATGGAAGCTTCTAAGATGATCCCAAGAAGACGAAGTCTATCGAAGCCAAGTTCAATCCCCCTTCTACTGGGTCACTACAATGGAAGTGTAAAGAAGATTGAGTTTACCCTTGTATCCAAGAAAGGCCAAACTCGTTCACACCATGCTCACAATGACCAAAGGGCACCTTAGTTCCTAAGCTAACCCTGTCACGACCCAAACCGGAGGGCCGCAATGGGCACCCAGATCCCACCCACCGGGTACCGCCATTCTTACCATGAACATCTAATCATAATTAATACGGACTAAGCCGAAAGAAAATTATAAACAACCAGGTAACCAACTTATATATATACATGTACCAAGGTCGACAAGTCCGTACAAGTCTACCACTCACAGGACACCTGTCTACAAGCCTCTAAGAGTAGCAACATCAAAGGTCGGGAAAAGGCCCCACCATACCCATATAGACACGCAAAACTCTATCATACCAAAATCAGACCGACACCCCGAAAGGGGAGGAGTGCTTCCAAAATCCGCTGAAAACTACAATCTATTCATGTTGGTCATCGCCTTGCCTATGCGAACCTACGGGCATGAAACGCAACGTCCCCCGACAAAAGGGACGTCAGTACGACTGATGTACTGAGTATGTCAGGCATAAATAACATCATAACAGGAATATACTAATAACTGAAAAATAAACAACTGACCAACAGGAACTGCCTCTGAGGGCCCAAATACACTTGCCTATATGTTATGTACAATACAGTGTCCATATTTATTGGCCTCATTGGACAATTTCCTTACCATGATAGCCTCTGTGGGCATCATACCATGTAATGGTTAATTAACGTATGCATGGTGCAAGTACGGTATATATATATATATATGTCAGTGTTACGGATCGTGCAACCCGTCCCAATATATGTTAGTGTTGCGGATCGTGCAACCCGTCCCAATAAGCCATGAAGGCATCACATGACATCATCACATCATATTGGCTACTTCGGGCTCTTTTGTGATAGTCTGTACCAGCTGCAGGTGGTGTGCGTATATAACGCCTTTTCTTTTTCTCATATCCCCTATATATATAATATTTACCATATAGTAGTGTGCATAACACCAGTGGTACAGGGTAATATATGAATGCAATGCAAGTGAAAATGCATGAATGATAATAAAATACCCCGAATGGCATAATATTCTTGCACCTTTGGCTAACCCTGTGAATATCAACACATTTTCTGTATGCCTCAATAAGGACTTAGAAATATATTTAGACATGCTTTCAGCATAGCAATCAATAATATGAATATTCTTAACTACTAGGAGTAGAATAAATAATGGAGCAATATCACGGCTATATTTTGTTACATGGGGCATGCCAAAAGGAAGAAATAATTTGCCTTAACATACCTCGATTTTAGTTAATACTATCCGTTGCTGGAATCGCTACTGTGCAATAATTGTACAAGGTTTTTGTTTTCCAGAACTCTCACTAGCCGTTCCCATCTTTCATAAATGAACCAAGGCAAAACAAAATGATTTTCCAACTTCCTAATCCTACAGCAAGCGATTTTCCTCCTAAGTTTGTCAAATGAAATTATTTTGGATGGAATGTCATTTGCCTTAAATGGCTGAAATGATTCGGTCTCCCACCAGCCAATTCTTGGCAGTGGGAGCCTTAATTTGATGCCACCAAGTCTTCACATGCAGGTCACTTAATTTAATTAAGTGACCTGCCTCCGTAAAATTTATCAATCACACACATATTAATTTCGTGATCCCAATTCACTTAAATCTTAATAACTTATAAAACCTCTATATATTCAATGTCATAATTTGTAATATGACACTCGTCCATAACTTCTTTATACACGTGCCAAGATTATTTTTGGCTTCCGTCGTCACACCTGTTACGTCCAAAATTATTTCGGGGTTTAATCATTTTTATATACTAATCTCTTTATTAGCATACATAAATATAACATAAAATTTTTCCAACGCTCGGGTCTATTTATACATGCCTGGCAATTTTATATACGCTTAGTGATTAAAACTGTAATCCAGAAGTATGGGACGTTACATCTTTCCCCCTTAAAAACAATCATCCTCGAATGTTGGGGTAACATATCTAATCCCCGTTACGTAGCCCGAATACACAATCATTAAATACCATGACAGGAATTTGGAATTTACCTTAGACTTCTCTTGAAACCTCGACATTAGTCTGGAATAGGTGTGGATATATGCGCGTCATTTCCTCTTCAGCTTCCCATGTCATCTCTTCCACATTCCTATTCCGCCATAACACTTTTACAGAAGCTACTTCCTTAGTCCTCAGCTTGCGGACTTGTCGATCAAGGATAGCAATAGGAATTTCTTCATATGACAAATCCTCTGTAACCTGCACATCCTCAATTGGTACAATCCGAGAAGGATCTCCAATACATGCTCTCCACATGGAAATATGGAAGACTGGATGAACGAACTCCAACTCTGAAGGTAAGTCCAATTCATACGCTACCTGGCCAATTCGTCGAATTATGCGATATGGCCCAATATACCTTGGACTAAGAAAGCCTTTCTTCCCGAATCTCATTACACCCTTCATCGGTGAAATCTTCAAAAATATCCAGTCGTTCACCTGAAACTCTAAGTCTCGTCGTCGCACATCTGCATATGACTTCTGACGACTCTGAGTTGTTAACAACCGTTCTTTGATAAGATTTACCTATTCTATGGCTTGGTGTACCAAGTCAGGTCCAAATAACTCTGATTCGCCTACCTCGAACCATCCAATAGGAGATCTACATTTTCGTCCGTACAAGGCTTCATATGGAGCCATTTTAATACTGGTGTGATAGATGTTATTGTATGCGAACTCAATAAGGGGTAAGTAATCATCCCAACTTCCCTTAAAGTCCAACACACAAGCTCGTAACATGTCCTCGAGCGTCTGAATCGTTCGCTCAGCTTGACCGTCTGTCTGAGGATGGAAAGTCGTACTCAAATTAACTCGGGTGCCTAACCCTTTCTGAAATGATTTCCAGAAGTTAGCTGTGAACTGAGCACCTCGGTTAGATATAATAGAAATACGCACACCATGAAGTCGAACAAGCTCCTTAATATATAACTTCGCGTAATCTTCTGAGGTATAAGTAGCTTTCACTGGCGAGAAATGAGCTGATTTGGTCAGCCTATCAACAATTACCCAAATAGAATCAAATTTCTGATAGGAACGAGGTAATCCCATAACGAAGTCCATATTAATCATTTCCCATTTCTATATCGGAATCTCGATATTTTGAGTCAAGCCACCAGGCTTTTGGTGTTCTATTTTTACCTGCTGACAATTGGGGCACTTAGCCACAAACTTTGCCACTCTCTTCTTCATGTCATTCCACCAATAAATACTCTTGAGATCATGATACATTTTAGTTAATCCTGGATGAACAGAGTACCGTGAAAAATGAATCTCCGTCATAATCTTATCCCATAATCCTGCTACATTTGGAACACATAGACAACCCTAGTGCCTGAGAGTTCCCTGTTTGTCAATCTCAAAGGTCGTGGTTTTCTTCTGTTGAATGCTCTCTCTTATCTTCTTCAAATTAGGGTCTTCCCATTGACGTTCTTTAATTTCTGATATAAGGGATGATTTTGACACATCCTGGACCACAAACCCGCTATCCTCCGAATCCACTAGTCGGACTCCCAAACTAGCTAACTGATGAAGCTCTCTTACCAATTCCTTCCTTTTGACTTGCACTGGCATCGAACTGACCATTGATTTACGGCTGAGCGTGTCTGCTACAACATTGGCTTTGCTATGGTGATATAAGATGTCCACATCATAATCCTTCAATAACTCAAGCCATCTTTTTTGCCTCAAATTCAGCTCTTTTTGTTTGAATATGTATTGTAGACTCTTGTGATCTGTAAAAATGTCCACATGAACACCATATAAATAGTGCCGCCAAATCTTCCGTGCATAGATTACCGTGACCAACTCCAAATCATGTGTCGGATAGTTCTTCTCATGTTTCCTCAATTGTCTTGAAACATAGGCAATCACTTTACCAAGCTGCATTTGTACACATCCTGAACCTGCTCCCGAGGCATCACAATACACAACATAACCTTCTGGACCCTCTAGAAGAGTAAGGACTGGCGTCGATGTTAATCTATCATTTAACTCTTGGAAACTCCGCTCACAAGCATCAGACCACTGGAATTTTATAGCCTTTTGTGTTAACTTCGTTAGTGATGCTGATATGGTAGAGAATCCTTCTACAAACCTTTTATAATAGCTTGATAAGCCCAAAAAGTTGCGAACCTCTGTTGGAGTCGTAGGCCTCGGCCAATTCTTCACCGCTTCAATCTTCTGAGTGTCAACTCTTATACCCTCGTCTGACACTATATGACCAAGAAAAGCCACTGACTTCAGCCAAAACTCACATTTGGATAGCTTTGCATACAACTTATGGTCCCGGAGCGTTTGTAGTATTATCCGCAAGTGATCCACATGCTCTATTTCCGAGTAAGATTAAACCAGAATATCATCTATAAATGCAATCACAAATACGTCTAAGAATGGGCGGAATACACTATTCATTAGATCCATAAATGCTGCTGGTGCATTTGTAAGTCCAAATGACATTACTAGGAACTCGAAGTGCCCATACCTTGTCCTAAAGGCCGTCTTCGGAATATCCTTCTCTTTAACATTTAGCTGATGGTACCCCGACCTGAGGTCAGTTTTTGAGAAAAATCTCGCCCCTTGTAACTATTCAAACAAATCATCAATTCGGGGAAGAGGGTATTTTTTCTTGATAGTGACTTTATTCAGTTGCCGATAATCGATACACATCCGTAATGAGCCATCTTTCTTTCGTACGAACAATACCGGCGCGCCCCAAGGAGATATGCTAGGCCTAATAAAACCTTTCTCGAGAAAATCCTTTAATTGCAACTTCAATTCTTTCAATTCAGCTGGAGCCATCCTATAAGGAGGAATAGATATCGGTTCAGTGTCTGTCAACACATCTATACCGAACTCAATTTCCCTTTCAGGAGGAATGCCTGAAAGTTCGTCTGGGAATACATCAAGAAATTCATTGACCACCGGAATTGATTGAGAACTAGGTGGTTCAGCATCAAAATCTCTTGCCCGAACAAGATGGTATATATACCCTTTGGAGATCATCTTTCTTGCCTTAAGGTATGAAATAAACCTACCTTTTGGCGTTGCCGTATTACCTTTCCATTCAAGGACCGGCTTCCCTGGAAATTGGGATCTAACAATCTTTGTCTGGCAATCAACATTAGTGTAGCATGACGCTAACCAATCCATGCCCATAATAACATCGAAGTCAACCATTTCCAATTCCACTAAATCGGCTAGGGTCTGATGACTACAAGCTAATACTGCACAATTTTGATAGACCCGTCTAGCGATTACCAATTCACCAACCGGTGTAGATACCATAAATGAATCCCCTATCAACTCAGGATCCATACCAAATTTACAGGCAACGAAAGGAGTAATATATGATAAATTTCAGCCCAGATCTAACAACGCGTACACATTATGTGAAAGGACCGATAGCGTACCTGTAATAACATCAGGTAAGGATTCCTGATTTTGCCGTCCCATCAGTGCATAAGTATGGTTCTGGCCCCTTCCTCTACCTCAGCCAGATAACGCATGTTGACTCTGGCCTAACGGGAATACTGATTGGGATGAAGCTGCTGTAGATCTAATCGGCTGGACTCTACCACCTTCACTTTTTGTCAGACAATCTCGCGCTATATGACCTCGCTCCCCGCAGGAATAACATACTTTTCCCTCTTGTTGGCACGACCCTGCATGGGTCCCACCACACTGCCCACATCGAGCCAATGGCGGCCTCATCTGTATAGAATTCCCTCTAAAATAAGATCCTGGTGCTCGTGAACTCTGGCCTGGTCCTGTTTGAGTATAACGATCAGCCCTCGATCCTGAAAATGGCAATGATGAGCCAGTTGCTGGGTAAGATGGTCGTCTGTAAGGCTGTGGCCTGGGCCCGCCTCCAAAGTTCCTTACGCCACTTACAGACCGAGCCCTTTTATGCTGGCCCCTATCACTCTTTCGATCAATTTGCTGTTGCCTCTTGCGATCCTCCAGGTTCTGTGCATAAGCCTGGATGCGAGCAATATCCATATCCAGATTCAAAGAAATGTAGTACACTCATTGACCAAGTGTGGCCCCAAACCAGTAACGAACCTGTGTACCCGATCATTCATCTGAGTTATAATTATATGAGCATATCGAGCCAAGGAATTAAACTACAAGCTATATTCTCGAACGCTCATGCTGCCTTGTTCAAGACATAGGAACCTATCCTGTTTGGCCCGTCGAAGCTCGACTGGTAGAAAATACTCTAAGAAGGCCTCTGAAAATTCCCCCCATCCTGCTGGCATAGCACGAGGTCCTCTAGATTTCTCCCATGTATCAAACTATGTTACTGCAACATCCCGCAGTCTATAAGAAGCAAACTTTACCAACTCGGCATTGGTAGCATCCATCACCCGCAAGGTGCATTGTACCTGATCCAGAAAATTCTGCGGGTCTGTGTTCAAGTCTGTTCTTGTGAATACCGGAGGGTCTAGATTGATGAAATCCCGAGCTCTTGTTCTAGTAGCTCTGTCAGAAGGACTGGAAACCTGACACTAGGATTGAGCGGCCACCAATCGTGTCAATAACTGAACCGCACTCTGCATATCCACGTATAGAGTATCATGTGGATGAACTAGAGGTGTTGCAGCTCCACTAATCTCCTCTGATGGTGATGTACTGGGAGAACCATACGAAGGAGTCGTACCGAGGGTCTCACTCTGGCCTTCGTTAGTGGGTGGTAATCGGCTAGTACCTTCACCCGCAGCCGTATTCCATTCCCTCATACTCTTGGACTTCTTCCTTGCGGTAGGCATCGCTGGAATCATAAGCACGTAATGAATTAGGAGAAAAATACTTATAATTCAGTTCTATAGCACGATTTATGAGATGAAAGAATAGAAACCATCCTTAAAATGTCAGATAGCCTCCTATTTATAAGTATGGTGCACAACATACCCATAAACAAGACTCTACTACACACGACTTGTAGACTCCCTAGGACAGACATGCTCTAATACCAAGTTTGTCACAACTCAAACCGGAGGGCCGCAATGGGCACCCGGATCCCACCCGCCGGGTACCGCCATTCTTACCATGAACATCTAATCATAATTAATTACGGACTAAGCCGATAGAAAATTATGAACAACCAGGTAACCAACTTATATATATACATGTACCAAGGCCGACAAGGCCGTACAAGTCTACTACTCACAGGACACCTGTCTACAAGCCTCTAAAAGTAGCAACATCAAAGGTCGGGAAAAGGCCCCACCATACCCATAGAGACACGCAAAATTGTATCATACCAAAATCAGACCGACACCCCGAAAGGGGAGGAGTGCTTCCAAAATCCGCTGAAAACTACAATCTATTCACGTTGGTCGTCGCCTTCCCTATGCGAACCTGCGGGCATGAAACGCAGTGTCCCCCGACAAAAGGAACGTCAGTACGACTGATGTACTGAGTATGTCAGGCATAAATAACAGCATAACAGGAATATACTGATAATTGAAACATAAACAACTGACCAACATGAACTGCCTCTGAGGCCCCTAATATACTTGCCTATATGTTATGTACAATGCAGTGTCCATATTTATTAGTCTCATCGGGCAATTTCCTTACCATGACAGCCTCTGTGGGTATCATACCATGTAATGGTTAATTAACGTATGCATGGTGAAAGTGCGGTATATATATATATATATGTCAGTATTGCAGCTCGTGCAACCCGTCCTAATATATGTTAGTGTTGCGGATCGTGCAACCCGTCCCAATAAGCCATGAAGGCATCACATGACATCATCACATCATATTGGTCTCTTCGGGCTCTTTTGTGATAGTCTGTACCAGCTGTAGGTGGTGTGCATATATAACGCCTTTCCCTTTCCCATATCCCCTATATATATAATATTTACCATATAGTAGTGTGCATAGCACCAGTGGTCCAGAGTAATATATGAATGCAATGCAAGTGAAAATGCATGAATGATAATAAAATACCCCGAATGGCATAATATTCTTGCACCTTTGGCTAACCCTGTGAATATCAACACATTTTCCGTATGCCTCAATAAGGAGTTAGAAATATATTTAGACATGCTTTCAGCATAGGAATCAATAATATGAATATTCTTCACTACTAGGAGTAGAATAAATTATGGAGTAATATCATGGTTATATTTTGGTACATGGGGTATGCCAAAAGGAAGAAATAATTTGTCTTAACATACCTCGATTTCACTTAATACAGTCCGTTGCTGGAATCGCTACTTTGCAACAATTGTACAAGGTTTCTGTTTTCCTGAACTCTCACTAGTCGTTCCCATCTTTCCTAAATGAGGCAAAACAAAATGACTTTCCAACTTCCTAATCCTACAACGAATTGCCTCCTAAGTTTGTCAAATGAAATTATTTTGGATGGAATGTCATTTGCCTTAAATGACTGAAATGATTCGGTCTCCCACCAGCCAATTCTTGGCGGTGGGAACCTTAATTTGATGCCACCAAGTCTTCACATGCAGGTCACTTAATTTAATTAAGTGACCTGCCTCCGCAAAATTTATCAATCACACACATAATTAATTATGTGATCCCAATTCACTTAAATCTTAATAACTTATAAAACCTCTATATATTCAATGTCATAATTTGTAATATGACACTCGTCCATAACCTCTTTATACACGTGCCAAGATTATTTTCGGCTTCTGTCGTCACACCTGTTACGTCTAAAATTATTTCGGGGTTTAATCCCTTTTATATACTAATCTCTTTATTAGCATACATAAACATAACATAAATTTTTCCCAACTCTCAGGTCTATTTATACATGCCTAGAAATTTTATATACGCTTAGCGATTTAAACCGTAACCCGATAGTACGGGATGTTACAAACCCATCCCATTCCCTTGTTCCCATTTCGGCCGAATGTCCTTTGTCTTTGTGTCCTTTTGCTTTCCTTCAAGAATGGTCTCTATGGTAATATAAATAGGGCCTTAGGATATTGTCAATAATCAGTTTGAGTTTAAAATTAAATCTAAAGTGTGTTTTCAACTTGTGTGTTGAAGCATATCGATCCTGTGTGGGTCACCCCTTCCTTTAGTGTAAGTATTGGTTAAGACTGTGTGACCTAATCAATACCTAAGCTTGAGGAACCCCCTTAGCGGTATGTGAACGTTGGAACTGTGTGGACCAACCTAGCCTAAGCTTCGGGTTACTAAAAGGGCTTTCGATCACCCTCACTTGGCTAGTTCACGGGCATTGCACTTAGCAAACCCCGGTCTTAACCTTGTGGAATTGATCAACTTATCCTTGGTGTTGACAAGGGCAGTAAGAACCCATTGTATATATCCTTGGGCTTATCGACCGTACTTCACTACAACCACAACCACTAAACACTTAAACCATATCAACCAACAAATACTTAACCAAATCAACCATCCTTCACCCGAGCTTACAACTCGTATTCAATCTTCACCCAGCCTACTATATACCAACTACCCTTACTTCCCATAGTACTTCATATACATCCCCACCAAAGGTGACCATCCGAAGCAGTACACAAATACCCGTCCAATCCCGATAATACCAAATAGTCCGCATAACACACTTTACCGAGAACCTAACTTTCCCAGTACTATTCCGTCATCCTTCCGTCATCAAACCACCAAATACCAAAAATAAAAATCACCCTTAACGTGTCCACAACAATCCCATAAAATTCCTTGATCCAATTCCCTTTAAATCTAACCAAAATAGCCATCAAAGACCCCACTGTCCCGCAAAACCGAGAACCCAAAATCCCTATTTTGACATCTATTTTTGGGTTAACCCGTATATCACCAACACCAGAACCACTTAAACAACATCACCCCTCCTTTATTGCATCAGATTGGTATCAAAGTGAGATAATATGCTTTGACCCTATGGCACAAGTTAGTGACAAACTTAAAAGGGCCTTGTCCGAAATGTTTGCGAAACAAGTAAGGAGAGAATTTGCTAATCGTGCAGTCATTAATGATGTTGAATAAGGGGAGGAAGTTGACCAAAACAACCCCATACATTATGAATATGATGCACAAGATGCACCAAGAATTTAAATAGGAGGTGACCGGACGTTACGGTTCGACCTTCCAACATTTGAAGGAAACTTGGATCCCGAGGAGTTTCTTGAATGGCTTAAGGGCCATTGAAAGACTCTTTGAATTCAAAAACTATGATTATCACCAATACTTTAAGATTGCCACGTTAAAGCTTAAATCTTTTGCCTCCATAAGGTATGAAAATTTGAAGGCAAGTATAAAGAGGCACGGCAAGTCCAAGATCGATTATTGGGAAAGGTTGAAGAAACACTTAAAATAAAATTCTTGCCCCAAGAATCTAAACAAGATTTATACCTTAAACTCACCCAGCTTCGGCAAAGTGTTCGTAAGGTTGAAGAATACATCCGGGAATTCGAGAAGGTCACAATGTTGTGTGACATAAAAGAAAAGGAGTCGTAATGCATTGCACGGTTCATTGGCTCGCTAAGTGTGGCAATTCAAGAAAAAGTGCAAGTGTCCACTTACACAACATTTGAGGATGTGTGCTATTTGGCACTAAGGTTTGAACGACAATAAAATAAGGTGGTCACGAGACCTTACACTAAGACCATGAGTGCTAAGGAGAAGGTTGGCACGTCCTAATCTAATCCCTTGTACAAATAAGACGATGAAAGCAAGGGCAAGGGAAAAATGGATGTTGCCCAAGGTGTTGATAAAAGTGGTAAGAGATGTTACAAGTGCTAAGGACTCAGACATTTTTCCAGGAAATTTCCCAACCCGAGGACCATGACACTTGAAGAATATAACAAAGTGGCGATGCCTTTGTGGTAGAAGAGAATGAGGTAGACGAAAGTCAAGAAGAAGTTGAGTCTATTGTGGAGGATGGTGTGAGTCTAGTCCTTCAACATGTGCTAAGTGCATAATTGGAGGATCTTGATGAAAATCAGAGGGAGCAGATTTTCTACACACGATGCAGAGTAAAAGATAAAGTGTGTAGTTTGATTATTGACAGAGGATGTTGTGCAAATATGGTGTTCATCGGAGTGGTAGGCAAATTAAAACTACCAATTCGTGAGCACCCTAAACCCTACAACCTTCGATGGGTAAACAAGGCGAATGGGCTCAAGGTTGCCACCCAATCCTTTATCAAATTTCGAATTGAAGGATACATTGATGAAATTTGGTGTGATGTCCTTCCAATGGACGCATGTCATATATTGTTGGGAAGGCCATGGAAATATGATCATAGAACCATGCATGATGGTGAACATAACACCTACTCATTTCACAAGGACAATAGGGACTTCCGGCTCATACCGTTGACACCAAATAAAGTAAGGAATATGAAAATCCAACAAGCATGAAAATGACAAGCCAAGTCCGAGGTACAAAAGGAGGAGGAAGAATCTAAGAAGGGGAGTGCCATTAATATTTTGGCATATAGAGAAGAAGTCGGTTGGAAGGAAACCTTAGAGGTTTCAGAAATAGCCAATCCACATGGACCAACAACCGAGCTACCACCAAACAATAATTTGATGCTATTTGTAAGGTATCTCTCAGAAGATCCCTCCCTCCCTATATTGATCTGAAGGCAACAACCTCGCCAAATGTTCAAGAAGACCTTATTCCATGCCAAGCCTCTAGCCATGACAATAAAGGAACAACACAATGTTGGGCCTTCTTTGCCAATTCATTGTACCAGGTCAAAGGGATGGATAGTATCTTCATCAACCCCTTGTGTGAACAAACAAGGATGGAAGAAGGGATTTTCAATTAACAACATGTCCAAAATCTTGTCAAAGGAAGGTAATGAACTCACTCTTAGTTTATTTTCAAGAAGTTCGTTATCTACTCACCGAGCCTATGAATATGAAAACAAGAAATGTTAGTCGAATAAAGTGGCCAACAGTATCTTAGCTCCGACATGGAATATGTTTTATTGGTACCAGGGCAAGATGAGGAATGTAATGTGTATGTCAACAACCAATTGGCCTACAACCTCACCATGAGGTACCAGTCTCAATGGCCAATGTTGAATGATCCTTTATACAATTTGTGTGGGATGCCATCAAATCTCGACTTGCAAAAAGGCTTCCATCGATGAAGGTCTGAAAGGAAATTGAGCATGGGAGAGGCTTCAATGACCTACATGATAGTTACAGAAGTCTTGTGGTTTGTAACATCCAAAGAAGTGATTCTTATGTTTCCCCTATCACGATCATGACACCACAAGAGCTTGGTGCCAACCTAATGAAGGAACCCCGAATCGTGACTCCTTGTGATAAAAGGTTATTGATCCCGCACCACAAGTCGTGGTCTTATGATAACTTGCTTGAATGGGAAGGCTACTTGAGGGATGGTCCCTTCAAGTTATTGGATAAGCACCAAGGTGGCTTATGTGAAACAAAAATTTTGAGCAATGGATTAGGTCCAACATGTTATGTTCCTAAGTTGCCTTCATACTTGAACCATCCGAATTTGAGGAAAAATTCTCTCCAAGAAGGGAAGATTGATGAAAGAAAGGGTCCGGACTTAGCTTCTCAATTTGAATTATTGACCAAAGGATCGAGGAGGTCAAAGATTGGCCATCAACCCGCAGTTGAGGGCCGAGAATGGCATGGATTGTGGGGATGATTAGGAGCCATAACTTAATGGCCTTATAGTGACAATTTTTATTCGGCTTTATGTGTTGGTCTTGGCCGAGGCCTTGCATTTTATTTTGTTGTCTTCAATTTCTAGACTAGCTATTAGTCATCCTAGGACATATTAAAATCATGTAGTAGTTCTTAGCTTGCCTTGGGACATATTCAATGCTTGTAAGGAAATGGTTAAGCCGAGAAGGTGACATGTCCAAGAATGCCAAGATGGCACAGACAAGAGGTGACTTGGCAGACGAAGTGACAGAGACAAAAAGCTTTCCAAAAAGATCAATCAAGAGACAAATAAGGAAGGTTAAGCTCGGCCTAGGGAAGTGGAGGAGTTGGCCGAGAACCACTCTATGTTGCAAGGAATAGAAGCTTCTAAAATGATCCCAAGAAGATGAAGTCTATCGAAGCCAAGATTCAATCCCCCTTCTACTCGATCACTACAATGGAAGTGTGAAGAAGATAGATTTTACCCTTGTATCCAAGAAAGGCCAAACTCATTCACACCATGCTCACAATGACCAAAGGGCACCTTAGTTCCTAAGCCAACCCATCCCCTTCCCTTGTTCCCATTTCGGCTGAATGTCCTTTGTCTTTGTGTCCTTTTTCTTTCCTTCTAGAATGGTCTCTATGGTAATATAAATATGGTCTTAGGATATTATTAACAATCAGTTTGAGTTTAATATTAAATCTAAAGTGTGTTTTCAACTTGTGTGTTGAAGCACATCGATCCTGTGTGGGTCACCCCTCCCTTTAGTGTAAGTATTGGTTAGGACTGTGTGACCTAATCAATACCTAAGCTTGAGGAACCCCCTTAGTGGTAAGTGAACGTTGGAACTGTGTGGACCAACGTAGCCTAAGTTTTGGGTTACTAAAAGGGCTTTCGATCACCCTCACTTGGCTAGTTTACGGGCATTGCACTTAGCAAACCCCGATCTTGACCTTATGGCATTGATCACCTTATACTTTGTGTCGACTCGGGCAGTAAAACCCACCGTACTTCACTACAACCACAACCACTAAACACTTAAACCATATCAACCAACAAACACTTAACCAAGTCAACCATCCTTCATCCAAGCTTACGACTCATTTTCAATCTCCACTGAACTACTATATACCAACTACCCTTACCTCCCACAATACTTCATATACATCCACACCAAAGTTCACCATCTGAAACAGTCCACAAATACCCATCCAATCCCGATAACACCAAACAGTCCGCATAACACACTTTACCGAGAACCTTACTGTCCCAATACCATTTCGTCATCCAAACACCAAAGGCCGAACATCAAAACAATCCTCAATGTGTCCACAATAACCCCATAAAACTCCTTGACCCAACTCCCTTTAAATCTACCCGAAATATCCATCAAACACCCTACTGTCCCGCTAAATCGAGAACCCGAAACCCCCATTTTGACATCCATTTTCGGGTACAACCGTATATCACCAACACCAACCCACTTACACAACATTACCCCTCCTTATTTGCATCACCTTGACTCTCACTGTGTACTCCAACTTTATCTATTAATGAAGGAAATTTATCTAATGAAGCAGGAAGATGACTAAGAAAGCAATCGAACAGACCAGGCTCTGTAAGAGAAGAGCTAACTGGAGTACACCTGGAACGGTGAAAGATGAGTATGAGAAAAGAGTTTTGAAGGTTATACTGGGTTGGCTGGTAATGCTTGTGTTCTAGGTCAATAAAGACTACAAACTAGTATTGCTAACAAGCAGCTAACACAGTGAGGCTGATAAAGAAGAGATTGTTCCAGTTTCATATACGCGAATAAGAAGAAACAGAAGTAAGAGGACAAGAAAGAGAAGAGGCGAGTACAATTTCAAATACTTGGTAACCTCTTTCTAGCTTAGAGATAGGAAAGAATCGAAAGCTTGCAAGGATGTTAGGCTTCGAACGCGGTCACAACAGATAAATTGAAAAGCTAAGACGAAATAGCCTACCTTAAATACAAAATCAATTACCAGATGGACTAGCTGGCCTACTTGTACGTAACAGAATTGAAATCAAGGAAAATTCCCCAGATGGAAGTGAACATAGGGATTCCCCGACGAATGAATGCAATACACAGAAGACTTACAGATGTAGTACTGGATGGCTTTACCTACGACATTTCCTACTCCTACTTTTCATACAAAGAGAACAGGCAGCCTGGAAAACTTGGAATGATTACATAATGCTTACCACCTTCGATTAGGTCTATTCTAAGTGGTCCATTAGGTAATCAATGGAGGGGAGAGGTCGATACCCATTGTTGTAGCTAAAAGGGTTCCTTTCTTACTCGATTGAGTCTAAGAGTCATGGCATCATAGGGAGGGACTTAGAGCTAGTCTAGGGTCTTGCAGTATCATTGACCAATATCCATTCTTTAGGTGCATTTTCTTTAGCTTAAGTGCTTCCATGCCCGGTAAAGTTGATAAACTTAATAGAAATCCTTTTTCTTGGGTCGAAGGATAAGGAAAGAAAAAAATCCTATCTTTAGGGGAAAGAAATTAAGGATAGTTTGACATAAGCAGGCATCCATTGTCACGAGTGCGCAGCTGCTTCTCCTAAAGACCGGGCTCCCAAGGCATAAGATACAAAGCTAAGATATAGGTGGAAGTCTTACACAACTGAAAGAACAGAAGGTCACTCTATGGAAAAAACTAAAGCAAAATAAAATTTAACCTTAGTTGATTCAAAGGCTAGCGTAATAGCTAAAGAAAAGGGCTATAGTGATAGACACCAAAGAAGATACCCTTGCTCACACCTTAGCCGATTTCAAAAACAAAAGCCATTGCGCCTTTAGCCGATTGGGAGGACTCTCTAGAAATTCCTTGTTTAGAGAAAGTAACAATCAATGAAAAGAGTGGACAATACGATTACTGAGGGTGAGCAGTCTCACATTCTCGAGTAAAAGTAGATGGTGAAGGACCTGGCAAGCACATAAGCTCGATCAGTCCTTACTCACTCAACAAGGGTAGAAACATCACTCGCCGAGGAAAGAAAATTAGAAATTTTTAGGGAGAAGGATTTGGCCCTGACTGATAAACTAACAAAAGGGAAATAAAATGCAACTCATCTGAATAAGACCAATTGGCATAGGTCATAGATAGAGAGGATGAAAGAAATACATAGAAATTTCCCCCTCAAGCTAAAGGACCCTCTCTCTATAAAGGAAGAAGAAGGCAAGACTAAGTCATTTATTTATTTTTTATTTATATTTTTCCTTCACTATGCCTACCCTATAAAAATGATTCTCCAACGAATGATTTTTCAATTTTGGATGTGAAGACTTATGCTTCTATTTTTGTTATAGGTTTTCTTTATTCGTCGAGGCACTCAGTTCCTTCCTATTCCTATAGCTAAGGCATTGTAGTGTAACTCCTGCTGATGGCTGTTTTGTTTCGGAAGATGCGCTCTTGTTGTTTTATTGCTGCTGTGACCTCAATATGATTTTGGATATCCTCTATCTTATTTTGTGTTCGTCCTTTGATGTTTTGATCCTTTCTTTCTTGCTTTCTCTATCGGTTTTTTAGGTCCTCCCGGACCCCATTGTGAATAGTATTCTTTAGTAGGAGGTATTTATCAGCTAATTCTTTTGTTTCAAATAAAAGCATCTACTCTTTCGACATCTATTTCGCTTGTCCAGTAACCTCTTATTTCTCAAAAAGAAAAAGTCGGAATCCGATCTTGATTCCCCTAAACCATAGCAATAGCACGAATCCTAAGCTACGACATGCCAAATAATGGTTCTATGAATCATTGGTGGATAAACACATATTTCCATCAGAGGACTACTACGACTACATCATCATTGAGGCGCCTCGGGTGGAACATGCCAGGTTGGTTGACAAACCCAAGGGCAAATCCTAGGGAGAGGGGGCAGTCGGAAAGGATAGTTCTTGAGCTTTTAGAAAATAATAAAGCGGAGACTGGGTACATAAAAACCTGATGGATGGGATAAGAATCATTTTTTGGGCAATCAACCAACCCAAACCCAACACTTACTTGGCTCTGAGCGAGTTTTCATATGTTATAAATAGAAAGAGAGAAACCAACTTCCGCTTGGTTTCTTATGATAGACCAAAGAAAGGCACTATTAGTGTATAGCAAGATGCTTGTAAGATAGCAATAACTTGATTGCAAGCTTACCAACCAATAGTTACAATACCACATTCCACCAGTCATATTGATTTGATTAGCTTACTTTTCGCAAAAAAAATTGTGTACATAAATTAATAACTGCAATCACGAAACAAATGTAAAAAAAATGATTTTATAATCAAACTTATGAGTAAAACATTGTGTATCCCCTGATTCTTGTCTCTAATTTCTTTTCCTTGATTCAAGGGCTGAAGCAACGTATTTCTCGACCGCATGATCATGTTGACCTCCTTTACTTAACAATCAAGAAGAGTTAGTAGCGCTTTGGATTGATCACGAGGGTCAACTTCTCTTGACCACTCCTTCTTGCTTTCTTAAATTCAATTGGCGTTCACCCACTTGACTATAAGGAGAGGGACAATGTAGTGTATTTCTCGAACAAAATGAGTTCTTTGTGATGTGTTGAATCTTCAATGAACTTCCATAAACACATCAGATTGATCTTCACGAAGAATGTCTCTTGGATCACTCCTCGCTTGTTAGAGAACCTTGAAGAAGACTATGTAGTTGATCCGTTCTTGTGATCTTTCCATCTCTCACCAACGTCATGATCTTTTCCTTTAAGATAAATCATCTTGTTGTAGGGTGACTGACGATGCGGTGATATTTGCAATACTTGGGATTATCAACTTTGTTGGCTTCATCAGGTCACTTTGACTTTGGAAGGTCAACGACTTTCTTGGATAGCAACTCATCAAGAATCGCTGGGTCGTCAGAATCAGGGAAAGGAAATGCCTTCGCTTCTAACTCCTTTAAGGTGGGCTGTGGAGGCCTTTAAAGAAGTTTCTCCCACCATCATAGATTCTTTAGTTTTGTATTTTGACGGTTAATTGAATTGTTTAGCTTCCTTTCTCGGATCAAAAACAGGTGAAGTCTTTCTATGGCTTGCAATACTTAACTCCATGTCATGAGCTTGTGTTGCCATTTCATCGAAAGTGCGTGGCTTGATTCCTTGGAGGATATACATAAAACCCCAATGCATTCCTTAGGTGCATATATCAATGGAAGAAGTTTCTGAGTGATGATCCTTGTAATATAAACTTAATGCTTGCCATCGATTGATGAAGTCCACTACTGGTTCATCTTTCCTTTACTTGGTTTTCGTCAACTCCATCATACTCACTGTATGACGACTGCTGTAGAAATGGTTAAGGAATTCACCTTCAAGTTTCTCCCAACTATCAATTGACTTAGGATCTAAATCGATGTACCAATCAAAGGAATTTCCTTTCAATGAGTGCACAAACTGCATGATAAGGAGATCGCCGTGTGTACCAACATTGCTTAAAGTTTTGACAAAATGGATGATATGTTGTCTTGGGTGTCCC
The DNA here is from genome assembly GCA_029783415.1 of Anisodus acutangulus. Lineage (NCBI taxonomy): Eukaryota > Viridiplantae > Streptophyta > Magnoliopsida > Solanales > Solanaceae > Anisodus > Anisodus acutangulus. The sequence goes on from CM056501.1 coordinate 544,358, forward strand.
TTCCCATCGCAACAAGCTGATCATCCACGTCGGTGGTGTTGGTCATCAAAGCGTTGACCACGATTAAAGTAGATGAATCTGTCGAGTCCTTTCACTTCATTCGAGCTGAGTTATATCTACCCTCGAACTCATTAAGGTTGGATTCTGATTGAGAAGCCGCATTGGATAGAGAACACGAGATATTGCCCCCATTGTTGAAGATTTTCTCTTCTCAGGCATCTCTACGGAGGTGAAATATTTATCTTTGTCGATTCCACTAGATCTGATCATGCTACATGTCATCGAGCTAGTGCGGTTACCTTCAACAGACAAAATAACATAGATATTATTGCATAGGATGTTGTTTCTCTTCCTTGAGGCCATCACAGTAGTTAGTTGTAGAGTTGCAGATCTAATTTGTAAGAGAATAGGATGAAGGGTAGAGTTGGTCCAACCGGGTGTGCCAGAAATTTGTTCGTGACAAATTTGGAATACAGAAAATAAATAACTGAAATCACAAAACAAATATGAGAAAAAAATATTTTATTGAGAAATGTTTGGATACAACTCCAAGTATCCCCTGATTTTTCACTCCAAGTTGTTCGTCTTGATTTGAGGGCCGAAGCAGCGTGTTTCTCGAATGAAGGATGATGTGAACCTCCTCGTGATGTATTAGATCTCCAAGAAAGTCAGGCAACACTTCAGGTTGATCTTGAGGAAGAACTTCTTTTGGACCCTTTGAAATATGTGGATGGGCCATTTTGTATAGGCCAAACCTATCCCAATGTTGTTGGATTTGACTTAAGTCAAGCAATCTTGAAAACAATAATTAATCCAGCTTTATTAACCCAAAATGTTGACTTGGATCAATATGTCTTGAATTTAGAACTTGGTCCAAATTTTGTATGGACTTAATCCCATAAAATTTTGCATGTCTACACTTACAAAAATAGGTATGCTAGTCATATAGCTCGCTTAGAATAAAGTTTAGTTGTCTCACTCCATTAAATTACTCGTAGCATAAGCGATCATAGAGGAACGAATGGAGCATCTCTATTAGCATCATAAGGCAACGAAGTTGCTGCATTGCATTGAGGTCGCTAAGATTGCTAGTAAGAATCACTATTGCAATTCTATCGAAGATTATGGTACTTATTGATTATCAAAAATCAAACCCCCCGGCTCTTCCCACCTGGGGCTACCCCTACCCTAAGATAAGATGTTTCCTGCCTCAGGCCAGGGAATAGAACTAATTACATCGGAGAAAATAGCAATTCCTAGTCTGAATCCTGGACCTGGTTCACGCTTGAAAGAAACAATTCTTCTTCAAATTTCGTACATCAAATTTTGTATATAAAGAAGAGTTCGTCCTTCTTCAAAGAGATAAAGTCATGCGGCCCTTCAAGATAGAGGCTTCAATTATCGTTAGAATCCCGGGGCGGGGCAAATTACATAAAAAAGGACACTTATTTCAAAGTGGTTCAGGTAACTCAGTTGGACTTAAAATCCTTGTGATACCATGGAGGTTGCTAGTGTTGTTGAGGAATCCTCTCATCGAGAAGAAAAAAGAAAATAGGATAATAGCTGATTAAACCTCTGAGCTCTTTTTCTGTAAAAATCCTTTTTAAAGGGACATTTCCGCAATCATTTAAGATCTTAGAGGTCGGGCTTCAATCGAACAACCTTCTCCCTCCATTCCACCAATGAAACTACTTTTGCAAAGTCATTCTTATAGCCTTTCTTCCAGTTGAATATATAATATCAAAGCAAAACTAGGAGGCAATAGTAGCATCGGTTTTCTCGTTCCATGAGGAAGAAGTCTGAAATGGTCTATTTTCAAGTCTAAATCGGGAGCTTACGGGCTCTATAGGATCTCCATCTATAGGCTCACTAAAGATACTCAAAAGAAAGGGCATTCTTTGAATAGAAATATGCAATCTTCCTTTAGCCATTTGTTCCTGTCTTTTTAAGCCTTGCATCAGTCTAAAATCTATTGGTAATTGATATATAGGAAGAAGAACCGTTAAAGCCTTAGTCTAATTCAAAGTAAAGGTAGAACCTGGGCCAATAGCAGTTCAATTGTTCTTTCTATCAGGTGCAATAGCGCACTAGGATTTCAAAACTTAAGAACATGAACTCTTTCTAACCAGTCAAGTGGCTTTCAGCTCCTCGACTTGAGTCGAGTGGGGTGGGGTTTGATCTTTTGTTTCTCCCATTGAATACAGAGGCATGCGAGAGAAAGTGATGAACAATGACTAAATGATTGAAGAAGCTCTGATAAGACCTCGGCATTCTCGCTTATGTTATTAAGACTCAATTATCTTTCAGGGCTTGGGCCTACTTCCAGAGATCCCATTAATATGGTAGGCCTTGATGATCTCCGAGATTTCTTCTTATGATAAACCAAAGGGGTTGGGACAACTTCCCAAACACATGTTTTACATTCATGTCTCAGTCAATGCGACTATTCCTAAGGAGGGGTTCCATTGGCTTGGATTGATTTGAAACAACTACTATACTAAACCAGCTGAAAGAGCGTAGTTTTTACCTAAGTTCGTTACATGACAAGTTCCTCTCCTTCGCGGGATAGGACACATTCCATATTGCCATAACGACTCTTTAAAACTCGATCCATCTCTCAATCTGTATGATCCTCGTCACCAATCAGCTAATACTGATAGTTGTCCTCCTACGGACCTTTGCCTTCCCTTCGTTTCCACAATAAGAAGAAAAAGATGAGTTTTTCCTGAATATGAATGTGAACTACGACAAGGAAAATCCATCCTTAGAAAGACAAAAATTGGATTGTTTTTGTGTAACATATCCCTTTTATTCATTGTCTATTGAATGACTTCCCCTTTTTAGTTTGTCATTTCCAATATGGGAGATGTGGGGATGAGGCTCTGAAGCAGGAGCTAGCCTACAAAGGCGAGTGGAATTTTACTTTTTTCTAAGGGAGCTGCTTATGTACTTTCTCTTTTTAGAAAAAAAATAATCAAGTCCCACGTAGTTCACAGTTAATTAGTTAGATAGATCATGTTTAAAAACCAAATAGACTATTTAGGATTTATGCGACTTGGACGATGAAAGAGGGCAAGAGCGTGGGTCAGGGTTAGATACGGATGGGCAGAGAGAATGCTTCCCGATCACTCTCTCAGAGAGAGAGAGAGAGAGAGTTAGTTAGATAGATCATGTTTTGCTTGCTGTTTTTCATTTTGATAGGAGTAGGTGCTTGCAGCTCGCTCGTTGTCTACAAAATGAGCCTTCACTTCTTTTCCAACACCTATCTTTAATATTAAGTAAAGTGAAGTCAAATCAATGAAGTGAACAACCCAACTACTTTGTTTGAAGCTTTTCTAGGAAGCTTCTACTTGTTGAAGCTTTGTTTCCCCCAATTCTGAAACACAACAATACACTTGCCACTATATTCTAGAAAAAACCTTCTCTTTGATAAATAGTCATAGGGGAGTTAACAAAGGATCTAATCATAGATAGAGACTTCAACTTGTGCGGGTGTAGGGGCGGAGGTAGCCAACAGGATCAAGGTAGTCGATTGTGAATCTGCCACACCTTGGTTCAATCCCTATCATTTTCCCATCAATAAACTGACTATTTATTTCAGATAGAGAAGACAAACCTAGAAATCATTTTTTCAAAAAGTCATCTCGAAGCTTTTAAACGAATCCAAGCAATTGGTATCCGATTGAAGAAAGAATATATTCGCGTCGCCTACTTGCTGAAAGTAAAAATGGAATGTCCGATCATGAATTCTGTGACATTTTTAAGACCTAACTAATCAACCAACCACTTTTTAGTTTATAATGAATGAACCCCCGGATGAAGAAAAATATCCCCTCCCTTTTACTAAACCATAGGGAGTCCCGAGTAGTTTACCAGACATATTGAGTTGTCATGATGATACCTTTCAACATAGGAAATTCTCTTCATCATGAGACTGATTAGATCTGTCACAAACACCCAAGAGATCTTCTCAAGGTAGGCTAAAATAAAAGCCTAAGAGGCGTTGCAAGCGAGCAAAGAGTTATGCTTTCATTTCTTTGTTGAGCTTGAAATCATGTGAAAATGTTAGGTATAATGCATGCAGGATAAGTCAAGAAAAGGACTTCCTTACTTTTCATTCGCAGTAGTCTTAATGACTAGTAGTTTTAAGCCTTAAGAGAGCGAGGTTTTTTCAACACTCGCTTCCTTCTTCTTAAGTAAAGTTCAGTTGTCGTTTTTTATTCAGAACTCTTAGTCGAGCTGATGGCGAGATTGAATTTTCATTCTAGGTTAAAGAGGAAGGAGAGGAACCACCGCCCACTGGTTCTTTTATGAAAGTATGGTTACCGATGGTTAGTACCTTCTCGAGACTATAGAACCTGAAATCCACTTTCCATCGCTCTTTTTAAGTGTACATAGTATGTAAATAGAGTGCCAAGAAAGAAGAAATACCTATCACTTTTGGAAGGTTTCTAACCCTTACTCAACATAGATACATCTTTTTTTAGAGCATATAAAGGGACAAGAGCACTTGCATTGTTAGCCGCTTTTCAGCATTTCCTGCCGGAGTGGTTGACTATCACCTGACCTCACACGGGAGGCCCCACGCTGAGTGATTCTCCCCCAAAAAAGTATACATGTGATGTTTCGAAAATAGAAAGATATGACTTAGTAGTGGAAGTCATCCATTGTCACTTTCTAAGGGTAAGGTAGAGAGGCTTAAGAAGGTGGACAATCCTTCAATGAAGACCCAACAAGAGGTGAATTAAAACACACCCAAAATCCATAAGAATCATACAAACATCTATGGAGCATAGCAAGGAACCTTGGCCTGAGATCTCATCACCTTACTCAATCCTATAGTGGAAACTCGAGTCGAGGCAATGCAAGCAAGCAAAGAAGCATTTTTTGTAACCAAAATTAAAACCCCATGGATTAGCAAAGGCTTAATCTGGACCATGTCACTGGATTGATAATGCGACCTTTCTATTGAGTACAGAATGAATATCATACCCTATTGACATTCAACTGATGACTAGGCCTAATAGTTCTTGCTGAGTTTCCTATTTCGTCTTGGATTGAAAATACTGGACGTGAAAGGAAAACAAATTGTCCAGCCTTTTAATCACTACTATGTAAAGAGGGATACATTATTGGATGCTTTAACCTCACTTCTTCTCAACATTGATCCTCTCACATACTTTCTCAAGCAGCGAAAGACTTAATGTCCAAGCAATTACACGTTGTTGATTTCGGACACCTCTGGTAGAGCCAACAACCATTTAGTGAATTGTCTTGTCTAATGTTGTTTCAAGGCGTTCAATGAATCCTTCACAATGTTTTAGTGGTTGGTACTAGTAAATCGAAGCCTTAGATAGCCGCTGGACTCTAGATAAGCTGTTACAAAATGCCATCATCCCAGGTTAGGTGACCTAAAAGGACTAGACATAAACCACCCGTGTTGAAAAGGGTAAATAAGACAAGCGATCAAGTTGGCAAGGTAGGGATAGATGATGGAATTTTCTAGGGTGTGTGAACTTCCTTATATATTCAGCCACATATGCGGGTGTGAAAGAATTTTAAGGTCTTGGTCATTTTGAAATGAAATATTGATTCTCTCAATCATTCCATTTCATAATCAAGTCCCCCCTAAATAGGTAAGGCCCCGTGATTCCCTAAAACAGCTCCTGGCCTTACTAGGCAGAACTATCAGGGGGTATTCGGTGTGGGAAGAGAGAGCATCTGAAGGGTTATTTCACCTTTGGTGATCACACACTGACCTAAGCAATCACTAATTACAATCGATGGAATTTTGGTTGAAACTATAAATAAAAAAGCCGCCTGAAGCCCCACCCGCCTTTTCTATATTGCCGCACAACCATAATAAGTTGTCTCTAATGCCATACGAAACCAAAAACATTTCTACAAGGAAAGGAAGAACCCGTGGCTCCACTTTTTGAATACCCCCCTCACTTCCCCCGGAGTGAGTTCTTTAAAGCAAGATTCAGGGATTCATGTCTTTTGTTCATATTGTATCCTATAAAGTTGGATTGATATGGGGCTTTCTACTTCTTACCTATTCACTTCTACTTTAACCGTTCAATGAGCATTGTAATAATTCATAGAAAAATCTCCTGGCTCAACACTAGTCAAATTATGAGGTGTCACATACCCTGCAGCTAACAACTGTAGCAGCCACCAGTCTGGTTACCTACCCTATAAAGTAGCTAGATGGACGAACCACTCCCAAGGTAAATAGTACTCTAGGGGCCAACCTGACACCGACCGGCTGAGACTCCCAAACAGTAGGAACGAACAAAGTCAGGATTTTTCTATGAGAGGTGCACTTGTATGCCCTTCATGGATTCCCCTTGTAAATATTCTCAGGTAAGAAAGCATAACCTTACCTATTTTTGTTGCTAAACATAAACCTACTTTAGATCCACTAGAGCATGTAGATCTACCAAACTACAAAGAAAGAAGTTGGCAGCAAAAGAACTTTTTCTAAACTGCTAGAGACAGTCACCTACAATAATCAGTCTACCTACGCAACATTGTAGAGAGTCGTTCAACTCCACATATCCGCTGAACTGTTCTGAAGTAGCAGGAAGAGTGAATACCCCCTCCTGCAGAAATATTCCATTTGTCACTATATACTGAACTCGTTGTGAACCTTTTCAATTATTAGTAGTAGCTCATAAAGTGGCCCTCTTTCTTTACAAAAATGAATAAATTCCTCTTTCCTACCAGTCAAGTGGTTGAATACCCCTCTCCAATAATTCAAGTGGCTTCCCGCTTCTTTCTCTTTTTTCGATGAAAGCATCAACGCTCTCTTTCTACGGGGAACATTTTTGACTATTTACATTCGTCGGAAGCAAAGGGCGAAAACTCCAAAACAAGTAAATAAAGGGTTCTTGTGTTGTGTTTTTAAGTTTCTTGGCTTGTGTTCTAATAGTAACCATAGGATGAAAGTGGGAAGCATGGTCCCTAGTCTCATTTTTGTCGTGCTTGATTCATTACGGCATGGATGTCTTTGATTGGATGGAGATAGATATATAGAAAATGTGTAGTGAGGGTGCTTGTAAATCACTAGGTATCCTAGCTTGACCCAAGCAATTCTCAAAAGTCCCATGCCTTTCTTTGTCGGACCAACCCAACCGACGAATTTTGCCAAGTCTTTATGAATTGGAAGAGCAAGAAGCGGAACTAGAAGATAATTTTCTTTCTCTTTATGGATTGCCAATTCATTTTCAAATATAGTTGGGACACTTTACCCAAGAAATGGGTCAAAAATAGAAAGATCGGTACATGGGAATAGACCTGATACCAATACGAACTATCTATTTCAATTGTTGTGCTTTCTGAAATTGCATACCTATACAAGGGTTCAAATATCGATAAAAATTCACGAAGTTGATTATCCCTCTCGAAAATAAAGATTTGAAGTGGTCTATAATTTACTGAGTATTTGGTATCAGTCACACATTCATGTACAAAGCAGAGCAAACAAAGTAACACGAATATTCCGATAGTCAGTCTATTTCCATCAGTCGACCGGTGAGAGCGAGAAGTTTGGGATAGGTTTGATGTTTCTTCCATTAATCATCCAGATCTACGTCGTATATCAATATACTATGGTTTCGAGGTCCATTATGAAAAGACCTTCCTTTGAGTGGATATGTGGAAGTACGCTATGATGATCCAGAGAAACATGTGGTTTCTAAATCCATTGAGATGACCAAAGAATTTTGCTATTTCAATTTTGCTAGTCCTTGGGAACAACGCAGCGATGGATAATTCAGCATTAGAATAGGTCCAGTCCATGGGACAATCAATAGGAAATGCTATTTGCTTCGTAAGAATAAGAATTCACTTTTGTGAAATGAAAGAGCTTCATGGAAATTGTCTTGATCGTCGGATATCATTGAGAAAGAAATAGGAAGAAGTGTTATCGAATGATTTCTCGCAATTCTTTCCAGTATGGAATGAGAAAAGAATCAACCAACAAGTCTCGATCTATACAAAATGTACTGGTTTTTTCTTTCTTTGGTTTAATTGATAACAAAAAAGACTGACTCTAAAGGGGCGCTAGTGCTTGACTAATAAGATGTCAAAAGTGCCTGAAAAAACATAATAGGCTGCTACTCTAGGCTCACTTCACCTCTTCAAGCTCCGACTCTTCTTTCAAAAATAAACAAATAACGCTAACGAGCAAGAAAAGGGGTGCGCTAAGGGTAACAACTTTCATGCAGCTTCTACGCCGTTGCTTCTTGCCTTATATATCTTAGGAAAGCAACCCTTCATGCTAGATGCTCACCTTTTTGTCTGGGTGGAAGCTGGCAGGTAGGGCTTGCTTAACCGGATATCTAGTTCTCTAGTAACATGTGAGACAATGTTATCTGGTAGATACTGTTCTAGCTTTGACAAATCCCAGCCATCCTCACCTATTAGTTCTTTGACATCTTGCACCCTTTCATCAATAAGAAACTCTTAAGGTAAAACATAGTGTAATGCTCCCAGTTTGGTCTAGTTATCAAACCATATGTTAGCAGTCCCACTCTTTGTTTCCCACCACATTTCTTGTTCAATTATATCCCTTGCCTCAAGAATAGTTTTCCAGAAGAACCATATTTCCATTGCATATATTTAAGGTATTGTTTCTTACGGTATTTGTTCAATAAAAAGTTCGCCCATAGAGACTTGGTGGTCCTAAATCTCCACTATAGCTTTGCACACAGTGCCTTTGGTTTATCAAAAACAGATCTTAATACCAAACCACCCTCATCCTTAGGCAAACACATTTTTAACCATGTAGACCACTTAACATCATCCTTGATACACCAGAAGAACTTGGCAAATATTTTATGTATCTCCTTGATCACACATTTTGGTGGTTTTATAGCAGATAGTATATGAATACGCACACTTTGTAATACACTAGATATCAACACTGCTTTACTCCCTGGTGGCAACAATTTACCTTTCCAATCCTGCAACTTATCCTAATATTCTTAATCGATTTAGCATAGTTTGTTTTCCTCTTTCTTGCATGTGATATTGGACATCCCAAATATATGAATGGAAATATTTCCCTTGTGAAGCCAGTAGTATCTTCTACATGCTGAATCAATTTACTAGGAGTCTTAGCATGCATATAAAATGAACTTTTTCTTTACCCCCTGGTGGTAACAGTAGTATCCTCATACGCCTTCAAACTCTGTATGATCAAGTGCAATGATTTGTTGTCCGCTGAGGAAAATATAATGGTATCATCTGCATAGGCCAGATGATTAAGGTTAGCACTCCACTTGGCATCCCATAACCTTTGAACTCTTGGTTATCAAATAGTGAATTAAGAGCCATGAATAGAACTGTTGCTTAAAATATGAAAATAGCTGGTGATAATGGATCTCTCTGCTTAACACCTCTAATAAAATGAAAAAATCCATGATCTTGACCATTCACCAATACTGAATAGCAGTTGTTTACAAGTTGTCTCCATATTAGATCAATACATTTCTCTGCAAATCCCATTTTTCTAAACACCTTTGTTAGAAAAAAACAGGAAACTCTATCATAAGCCTTAGTCATATCAAGTTTAATGACTACATTTACTGGTTTTCCCCTCATTCTAATGTCAGACACAATTTATTGGGTCAACAACACATTCTCAATAACATTTATTCCCTTAACAAAGCCAGACTGATTAGTAGATATCAATCCAGGCAGTACCTTCTCCATCTTATTATGCACCACTCTAGATATCACTTTGTTAATGAAGTTGCTAAGACTTATAGGCCTCGTGTTTGAAAATGTTTCAACTTCATTATTCTTTGTTAGAAACACTAAATTGGTATGTGTTATGGACTTAGGAAGTGTTTGTCCCTCAAAGAATACCCTAACCATATTAAAAACATCAGAACCCACAGTGTCCCAGCAGGATTGGTAGAAAATACATGTTGATCCATCAGGACCACTTGCACTGTCTCCTAAGAGTTCAAATATTGCTTGTGTAACCTCCTCCATTGTTGGAATAGCAAAAATACATTCATGATCTTCCTAAGATATCATTTGAGGAATATGATCCAATAAATGAGATTCAGCCTGCGGATCTTGATACAGTTCTTTAGTAAATTGTGTCTGATAAAAGGAAATTGCCTCATTGGCAATATCATCAATCCATTCTAACCAATTTCCTTCTATGTTTTGGATTCTCTTAATCTAAGTTCTCTACCTTCTACCCTTCATAATAATATGAAAAAACCTTGAGTTTCTGTGTCCCTCAGCAAAGCAATCAAAGTCAGATTTGTGTGTTCAAAATTCTTCCTCACAGTGCAAATACTTCTTCAATTCTGCTTGAGCTCTTTGCAAAATCATCCTATTTGCTTTTGTTGGAAACTCTTCACAAAACTCCTAAATCTTGCATGCTCCATGCAGATAAAACGGTTTTAACATTTTTCAACTTCTACTTGAAATATAAGAACATGTCTCCTTCTGAATTTCCACGTTGCCAGTTTTGCCTAACCACCTCATGGAAAGATTCATACTCAACCCAAAACTTCAAGAACTTAAATGGCTTGACAAAATGCTGATCTTGAATACCACAAGACAATAGCAAGCATGATCAGATCCAGTCCTAGATAAATGATCAACTTCTATAAAACCAAACCATTGTTGAAAAAGAGAGTTGGTAAGCATTCTGTCTAGTCTTTCAAAACTACATTCCCCATATGTTCTCCCATTCCACCAAGTGAAAGGACTTCCTTTGTAGCTAACTTCATCAAATTCACAAAAATTAATACAGAAGAAAAATTCCTCATATTCATAAGGATACGTTGAAAGCCCTCCAATTTTCTTCTCTTCATTCAATATCAAATTGAAGTCACCCCCTAGCAGCCAAGGGGCCATCATTCTTTCAGATAGATAATATATACTATCCCACAAAGCCAATCTCTCCAAAGCATCGCACTTAGCATAAACCATGGTGACAAAAATAGTCTTATCCAAATTCTTTAAAAAACATTTGTAAGTAATATGTTGCTCATCATTCCCAACTATATCAACCACTATGTCTTCATTGACAAAGAGCCAGATCATACCATAACAATTATAAAAAACATAGTTCATTCAAAGTTTCCTCCTATGTTGTTGAATGTGTCTATAATGTTGGAAGGGTTCCATTAGTGCTATAAGACTAAATTTGTGATGTATATGCATCATCTGCACTATCGAAAGCCTTCTGAGTTCTGACTGATCTAATATTCCAGAAATTTGTTTCATCATGATTAATATTAACTTTAGCAACTGTCATTGGTAACACATGAGTCCTTAATTCTTTCCACGCTTCTTTTTATTGCATTTCATATGAGATTTTAGAGATAGTCCTTAATGTAAGTACGGAGGGATGAGTGAGGGAAAGTGGGGATGAGTTCGGTAGGCAACAAGTTGACTCGAAAACAAGACACAAAGTGGGGGTCTCGGGTTCTCGGCTAGGCCGGCAGTATGGTGTTTGGTGGTTGTTTCGGGTAGTTTTTCTTGAAAATGTGCTTAGCGATTTTATGGGGTTGTTATATACGCGTTGAGGGTTGTATTGGTGATCTGGGTTCAATGGTTTGATAGTGGAGGGTGTCGAAACTGAACTAAACCAGTGAGGTTCCGATAAAGATTGGCTTTGTGGACTGTTTTGTGTTGTTGGGTTTAAACGGGGAGGTATGCTTGGTCTCGGGTGTTGGAGTTTATTGTGAGTGTATATGAGGTGTTGTGGGAGGTGAGGGTGATTAGTATTTGGTGGATGGACAAGGATTGCACACGAGTTGCGACTAGCAACCTCGGGTGAGTTTAGGATTGATTTGGTTAAGTGTTGGATCAGTCGAAATGGTTCAAGTGAGGTACGGTCGATATGGTAAGGATAATGACAAAGGGGTTTTAATTCCCAAGTCGACACCTCGATGAGAGTGGCCAATTTAACAAGGACTTTATCGGGGTTGCTAAGCATAAGCCTGAATGCAAACCAAGTAAGGTTGGCCAGAATAAGATAGACCCTAGGTTTGGGTTTGGTTGGGTCACAAAGTCCCAACGTCCACTCGCACCAAAGGGGGTTCCATAATCTTAGGTTTAGTTAAGTCACAAAGTTTTAACCAAACTTACACCAAAGGGAAACCTTAGCTTGGATTAAACTAAGTCACACAGTCTTACTTAAACTTACACCAAGGAGCTTGGCTCACACAATAACCAAAGGTACTCCCGGAGCACCAAGTAAGAATATCAATCCCAGATAGAGAGACTTAGTTTTCGTGAGTAAAGCTCAACTTTATCATTCATCAAACTCTTAATTTTACAATGGCCTAAGGCCTCTATTTATAGTACAAAATAGACTATTCTTGAAAGCAAATGAAAAGGCACAAACTAACACCTAGTGTGAACACATTTGGATTCACTTGGTGACCAAGGGAGTTTGGCCTCCTCTTCCTCTTCTCTAGTCCGAAATTGTTGTCTCCTATGTAACAATATTCATGAACTTGATTCTTCCAACAACTTCATCATCTTGGAATGTGCTGGAAGCTTCCATTCCTTGCATTTTGTGCCTTGGCCGAATTGATAAGGGAGTATTTCGACCAACACTTCATCTTCTTGGTGTCCTCACGTTAGTTCGTGACTTGTATTCTTGGAAGCCTAATTTTCTAGACCATTCTTGTCCTTGCCAACTTGGCTTAATTCCTTTCACACGATCTAGACATCCTCTTGTCCTTGCCAACTTGTCCTCTCGGCCTAGTCATCCATTTCCCTTACATCCTTGTCCTTGATTACCTTATCCTATTACATGGTACATTAAATATTTCCTAAGAAGAACTAAAAAGCTAAGTTAATAAATAAATACAACCTAAAAGTAAAACAAACATGGTCTTCCGCCAAGACCTACATATAAAGCCAAATAAAATATGTACTTGAATCTGCACGTAACAAGTCTAATTCCATTCCATTTTCCATGTCATGTTCGGCATCCAAGTGTAGAATGATGTGCCATTGTTGGCACTCTTAGGAAGGCACTTCCCGACTCATGTTGGGAGTTTAGGTTCGCGGACTGATTTACATCAGTCCTGCTACAACTACTATATGCTCCAAGGCCTTTAATAATGCTTCAATTGTATCAGTATTTTTAAGATATTCTTCCACTTCATCTGAACAAACCTGTACAACTGTATCATTGATTTTATGAGATACAAGATCATGTAATTCCTTCATGGAAGAAGTTGGATGAATATTGAGAATCTGTTTAGCTTGTGGAACCTGTACAATAGCCTGTGCATCATTATGATTCATCATGTCAGCAGTCATCCTTTCCACAGCCACCTCCAGTTCCTTATTATGCACCTCCTCCTCAGTAGTTTCCACCTGATCACATCGCTTCTCAATCACCCCCTGATATATTCACCTGATCACCTGGTTTTTCAATCACACCTGATATATTCACCTCCTCAGTATCATTGTTCCCATTAACATATTGATCAGAGACATTCTTCTTCTCATCTTTATTGTCTTCCATAGAAGGAATTACATCCTTCACTTTGTCACCTGACTGTGCAGAATCAATCACATGATCCTTAGATTTAGCACCTCTTCTAACTCATCAGTACCTTCAGCAGCCTCCACTCTAATCTTGTGTCCATAGAATGAGTTTTCAATCCATTCCTTTGTAGTAACATTTTTCACTCTGCATTATTCTCCCCTCTTTTTCTCCCTCGGCTTTGGAGCCTTCATTGTACACTTGTTCACTTCCTTCTTTGTTGTTTTCTTCAGCACTACTTGAAATGGATATTGCATTAGCACCATTATTAATACGAGAATTGTAGTGTCTTTGTTACTCTCTTTGGATTGCTCCTCCTCTTGTAATACATTAAACTTGTTTTGAGTAGTAACATGAGCCTCCTTTGATTTTGATGGATCACTAAAAACTCTGAGGTCCTTAACAACATTCCAATTTCCTAGATCTCCAACAACTTTGCCATTAGATAGAATTCTAGCTCTTCCCCTTCTAAACTTATTATTTTTCCATTTATGCCCATGTTGTCCACCTTGATGTACTGAATTCACTGCATTAGTAACTGCTTTCCCTTTCTCATAATTCTTTTCTTGTTGAATTTGATCATCTATATATGCTGTATTAATCAACTACATTAATCAACTATATTAATCAACTCTTATCAATATACATATTTTATCGACCTTCTAATGTTATCACTAACATCTTCCAAACAAATGGTGCAATTAGGAGCATTCATCACATCATTCATGAAACAATTATCACTTACACTAGAAGAGCTAGCCATTGAGAAATTGATGGGAAAAAGAGCAGCCTTTAGAGAGAGAAAAATATAATTTACACGTGTTGTTTACACCAAAAAAAATTAATAGTGCTATTCCAACATTATATATATAGAAAAACCTTTATTAATTAATGACTTTTAGAGCAAATAGGACAACGAACAGAGAAAAAAGGTATTAGTCAAGATTGTGGTAAGATCTTGATTTTAGAGATAATTTGTTTCAGACCAAGGTTCTGTTGGTTATTTTTGCTCTATGGTACTTTATAAAGCAGTACGGGAAGTATATAACTATTACAAGTATTCGAAAGGATAAACAAATATTCAATAGTTCAACTAGTAATTTGAAATTACAATTGCTACACAAGTAAAAACTGGAAATTCCAGTTTTGTAGAAGACGGAAAAATGTAAATCGTTTTTTGCTGAGTCGAGTGTGGCACTCTGTCCTTAAGACAATATTGCCCCGTATGTATCCTTTATACGTCCTGGACAATTTGTCTCCCAAGATAAAACAGCAATGGAACACTTGAGCAAAGGAAACTCAAGAGCTACCGTGAAGAATATTGAGTAACGAAATGATGCCTTGGAAGGTGTAGGAAGAAACTGTTTTTGTTGTGTATTTTCGTGCACTGTTTTGCTGCATCTCTTACTGTTTTTCGTGCATATGTCTTAGTGCTCAACAATGGTGTAATGGGGTGTTTATATAGGAGAGGGAGGGGCTGTTTACTGCCTGAAAACTGCCTCCATAATAGCCAAATAATGGCCATTATGGAGGTAGTAAAGTCACCAACATAAATGGTGAAAGATTGCCAACGGATTGGCCATTATTGGAGGTGTAATTCAGCCAAAATAAATGGCTGAATTGAGAGCTTGGACGTTTCTACTTCTGGGATCAAACTGTACTTCTGGCAAAGTTTTCTGGCCCAAAAAGATAATATCAGAAGGCCCACAGCCCACAGCCCACAGCCCACGACCCTCCCTCCTTTAAACACATGGGATACCCCTTGGGGTCCCAAACCCCAAACCAATTTCGAGTCTTATATACACAACAATTCTTTCTTCCTCTACCGATGAGGGAGAATTGAACACAATACCACACTTTCCATGCTTCAAACACCTTACTTCGTGGACCAATATCTCTTTCATTTCTCAATGAAATTTGACGATTCTTGGCCCTACGGTTATCTACGTACTTAGTAGATCATGCATGTGTGAAGAACCGGATTCTCCAACATACGTAACACTAGTGTTTAAGCCGTTAAAGTTGGTCGGTCGCAACTCCCGCCAAAGGCAAATTTCCAACAGGTTCATTACTAGTAAATACCAAATAGGGAAAAATTGACCTATTAGGGTTGTGATCTAGCCTTAGGTAGGTTCTTATATATTTTGAATAAGTGAGAACATAATATGTTATTTATGACTTTTTTTTCTAAATCAACGACCAAATTTAAGGTTAGAATACTCGATGCACAAAACCTACACAATCAATGGACAAAAAATGCATGGTAGTGCACAAAAATTATAAACTTTTTTCAAAACTGCAACTATTTACCACAATAATCAATTTTTTATTGATATACATATTTTATGTAGTCAATACAGAAATTAAGCATACATGTTATTTTTTGTGTTCAAACGGTAAGATAAAAGTAGTTATAGCCTATATAAATGATCGAAGTTTTTATATAGTCAATACGCAAATAATATCAATCAAACCAACACAAAACAAAATATATATATATATATATATAGCATATATAGATGATCAAATTTGTTCCACATTGGTGTGGACTACCAAATTTGACTCCTCCTCAATATTAGTATCTTTCTCCTGATAAAGTTCAGGAAGAAGATTCCAAAATCCTTCTTCATTGTGACATTGTAACTTGCAAGTATGACAATATTTAGGAAGATTGTCGTACCTAATTTTCACATTTTTCACCCTAATCTCATATGAGACATCATCTTCAACTTCCATATTCACAAAGTCAGGAAGATCTTGTAATAAGTCAATCAAAACCATAACCCTAGCACAACTAGGTCTAGTTCGGTTCTCAATAGCTTTATCCACATGAAGTGGAATTCCAATGGCAGATGCCAGTGAAAACACAGATTCTTTAACAAAAATAATCAGCATTAAATCAGGAAAAGAGATTCATGAAATCACATTTGATGTTTCCTCCTCAACCTTAAACTTAGTATCATAAATAAAAGGTCGCATTTAATATGCATAACCATCCATTGATTTCAAATAATAAGCACCTTTCGAACATAGATTGACAAAATCCTCCATAAGTGATAATCGAATCAAAACATGTCGGTGCCTAAACAATCCAATCTCACAGTTTCATTTAATTCCACATTGTTCTGGTATGATTTTCCTCAACTCCTCCATGTCTGGCCATCCATAGGAAAACTTACCAATCACTGCATATTGTAGTTTCTCCATTGCCTCCATCTGCTTAATCTCCTTTTGCATCCAAAGAATGACTGGAACGCCATTACAATACGATATAGTCTTCATTGGAATCATTGTTGTGGGAGTAGGATTAGGGTTTTGCATGACATTCAAAATTGTAGGTTGAAAAAATTCATTATATTTGGGTTCTGGAATTTACAGTTGGATATGGGTGAATGCAGCAGTTGTATTAGCGTCATTAGTGGTCTGGCTAACCACCGGAGCTGGCTGACCAGTGGTTGTGGTGGACATTATGCCAGCACCGATGAGTTAAGTTAGGGTTTGCATGTAGGGTTTCTTAATTAGGCTAGAGAGCATTTTTTTTTATTCTTTGAGTATTTGTAAAAGTGGAATTCATTTGAAATGACAAGTTTTGGATTTTTTTAGAGAATTGCAAGAAAAACATTTATTCCTTTTATTTTCATGCTTATATCCCAAAGGTCAAATTATAGCCCACAATACCAAAATCCATACCCTAACTCTAATAAGAGATGTTTTTAAATCAAAAATGGTTTGAGTTGGGCTTGGCCAAAAGTTCGACCTTTTAAATATCAACTTGTAATAGTCCAAATCTATTTTTTTGGTTTCTGAATAAGTCCATTTCTCAAAAATAAGATTCATTAAAGGAAAGCTTAGTCTATTTAATGTATTTTCAGCCCATTTAAGTTTTAAAATGATCCAATTCACGAATAAAAAATCCAAAACAGTCTACAACAAAGTATGAAAATCCATTCTTGTTTCCAGATTTTAAAACATACCAAAACAATTCCTTGTAAAGATCAGAATTTAACCAAATTTAGAAAACTCATTTTTTGTGGCGATCCTACCTAAAAGATGTACGTATCGTTTGCCTATCCTAAGTTCACAACCGTAATACGGGTTCCAATATTTATACAAAGTAGTTTTATTACAATTATATACAAACACGAGTCTTTCAACGCAAGTTGCACCCGAAGTTATTAGGTCGAGGGCACGTCTGCCTGGGCCTCACGCATCGCGTCTCCCCACACACACTGCGCCCATACTCTGGGATGTTGTAGTGTCGCAGGGTAGATATTGGCCTCCCGTGTGGATCGAGCTCGCAGCTGGCCTAAATACGAGTCCACATCGATGGATGTCACGGCATGAGGTGGCTGAAACTCAACTCTCGTAATGTCATGCTATGTTGCATGCTTAGACTCCCAGAATCCTCTTTACACTTAGGCGCTCCGACCGCGACCCAGGTCAGGCAAAATTACCCACTGAGTTTAAGCATATCAATAAGCGGAGGAAAATAAACTTACAATGATTCCCCTAGTAACGGCGAGAAAACCGGGAACAGCCCAGCCTTAGAATCGGGCGCCTCCATCATCCGAATTAGAGTTTGGAGAAACGTCCTCAGCTACGAACCGGGCCCAAGTCCCCTGGAAGGGGGCACAAAATATGGTGAGAGCCTCATTGTGCTCGGACCTTATCGATCCACGAGGCATTTTCTATGAGTCAGGTTGTTTGGGAATGCAACCCAAATCTAGTCATGAATTTCGTCCAACGCTAAATATGGGCGAAAGACCAATAGCAAACAAGTATCGTGAGGGAAAGATAAAAAGAACTTTGAAAAGAGAGTCAAATAGTGCTTGAAATTATCTAAAGGGAAGTGGATGGGGGCCGACGATGCACCCCGGTCGGATGTGGAATGGTGATGATCCGGTCTGCCGATCGACTCGAGTCATGGAGTAGCGTGGATTGGGGGAGGGGGCGGCCAAAGACTAGGCTCTAGATATGCCCGTGGAACGTAGTCTCCCCGATTGTGGTAGGTAGAGCACACCTCTGTCATGCTTCAAAATCTGCGCACTTTGGACGTTGTCCTATGGGCTTCCCATTCAACTCGTCTTGAAACACGGACCAAGGAGTCTGACATGTGAGAGAGTCAGCGAGCGAGTAAACCCATAAGGCATAAAAAAGCTGATTGGTGGGATCCCCTTGAGGGGTGCACCACCCACCGACCTTAATCTTTTAAGAAGGGTTTAAATGTGAGCATACCCGTCGGGACGCAAAAGATGGTGAACTATACCTGAGCGGGGCAAATCCAGAGGAAACTCTGGTGGTGGCCCGCAACGATACTGACGTGAAAATTGTTTGTCCGACTTGGGTATAGGGGCGAAAGACTAATCGAACCGTCTAGTAGTTGGTTCCCTCCGATGTTTCCCTCCGATGCGAGATGAACTGGAAGTCGAGTTACGGTGCTAAATTAGCGCTAACCTAGATCCCAAAAAGGGTGTTGGTCGATTAAGATAGTAGGACAGTAGTCATGGAAGTCGAAATCCGCTAAGGAGTGTGTAATAACTCACCTATCGAATCAACTATCCCCAAAAATGGATGACGGTTAAGCGCATGACCTACACCTGGTCGTCGGGGCAAGTGCTAGGCCCCAATGAGTAGGAGGGTGCGGCGGTCGCTGCAAAACCTTGGGCGTGAGCCTGGGTGGAGCGACTGTCGGTGTAGATCTTGGTGGTAGTAGCAAATATTCAAATGAGAACTTTGAAAGCCGAAGAGGGGAAAGGTTCCATGTGAACGACACTTGCACATGGGTTAGTCGATCCTAAGGGTCGGGGGAACCCCGACAGATAGCGCATTTCGCATATACTCTGAAAGGGAATGGGGTTAAAATTACTGAACCGGGACGTGGTAGTTGACAAAAATGTTAGGAAGTCTGGAGACGTCGGCGGAAGGCTTTGATAGAGTTATCTTTTTTTTAATAGCCTGCCCACCCTTGAAATGGCTAAACCATAAAAAAGGGTCCAGCGGCTGGAAGAGCACCGCACGTCCCGTGGTTTCTAGTGCGCTCCCTGTAGCACTTGAAAATCCAGAGGACCGAGTGTCATCCATGCCCGATCATACTCATAACCGCATCAGGTCTCCAATGTAAACCACCTATGGTCGATTGAACAATGTAGGAAAGGGAAGTCGGAAAAATAGATCTGTAACTTTTGGAAAGGATTGGCTCTGAGGGCTTGGCACGGAGGTCACAATCCCGAACTCGTCGGCTGTCGATGGACTGCTCGAGCTTCTTTTGTAGCACAAGCGGGAGGCCACGTGCCTGCCGAACGACGGACTGGGAATGGTTCCTTCCTCGACCGTCGAACAGCCAACTCAGAACTGGTATGGACAAGGGGAATCCGACTGTTTAATTAAAACAAAGAATTGTGATGGTTCCAACGGATGTTTACGCGATATGTTTTCTACATAGTGCTCTGAATGTCAATGTGAAGAAATTCAACCAAGCACGGGTAAATGGCGAGAGTAACTATGACTCTCTTAAGGTAGCCAAATGCCTCGTCATCTAATTAGTGACACACATGAATGGATTAACGAGATTCCCACTGTCCCTGTCTACTATCAAGCGAAACCACAACCAAAGGAATGGGCTTGGCAGAATCAGCGGGAAAAGAAGACACTGTTAAGCTTGACTCTAGTCTAACTTTGTGAAATGACTTGAGAGGTGTATTACAAGTGGGAGCCAAAAGGCAAAAGTGAAATACCATTACCTTTAACGTTATTTTACTTATTTCGTGAATCAGAAGCGGGGCACTGCCAATCTTTTTGGACCCAAGGCTTGCTTTGCAGGCCGATATAGGCGGAAGACATTGTCAGGTGGAGAGTTTTGCTGGGGTGGCACATCTGTTAAAAGATAACGCAAGTGTCCTAAGATGATCTCAACGAGAACAAAAATCTCGTGTGGAACATAAGGGTAAAGGCTTGTTTGATTCTAATTTCCAGTACAAATACGAACCGTGAAAGCGTGGCCTAACGATCCTTTAGACTTTCGGAATTCGAAGTTAGAGGAGTCAAAAAAGTTACCAGAGGGATAACCGGCTTATGGCAGCCAAGCGTTCATAGCGATGTTGTTTTTTTATCCTTCGATGTCGGCTCTTCCAATCATTGTGAAGCAGAATTCACCAAGTGTTGGATTTTTCACTCACCAATAGGGAAAGTGAGCTGGGTTTAGACCGTTTAGAGAAATGTTAGTTTTACCTTACTGATGATAGTGTCGAAATAGTAATTCAACCTAAAATGAGAGGAACCATTGATTCACACAATTGGTCATCGCGCTTGGTTAAAAAGCCAGTGGCGCGAAGCTACCGTGTGCTGGATTATGACTGAATGCCTCTAAGTCAGAATCTGGGCTCGAAGCGATGCATGCGCCCACCGTCTGCTTGCCTACCCGCAGTAGGGGCCTCTGGCCCCTAAGGGCACGTGTCATTGGCTAAGTCATCGCAACGAAAGAGTCGTGATAACCGCCTTGAAGTACAATTTCCATCGAGCGATGGGTAGAATCCATTGGAGATGACATAAATACGCGATGGGGTATTGTAAGCAGCAGAGTAGCCTTGCTGCCACGATCTTCTGAGATTCATCCCTTAGTCGATCCGATTCGTCACTCCCCCTCCAATCTATTCAATTTCTAACTTTTTTGAAAGGAGGTTTATGTGTTACTTCCTTTAGATACACCGCTAAGTGTTGAAAGGCCTAAGCAATTTTGGAAGAATCACATATAGCGTCAGCCGTGCCGTAGCATAGCCCGCACGTGTGCACGATAAAAATGAAGTGTTCTTGTCCATGCATATTAAGACTACGGCCCAGACTTGTGACATGTCAAAGGAAATGGTTAGCCGAGTGACGGGTCAAGTCCTAGGCCACATGAAACTATAATGTCACCACTAGAGGTTTTTTTGGCTGTCAAGTACAAGGCCAACACGTAGTGACATGCCATGGGCAAGTTGACGTCCAACGACATAGGTCGACGTCTAACGACATAGGCTGACGTCCAACGACATAGCCCAGCCCCCTACCACATTAGGCCGACGTCCAAAGACGTAGGCCAGCTACATAGCCTAGCGCCCAACGACATAGGCCGACGTGCAGCGACATAGCCTAGCTTCGTACTACACTTGGCCGACGTCCAATGATATAGGCTAGCAACATAGCCTAGCGCCCAACGACATGAGCTGATGTGCAACGACATAGTCCAGCGCCTAGTGACATAAGCTGATGTGCAGCGACATAGCCCAGTGCCCAATGACATAGGCAGACATGCAGCAACATAGCCCAGCGCCCCACTATACTAGGCCGACGTCCAACGACGTAGGCTAGCGACATAGCCCAATGCCCAACAACAAAGGCTGACATACAATGACATAGCCAAGCGCCGAACAACATAAGCCGATGTGAAGCGACATAGCCCAATGCCCCACCACACTTGGCCAACGTCCAATGACGTAGGCCAATGACATAGGCCGACATGCAGCAATATAGCCTAGTACCTAGTGACATAGGCCAACGTGCAGCAACATAGCCCAGCACCGTACCACATTAGGCCGACACCCAATGATGTAACCCAGCGACATAGCCAATCGCCCAATGACATAGGCCGACGTGTAGTGACATAGCCCAGCGCCGCACCATACTAGGCCGACGTCCAACGACGTACCCCAGCATCGCACCACACTAGGCCGACATCCAACGACGTAGGCTAGGGACATAGCCTAGAGCCCAATAACACTAGGTCGATATTCAATGACATAGGACGACATCCAGTGAGTAGCCCAACATCTACCCATACTAGGCCACGTCAACGGATATAGGATGACGTTAAAAGATATAGGCCAATGTTTAATGGTGTAGGCCAACATCCAGTGACATTACCCAGTGCCTACTAACACTAGGCCAACGTCCTGCGACATAGCTCAGGACACGACATTCAACAACATAGGTCGACGTCTAGCGACATAGCCCAGTGCCCACCCACCCTAGGCCATGTCGACGGATATAGGTGGACGTCTAGCGACATAGACCTCTATCCCATAACACTAGGCCGCACCCAACGACATAGGCCAACATTAAGCAACATAGGCCTTCATCCCCTAACACTTGTCTACGTCGACGGACACTAGTCCATATCGACAAACAACACATTTTATATGTCTAGGCCAGTGCTAATGCCAAGTGACAATGATAGTACTTGATTTGCTAAGATGATTGACAAACAACATTCGTAGTGGTAATAGTTGTCTACTATGGTGGTGACGGCTTGTCTTGCACCACAACATCATTTATTTTTAACGCTTCCGCCAAGTTTTGATCCCTGTATATCATGTTATTGCATATTACTCACGTTTGTACGTTATTTTCACTACTTTTTTTAAATTTAACGTAATTTTTATAATATTTCATTAATTATATTTAATTTTTTGGATTTTAATATTTTTATGTTATATTATTTTTACAAATATGTACTGCATTATATATTTTAAGGTTATTTTATGTGTTGGGAATTTATTCCTAACATTTTTATATTTGTTTTACATTTTCCTTTTATTTTTTGAATAAAAACATAATTAATATTAAAAATATATTTTTATAAAATATGTTATTTTCAATGCTTACAACTCATTTATGAATGCATTAGATCAGTTGTACACAAGAATGTGCACATTGGTCTTGTACATGTCCATTATGATTTTCTGGCAGAAGCATGTCTACTCCTGACACTTTTTTTAAAACATAGATAACGGGGTACAGGTGTTGAAGGCACTTCAAGGCGATTGGTGCTGGTCGAGCCATAGGGTCTTTCTTCCTTGGATGTGGTTGTGATTGTTGACACTTTGTACTTTCTACTCTATAATTCAAATGATGAGAAGTCATTGATTATTTGAACATCACACTACCTACAAAAGTTTGAATCTACGTAGAATATCTGGTGTAACTTATAGTATTCATTCAACACAGAAAGCAATATTCCATTCGTAGATTAGGGTTAGGTCATGTAAATAGAAGCAACACTACTTGAACTTTCCTATGTTATAGTAAATGCGAGCTAGTGAAATAATTCCTCTTTGCTAATCCACACAGAGGCTAGTCATACATATCACTTAAGCATACAACATATGCCATAACTTAATTTAATAATCCAACTAACAAAAATTAACTTAAAATTAAACTAAGGCATGCTAACTCAGACAAAACACCAACAAGCACAATTAATTAAGAGAAAATATAAAGAAATACGAAAAAGAAACTTAAATCAAAAGGAATTTGAGTTTACCTATTCGATGCGCAGCCGTGAATTAGAATTCGGAGTGGGAAGCCTTCATCCAATGCTCGTAACTCAGACCACACGAAGAAAATAATGAAAATTTAGACTGTGGAAACCTTAGAAAATATCTAGGGTTTCTGAATTGCTCAAATAGAGACTTGTTCTTGATTTGTTTCCCGAAAAATACCACTATCAAGGCTTGGTTTAGGATAGAGGAGAATGTTCCTTTTATAAGAGCAAAAAAACTTCAAATCTCAGTCCCAAACCGATGTGGGAGCTTTGATTTTTGATAATTTTTTATTTTAAATTAAAAATAGTTTGGAATCGATGAATGGGTATGTCGAGAATCGTCGTCTAAATAGTCAAGAACCATTAAATGGCTCGCAGAGAAGCAGAGGGGTAGGAGGGATTACCGCGCGCATGGTGGCGATACGATTGAGAGAAGCGGAAAAAAGACAAGAGCCATTAAGACCCTTGCCGGATTTGTCCACGTAAGGACTGGCATTGCCAAATATCATCTATGCATTTTCCATTTTGAGAGAGAGGAAAGCATCGACTTCTAGGGTTTTTCCTTGGATGTGACTTGAACGAAATGAGTGATTTGGCCCTTTTCGTTGGTTTAAAGCGTATTTGGGGTGGGTCAGGTCCAAATTGTACCGGACACGACCGACATTTAAAAGACAAGGCCTAAATTTAAATTAAGTAAAAGGAGTTGGGGTTTTTAGGATCAGATTTTGCAAATGTTTCCATCAAGTAAATATAAATGTGGTCATTTCTATTCCAATTGCGGCCAAAAAATCCAATTAAAACCAATTTTAGGCTAAAATTGAAATTAGTCTTTGAATAAAATCCATAGAAATGTAAAACTTTAAAATTTAAGGAATAAAAAGTGAGATGTTTTTGACACTTTATTTAATTAATAAAATTTTCTTAGTTTAACAGGAGTAAAATAATAATCAATTTAAATAATTACTTTAGACAATCAATTAAATAATTATCTACTTTAGTTTATGGAAATTGATATATATTTCTTTAAAATATGTAAGAATAGGTAAATGATATACAATAATATATTCGATGATATTTTGTCAAATAACATGGCAAAATATTACCGAAATAATTTTGTAAAATTATTTTCGCTCTGTAAAATGTATATTTTACTCTGTTCATGACTTAGGAACTTTGAATACTTAAATAAAAGTATTGAAAGGTAAAACTCAGGTGTCAACAACTTTTTCTTCATTGTTCGAGGATAGCGGGACCATCCCAAATTTTTACCGACCAAGACAAAAATGCCTCTCGATTATGCGTAAATTTTCTGGAATTATGGTCGGACCCCCGTTTCTGGGTTTTCTATATATCTCAAGCTATATGAGAATTCATTCCACCTATAGTTTGACTCTATGATGACTAAATAAAGAAAACATTTAAAACGACTCTTGTTGGAGTGTGACCGACTCTCTAGTATTGAGTCCACCTGCATATCCCCAATTTCAGGAATCAGTTCACTTATAGTTCAACTCAATCGGATGAAGAGGTTATCCCTTATACGGGAACTCCTATAAAAATAAAAACAAGTGTAGCTGAGCATGGCATGGAGTGGCTTCCGACTCTTGGCCAGAGAGCTTGACTCTTGTGGAACCCTATCTCAACCGACTGCACAAAAAAAAATTCCATGTTGTTTTACACGCGTATGGATCTGTCTTGAACTGGCTAACACTCTAAGAAGCTCCGAACTAGTTTCCATTTGCCTGGTAACATCGTGGGATGTTTTTTATTTTTGATTTTGTGTTGGTGTCTTCTAGACACTTTTGACCTTTGTTATGGATGAATGACATTCTCGACATTCTTACATATCGTCTTGATTTTTCAAGATGAATATTGTGATCTCTCTGATCGGTTTTACATCGTCTTGACTATTGGGGTGAATAATGTCGCCTCCTAACCGGATTTACATCACCTGGACACTGTTGAGCGAACATTGCAGCCTCTTGACTGGATTTACGTTACTTGACCCTGTGAAGTGAACATTGCTGCTTCCTGACCGAATTTACATCGCTTGACTCTAAGAACAAATATTGCGGTTTTCCCGACCAGTTTTACATCATCTGGGCTCTGTAGCGAATACTGCGGTCTCCTGACCAAATTTACATTGCTTGACTCGGTTGAGCGAAAACTGCAGCCTTTTGATCGAATTTACGTCGCTTGACTTCTGAAGACGAATATTATGATCTCCCTGACCTTATTTACATCGCCTTGAATTTGACACAAACAATGCGGCCTCCCTACCAGATTTACTTCGCTTGACTTTTGAGAATGAATAATGTGGTCTCCCTGACCGGTATTATATCGTCTGGATTCTTTGAGCGAATATTGCGGTCTCCTGACCGGATTTACATCTCTTTGAATTTGAGGATGAACATTGCGGTCTCCTGATCAGGTTTACATTGTCTAGTCTTTTTGAGAAAATATTGTGAAGATGAATATTGCAGTCTCCCTGACCAATTTTACATCGTATGTACCCTTTGGAGCAAACACTGCAGCCTCCCAACTAGATTTACATTGCTTGACTACTGAAGATGAATAATGCGGTCTTCATGACCAATTTTACATCATCTTAACTCTTGTGTAGGTTGTGACCCTCTCGGTTGGATTACCCTTTTGTTCTTTATTGGCTGTGACCCTCTCGGTGTAATTGTGTTTCGTTCATATGTTAGCTATGACCCTCTCGTTTTGACTGCCCTTCGTTCATCTGCTGGTTGTGACCCTCTCAGTCTGATTGTCCTTTTGTTCATCTATTGGTTGTGACCTTCTTAGTCTGTCTTTTGTTTAGTTGTATAGACCTTTTGGCTTTGTTTATGCCGGTTGTGGCGCTTTTCCCTTTGTAGCCCTGTTGGCTAGATTTTGTAGTCTTTGAAGGTTTCCCGATTATTGGTCTTATCCTGTTCTTAAAACATGAATAAGTGGGTTAGTAAAAATATGTTGTCGCCTTCTCACGACAGACTAAACCTACATCCACAGAAAAATTATTAGTTTTGATTGAGGTTGGCTTGTGTCCTTCGTTCTTCTCATCTTCTTCTACTGGGTCACGATATCTTATCCCATTCTGGCTCCGAACTCGGTAGCATGAGATGTTTGAGTATAGTAAGAAAATATTTTGAATATTTAAAACGCACTAATTTAGAATAAATAAATAATTATAATTTTGTTTGAAAATATTTTTAAAAAATGTCATGACATGCGCATTTGAAGTGAGACTTTCTCTTTGGTCCTGCTCTTACGGAATTTTTGAGATCTCCTAACAAAATTCTGCCCCAATTTGAAGCTTGCACCACCGAACTTTCACAGTGACTTGTGATTTAAGGAATTTTTTAGACCCCCCCACAATTTTGCCCCAGTTGCAAATTTTCTTGACGATTGATGCTCTTTGAGTCCTCTCGAAAGGAATTTTTGAGAGGATCTTACAAATTATGTCCCAGTTGAAGTTGTGACGACAATCATCCTTTGCTGATTCTAATTTCAGGAATTTTTGAGATCTTCTCAAAAATTCAGTCTATGTGTCTTCCTAAGAGTTTCTTTGATTTTTCTATTGATGCGACCGGGCTTAAAGAGTTGAAAGTTTTTCGGAGCACAAAGTTCTTAAAGATTTTAGTGTGGAAGATTTTTGAAAAGAGTTAGAGCGATATCCTACCAATCTTCTTTTCCAGTATAAGGGAGAAGAGAGAGAGTCGGTGGAGTCTAATAGGTTTAAGCACTTGTTTCAACAGCAACAAATTCCTTCTTGGTCTTTGGACATCTTATGTTCATGTCTGATTTTTCTAGGGATTAGTGGTCCTTTAGTTGTGATCACCCTGAGCTCATAGTTTAAATCTTTGAGATATACTTTCATGCATTCTTTCCCCAGAGTGTAAAACTTACCATTGAAGATGGTAGCCTGCATACAAACGGTTTTATGTTGTGTTCACTTCTTTGTGTAGGATTCATCGTGATCTTCTCTTTAGGTGTTAACCTTTATAGAGAACTTGCTATGATACCTATTGTTAATCTGCACACGTAGACTTCTATCCGATAAGATATCTAACTTTTTCCTATAGGATGAAACATGTTACCCTACATGTTCTATGCATAGCGATTGCCGAATAGTAAGAACAGTAAAGTAAAAGACATAGTACTTTACATGGAAACCACCTCACTCACAAGGGTAGTAAAAACCACGACCTGTACCTCTGTAGGATTTATCCCCAACTCTACTACAATGGTGAGCCTTTTCAAATTCAAGTTACAAACTATTACAACCTAGGAACTACACTCTAGTTCCTATCTGACTAATCTGGATTAATCCATCCAGACCAGTAAGCAACCTTCAAGTTAAACTCTAACTTGAAGTTCAATTTGACAACGTTTATACCTATGAAAAATACTTCTAGTAAAACTGATAAAGGTACAACTCTATAACCAACCTTTTACAAATTCTAGACTTAAGAACTGGAAAAAACATTATTCTCCTTCAATCTTTTTCGTTGTATCAGGGTCACAACTCTCGAATCAGAACTCTCAATGATATCGCTTATCGCTAAATATTCTGGAGTATCTCTATGTGATTGTGTATTGTTCTTCATGGTAAGACTTGGTATATATAGAAATAGTCTACATCGATAGCGGCTGACCAAAACTCTACTTGATATGGCCCATCAAGGTAGAATATGTGGGATAGGAATTATTACACCTTCTCGCATATGTAGTTTCCTTGTAGGACTCTGAAATATATTGATAAGTATGGTGCGAAATCCTGATAAGCATAACGTTGAATCATGTCGTCTTGCATGCCGGTATTTATCATAAAAATAACATAAATCCTAGTCGGTGAAGGATTTGTTTGGGACATGTTGTTAGACCTGGTTCAACCACCTGGTACTCTAGCCTTTGAGTTTTCCGACTCTTCTGAGATGGAACATGTTAAAATACTTGTTCCATCGATCTCCTCTTGTACATACAACATCTAACTCTAACCTGTTTCTGAGATGTTGGATAGAACATGTTGACAGACCTATTTCATTTATCATATGTTGCTATCTATTTGTTTCTCTTCACCTTATCTCTTAGCTTGGTTTATTCAGCTCTATACTGTATCTATTACATTTATCCACTTGTTGTAATGACCTCGTGAGATAGAACATTTTACATGTTTGTCCTATTCATCATTGAACTGCTCTGTAGCTGAGTCATCTCTTCCTCCGTTGTACTCATTTGCATCTATCTCTGTGATAGATCAACTCCATGGATCTAGATCATTCACTACTATACCAAACCTCTTGTTTTGCATTACTGATCACAATTATCTACACCTCTGACTGCTACTTGTTCATAAGAAGAAGCATGTTTACTTGGTTCATTTTTCTTGTGCAATCTCTTTTTCAAATATCAAAACTAATACTGGTCAATCTCGCTAATGCCAACCCTTGCCCAAACTTCACGATCGCAGGACCCAACCTCGCGACCGCGAAGAACAAAACTAGACACCAGATTTTTCTAGTGTCACCAAAACTTGGAATCAACACCAAATCTCATCTGGAACCTCCTGGACACAAATAAAATATACATTTCAATCTTAAAAGATGCTACGAATCTGTTTGCACACTCAAAACGGTGAAAAGAGATCGTCTTGACCCGATATTGACTATGGTCAACTCCAAATTCTTAACATAACTAATTTCTCAGCGAATGACCTAAATCACACCAGAACCCCTCGGGACCCGAACCAACTTCTCAACTAAGTCATAAATCATATTTCTAACCTCATGGAATCGACGAAGCTCTCTTTCAACCTCATTAACCTTCGGTGTTGACTTTGGTCAAATCTTCTCATTTTCTTAACTTAGAAATTTTCAATTTCACTAATTCTTCTCCGATACTCAACCGATTGCCTTGGGAACCATACCACCCATCCCTACAAGTCATGAATATACTTTTAAGACTACATGAAATGTATTTTAGAAAAAAGAGTCTAAATGCTCAAAACGGCCTGGAAGGTCCTTACACACACTCAACCTCTTGGTGAAGCCTATTTGCAAATATTTCAATTATACTTTTATAATAACAAACAAACTGTTTAAACCACAATATTCTAGATTACTAATTGCTAGAGAAATTATAAAATAAATCATAAATTCGAATAACATTATACTTCTTAATCAGTGCCTATTTATGCCTTACATTATGTATATGGTTCTTTAGTTCTTTTTTATACTATGAGGCCATGAATTTAGATGTCATTTTTATACTATGAGGCCAAGAATTTAGCAGTCTGGCCTGAGAAAAGGATAGTGAAGAAACTGCTGGCCTAATAATAGCATTGATATATGAACTGGGATAGGCAGAGTAATAAAAAGAACCAAGTTTTCCTTTGTTTATGTTATGTTATTTCCCAAAAGTTACCATTTTTATTTTTTGTTTTTGTTTTGGGCGGTGGGTTGAGGTTAATTGATGATTCAGGAGAAAAAATTTTACTATAATTTTATTATTGAGATCTAGCTAGTTAATCTGAAACTACTTTTACTTATATAGTTGGCACAATTATATTTCTTGGAACGTTGCTTTAAATACTTGAGCTCGACGTTTAACATGTATGTTGGAATTTGGATATATTATGTGGTCTAAATTGTATTAAATTTCAATTTTCTAGTAGATCTTCATAGTTTTTAAGAAAATTTATTGTAGGTCTTTTATAGGTTTTGAAGACTTAAGTTGCTTATCAATTTGCCGATACTGTTAGGCAATTTTTTATATTTTGTAAAAAGAATGTAGTGACTTATATTATGGTAGTACGGTGCTACTTATGGATGTTAATCTACTTATTGTAATTAATTATATATAATATATATTATATATGAAAGCGTGATATTATTGATATTCTGTCCACATTTATTTATTTTTTATATTATAACTGTGTAATGTGTAATTTCTAGAAAGACAGTACCAAAAAGAGAATATATTATTTAGGATTATAGTTATTGTCAATATAAAATATTTAGTGACCAGATTCCTTGTTCTCGAAAATATTTTAGGACCAAAAAACTTGGTCGCCCAAGTATGTTATTTTCTAAAACATAGGGACCAAACATATATTTAAGGACCAGAAATTTGGTTGCTAAAGGTTCTTTAGGAACCAGAATACACCTGGTCGTGAAATATTTTATGGACCAGTTACAAAATCTCGTCGTTATTAAATAGCGGCGGAGCTTATAGGAAGGACCAGAATCATACTTTTAGGGATCATATCTTCCTTCCACAATAGCCATTTTTCTTCTAGTGTAACTTGAAAATTTCATCCAACGGGCCACAAACATATGATTTGTAGACTATTATAGTCATGTAATGGCCACAAACAATCTCCAAGGCAGTAATATGTATGTTTACTTAGTGTGGTCAATTCTATTGACTTCAAAATGACACATAAGGGATCATTGTGTTTATACTAAAAAGATATGAGAGCAACTTTGTGCTTATGTCATTATATGTTGATGACATATTGATAGCTGAAAAATAATTTGGAGTATATAAACATGGTAAAGGCTTTGTTATCGTCTCTCATGGAGATGAAATATATGTGTAAAGATGGAAATATTCTCGAAATAAAACTCTTGAGAAAACATTTAAAGAAATTATTCTCTAAATGATTAAACTTGCTAAAGTCTGCCCCTATCAAAACTTCAATCAATAAAGACAATGTCTTGTATGATAGACTGTGTTCTAATACTCAAAAATAAGATGAACAAATAAGTAAAGTTTCTTATGCCAAGTGCGGTTGGTAGTCTAATGTAATATATATTTTCCAAACTTAGTATATGTTCCGCAATTGGCTTATAAATAAATATGAAACCAACTTAAATATAGAAGATTGAAAATACAGTTAAAACGGATTATGAGGTATCATATGAAAACTTCTAATTATGCACTTTGTCATAAGCGCTTGACATGAAACTGAAGGGATAAACAGATGCTGATTGTAGAGAAGATATGAGAAATAGTAGATCTACCTCTGAATGTGTTATGTGCTCTATAATGAAGACATATCATAGATAACGAAAATAATAATGTGTAGCTTTATCCATGATGGGAGTTAAGCGTGTGGGTCTCTCCTCAGTATTGCAATCTATTGTTTGGTTAAAAAGGTTCTTGGATCATGTGTTGATGTTGCGATTAGTATTGAACTAATATGTCACACCCCAACCTACGAGAGGTGAGGCCAGCACCCGATGTCGTACGGGCCCGAGCAAACCAACATGTATCTTCCAATCCTTGGACATAAACCAGAACATACATAGGCCGACAAGGCCGAACACTATCGTAACATATATTATCATAAGCCAACATGGCCACAACTCGTAAAATAAATGTAAGTAGCAAGTGTAGTAAGAACTAGCCATCGTACCCAAAAATGTATATATATATATATGTATGGGCCGATGAGGCCACCATGAGTATCAACACTGGACAACCCTAAAAAAACATAAACGAGGGCCGACAAGGCCACTGGCATACTATACATACAAAACCTATGTCTACAAAGCCTCTAAGAGTAGCTGACATCAAAACATGGTCAGAAAAGGGCCCTGGCCTACCCATAAGTCTGTAACAAAATCTGATAGCCTGGCCTCTAGAATCTGCTGCACTCCGAAAGAGATGGAGTCATATCGATCTTTCACCGAATATCAATCCCTTATTTTGTGAGGGCTCATCAAACTAGATACCTGCACCTGCAGGAATGAAATGTAGCGCCCGAGCAATAAGACATCAGTACAATGATATGTACCAAGTATGTAAGGCAGATAACAACATGTATATAAACTCTGAAGCTGAATAACATGGATAATTACAATAGAATCTCAGCTTAAAGATACGAATAGGAACGGACATACCATGTACTCTAGATCGGCTTACAAGATCATTGTAGCTTGGGCCACTTGGTCCTCCTGTTTATATAGAACTTATGTTGTAATGATACTCTGAACTATATCTACTGGCTCTAATTACTGATCTTTGCTACATCATCAACTATACATTCAAATTGAACCTAGAGTGGCTCTTACGTGTATCAAGGTAGACCATCCGTAAGATTCACTTACAAACGTGGATATCTAGTAGCACATACGCGCAATAAATCAAACTGTATGTGCGGCTCACATACTCGGGTGGGGCTATATGTGCTCTTGTCCGTCCATAACCAACCATTACTGTGAACCTATGCATTCAGTGGTGACCTTCTATAGGGCTCGTACTTAGGCATTCACAATATCATATCAAACATACAAACTACAACAAAAAACTAGCAAGCTAAGTACTAGTATTTATAAATCATATAAGGATCGTGGAGGCTCTGCTTGCTTCAAGAAGTTATACCAGAATCCCAACCAAGCATAATTCATAACTTACAGTAAGTTTCTCATGAACTTATAGACGGCCTTAATCTGTCGACATGGATAATACGTGAGGACTCACTCCCTTAGACTTCTAGTAAAGGAGTGTACTTACGAATTTATGCTAGATAAAAAAAAGGCAGCCCTCATATATTTGAACTTGCTCAACAACTCAATGAGCTCGACTTGGATCCTCACTTTGATATATAAAACTAACTATAAGTCAACATCATCAAACTACGAACGATCCCTTATTCGTATAATGAAAGCTAAATAATTTTATAACAAAACATTCAATATTTTCCCTAGTTCTTTTACTTTTTCAAATCCATAATGGTCATAACGACACATTAGGATCCCATGGCTCAAAAATGGTTTTCTCTATCAAAGCACATGCGTTCTAAACCTTTCAACTTAGCCTACAACTCTTAAAAGCTCAAGAACATAGAAGAGAGGAGATTTCTTACCTCACAACTTAATAATAGCCCCAAACTGGAGCTTGCTTCGCCATGAAGTCTCCTCCAAATCTGATATAAGAGAGAGGAAGATGATCTAACGATATCTATGATGCTTTCGGCACTTGAATCACTTGATTACCATTTAATTCACTCTTGAATCAAATGAAAACCTTAGGAGAGGGTTTGGGAGATGTCTAAGGTTTGGTCTTGTAGAAAATTAGAAGAAATAGCTTTCACTATTTTTTATAACTTAAGGATAAGTTGCACCGCCTCAACTTGGTTTTTTGGCTTGCAGAGCTAAGCCCATAGAGAGCAACACCTCTCTATGTAACTCGCTTGGCGAGCTCCCTTGGCTACCTGCATAGCAGTCTGCATAGTCAGGCAGAAACACAAATATCTTTCTACTCCAATGTTGTATCGACTAACGGTTTAATGTGCTAGAAACTAGACTTCTAGATATTCAATTTCATGGGTGGATAACCTAGTAACCTTTAGTAGATTGATAGAAAATCGCTTGCTACATCTGAGCCAAATTTCGACGAACTTGTAAACGCAACTTGCGATGACTTTTGACAACTTTTGTTTTATAACTTTCTTGACTTCAAAGATTAACATACGACTATTGTATGGTCCAAATACTTTGTAAAAAAACCTTCTTAGCATATTAAGCACTCTTATTCTTACCACGAAAGTGCGGACTATTATAATCCACTTTCCTTCAGCGAACTTTGTCGAAAAGTAATTTATTTGATTCATTTAACCCTGAACTCTAAACTTACTTAAACTTGTTTAAACTCATTGTCATACAAATATGGGATCTTAGCGTCACCGAGCTTTCTTTACTTTACTCACAATGCATACTAGCGCAAAACAAAATGCGAGGTGTAAAATACTCTCCCTTCCCCGTTCTTAAAAACACTCGTCCTTGAATGTAGAGGCGTACATGGAGGAGTTGTAACTCTAATTATTTTTGAAACTTTTGAAAAAGTTTCCTCTGTAAATTTGATTACTCCAAAACATGTCAAGCGTACATTAATGCCTCACAGATCTACTTAAATAACATCAATCGTATCTCGTACCTCTTATGACCATCTCACATTAAATATAAG
Organism: Anisodus acutangulus; assembly: GCA_029783415.1. Classification (NCBI taxonomy): domain Eukaryota; kingdom Viridiplantae; phylum Streptophyta; class Magnoliopsida; order Solanales; family Solanaceae; genus Anisodus; species Anisodus acutangulus. The sequence goes on from CM056501.1 coordinate 579,172, forward strand.
CATAATCACGTAAACTCACTCTAAGTATAAGTAACTCTGTCTCCGGTGCCGTCATGGCATCTCAACTCTGAATATCATATAAGTATAGAATTAGTCTAAGTCTCTCATGACATAGCTTTAAATGAAACTCATTTTCAAATTGAGTCACAATCTTTGTGAACCTTCTATCTTAAACCAGAAAGGGTATTAGATTTCATCTCCTCCCCGACTACCCACGTCATACTTTTGATGTTCTTACTTTTCCATAATATTTTCACAAAACTTACATCTTTAGTCCTCGACTTATGGGCCCGACTATCAAGTATAGTAGTTGGGATTTCCTCGTAGGGCAAGTCCTTGAATGTTAAACTCCATATATCTGCTCCTCTCGCGGCCACATCCGTCAAGTATCACTCTTATACTAAGGGTTATCATTTCACTTATTAAACTTACAATTATCATCACTTGGAAATCTTATTACATCTAGGTAACTTTATTCTCTTTACGACTTGTATCTTATCTCGAGAATTCTATGATCTCTAGGCTACTGCTGAATTAATTACCCTATATGTCCATGTATACTCTTCAACGGTGCTTTGCTATAATTCATTTTACACACGACATTCTAATCCCATTTGCATCCAAAATCCTCATTTGCTAGTTATATCTTCTAGTACTACGTTAGACATATAGAATGCATGTAAAGGCTTACTAACATATACACTCTTATGCTAAAATAGGTAATATACCTAAATGTCTCTCAAACGGGGGCTCAAAATCCCACTGATTTCCAAATACATATATCTGATTTTGGTTCCCTCTCGAGCTCGACGCTCTTCTCCTACCCCCGCCACGCTGAAATAAAGATGTCGAACTTATAGGATGCCTTAAATTACTGTTGTTCTCATGACCCAACATCGGGCAATTTCATGCCATATGCCCCGAGGTCCTATATCTAGAACACTCATTTGTACCCCGTAGGCATGGCCCAGCGTGCCTCATCCTACACTGGTCACATTAAGGTAAAGTTACTCTCATCTGTACAACGCTCTTCTGATCATTTACTTCCTGAGTCCTCGATCCCTGGCTTACCCATGATGGGCGACCCTGATTATATCTTTGCCCCTAATGTCCGGATAAACTGTCTCTCAACTGAATTTCAGATTGGCCCCGTCTTACTAATTTCCTCTTGTACCCACTACCATCCCATGACTCTTCCTGCTCGTAGGCTGACCTACCTCTCTTGCCTTATTGCATCTCCCTCATTTCATCTATATGCTTTCATTATCTACGCTCCTCCAAGTAATGAGTGAATATTTGAATATGAGAAATATCCATTTTCTCATTTAAAGATGTTGTAATGCAATAATCAAGTAAATATGGGTCAAGACCTACCATAAACTGGTGTATTCTCACCCGCATCGTGTTCACTATCGCTAGAGCATATCTAGACACTAAGTAAATTGGAGACTACTCTTGGACACTCATATTTCCCTGCCTGAGGTTTAGAAACTGATAAACTCTAGCCTCCCAAATCTCCAACGGAAGATAATAGTCTAGGAAGGCATCTGAAAATCCATCCCATGCAGCGAGAGTAGTATCAGATCCCCTAGACTGCTCACACACCTCGTACTTTGGATGCCTCGAGAAGCGACCCAATGACTTAAGTAAGTCATAAATGACCCTCTAAACCTACCGGGAGCGACGGAACCCATATACCTGAAACCCACCTTTGGGTCAAACTTATTATTTCTAAACTACTCACTTTGGGTTTTACTTCCAAAAATCATATGAAGGCACCTTGGAATCTATGCTACCCATCCACGCACGTCACAAACCCCACAAGAGTCTATGGGAAGGGTTATTTGATCAAATAAAGGCCTTTCGCTAAAAATGACCAGACAAGTCGTTACATCAGATACCAATTAAACAAACGTTCATCCTTGAATGAAGAGAAACAAAAAGGGGAAAAGTACCAAAAATGATGAACAAGTGAGGGTATCGGCTCCACATATCAGCCTTAGTCTCTTAAGTAGCCTCCTTAACATGGCGGTGCTTCCATTGCACCTTCACAAAAGCAATCTCTTTAGACCTTAACTTTCTTACCTGCTTGTCCAAAATGGGCAGAAGTTCTTCTTCGAACTCTAAGTTCCGATCAAGCAATGCGGAATCCCATCGGATAATGTAGGACCCATCGACATGGTACTTATTCAACATAGAAACATGGAGATTGGATGGACACCTAAAAGACCTGGTGGCAGGGCCAACTCATATGCCACATCTCCAATCCTGTGAAGAATCTCAAAAGTCCTGATACACCTCGGACTTAAATTCCCTCTCTTGCTGAATCTCATCACACCCTTCATAGGAGAGACCTTCAATAGAACCTTGGCACCAACCATGAACTCCATAGCTCGGACCTTCCAGTCTGCATACTCCTTCTGTCTACTTTGAGCTGTCAGGAGCTTATCCTGAATCACCTTCTATACCCCAGGGTCTCACCTCGAACGCATCAAACCACCCGATCGGAGAGCGATACCTCATACCGTACAAAACCTCGAATAGTTCCATACCAATGTTGGAGTGATAACCGTTTTTGTATGCAAACCCTAACAAAGGTAAGAATTGGTCCCAATAACCACCAAAATCAATCACGCATGCTTGTAACATATCCTCTAAAACCTGGATGGTCCGCTCGGACTGACCATCCGCATGAGGGTAAAATGTAGTACTAAGATCCAAATGAGTATCCAACTCTTTTTGCAACGTCCGCCAAAATGAGAAGTAAAAGTACCCCGGTCTGAAATGATAGAAATAGGTACCCTATGCAGAGGAATAACAACAATAATAACATACCTAGTGAAATTCCACACAGTAGGGTCTGGGAAGGGTAGAGTGTACACAGTCCTTACATCCACCTTGGTAGTTAGAGCGGCTGTGTCCGGGAGACCCTCGGCTCAAGACAAAGCATAATCACAAGCAAGACAATTAAAACAAAACAAGAGTAAAGCAAGAGAAGCGGTGAGACTCAGATAAGGAATTAAAGCTGTATAAAGTGCATTCGAACACAAGGGAGTAGTAGCTAACACAACTAAATAAGCTAAACAAAATACACTAAAGAACACATAGCAGCAGAAATTAAACTATAGTGGATTATAAAGCAATAATGTGTCTATAAATGTGATAGGATAATTGGGCCTACAGTAATAACACTACAACTATCAATTTGTATGCATAAGTAGTACTACGCTCGAGTACCTACTACTCTTCTACCCTAATATGTGTCCTCCACAACCCCCTATCTAAGGTTATGTCCTCAGTAAGTTGCGCCTGCGCCATATCCCATCTAATCACCTCTCCCTAATAATTCTTCAGCCTACCTCTACCCCTCATGAACCCGTCCATAGCCAACCTCTCACACATCCACACTGGGGCATCTGCGTCTCTCCTCTGCACATGCCCGAACCATCTCAACCTCGCTTCCCATATCTTATCATCCATCCAGGCCACTACTAATTTCTCCCGGATATCATCATTTCTAATCATATCTCTCCTTATATGCCCACACATCCATCTCAGCATCCTGATTTCCGCAACTTTCATCTTTTGTATGTGCAACGTCTTGACTGGCCAATATTTTGCCCCATACAACATAGCCGATCTAACCACCACCCTATAGAACTTTTCTTTAAGTTTTGGTGGAAACATTTTATGGCACAAGACTCCAGATACGAGCCTCCATTTGATCCACCCTGCCCCAAACCGATGTGTGACATCATCATCAATCTCTCTATTTCCTTGGATAATAGACCCTAGGTACTTGAAGCTTTCTTTCTTTGGAATGAATTGAGTACCAAGACTCACCTTCACGCCTATCTCAGGGACGCTGCTATTGCTAAAATTGCACTCCAAATATTTTATCTTAGTCCTACTCAACCTGAACCCTTTAGACTCCAGAGTCTGTCTCCAAACCTCTAGCTTAGCGTTCACTCCGCTACGAGTCTCATCAATCAGGACTATGTCATTTGCGAATAACATACACCATGGTACCTCCCCTTGGATATGTCGCATCAGTCCATCCATCACTAAGGCAAATAGGAATGGGCTAAGAGTTGATCCCTGGTGCAACTCTATCATCATTAGGAAGTGCTCTGAGTCTCCTCTTACTGTCCGTACTCTAGTATTGGCTCCATCATACATATACTTGATCGCCCTAGTGTACGCCACATGTACTCCTCTAACCTCCAAACATCTCTATAGAACCTCCCTAAGGACTTTGTCGTATGCCTTCTCGACGTCGATGAAAATCATATGTAAGTCTTTCTTCCTCTCACTATACTGCTCCACCAACATCCTAATAAGATGAATGACTTCGGTAGTCGAACGGCCCAACATGAATCCAAATTCGTTCTCTGAAATAGACATGCCTCTCCTCACCCTCGTCTCCATGAATCTTTTCCAAACTTTCATAAAGTGGCTCAGCAGCTTGATACCCCTATAGTTGTTATGACTCTGGATATCACCTTTATTTTTGTACAAGGGAATCATTGTACTCCACCTCCATTCTTCGGACATTTTTGGCATCTTAAAAATGATGTTAAACAACTCAGTCAGCCACTCCAAACTAGCCCTGCCTGCACTCTTCCAAAATTCAACTGGGATCTCATCAGGCCCGATTGCTCATCCCGTGCGCATCCCGCGAATAACACCCGTAACCTTCTCAACCTTAATGTTTCTACAATACCCAAAATCCCCGTGCATACCAGAATGCTCCAGATCTCCCAGCACAATGTCCCCATCTTTTTATTCATTCAAGAGTTTGTGGAAGTAAGATTGCCACCTCCACCTAATATGCACTTCCTCTATTAGTACTTTGTTGTCCTATTCCTTGATGCACCTCACTTGATCCATGTCACGGGCCCTCCTCTCCATTGTCTTGGCTAGTCTGTACAACTTCTTATCCCCGCCTTTCTCATCTAATTCCACATGCAGGCATTCGAAAGCCGTCATTTTTGCCGCCGTAACCGCTAGTTTTGCCTCCTTCCTCGCCATCTTATACAGTTCCCTATTCGTCCATTTATCCACTTCATCTCTACTTTATACCAATTTAACATACGTCGATTTCTTAGCTTCCACCTTCTCTTGAACTTCACCAGTCCCCTCGATGTCTACCACGATAATACCGCAAGACTCCTAACATTTCTCTGGCTACCTCACGAATGCAACTGACCGTCCTGTCCTACATACTGGTCGCATCCCCACTACTCTCCAAGCCTCATTGGCCATCAACCTCTCTCCTATATCTTTTGCACTAGCTATGGTCAAACTCCCCCATTTGATTCTTAACCTGTCATCCACAACCGTCTTCTTCTTCTCCAACTTGATCTCCAAATCCATCACCAAAAGCTTATGTCGGGTTGTAAGATCCTCCTTCGGAATAACCTTATAGTCTTTACAAAGACCTTTTTCAACCTTCCTAAGGAGCAAAAAGTCTATTTGAGTCTTAGCCACCGAACTACAGAAAATCACCAACTATTCCTCATTTTTCAGGAATCTAGAATTGGCTATCACCATCCCACAAGCTCTAGCGAACTCCAAAAGTGAGACGCCTCCCCCATTCCTGACCCCGAGTCCAAATCCTCCATGCACGTCGTCATAACCCCCTAGAAGTGACCCGATATATCCATTGAAATCCTCTCCTACAAATAACTTCTTAGTGGGGCGCCTAAGCACTAATAATTTTCATAGTGAACCCTCCAACTACTAACTTAATCGCCATCATCCTGTCATCGACCCTCCTCACCTCTACCACCTGATCCCTTAGTTCGTTGTCTATAAAAATGCCTACCCCATTCCTATACTTCGACCTACCGGAGAACCATAACTTATACCTATCTTACATCTTTAGCCTTAGGTCCTACCCATTTGTTCTCCTGGACACATGCTATATTAATCTTTCTCTTCTTAAGAATCTTAACTAGCTCTATGGCCTTCCTCGTTAAAGTCCTAATATTCCAGGACCCTATTCTCAGTCTAGCATCTCCCTTACCCCACTTACCCCCCCACACCTCTTGCCTCTGTCCTCGACCAAGAATAGGATCCTAGTCTACCATCATTCACCAAAGCCACTAGAGCAAAGACACAAAGAATACTAATCCAAGGTTTACGCTAACACACACAGAAAGCAATACTAGAGCACAAGTTAGCAAGAATCTAGAGGTAAGTCAGGCTACTACAGATCCGAATGATAAAATAAAGGGCAACAAGAATACATGCAAGAATGTAAAGTCCAGATTCAATAAAACGCAACACGCAAAATTGAACAACATGAATAAGAACAAATATTGATTATTGACAACTGGAGGTACCAACTCCAGGCTGATAAAACCTGTTCTCACGCCGGCAATTGTTGTTCATACGCCAAAAAACACTATTCACTATCTCAACTCACTGTTCCTACCGGAAACCACTGTTCCCCGCCAGACTACATCGCAGATCTAGTGATACCTGCAAACAAACTGAGAGAGAGAGACCGCCGGAGACTTTCTGCTACAGTGGCTGGCGGCGGCATCGATAATGTGGCGGCACCGGCGAGCAATGCTTAAAGTTAATGGGTCGCGGTGGGGATGGGCTGGGTCCGACGTGGTGGGGATGGGACTAGGTCACGGTGTTGACATCGGTGGGGGTGGGGTCGCAGTGGGGGTGGGGTCGCGATAGAGGTGGTCTCACAGTGGGGGTTGGATCGTGGTGGTCTCATAATGTACTGTACGTGCCAGAGGGAGAGAGGAGAAGAACTAAGCCATATAGAGGAACAATAACATGAATATAAATCCTGGCTAACTTCTCTGAATTGTAGGTCATCTGGACCAGAATGAAATGTGTGGACTTAGTCAACCTATCAATAATGATCCAAATGGCATCGAACTTGTTGAAAGTCTTTGGCAACCCAACAACAAAATCCATAGCAATCCGCTCCCGCTTCCACTCGGGAATGGGTATGCTCTGAGTCAAACCACCGGGTCTCTGGTGCTCATACTTGACCTGCTGACAATTCAGACACCAAGACACAAACTCAATAATGTCTCTCTTCATCCCACCCCGCCAATAGTATTGCTTCAAATCAACATATATTTTTGTAGCACCCTGATGAATGTAATATTGAGAGCTATGATCCTCCTCCATAATCAACCTCGTTAAGTCTCCAATGCAAGGAACACACACTCTACCTTTGATCCTCAAGACCCTCTCACCATCATTTGTAGCCTCCTTGGCTTCACCTCGCATCACCTTATCCCTAATCTTGCACAATTTCACATCATCATACAGTTAGGTCGTGATCTATTCCAAAAGAGATGATTGCCCTCAATACAAGCCAAAATCCTACCCAGATTCGAAATATCGAGTCTCATAAAATTGTTGGCTAAGGACTGAACATCTAATGCCAAGGGACGCTCATCAACTATCAAATGCGCCAAACTCCCCATATTCACCGTCTTTCATCTCAAAGCATTCGCCACCATATTAGCCTTGTTCGACTGGTACAAAATAGTCATATTATAGTCTTTGAGCAACTTCATCCACCGGCGCTATCTAGAATTCAAATCTCTTTTATTAAACACATGTTGAAGGTTGTGGTGATTGGTATACACCTCACAATGAAGTTCATAAAGGTAGTGCCTCCAAATCTTTAAAGCAAATACTGCGACTGCCAACTCTAAGTCATGAACATGGTAATTCTTCTCGTGCACCTTCAACTACCTTGATCCATAAGATATCATTCTACTCTCCTACATCAACACACAACCCAAACCAATCCTCTAAGAATCGCAATAAACAGTAAAGTTGTTTTCCTCCATAGGAAGGGCTAAAATTGGGGCTATGGTCAAAAGTAACTTGAGCTTTTGGAAGCTCTTCTCACATTCGTCGGACACTGAAAAGGCACCTCCTTCTGAGTCAACCACATCAAATGGGATGCAATAGATGAAAAAACTTTGGCAAACCGACGAAAATAGCTCGCGAGACCCATGAAACTCTGAATCTCTTTCACCGAAGTAGGCCTAGCCAGTCTCAGACTATCTTTATCTTCTTCGGATCAACCATAATTCCCTTCTTGGACACCACGTGTCCCAGAAATGCGATGCAACTGAGCAAGAACTTACATTTTGAAATCTTACACATACAACTCTTTCTCTTTCAACAACCCAAAAACCACTCTCAAATGCTTCTCGTGGTCCTCCTTACTCTTGTAATATATCAAAATATTATCAGTGAAGACAATCACGAATGAATCTAAATTAGTTTTGAAAATCCCATTCATCAAATACATGAATGTTGAGGGGGAATTAGTAAGCCCAAAAGACATCACTAAGAACTCATAGTGACATAACGAGTCCTGAAAGCCGTATTGGGAACATCATCTACCCTGATACAACTGATGATACCTAAACCTCAAATCATCTTTGAAAACACAGAAGCACCCTGAAGCTGGTCGAACAGATCATCAATACGAGGGATCGGATACTTGTTTCTAATGGTGATCTTGTTCAATTGTCTGTAGTCGATACACATACGCATAGTGTCATCATTCTTCTTTACAAACAACACAGGAGCACCCCAAGGAGACACACTCGGTCGTATAAAACCCTTACTCAATAAGTTCTGAAGCTGCTCCTTCAACTCTCTCAGCTCCACTGGAGCCATATGATATGGAGAAATAGAAATAGGTCGAGTACCCGGCTCTAGATCAATACATAAATCAATATCTCTATCCGACGGCATACCCAACAAATCTGTATCCCGAATATCAGCTAAGTATGCCAAACAACCCTTATCCACTAACTTCATGGCCTGAAGGAAAGAAATAATTTTCTTAAGAATAGGGCTTGGAGTACCCTTCCATTCTAATCTCGGAATACCTGGCATCGCTAGAGTGATTGTCTTGGCATGACAGTGCAGAATTGCATGGTATGGTGATAACCAGTCCATCCCAAAAATAATATCAAAATCAACCATGTCTAGTACAACCAAGCCTGTATCCACTACATATCTACCAATCTGAGACCCACCTCTACTGGTCTGATGACTACCACGACCTGACTGAGAACCTTCTTTCTAGACTGATTACCACTCCTAGATGACTGTGTTGGGGTCTTGGGTGTCTGGGATACACATGATCTAAGCCCGGGACAATCTCTCCTAAACCATCACCACAATTGTAATAAGCATTGGGAGCTAAGGGTTGCTGAAAAGTCACAGAAGAATCTGAGTGATCCCCACGATTAGAGTACCAAGACTGAGTACCTCTAGAAGTATGACTCACATAACCACCATCTGAAACCTAAAGAGTTGACTAAAGAGTTGATTATATCGGGCGGCTAGACTGAGAATGTTGGGACCTACCCTGCTATACATAACCATGGGAAGTAGACACATTGTAGTCACCATGTCATCAAACTCTCTTATCGGACTCCTGTTTGTGGAGCTTTCCCCTAACCGACTCAACCATCCAGGCATGCTCCACCACAACATCAAAACAAGCCTTAGAGCCCACCAACAGTAATGTGGCCAATTGAAGGGTAATACTCCACCCTCTCATGAAACATCTAACTCGATCAGCCTCTATATGTAGTAACAGTGTTGCTTAGCGTGATAAGCATGAAAACAAGCCTCATACTTATTAACTGACCCACCTCTCTGCTCAAAATTGGAGAACACATCCCTATTACCCGAATGCAAGGTGAGGGCTACATACTTCTCTATAAAGATCCAATAAAACCTGGTCAATGATAGTGGAGGCAACCCCGCTGGTCGACAATCGACATAAGCCCTCCACCATTCTTTCGCATCACCCAAAAGCTGAAGAGCAACAGAGAAAACCCTATGTGACTCCACGATACCCAAAGTGTGGAGCTTCTCATGGCTTCTCACTATAAACTCATAACCATCCTTCTCAGGCTGGCCATAAAATATGAGAGGCTTCATGTTGGAGAAATGCTCTCATATCTTTCACTCATCGCGGGTCATAATAACTCTTGTCACCATCGGGGACCAAACTCTGGTGCCAGAATCTCATCTATACGGGGTACCGAAACAATAGCTGGTTGAACCCCTAGAGTATAGAACTCGGGAGTCTGACGCTCTCCCACTCGAGTGTGTGACAATGCCCTCCTAGGCAAAACCGTCAAGCATACTCAATTTCCTGACCATATCATCCTAAAGAACCGGAGTAGCCACAAATCCAGGTTGATCTTGGGCTGGCCCCATCTCCTCATCATAATGATCATCCAAAGGTTCAATCTCCGACTCGGGGACACTGATCTAGCATATGCCTGAATGACTCCTTGTGCTCCACCCCTCGCTGGTGCAGCTGCTCAGGATCTACCTCTGCCCCAATCACGACCTCTACCACGACCGCGCACCGTAGGAGCGGGTGTTGATGCCTCATCTATCACCGCATGAGCATGGGTCCTCAACATCTATGAGAGAATAGGAAAAAAAATCAGATACCAATTTGATCAATCTTAGCACAAAAGGAATGAAGAAAACAAAGTTTCCTAAATGTCTCATAGCCTCTCAAAGATAGGTATGGACGTCTCCGCACCTATCTGCAAGAATCAACTAGACATTGCTCTTGTATATAAGACCGTTCAACCTAAAACTCTGATACCAACTTTGTCATAACCCCTTTCGGGCGTCGTGGTGGCACCTATACTATTCCCACCAATAGGCGAACCACTTCCGCAATTAACAAAAAATAATAAAAAATAGCAGAAATAAGAGAATCAAATATAAAAGTTATGTAATCTTAACTTAAATAAAAGCAATAAGTCTGATAATTTAGTTATTACACCCCCTAAATGATCTGATCAATAATACAAGAGCACTAGAAAGATGAAATAATACTTTTGAATGTTAATGTCTCTCGAAACCAAGTAAAGACATGAACAATAGGAAAAGCATCCAGGGCATGCTGAATGAAGGCAAGCTCACCCCAAACACATAAATCCTACAACTCGGGACTCAGCCATATGATCTTGAACTAGTATATGCCGTTGTATCTGCATAAAAAAATAATGCAGCAAGTGTAGCATGAGTACGCAACATACCCCCACAGGCATCATAGGTAGAAAATGACGGAAGATACGTAATTGACATAAACATCAAGTTGACTCTCAAAAAGGTCCTATTCTAAACAATACAACGAATCATGTAAGTCACCTTATTCATATAAGAGTTCAATACTTAACAACTCAGATAGTAGGGAAGTTGAATTAACAAGATCCACTTAATCACGATAAACATTATAAGTCTCAATAACCACCCAATCGAGTTACAACTTATCATAAAAATCAATGTATATGTGAATGTATGTCATGAATGCAAATGAAAGGTACATTTTCATAACCTGGTATACACACGTTCAAATTCTATGAATCGTGAACCATGAGGGACCCGAGCCGTTCATAAATCGCTCCTAGCCAGTCGAAATTCAACACACGTATCTGGCTAAAGCCCAAGACTCATTTCGAGCCATATCAATCATTTTCAGCATCTCAATGTTTCCAGCCATCTCATAAGTATATATCCTTACCATTTCGGTCTCATTAGACACACAACATTTCCATACCATTCCACTTTCAATATCATCAAAACCATGAGAGTATGAATACAACAATAATAAGGAAAGTAATCAGGATGTATGAGATGCAACCAATAAAGGAGATCAATATCACATGCTTTAAAAACTTAATAACAAGTATTTTAACATAATTAGTCTTTCATATCGGAAGAAAATGTGATAAGTAAACACAATCAATTATCAATAATGGCGACAATCCCAAATAACAACAATCGAAATCAATCTAAGGTTGTTGATTCCCCAAAATCACCCATCAACACAGTTCAACACTGGTACCCACCCAAGCGTTCATCACTACTGTTTAGGTGGGACCCCCAAACACGCCTAATACCCCTCAAAGCCAAGCAAGTGTCATGAACCTCAGTCCTCAACGCAGGCCTTGCCCTTGCGAGGCATCTCATAGTACTCGTAGTCTAACACATCGATTCTATGTTAATAAAACACAAAGCACAAAGACTTAGTCCTTAAAATCAATCCAAAAGTACAACTCAAAATCAATCCCAAGCCCACGGTGGTAAAGGCCAGAACTTTCTTACTCACAAGGCATGATAATACACTATAGAAACATATCCTTAAATCAATTTAAAAACTAATCACGTTTGGACCCTCAACTTCATAACTAAGCAAAAGCCCCAATTGTAAACCTTAGATTTTTCTCCAATTTCAAAAAGGTTTCCAAATATCAAATTAACCTTCACTATACCATCACCTATCATCATTCAACACTAGGTTAAAATACTATAACAATAAAATCATTAATCAACCTTCAAATCAAGAACCATAAGCCTCTTATTGTATCATGAAACGTAAGTTAGATTCTTCCCCAAATTAGGAATTACACTAGGATTAGAGGATACAATAATGATTAATAAATGAAAGAGAATGGAATACCTTACCTCAAAGAAGAATGGTAATGGAAGACCCAAGAATCCTCTCCCTACTGAGCTCTAATCCCAAGGTCAAGTTTTGGGGAAATTGATTTCATTTTCGGCATTAAATTTAGAATACGGAAAACAATGATTCTGCTTAAGGAAGAATGCTTCAGCGGAAACACAGGTTGTCGAGGTGGTATAACTTAATTTACTAGATGAGCACAGAAGCAGAAATGACACAGAAGAGGTGGATCACCTCTGTGAGAACTAAATCTCATACAAGGCCCACATATGCGAGACAACCTTTGCAGAGGCGTCCCTGTGGAAGTGGAAACAACCCCATTTGTGCGGCGCACCAGAAACCAACAACTAGGAATTCAAGCCAAATCTCTACTAAACACCAAAACACTCCCGAGACCCCCCTGGATACAAACCAAACATGCTACCCCAATATAAATGATGCTACAAACTCGCTCGCCCACTAGGACTTCGCAAATGACCAAGCCAAGACATATTTTTCTACGAAATCACCCAAAATATCCAAATTTACAAATAGAATCATAAAATACATTTGAATGCCTCCAGAAGCGAACCAATGACTCAACTAAGTCATAAATTACCCTCTAAACCTACCGGGAGCGATGGAACCCATATACCCGAAAGCCAAATTTGGGTCAAACTTATCATTTCTAAACTACTCACTTTGGGTTTTTCTTCCAAAAATCATATGAAGGTACCTTGGAATCCGTGCTACACATGCCTGCATGTCACAAACTCCACAAGAGTCTACGGGAAGGGTTATTTGATCAAATAATGGTCTTTAGCTAAAAGTGATCTATAGGTCGTTATATCAGATACCAATTAAACAAACATTAGTCCTCGAATGGAGAGAAACGAAAAGGAGAAACATACCAAAAATGATGAACAAGTGAGGGTATCAACTCCGCATATCAGCCTCAGTCTCCTAAGTAGCCTCCTTAATAGGGTGATGCTTCCATTGCCCCTTCACAAAAGCAATTTCTTTAGACCTCAACTTTCTCACCTGCCTGTCCAAAATGGGCAGAAGTTCTTATTCGAACTCTAAGTTCCGATCAAGCAATGCGGAGTCCCGTCGGATAATGTAGGACTCATCGACATGGTACTTCTTAAACATAAATACATGGAAAATCGGATGGACACCTAAAAGACCTGGTGGCAGAGCCAACTCATATGTCACCTCTCCAATCCTGTGAAGAATCTCAAAAGTCCTGATACACCTCGGACTCAAATTCCCTCTCTTGTTGAATCTCATCACACCCTTCATAGGCGAGACCTTCAATAGAACGTTGTCACCAACTATGAACTCCATATCTCAGACCTTCTGGTCCGCATACTCCTTCTGTCTACTCTGAGCTGCCAGGAGCTTATCCTAAATCACCTTCACATTCTCTAAGGAGTCCCTCAATAGATATGTGCCCCAGGGTCTCACCTACGCATCAAACCACCCAAATAGAGAGCGATACCTCCTACCATACAAAGCCTCAAATGGTGCCATACCAATGTTGGAGTGATAACTACTGTAGTGCACAAACCCTACCAAAGGTAACAATTGGTCCCAAAAACCACCAAAATCAATCACACAAGCTCGTAACATATTCTCCAAAACTTATATGGTCCGCTCAGACAGAGTCTCAAAATGGTCATATTATAAACAATACAACGAATCACGTAAGTCACCTTGTTCATATAAGAGTTCAATACTTAACCGCTCAGATAGTAGGGAAGTTTAATTAACAAGATCCACTTAATCGTGATAAATAGTCCAAATCTCGATAAGCACCCAAGCAAGTTAAAACTTATCACAAAAATCAATGTATATGTGAATGTATGTCATAAATGCAAATGCAATGTACCTTTTCACAACCTGATATACACACGTTCAAATTCTATGAAACGTGACCTATGGGGGACCCGCGCCATCTATTTACGGCTCCTAGCCAGCCGAAATTCAACACACGTATCTGGCTAGAGCGCATGACTCATTTTTGAGTCATATCAATCATTTCCATCATCTCAATATTTCCAGGCATCTCATAAGTATGTCCTTACCTTTCCGATCTCATTGGACCCACAACTTCATACCACTCCACTTTCAAGATCATCAGAACTATGAGTGTATGAATTTAACAATAATAAGACAATAGTAAATCAATACATGAGATGAATATCACATGCTTCAGAAACTCAATAACACGTATTTTCACACAATCAATCTTTCATATTAAAAGAAAATGTGATGAGTAAACACAATCAATTATCAACAATGGTGACAAGCCCATAATAACAGAAATCGGAATTAGCCTAAGGTTGATTCCCAAAATCACCCATCAACACAGTTCAACACCAGTTGTTACTCAAGCATTCATCACAATCGCTAAAGTGGTACCCCCCCAAAACACCTTTAATACCCCCTCAATATTTATAACAAATACGTACTTCTATCAGAGTCTATAATGATAAACCGAAGCCTACCTTGAAGTCGAGCAGGTGCTACGAACATCATCCCTCAACGCAAGTCTTTCCCTTGTGAAGTGCCTCATAGTACTAATAGTTTAACATATAGATTCTACGTTAATAAATACTCTAACATACACAAGGACTTAGTCCTTAAAAGCAATCCAAAAGTCCAATCCAAAATTTACCCTGGGCCCATGATGGTAAAGGTCAGAACTTTCTTACTCACAAGGCATGATAATATACTATAAAATCATATCCATAAATTAATTTGAAAACTAATCACGTTTGGACCCTCATTTTCATAATTAAGTTAAAAACCCAATTGTAAACCCTAGATTTATCCCCAATCCGTAGAAGCGGAGACCTAATTTAAAGATACAAGGCCCGCATATACGATACAACCTCCACAGAAGTGGCCCCCCAGAAGCAGCAAGAATCCCGCTTGTGCGGCGCACCATAAACCAGCAACTATGAATTCTAACCAAATATCTACTAAACACCCGAAACACTTCTAAGACCCCTCAGATACAAACAAAAAATAATACCCCAAAGTAAACGATGCTACAAACTTGTTCGTACACTCGGATTTTGCAAACGACCGAGCTAAGAAATATTTTTCTACGAAATCGCCCAAAACATCCAAATTTCACAAATTTACAAATAGAGTCATAAAATACATTTGAACGACTCGGGAAGCACACCAATAACTCAACTAAATAATAAATGAACCTTCAGATCTATCGGGAGTGACGGAACCCCGAAACGAATCCATATACTCAAAAGTGAACTTTGGGTCAAACTTATTATTTCTAAATTACTAATTTTGGTTTTTTCTTCCAAAGATCATATAAAAAAACCTCGGGATCCATGATATCCATCTCCGCATATCACAAATCCTATATAGAGTCTACGAGAAGGGCAATTTAATTAAATAAATTTCTTTAACTAAAAATAACCAGACGGGTCATTACATCAACCCCTTTCCTTAGTTGTTCTCTGCCTTGATCCTCCATCCTATCATTTTTTAGGTCGAAGTCTTAAATATGGAATTTGTGACATATCATTATTAAGAATCCTTCTTTTGTCAACCTAAAGTTCTTGATAACTTTGGCATTAAAAAGAACCCATGTCAAGGGATTGATTTGCCAAAACATCTACTAGTTGATTTCTTTCACTCAACAGGTGAGTAAATCTGATTTCCATGCCATCACTCAATTCATTTATCTCATCTTCCCATTGTGATATAGTCCATGGTGCTTTCCAACCTTCTAAAAGAATTATTTGAATCTATTGTGAGTTTGTTTGAATGATGATGTGATCTATCAGTTCATTCTTACAGTACCTCACATTCTCCATTATAGCCTTAACTTTTGCCTCTGTATTAGTAGTTATTCCATGTCTTCTGCTTGAGCATAAACCAGATTTCCATTTGATTTTCTCAAATAAAATCTGTATGAACTTCTACTAGGGTTTCCACTTGAGGCTCCATCAGTATTGCACATTATTCATCCTGTTGAAAGAAACTGTCAAATCACCTTTGTCATCTTAAGTTGAGGCTTCGCTCCCTCTAGCATCTGAATCATAAAGTCTCATTTATGTGGTACATGTCTGAAAGAAGGATTTCTAACTAAGACCAATCTTTAAATAGTTGCATACACTTGGTATATAACTCTTCCTATTGATTTTTTTTCCTCCATGCTTCATGGCATTCCTCTTTTTTCACAATTCCCAAATGATGATAGTAAGGACTGCTTGAAATATCTACTTTAACCTTCCTGTAATTGGAGTCTGCCACCATTTTATTATCCTTTGTTGTAAGAGTAGTCCTTCAGTATTAATACCTGCAAAAGAAGAAAAAATAGGACACGTCATGTTAGTTGAAAAAGATGTGACAAACAAGTGTTGAGTTGTCTCCTCCATTGGACTTGAACAACAACAACACTTGAATGTCATGTTGTAGTGCATTTTCTTCAAAATATCGTCCACATGTATTTTGTACTTCTAATATCTCCATAGGAAGAAGGAGATATTGAAAGTCAATCCTTTCATCCATATGTACATAAAAGCCTCCATTTAGTCTCCTCTCAATCTAATGTAATCCCAAGCTGACTTCACTATAAATTTCTCTTTTGCTTCCAGAATCCATCATGGTCTGTCCATTCCTTTCTCTTCATTTGGTGGTTTTATAGTACTAATAATATGTTGCGCAATATCAGTAGGTAACAAAGTTTCCAATTTATCTACATTCCAATGTATTTCAATTACTACATCAGAGACATTTTCAATATCCTCATCATATCCTTCTATAGCATAATACAAGGCTTCCAACCCTGTCCATTAATCAAATCAAAATTGAGAATTTTCCATTCCTACTTGACACCAAATATGATGTTCAACCAAATCTCTAGTCTGTAGCACCTTCTTCCATGTTTGTGAACCATATATCCATTCAAAACATACAACATTCTTTTTCCTACAATACTTATTACTCATGAAAGAACTTCATAAAGATGATTTGATCCTACAATTCCACCATAACTTGCAAAATGAAGTCATAGACATATTATGCAATGATCTGAATCCCAAATCACCTTCCATCAATGGAATACATAAGTGATTCCATGAGGCGCAGTGCGTGCTTTTACCTCCAATAGTGTTGCTCCAAAAGAATCGAGCAAACATTTTGTGTAATTGCCTAATGACTCCTAGGAGTGGGTTCACTGTTGATAATAGATATATTGACATGCTTTGTAGAACATGCTTAATAAGAATGGCCTTTCCCCCAAAAGATAATAACTTGCCTTTCCAACTCTGCAACTTATTCATTACTTTCAACAGAATATTAGAGAAAAAAACTTTCATTCTTCTGCTATGATAAATTGGGCATCCCAAATATGTGAAAGGAAAATCTCTCCTTCCAATTCCTATCACAATTTCCGTTGTAATACTTACATCCCCAGGAACATTCTTATGTATATAAATAACACTCTTCTCTTTGTTAATCTTCTGACCTGATGTTGCCTCATAATTTCTCAATATTTCCATAATTAACAGTAGAGATAACACTTCTGCTGAAGAGAAGATAATCAAATCATCAGCATAAGCTACATGATTTACCTTAGGACTCCATTTAGGCATTCTAAAACTCCTGAATTGTGGAACCTGATGCAAGGCATTGAGATTTCTTGTCAACACCTCAGTTGTCAGTATAAACAAAGTGGGAGACAAATGATCTCCTTGCTTGATACCTCTAGAAGATTGAAAGGAACCTTGTTATTGCCCATTAACTAGTACTGAATACCAGTTATTATTGACTATTCTGAATACCATGTCTATCAATCTTTCAGAAAAACCCCAGTTTCCTCAACACCTTGTCAAAAATAGCCAAGAAACCATGTCATATGTCTTTGCCATGTCCAATTTCATCACTACATTAACATATTTAGTCCTTAGCCTAATATCTGAGATAAATTCTTGAGTGAGTAATATATTTTCCACTATGCTCCTGTCTTTCACAAAACAGCTTGGTTTAGTGAGATGATCTCAGACAATCCATCCACCATTCTCTCATGAATCAACCTTGAGAAGATTTTATTAATAAAATTACTTAGACTAATTGGTCTCATGTCTGAAAAGGTATTTATGATATGCGATTACTAGTGCCATTCCCCAATCTTTGTGAGAATTCCATGATAAGTTTACCCTGTGATTACTTATACCACCTCCAACACCAACATCATCATTGTCATGTCTACTCCCATATGTATTGAGTTTGATCCAACCAAACATAGGTTTATCCCATATCACTGGCGAGCATATAGGATAGATAGCTTGAATAATCGGGTTACTTGCATAAAACTAGAAAATAATACAGAAGAAAAAATACGAAGATTAAAGACGGAATTTAAAGATAGGTGAAATTCGAGAATAAAATCCCCAAATATCAAGATTAAGTGATAAGAACTCTAATTGATCATAGTATTCAAAATTAGCGGATTAAGACTAATTACGCTACTAATATAGTCAATTCAAGAACTTATCAAAAAGTGATCTAGACCCCTATTTCAAAGAAACAAGAGACAATAATTAGTATAAGAGTAATTACCTTCTTTAAGTTACGAATAAGAATCAAAGATATCAAGTTAAGAATTAATCCTACCTCCTAAAGAATGTTTCTTGCAGGGTTGCAAGATAAATCCATAGTTACCACACACAAAGATGTAAAGAAGAGGAACTCTCAAATATTAATAATATTGTTTGTCCGCCATGAAAATAACAACATTCACCCCTATATATAGGGGAAACTTATCCCAAATAGAATGAGATTATAAGCTATTTTTATGAAAATAATTAAACCAAAATCTAACTAGGATTAAACTAGGAAAACATGTAAAATAATTCCAAAAGTTGTTCCTAAATATATACCCAAAGAAAGTACCAATTTAGCACCAAAAAACACACGTGAACTTTAGCCAATCTTTGGCCAAAATATCACGTGAATCAGCCCCATGTTGGGCAACAATTTCAGCCCATTGTGGGCTGAACTTCAACTCATTTGTGGACTTAATTTCAGCGTCTTTATTGGGCTCTATGGGGGCTCAATCTTCCTTCTTTTGGCTTGGACTTGAACATGAAATATGTGTAGTACTTAGTCCATTCTTTTTCACACTTTTAGACTCATTTTTGGCATCTTCTTCCCGGATAAGCATATTCTTGTTTTTTCATTGAAGTCCGTCAACCTTTAATGAAGATAGCCACCATGGATGCTATCACCAAAGTTCCCAGAAAATTATAATAGGGGTTATCCTATGAATGACATTAAAAAATGCATTCTTAATGTTAGGCCTAGAATTCCACCAGGTGTTAAGAATACTAAGAATAGGGCTATCCTCCCAAATAATCCCCAAAGGGATCCCAAAACTTCTCCATACATTTCTGGCAGATCTCCATGGACAAAGGTGTGGTGCAAAGTCTCAATCTGAGTCGCCCTAGTCCCTATGAGAGTCAAATAATGACCTCAACCAAATACCCACAAAACAATGTCTATACATGGAGTCTCTAGATGATAAAAGGAAATAGTATAGCTTCAAGACACAACTTGAAAATAATACTAATAAAATAAAGATAGAATGGTGCCCCACAATCATGTGGGCTCACCGAATAGTCTCTAAAGTAGTAAGTTCTCCTAAGTCGTAGGTGTATCACGAACCTGCTCTTCTTCGTTACCTGACACACCATCGAAAAAACAACAATGGCATGCCTGAGTACTGAGTACTCAGTGAGTGTCTTCGAGATAATAAATAATATAAAATAATATAATATTAAAAATAATTTAAGTAAAGTAGTTCAAAATCCAGAGATAAAACAGTTCACCAACTTAGAGAAATCATTAGTAGAAACCATTTATAGGAAATTAAATCACTTTCAATCCATTATGCCATTTCTTAAGATTAAGTCTTTCATTTATGAACTTAAGATCACCGTTGAGTTACTTACGAACAACCACGATTATGCAAAATCAATGAAATGAAGGGATGGCCATTAAGGTTCCCTAATATCGCATAGAAGAACCATATCGAGGTGGTCACCCTCGATGGCTATCCTTCATCTCGAATAGATAGGCAAAACCACATCGAGGTCATAAATCCTTGATGGCCACTCTTCTTCCTGAATGGCTAGGCATAAATCACCCCGAGGCTATTGTCTTTCGGTGACCACTCTTCCTCCCGAATGGCTTGCGAACCACACTAGGATCCATAGTGACTACCCTTCCTCCCGGTAGCTAGGCCAAACACAGACAATAGAAATCATGGCAAATTAGTTGAATCACAATCACAACAAAGAAGCCGAATCACTTTGTGGATTATGTTCATCATCTCATTAATAGGGGTACATCAAGTTATTAATAGGTTGAGAAACCATGTTCAAGTAATTAAATAAGTTTCAACTTCAATAAATCTCGTTCATAGGGCAAAACACATGAAATATCCAAGCTTTTGAAATCAAGTGTAAAATGTCCCTTATAGGGGTAAATCATGTTCAAAGTCCAAAGCTTTATAAATCGGTTTCAACTATTTGTTGGTAGTAAAAATCATGAATACATACATATAATATGATACACTTAAGGTTCCATGAGGGCTTGTTCCTCACGCCCATGAAATCTTCCCAAAGAAACAATTTTTAAAGGTTGAAAAAGTATGTTCGAAAAGAGACATACCTCAATTCCCGCTAAAATGATACCAAATAGGTTTTCTGAGGTTCAACAATCACTCTACAATTGATTAGAAAAATAAAAATTAGAACTTTATACTTCTACCTTCAATTCCCACCTTTTTCGGAAACTAGGGTTTCTAAGCCAAATTTGTGTTCTTACTTTCATAGGATTCACCCATGGATTCTAGCGTGTTTCGTATGATATGTACACCAAAATCAATCCCTATGAATATATATAAGAAGTGCACGAACTTACCTCACGATAAATTCCCAACGATTCCTTTCTTCAACCGTTCTTGAATCAAATTGTCACAATCTATGAAATAGATGAGGATTCTAGTGTTAATCATTATTAGATTGAGGTAATAATCATGCAGTTTTAGTAAAAAATTACCTTAGAGGTTTAGAGAAGTCTCTATGGTGTTTTCTCTCCAAAAAGAAGCTTAGAATGAAGTGGAGTAGGTTTTAAGAAGGTTGAGATATATAAAATTCGGGTAAAATCATGACGGGCTGAAATGGCATGCGCCTCGCGCCCACTTTCAAGGGTGGAATCCCGAGCCAGGCTTATTTCGATAAGATTGTCAAACGTTTCCCCCACTGGAAATTATGCTTGGCGCCCTGCGCCCACCTTCAAGGGTCACGCCCCGCGCCAGACTTATTTTTACTGCACCAACAACATTCAGTATATTGGGCATAACTCCTAGTACAAAGCTCCAATTGAGCTGGTCTATATATGGTTGGAAAGGTATTTCAAAGACCTACAACTTTCATTATTTTAGTTTTCTCAAACCCCTACTCAACTACCTGAAAACTTGCCATAATTTAGAACTACCTCAGACTTAGATGAATTTAAGAACTTTTACGAATTCCCTTATTTGGCTGGACCTCAAAACGACTATCTATCACCCAAATTCATTCTGAAGGGATTCATATAACTAAAATATGACACGTCAATACTGATTTAATTCATTCGCACCTAATCCAGATTTACAGAATGTTTCAATAACCCCTTCTCGGGATCATTCGTCCTCGAATGAAGGTCATGGCTTAAGATTTTCCACTGAACCTCAATTTTTTAGAATTCCTAGATTTTATTAGCAAAGTGAGTTGTCATCAAGGATAACATATGACCAACCACACAGTGATTAGATCATTCAATCCTAAATACAAGAGTGGGGGATTTATACCTCTAATCTAAACTTTCGCAGGAATAAAATAACCTAAAGGTTCAACACATACCTGTAATAGGGAATAAGTGAGGGTATCTCTTGTTTATGTCCTCCTTATATTCCCAAGTTGCTTCTTCGGTATTATGGTTCCATAGGACTTTAACCAAAGCTACATCTTTTGTTCTCAACCTCCTAACTTGTCGATCCAAGATTTCCATATGTTCTTCTTCATAAGACAGCCCCTCGTTGATTTCAATCTCTTCATGATTCAAGACATAAGAAGGATCAAGTTTATACAATCTCAACATTGAAATGTGAAACACAGGATGCACCATATCCATCTCTGAAGGTAACTTTAATTCGTAATCCACCTTCCTGATTCTTCTCACAATTTAATAAGGGCCAATAAAACGAAGGCTTAGCTTACCCTTTCTACCAAACCGCATTACTCCCTTCATAGGTGACACTTTTAAGAACACATTTTTACCTACGATAAACTCTAGCTCACGACGCCTCATATCTGTATAAGAATTTTATCAACTCTGAGTTGTCTTGAGTCTTTGCACAATGAGGTTCACCTTTTAGATTGCTTCATGAACAAAGTCAGGACCCAATTGCTCTATTTCGGTAGGTTCAAACCACCCTATTGGAGATCTGTAATGCCTCCCATAAAGAGCTTCATAAGGAGCCATATGAATGCTCGCTTGATAACTGTTGTTATAAGCAAACTCCACAAGAGATAGATGCTCATCCCAATTACCTCCAAAATCAATAACACAAGCTCTTAACATGTCTTCGAGAGTTTGTATAGTTCTCTACGCATGCTCGTCCATTTGAGGATGAAAGACAATGCTCTAGTTTACATGAGTTCCCAATCTTCTTAGAATGATCTCCAGAAATAAGTAGTGAATTGTGTACCTCTATCAGATATGATGGATGTCGAAATCCCATGCCATC
Source organism: Anisodus acutangulus (assembly GCA_029783415.1). Lineage (NCBI taxonomy): Eukaryota > Viridiplantae > Streptophyta > Magnoliopsida > Solanales > Solanaceae > Anisodus > Anisodus acutangulus. The sequence continues at coordinate 602,496 of CM056501.1, forward strand.
TAATTATCTCCTTTAAAAATAACTTGGTGTAATGCGCCGCGGTATCCATTGTTTTCACAAGACAAAAATGAGCAGACTTGGTGAGTCTATCCACGATTACCCATATAAAATCGAACTTGGCCCTTATGCGGGACAAACCCACGACAAAGTCCATATTAATCATCTCCCACTTTCACTGAGGAATCTCAATATTCTGGACTAAGCCACCAGGCCTTCGATGCTCAGCCTTCACATGCTGACAGTTCAAACACTTAGCCATAAATTTAGAGATATCTACCATCATGCTCTTCCACTAATAGTGTTGCTTCAAATCCTTATACATAGTAGTGGATCCTGGGTGCATAGAATACTTGGAACTATGGGCTTTCACCATCAATTCTTGCCGAAGTCCATCAATATCCGGGATGCACAGGCGCCCTTGCAACCTCAGGACATTATCGTCAGCGTCAGTGGTGAATGAAGTGTAATCACCATTTTTCACCCCATCTTGTAGCTTTACTAGAAGTTCGTGCTCATATTGCTTCAACTTAATTCTCTCCACAATATCAGATCGCGCTTGAGTAATTTCCACTAACTCTCCATTCTCCGTCTCATCAAATTAGACCCCAAGACTAGCAAGCCTTCGAATTACTCTGCCCATCAGCATCTCTTGTGCCCACAAATAGGATAAAGTGCCCATAGACTTTCGGCTCAAAGCGTCAGCAATAACATTTTCCATACTAGGATGATACAAGATGTTCAAGTCGTAATCTTTCAACAACTCCAACCATTTTCTCTACCTGAGATTCAACTCTCGCAGCTTGAAGATAAATAAGTTCTTGTGATCCGTGAAGACATCACAGTGTTTGCCATATAAGTAGTGACACAAAATCTTTAAAGCAAAAACCACAGCCACCAACTCTAAATCATGAGTCGGGTAACTCTCTTATGTTTTTTCAACTGTTGTGAAGCATAAGAAATCACCTTGCCATTTTGCATTAGTACACAACCCAAACCAATTCTGGAAGCATCATAATAGACCACATAGCCGTCGAACCCTGAATGTAGAGTCAAAACAAGAGCTGAAGTCAATCTTACCTTCAGTTCTAGAAAACTCTTTTCACAGGCTTCGGACCATTGAAACTTAGCAGTCTTTAATTTTGTTAGTGGCGATGCTAGAGATGAGAAACCTTACACAAACCTTCGGTAGTAATTTGACAAACCCAAGAAGCTACAAATTTCTATCACTCATGTGGGCCTCGGCTAATTCTGAACTGCTTCGATCTTCTGAGGATAAACCTTGATAGCTTCACTAGATACTACATGCCCCAAGAATGCCATAGAGTTAAGCAAGAACTCTACTTCAAAAATTTTGCATAAAGCTCATTCTCCTTAAGTGTTTGCAATATTATTCTCAAGTGACCTACTCTTTATGACTCTTCGAATACACCAAAATATCATCAATGAAGACAATAATAAAATGATCAAGGAAGGATTTGAACACATAATTCATCATGTCCATAATTGCAGCAGGTGCATTAGTTAGACCAAAGACATCACCAAAAATTCAAAGTGTCCATAACGCGTACGAAGGGTCATTTTCGGAATATCCTGCTCCTTTATTTTCAACTGATGGTAACCAGACCTGAAGTCAATATTTGAAATTTCCTAAAGTGTTTCCCTAAGTTTATTCTTGATGGTCACCTTATTAAGTTATTTTCTAACAAACAGGACCGGAGCACCCCAAGGTGAGGTACTTGGTCGAATAAAATCCTAATCTAATAAGTCCTCCATCCTTTAATTCTCGTATCTCTGCTGCAACCATACAATACGGAGGAATAGATATTGGGTGAGTATCAGGAATAACATCTATGCCAAAGTCGATAACTCTATCGGGTGGAACACCTGGAAGATCTTAGGGAAACACTTTAGGAAATTTGTTAACTATGGGAACATATTCAAATTTGAGTACTACGGCTTGAGTATCATTGACAGCAACTAGATGGTAAATACACCCCTTCGAGATCATCTTATAAGCCTTAAGATAGAAAATAAATCTACCTCGAGGCTTAGTAATTTCACCATTCCACACCATAATGGGTTCATTAGGAAATTCGAAATGTACTAACTTATATCAGCAATCCACATTAGCATCATAGCATGCGAATAGCCAATCCATCCCCATAATCATATCATAGTCTACCATTTCTAATTCGAACAGATCAGCAATAATCTCACGACCCATGACTATGACTACACAGTCTCTATAGACTCTAAATGCAATAACAGGAATACCAGCAAGAGTATTCAAAGAAAAGGTTCGAGTAGTTGTTCGGGTTCCACACCAAAATCAACAGCAAAGTACGAAGTCACATACGAAAAATTCGAACTCGGATCGATCAATGAATACACATCAAAAGAGTAAATAGTGAGCATACCTATGACTACAACATTTGAGGCTTCAGCTGCCTCCCTATGAGCTAAACCATAAATTCAAGCTTATCCCCCATTAGTGATATTGGAAACTGCTTTACCAGTCCCATTACCATGAGCATTATAAGTGTTGTTTGCATTACCTACAAGTGGATTTATTCACAGCAACATGAGCAGATGAATTATTCTCTGGCCAGAAGAGTAAGCCATGTCACTCTGCCTCCTCCTACATTCCCTCTGAACATGACCCATTATCCCATAATAATGGAAAATGCGATCCTCTCATCCAGACGAATGTTAATTTCCACCTAGAGAATACTTCTTTCGATTGTTGTTTCTCTGTCCATGTCTACCATGTGCAACACTAGCATTAGCCTGAGCAACAGACTATGCAGATGCAGAATACCCTCTCTACTACCCTCTATTATGCGTACCACTGAAACAACCAGCTGATCGGGCCTTCTTATTCTGTTCCCTTTCTGAAATTTCCTGACTCCTCCAATTTTCTTGTTGTTCAGTCCAACAAAGAATGAAAAGATGCAAGTAGGAGACATAGCAGCAACACACGCAGACTTAACACATGGCATTAAAGCATACCTTTCTAGACGAGTGAACTTCAAACTATACTGATGAACAGACGTAGTACCTTGCTCAATTTTCTCAAACATAGTAGCCATAGCAAACTATTCTTCATTGAACATAAACCTTTCCATAAATGCCCTCTAAAACTCAGTCCAAGTAGGAGCCGGAGCATCGATACCTCATTTAGACTCCAACATATCGAACCAAATATGAGCAACATCTTTCAGCTGATAGGCTGCAAACTCCACAGCTTCAGAACTATAGGCATTCATAGCCCTAAGAGCCTTAAAAGTCTCATCCATAAAGTACTGACGATCATCTTCTTTTCTCGAACCAAAGATCTTGGGCAGATTCAGCCCCAAAAAGTGCTTAAGTCTTCCTCCTTTGCTAAGTGTCGGATCCGTACCCCTACGTTGTTGTTGGGATGCCACCAGAGTGGTGAGATATGGATCTCAGCCTGTATCGATCCGATATCAGTTACACCTTCAGCAGGGGATATAAGAGCAGGTAGAGCAGGAGGTGGTGCTTGATTCCTATTGTCATGATCAGCCTCAACATTGACCTCAGTAGCAGCGGGGTTATTGACTCTGGAGGGTTGTCCACTAGATGATGAACCAAAGAAACATTGATTCCTAGATTAGCTGCTCCCGCATGAGTTAACATTTTTGCAAATTTAATTAATACGTCAGAACGATACTAAAGAAAAGTTTAAGCTCTATAGGGAAATGTAGAATCAAGAAGGATGAGAAACACCTATAAGTGTCCTGGTAGACTTTCATTCATGCAGGTGATCAGGCTGTACGAGAAAGACTCCACTAGACACAGACAACTCCGAGGACACATCTAAACCTAGGCTCTGATACTAAGATTGTCACACCCCAAACCCGACCCTGGAAATAACAGGCATGTGATGCTATGAACAACATTGGAAGCACCTTATAAATCAATATTATCAAGTCCCTACATAGTCTTTTATTAGTAATTTAAATTAAGCTATAAATACTAAGTAAAACTCATGGTCACAATTTATGAAATAAAATCAGCGAAAGTATGTTATAAATGAATGTCAAAACGTAGCAACGCCCATGAAAGTCAAATAACGACCTCAACCAAATACCCACAAAACAATATCTATCTATGGATCCTATAAGATGATAAAAGGAAATAGTCTAACTTTAGGACGCGGCTTGAAAACTAATACTAATAAAAGAAATATAGAATGGTGCCCTACGAACAATTATGTGGGCTCACTGAATTGTCTCGAAAGCAGCAAGTTCTCCTAAGTCGTAGGCGTATTACAAACTTACTGTTCTTCATTACCTGACACACCATAAAAAATAGTGGTATGCTTGAGTAATAGGGGTACTCAGTGAGTGTCTTTGGGATAATAAATAATATAATATTAAGCAGTGAGATAATATAAGTAAAGCAATTTGAATTCCAGAGATAAAATAGTTCACCAACTTAGAGAAATCATTAGTAGAAACCATTAATAGGGAATTAAATCACTTTCAATCCATCATTTTGTTTCTCAATATTAAGTCTTTCATTTATGAACTTAAGATCACCGTCAAGTTTCTTACGAACAACCACAATTATGACAAAATAAGCCAAATAAATGAAATGAAGGGATGACCATTAAGGTTTCCTAAAATCGCACAGAAGCACCACATCAGGGTGGTCACCCTCGATGGCTATTATTCCTCCCGAATAGCTAGGCAAAACCACATCGAGCTCATGAACCCTCAATAGCCACTCTTCCTCCCGAATGGCTAGACAAATCACACCAAGGCTATTGGCATGCGGTGGCCACTCTTCCTCCCAAATGGCTAGGCAAACCACACTAGGATCCATAGTGACTACCCTTCCTCCCGAGTAGCTAGGAAAAGACATACAATAGAAATCATTGAAAATTAGCCGAATCACAATCACAACATAGAAGACTAATCACTCACTATGGATTATGTTCATCATCCTGTTAATAGGAGTACACCAAGTTATTAATAGGTTGAGAAACCATATTCAAGTCATTAAATAAGTTTCAACTTCAACAAAACACATTCATAGGGCATAAACAGATGAAATATCCAAGTTGTCGAAATCAAGTTTAAAATGTCCCTTATAGGGGTGAATCATGTTCAAAGTCCAAAGCTTTATAAATCAGTTTCAACAATATCTTGATAGGAAAAATAATGAATACATATATATAATATGATACACCTAAGGTTCCATGAGAGCTTGTCCCTCACGCACATGAAACCCTCCCAAAGAAACTATTTTTAAAGGTTGAAAAAGTATGTTCGGAAAGGGACATACCTCAATTCCCATTAAAATGCTACCTAATAAGTTTTCTGAGGTTCAACAATCACTCTACAATTTATTAGAATAATAAAGGTTAGGACTTTTTTACCTTGAATGCCCACCCTTTTCAGAAACTAGGATTTTTATGCCAAATTCGTGTTCTTACTTTTATACGATTCACCCATGGATTCTAGCATATTTCGTATGATATGTACACTCAAATCAATCCCTATAAATATAAGAAGTACATGAACTTACCTCAAGATGAATTCCCAACGATTCCTTTCTTCAACCATTCTTGAATCAATTCTCACAATCTATAGAATAGATGAGGATTCAAGTGTTAATCCTTATTAGACTAAGGTAATAATCATGAAGTTTGAGTAATTACTTATCTTAGAGGTTTCGAGAAGACTCTATGGTGTTTTATCTCCAAAAAGATGGCTTAGAATGAAGTGGGGTATGTTTTAAGAAGTTTGAGATATATATAAAATTTGGGTAAAATCATGACCGCCCGAAATTGGCCTGGTGCCCCGAGTCCACTTTCAAGGGCGGTGACCCATGCCAGGCTTATTTCAATAAGCCTATCAAATTTCCCCCCACTGGAAATTATTCCTGGCACCCCACCCCCACCTTCAAGGGCCACACCCCGCGCTAGGCTTAATTTTGACTACGCTAAAAATATTTAGTAAAATGGGCATAAATTCTATTCCAGAGCTCTGATTGAGATGGTATATATATGGATTAAAATTTATTTCAAAGACCTACAATTTTCATATTTTGAGTTTTCCCAAATTCCCAATGCAATGGCTCAAAAGCTGGGCATAATTGAGAACTACCTCAGACTTAAACGAATTTAAGAACTTTTATGAATTTCCTTATTTGGTTGGACCTCAAAACGACTATCTAATACCCAAATTCATCCCAAAGGGATTTACATAACTAAAATATGACATATCAACACTCATTTAATTCATTCATACATAACCCGGATTTACGGAATGTTACATAAAAGTTGAACATCTTGTAGCTCATGTTCATACTAGAAATGGTCTTGCTAAATCATTTATTAAGCATTTGCAATTGATAGAAAGACCGCTACTTATGAAAACACAGTTGCCCACTACCGTCTGGGGTCATTCTATCTCTCATTCAGTATCACTTATTCATCTCAAACTGCCTTATAAATACTCTCCGTCATAATTAGTTTTTGGTCATGAACAAAATATTGCTCATCTCTGAATCTTTGGTTGTGCTATTTATGTGCCGGTTGCACCACCACAGTGCACTAAGATGGTCCCCCAAAAAAGGTTAGGAATATATGTTGGGTTTGTATCACCCTCTATTATTCGCTACCTTGAACCATTAACAGGAGATTTATTCACTGCTTGATTTGCATATTGTTGATTTGATGAAATAAATTTCTCATAATTAGGGGGAGAGATGAAAGAAATTAAAAGAAAAATTTTGTGAAAAGTTTCATCACTATCTCAATTTGATCCATGTGTCCCTATATGTGAACATGAGGTCCAGAAGATCATGGACTTATAGAAAATAACAAATCAAATGCCAAATGCAATTAAAAATTTGAAAAGAATAACTAAGTCACATATCCCTGCAGAGAATGTGCATATCTGAATTATTGTCTCAGCAATATCATCTACTTATGTCGTAGCTACTGAATCTCATACACGTCTGAAGCGTGGTAGACCATTGAGTTCGAAGGATAGAAATCCTAGAAAAATAAGAACAAGTAGTGATTAAAATGACACTATAAAAGAATCTCATGAAGAGAATCAAGATCTGATTAATCATAATATTCTTGAAGATATCAGTGAACTCGAGACTTAAGTGAGTAAAGAACTAGAACTAATTGAATAAATTTTGAATCAAACAAAAATTTTGGTGGATAATGTTTTTGCATATATGTTACAATGAACATTATGAAAGACAATGAGGATCAAGAACCTCTATATATCGAAGAATGTCAATGAAGATGTGATTGTCCAAAATGTCAAGAGGTAGATCAATCAGAATTGAATTCACTTTCTAAACGCGAGGTTTTTGGACCAGTAGTCCATACGCCTGATAGTATAAAACCAGTTAATCATAAATGGGTCTTTGTGCCTAAAAAGGAATGAGAGAAATGAAATTGTGATATACATGGCACGCCTTGTTGCACAAGGATTCTCTCAAAGACCCGTTGTCGACTACGAAGAAACATAATCACCCATTCTGGATGCAATATTATTTCGCTATCTCATCAGTTTAGTTGTACATGAAAACCTTGACACACCTAATGGATATGGTTGCAAATTACCTTTATGGATAACTTGATAATGAAATTTATATGAAAATCCTAGTAGTATTTCAAATGCCTGAAGCATTTGATTCAATCTCGAGAGATGTATTCATTCAAATTACAAAGATCATTATATGGTTTAAAACAATTAGGGCGCATGTGGTATAATCGCCTCTGTGAGTACTTGAAAAATAAAAGTTATGTACATGACGCCATTTATCCATGTGTTTTTATTAAGAAAACAACATCAGAGTTTGTTATACTTGTTATTTATGTTGATGACATAAATCTCATTGGGACTCTGGAAGAGCTGCGAAAGGCAATTGAATACCTAAAGAAAGAATTTGAGATGAAAGATCTCGGAAAGACAAAACTTTGTCTTGGTCTGCAAATTGAACATTTAGAAGACGGGATATTTATTCATCAATCTCCCTATACTGAGAAAGTTTTAAAATTATTATACATGAACGATGTGCATCCTTTAAGTACTCCAATGGTTCTTAGCTCACTTGAAGTGAGTAATGACCTATTTCGACCTCAAGAAGAAACTGAAGAGCTTCTTGGTCCTGAAGTACCATATCTTAGTGTCATTGGTGCATTTATGTATCTTGCTAACACTACAAGACCTGACATAGTATTTTCTATTAATTTGTTAACAAGATATGGTTCTTGTTGGTTATGTTTGTTTTATGCTAACAAAAATAGTGTAGATCTTGTTGGTTATGTAGATGTAGGTAATTTATCTGACCTACATAAATCTCAGTCTCAAACGGGTTATCTGTTTACATGCAGAAGTACTGTTATATCATGGCAATCTACAAAGCAATCGATTATTGCTACTTCTTCAAATCGTGCTGAAATAATAGTTATTCATGAAGCAAGTAAAGAATGTGTATGGTTGAGATCAGTGATACATCTCATTAGAGGAAGGTGTGGCCTGAAGTGTGATACAAAAATACTCACAGTCTTATATGAAGATAATGTGGCACGCATAGCTCAATAAAGGGATGATTCATAAAAGGAGATAGAACAAAACACATTTCACCAAAATTATTCTTCACACGTGATCTCCAGAAGAATGGTGATATTTATGTACAACAAATTCGTTCAACTAAAAATCCTGTAAATTTGTTCACCAAATCTTTGTCGACTTCAACTTTTGAGAAGATGGTAAATAAGATAGAAATGCGAAGACTTAGACATCTAAATTGTGGTCTTCATCATGGGGATAAAATACACGATGTGCTCTCTTTTTTTCTTAGATAAGATTTTGTCCCATTGAGTTTTTCTGGTAAGGTTTTGAACGAGGTAGCTTGTAACGCGTATTACTAGATGTGTACTCTTTTTTCGTTGCTTGGATTTTTTCTCACAAGATTTTAACAAGGCACATTATCTATTACTGAACATCCTAGGGGGAGTGTTATTAATATATTGTAATATGGATTTCCATTCAAATACGCAATCATCTGGATAATCTTACAATTAAGCAGGTAGCTTACAAGTAGCTCAAGCAGATAGGTTACAAGTAGCTCAAGCAGACAGCTTGCCTGCAACTTTTTAAAAAGCCTTGCAGCAGCTTCCTCAAGCTTGCAATCAAACAGGCAGCTTGCAAGTAGCTCAAGCAGATAGCTTGCAAGTAGCTCAAGCAGGCAGCTAGCCAGTAGCTTCTGAAAAAGCAACCTGAAAAGCCTTGGAGCTGCTTCTTTTTCTATCAAAATAGAAAGTCAATTCAGTTCATTTGTACATCAGTTTGAAGTCGAATAATAGATCAGTCTCTCTCTATATTTATCTCTGATGTATTTACTTTGTAGTCTTTATTTTATAATATTTTTTCATATTTGGGTGTTCATTTTATTTTTCCAACTTTTGCATATAAGCAGGACTGGACTGATATTATGTTGAAATAATGATAGGTCTTTATTACAATTTTTATGTTGAAAGTAAATATATCTTATTGGAGTAGTATTTATGTATATTAATTTGAGAAAAATAATAAATTGAAATTTTATCTATTGTAGTGTCTTTTAATAAAGGACAAAAAGTTCAATTAATATTTCTATGGTCAGTCGTGCTTTTAATATAGTATAGATATAGATATAGATTAATGTGCATGCTTGACAAGTATACCAATTACTATAGATGCTTAGACACATAGACTAATTACTATGCAAACTTTACCTTTAGCCACATTTTACTCTTAATAAAATAGATTACTATGTATTTCTTTTGTCATCCATTACTCACTCTTAGAGTTCGCTAGAGCTTTTGGGATGGTGATAGCCAACTCGAGGTTCCTGAAGGAGGAGCACTTGGCGACTTTCTGCAGCTTAGTGGCTAAGACTCAAATAGATTTTCTGCTCCTTAGGAAGGTTGACAATGGTCTTTGTAAAAACTACAAGGTTATTCCGAGTGAGTACCTTACAACCCGACATAAGCTTCTGGTGATGAATTTGGAGATCAAGATGGAGAAGAAGAGGAGGGTTGTGGATGACAGGTTAAGAATCAAATAGGAGAGTTTGACCATGGCTAGTGAAGAGGAGATGGGGGAAAGGTTGATGGCCAAGGGGGCTTGGGAGAGTAGGGGGGATGCGACCGGTATGTGGGACAGGACGGCCAGTTGCATTCGTGAGGTAGCTGGAGAAGTTCTAAGGGTCTCGTGGGGTAGCCGTGGTGGGCATCGAGGGGACTGGTAAAGTTCAAGAGAAGGTGGAAGCTAAGAAAATGGTGTATGCAAAATTGGTAGACATCAATGATGAGGTGGAGAAGTGGAGGAATAGGGAACTATATAAGATGGCCAGGAAGGCAAAGCTAGCGGTCACGACAGCGAAAACGGTAGATTTTGAACGCCTATACATGGAATTAGAGGGGGAAATGGGGATAAGAAGTTGTACAGACTAGCCAAGGTGAGAGAGAGGAGGGCCCGTGACTTAGATAACATGAGGTGCATCAAAGACGAGGATGACAAAGTACTTGTGGGGGACGCGCATCTTAGGCGGAGGTGACAGTCTTACTTCTATAAACTCTTGAATGAAAAAGGAGATTGAGACATTGTGTTGGGGGATCTAGAACAATCTGGTAGGTATCGGGATTTTTGGTATTGTAGAAGCATTAATGTTGAGGAGGCGAAGGGTGTTGTTCGCAGGATGCGCAGGGGACAAGCGACTGAGCCTGATGAGATTCCAGTTGAATTCTGGAAAAGTGCAGGTAGGGAAGGTTCGGAGTGGTTGACGGAATAATTTAACATCATTTTACGACGGCGAGAATGCCCAAAGAATGGAGGTGGACTACAATGATTCCTTTGTACAAGAACAAAGGTGATATCCGGAGTTCTAACAACTATAGGGGTATCAAGCTGCTGAGCCATACTATGAAAGTTTGGGAAAGGGTTGTGGAGATGAGGGTGAGAGGCGTGTCCATTACTAAAAACCAATTTGGATTCATGCTGGGACGTTCGACCATAGAAGCCATTCATCTTATTAGGAGGTTGGTGGAGCAGTATAGGGAGCGAAAGAGAGACTTACATATGGGTTTCATTGACCTCGAAAAGGCATATGACCTTGTGGGGTACACTAGGGCGATCAAGGATATGCATAATGGAGACAAGACTAGGGTACGGACAGTAGGAGGAGACTCAGAGCACTTCCCAATAATGATGGGGCTGCACCAGGGATCAACTCTTAGTCCATTCTTATTTGCCTTGGTAATGGATGGACTGACGCGAGAAATCCAAGGGGAGGTGCCATGGTGTATGTTATTCGCAGACGACATAGTCTTGATTAGTGAGACTCGCAGCGGAGTGAACGCTAAGCTGGAGGTTTGGAGACAGACTCTGGAGTCTAAAGGGTTTAGGTTGAGTAGGACCAAGATTGAATATTTAGAGTGCAAGTTCAGCAACGGGAGCGAGCTTGATACAGGCGAGGAGGTGAGGCTTGGTACTCAGGTCATTCCGAAGAAAGAAAGCCTCAAGTACCTCGGGTCTATTATCCAAGTGAATGGAGAGATTGATGACCATGTCACACATCGTATTGGGGAAAAGTGGATGAAATGGAGGCTCACATCTGGAGTCTTGTGTGACAAAAATGTGCCACCAAAACTTAAAGGCAAGTTTTATAAGGTGGTGGTAAGACCAACTATGTTGTATGGGGTAGAGTGTTAGCTAATCAAAATGTCACACATCTAAAAGATGAGAGTGGCGGAGATGAGGATGCTGAGACGGATGTGTGGGCATACAAGGAGGGATAGGATTACTAATGAAGATATTTAGAATAGAGTGAGAGTGGCCTCGGTGGAGGATAAGATGCGAGAAGCCAGGTTGAGATGGTTTGGGATGTCCAGAGGAGACACACAAATGCCCTAATATAGAGGTGTGAGATATTGGCTATTTAACGGGTTCAAGAGGGGTAGAGGTAGGCCGAAGAAATATTAGGGAGATGTGATTAGATAGGACATGGCGCAGGTGCAACTTACTGAAGACATGACCTTAGATAGGAGGTTGTGGAGAACACGAATTAGGGTAGAAGGGTAGTAGGTAGTTGAGCTTAGCCCTACTTACGTTTACAGACTGGTAATTGTAGTGTTATTACTGTAGGTTCACTTAACATATCATACGAATAGGCGTTGTATTGCTTTATAGTCCACTGCAGTTTGATTTCTGCTGCTATGTGTTAGTTACTACTTCTTTCTTTAAGAATGCGCTATCATGGCTTATTCGCTTTTGATACTAGTATTTTCATACTGCTTTACATTTCTTGATCGGGTCTGACTATTTTCTCTTATTTTTGCTTATGCATATGCCTGTCTTGAGCCGAGGGTCTCTCGAAAATAACCGCTCTACCTACTAAGGTAGTGGTAAGGTTTAGATACACTCCACCCTCCCTAGATCCCACGATGTGGAATTTCACTGGGCATGTTGTTGTTGTTGTTTTCTCTTGTTGATAATGATATGTTGATGATATATTAGCTTCATAACGACAGTCCGCGATGTAACAACCTTAGTTCACTCCAACAAACTCAGAATGTTCCTTATGATCCTCATACAGGTATATGTATGTATAATGACAAGCGTGTTATATACGTGACCACTGATCAGTTGGTTAGGATGATAATGATGATGCCCACAAAGGCTTGCATCATTATATACACGTATATGTTCTATTATTTTATATCATGACCCTCAATGGAAATTCAGAGTTTCAGGTTTATCCTTATTGTCTCTCACTTACAATCACGTCTTTGTTTATGTTTTATCTGCTTACAAACTCAGTACAGTAATCGTACTGACGTTCCGTTGCTAGGGGCGCTGCATTTTTTGCCCGTAAGTTCAGATTGACAGCCCTCCTCAGTAGGCAACTCAGCCCAACGGTGGTGTTGGTCCACTCCATTTGTTCCGGAGTTGCTATTTTGAGTAAGTATGATTTTGTATATATATTATGGGTATGGTAGGGTCCTATCTTAACCTTATGACGTTTATTCCACTGTTAGAGGCTTGTAGACATATGTCTTGTGTATAGATATTTTGTATAGCCTTGTCGGCCTATGTTTTGTTGTACAATATTTCATGGTGGCCTTGTTGGCTCTTACATACATATATATATGTATATATATATATATATAGACATATGCATGTCTCTTTGAGATTGTCAGTTGTATATGGTTCCTTAATTTTATTCACACTATCTCATCGCGGCCTTATCGGCCCAAACCTTCTGTATGTTCAGGTTATGATTTAGATATGGTTCACATCCCCCAAGGTTGGAGTGTGACATTTTTTTCCCACGTTAGACTATCAATGTCTTCTTCCTCTTCTTGTCAAGTGAATTTTCCTCCATTACGAGTTCAGTGACTAATTTCTTCTTGTTGGGTGCAGCCAGTCTGGGCTTTCAATGTAGAAATTTCTGTTGCCAACTAATCAATCGTATTTATTTTTGATGCTATGACGGATAGTTTTTGGACAAGGAATTCAACATTGGCAAGGTCTTCTTGAGAATTAGAACATCTGATATTGACCATGTAGGATCGATCTACTCTGATACCAGACTGATAGTAACCAAAAGTAGAGAACCGAAGAACCAGAATAAAAAAGGTAATTTTATTCGCAGTAGTGTGTACAAAATCTTAAACACAATTGCACCAATATAGTTGCTCGTATGGAGAGAACAAGATTCCAGAATATAGTAGTTTTAATTCTAAAAATTATATACCAAATATCTAATTCTTATTACATATTTATAGAGAACACAATAGGATAAGACTTGCACCACAAACTAAAAACTAAGAATAATAAACTGCCGGAGAAAATCAAAGAAGCAATTGTTGCAAGACTTGGTTAATAGTTTCCCTAATTTGTGCTTCAGAAAACTGTGGAAGTTGTGTTTGTCCAGAACTTCTCAACTCTTAATCCTCTCGCCGATACCTTCTTCTGGAATAATTCTTGAGAGGGTGCATGCCACAATCCACTCTTCGTTAGCGACTCGATATATAAACATACTTATCCGTAAAATAATCCACAACATATGTGAGCACAGCTGAAAAAAGATAGTATTATGTTAACAGATTCTACACAAGTAGTACCATGAGAAGATGGAGTACTTTCACCAATACTATGCATTTGTAGTGCTTGTGGTACTCGTTCATGGCCACTATTGGCATCAGAGACCAAATAAACCACAAGCAACGGATCACATTCACCCCCCCCCCCCCGGTTGAGGAACAAAGTCCCAAGTATGTTGTTTCATTAATGCATTAAACTCCTCACACATGGCCGCATTCCAATTTAGATCCAGTTTGGCTAATTTAGGGCTTTTTGGAATAGGTGAAATTGTTTGGGTGGACAGGTTAAATTGTACTTTGAGTTTGAAAATCCTATGTTAGGCCCGGGTTTCCATCCGGTATGTGGGCGCTGGTTGGGTAAGGGTATCAATCGACTGGTTGGGTGGACTGTGTATTGGCAGATTAGGGTGTGGTATGTTTTGTGTTGTCGGGATTGGGGTTTGGTCCAGGGTGGTTGTTGGATGGTGTGGAACAGTGGCGGTGTTTGGGTTTAAAGTCGAGTGGGTTGGGTCGGTGGGTGCCGGTGAACTGTGGTAACGATTTATGGGGGTTCTCGGTATGCCAGAAATGGAGGAGGGTTGTAGTGTCGGGTATGATGTCGGTGGCGTAGTAGGACCGGTGGCTGGGTTTGCTGGATGGTGGTTGAGGGTTGGACTGGGGTCGGCACGGTGGTGTGATAGTTGGGACGGTACAGTGAATGGGATGGTGATCGGTGAGTTGGTGGAACATGGAGATAGAGTGGTGCTAGGGGTGGCTAGCGGCGGTGACGGGGAGGTCACTGGTGGCAGGGATGCTGACGGGGAGGTCACTGGTGGTAGGGATGCTGACGGTGAGCGATGTACGGTGGCCGATGGTGGCTGTGGAGGTACAGTTCCCGAAAGTGATGGGCACAGTTCCCGAAGGTGGACATGAGAGAGAGTTGATTCATCTAAAAATTCATAATCCGATTTTTGAAATTTTTAGATGTTGGAAAATGGGAATTGCGTCTCGTCAAAAGTGACGTGACGCGAGATGTGAATTTGACGAGTGGATAAGTCATAGCACAGATAGACCCTATGGTTTGACGGGAAACCTAAGAAGACACACGGAGTGGTGCGGAGAGCTAATTTGTGAGGTAGATAAGAATTGGCCGATTCATCATCTAGATGTGAAGAATGCATTTCTTCATGGGGATTTACGAGAAATTGTATACATGCACCAGTCGCCTGGATTTTTCCACCCAACAGCCCCACATTATGTGTATCGTCTCCGTAAGTCACTCTATGGCTTAAAACAGGCCCCAGAGCATGGTATGATCGGTTTGCACAGTTCATTAAATGCCTTGGGTTTACATGCAACAGATGTGATACCTCTCTCTTTACTTTACATCGAGGTCGTGATACTGCATATTTACTGTTATATGTGGATGACATTATTCTTACTGCCTCTACTGCTGTGTTGAAAGATGAGAACATTACACGACTCAAGTCTGAATTTGCCATAACTGATTTGGGAAAGTTGAGCTATTTTTTGGGGATCTCAGTCACTAGATCTGCAAATTGTATGTTTCTTTGCCAGCGTAAGTATGCAGAGGAGATCATGCACAGGGCTAAGATGGACAATTGCAAAATCATGGCCACTCCAGTTGATTCTAAATCCAAACTTAGTGCACTGGTCGGTACTCCAGTGACTGATCCTATTATGTATAGGAGTCTTGCAGGCGCACTTCAGTATCTCACCTTCACCAGGACTGACATTGCTTATGCTGTCCAACAGGTATGCTTGTTTATGCATGCCCCAGGGAACCTCATTTTACTGCGCTCAAACTTATCATTCGATATGTTAAAGGCACACTAGACTATGGACTACACTTACACCCCTCCGCACCGAACTCGCTATTATCCTACACAGATGCAGAATGGGCAGGCTGTCCAGACACCCGCCATTCTACTTCCGGCTACTGTGTGTTTTTGGGTGATAATCTCATCTCTTGGTCTGCCAAATGACAAGCCACATTATCCCGTTCGAGTGCAGAAGCTGAGTATAGAGGAGTTGCTAATGTTGTTGCTGAGATATGTTGGCTCCGAAACCTTCTCTTGGAGCTTCAGTGTCCTTTAAGAAAAGCGTCTCTGGTCTACTGTGATAACATATCCGCCATATACCTGTCTCACAATCCGGTTCAGCATCAGCGAACCAAGCATGTTGAGATGGACATCCACGTTGTTCGTGAGAAGGTTGCTCTCAGGCATATTAAGGTATTGCACGTGCCTTCCTCATATCAATACGCGGATATTTTCACGAAGGGCCTCCCAAGACAGCTGTTTCTTGACTTCAGATCCTGTCTTAGTGTTAGGCCTCCTCCCGCTCCGACTGAGGGGGTGTGTAAACGTGTACAAGTATAACACTACAATCCCTACCCATAATTAGAATAAGATTCTAAACTAGGATTCCTCTTATATTGGGAATAGAATTCCTCTTGTATTAGGATTGTATATTGTACACTATATATATTGATATTAATGAGAAAGACTCCCTAAGGGAGATTAATATCATCTTACAATACTAACATATAATACAACACTGAAGCTTAAAGTTTTGGTTAAATACTCTTAAACTTTTGAAATTGAGTTACCTGTTCAGTTGAGATTCCATTGACATTTTGAAGCATAGATATTGCCTCATCCGTGATAATTCTTGTTTCATCAAACTCATTTCATCATTTTATTTGTCATTTAACTCCTTTAACTTTGTTATCTCTTCTTCTAACCTTTTTACCTTATTAGAGGAATCCTCTGCAATAGTATTTCCTGAAGATGAATTGCCACCCCACAGTACAGAAGGAGTTGGACGGAGTCCCAGACCTCGGACATATCCACTTTTTTCATTTCCCAACACTTGGGAATATACATCTCCTTCCCAAGCAACACTACGAGGAGGCTCATCATCCGATCTCTCACTATTACTCATCAACTTCTCATTCATCATGTCCTGATTAGAAAGGGTTGTCAAAGAAAGTAAATTTCATTCAGAAACAACAGAGAATTGCTAAACGGAATACCTTTAGAACAAGAAGAGGTCTATATATGAACTTAAGATGAATTAATTGCTGAACCTGGATTCAACTAAAACTAATGAAATTCAGAAAATAAAAGAAAGAGAAGAAATCTTACGATTATCTTTGTAGACTGATCATCAAGTGGCCTGCCATCCTTACGTTGTTTATGAGTTAATATAAAAATTAGTGCTCGTGTAGGCTCTATTCCGTTTTCAGCCTAATATGATAAAATTGATGTCAAATATGCACGACAAAAAGAGTTTAAAAAATATTATATCTTATAATTTACACAAGAATACCTTCTCATCCATTAAGGTGGCAATACTTTTGTATCCTCCAGTGTGAGGCATCTTTTGCTTGGCCCTATTATTTCTTGTGATTGCAACACAAAAATAATATCTTATAATCTATACATAAAATAAAGCAACTAAGTATGTATTCTTCAGACTAGTAAAGTTAATACCTTAGCTTTATCAGAGAGCCAATAAGTGACGAGACCAGTCCATTGATCCCTAGGTACGCGATTTGGTCAACTTTTCAACAAAGCACCTTTTGTCTTATATTTTGACATATACTCACATTTTAAATTGCATTTGTAATCTTTCCATTTCTTTTCTATTGACTTTATGAAAAACTCTTCTCCACATGTTGGGACATATAACTTCTTCTATAAGAAAACGGTTACCTGAAAATCATGTATAACTGAAATAACGTATTATCAAATTCACATCATAAGAATAATAATAACTCCATACCCTCACAAACTCCACCAATTTCTTCTTTTCTTCTTTGTCAAAACTTCTCCAATCATCTACGTGTAATTGTGTTAGTTCTGGAGTTCTAGCAACAATCCCTAGAAAGCTAGCAAGCTTTCGACCCTCTTTTCCAATGGTTTGATTACTATTAGCGAATATTCTTCGAATATTCTCTGTATATTTTGTAATTATGATAGATGTATATTTAAGGTAACTTAGGATTCTAATTATATTAGGAATCAACCTTTGTAAGGTAAGTTATGATTCATACCATATTAGGAATCAACCTTTGTACAGCTATATATATTGTGAATAATGAAAAGAATCCCTAAGGGAAACTATTCTATTTTTCATGGTATCAAGAGCCTAAAACCTAAACCCTACTTTTCTCCTCTCTCCCTCCCTCTCTCGGCCAAACCAGAAAAATATCGGCCAAAAACAACAGTTTTTTTTGTTAATTTTTTCTGGTTTTTCCCTCGGCTGAAACAGCTTCAAGGCAGCCACCATGTCTTCCCCTACAAATTTCGGTTCATCCACTGGCACACTTGACAACCCCTCTCAACGTTCAGTATCTTCTTTTCATTCGACATTCGCCGTTAACAACATCAAGAATTTTATCCCTATAATTCTTGATCAAGAAGACTGTCAATATTCCATGTGGATGGAACTATTCTACATTCATGCATGTGCATATAACATGCTCGATCATATTGACGAATCTGTTACTCGTCCCACCGATGTTATAGACTCAATCTGGCGTCGTCTTGACGCCATCATCAAACAATGGATCTACGACACCATCTCCAAAGACCTATTGTGCACTATCATGAAAACAGGTGCTACGGCACGTGAACTTTAGGTCCGGCTAGAAGAAATCTTTCAGGATAATAAAAATACTCGGGCCATATATTTAGAAGAGCAATTCAACAATACCCGCATCGAGAATTTTAACAACATGTCCGAATATTGTAACCAACTGAAACTCATCACCGATCAACTATCCAACGTCGGGACTTCTGTTTCATAAATCAAGATGGTGCTTCAACTTGTTGCGGGTTTACCGAAAGGTGAATATGACACACTCGCAACAATGATTCAACAAGCCGACCCTCTCCCAAGTTTCAACAAGGAATATTCACAACTATTATTGGAAGAAACTAGACGTGCTAAACAAGAGGAACATAATCAAAAGGCGTTAGCCGTTGACGGGATGGCAACACCTGCGGTCAGCAGCAACCAGCAGCAGCAGCAACAGGCCAGTAGCGGAGGTCATGGCGGCAGAGGTCGCAACAACAAAGGCAAGGGCCGCGGAAAGGGCCAACGCAACCAGCAGAACTGGAACCAGCAGCAGCAGGGGTACAACCAACAGCAGTAGTGGCCCAACCAGCAGAACTAGGCCTCGCCTGCATGCCCGCACTCGTAACGCAGGGCCCGGCCCGGCCGTGGTCGGCCAGCCTCTTGGGCCTGCCCACCCACCAGGCGAGCCAACCAAAGAAGAAGATCAGGCCTACCTGGCTGCGATCCAAAGAAGCAAGACGAAGCCTGGCCTCGACTGATTTGGGCCAGGCCTACACCACCGTGAATCTTCAACAGCCCGACGACAATTGGTACATGGACACCGAAGCCACATCTCACCTCACCCGGTCGTCAGGTAACCTATCTCAACTACGTCGGTTAATTTGTCCTCAATTTATTACTGTCGGTAATGGTCATCGCATTCCAATTGAAGGTTACGGTAACACACACACCAAATATCCACACCCACCTTTCTCCCTAAACCACGTCCTATACACACCTAACATCATTAAAAAATTAATCTCCGTTAGAAAATTCACTAGCAATAATTATGTGTCAGTCGAATTTGACCCTTTTGGTTTTTCTGTGAATGAACTCAATACGGGGAAAATTCTTACACGATGCAATAGTGTGGGAGATCTCTACCCATTCACTCAATCTTCCGTTGTCAGACCGCAAGCACCTCTATCCCTTGCGGCGATCTCTCCCTCCACTTGGCACAACAGACTCGGACACCCCGGAGACCCAGTTTTTACTTTTCTTAGGACTTCTAAGCGTATTCAATATAATAATGAAAAAATTGCCCAACACTGTTTTTCTTGTCCACTAGGCAAACATACTCGTCTTCCATTTATGTCATCAAATAGTGTTATATTTTCTCCCTTTAATATTGTTCATGCTG
This sequence comes from Anisodus acutangulus, assembly GCA_029783415.1. Classification (NCBI taxonomy): domain Eukaryota; kingdom Viridiplantae; phylum Streptophyta; class Magnoliopsida; order Solanales; family Solanaceae; genus Anisodus; species Anisodus acutangulus. The sequence continues at coordinate 622,628 of CM056501.1, forward strand.
ATTTGTGGACATCTTCGATTGCTAGCTCTTTGGGTCATAAATTCTATCTAGTATTCTTGGATGATTTTTCACATTTTGTTTTGATTTACCCACTGAAATTCAAATCTGAAGTTTTTGCAAAATTCCTTGAGTTTCAAAAATTCATTAAGACTCAATTTGAAAAACCTATTAAACCATTCCAATGTGATAATGGACGTGAATTTAATAACTCGGCATTTCACAATTTATGTTCTAAACAAGGCATGGTTTTCCATTTTTCTTGTCCCTATACTTCTTCCCAAAATGGAAAGGCTGAAAGAGTTATACGTACCATCAATAACATGGTCCACACACTTCTGTTTCATGCCTGCCTACCACCGCCTTTTTGGGTCTATGCTGTCAAAATGGTAGAATCCCTTCTAAATATTTTACCAACTAGCACACTCCAAAACAAGACCCCTACAGAAATCTTATACCGTAGGTAGCCATCATATGATCACCTACGTATTTTTTGATGCTTATGCTATCCCAACATAGCCTCCACTGCACCCCATAAACTTGTCCCTCGCACACTTCCATGTGTCTTCCTTGTTCTATCTCCTAATCATCGGGGCTACTTGTGCTATGACATTGCTACTCGCAAAATCATCGTCTCCCGTCACCTCACCTTTGACGAGACAACCTTTCCTTTTTCAAATCTCCGGCAATTTCAGACCACCGATTACATCTTTCTCGATGAACCAAGTTTGTCCCTGGTCATCCAAAATCTATACCAACAGCAGCCCACTATTTTGACAGTCTCGCCACTGTCCGGCACTACCCCACCAGCTCCCTGCTCACTCCTACAGTCCCCAGTCGAGTCACCTGCACCACCAGCGACACTGCTGCCCAGCACTCCAGCAACCAGTCCCGCAGGTCTACAGTTTTCCCGTCCAACACACAGTCCAGAAAATAGTCCATCTGAACTGCTGCCCACTAGTCCAGAACCAATGGACCAGTAACCTCACAGCCCCGACCCACCACCACTGCCCTCACATCTCATGGAGACTCATGCACAACACGGGATCTTCAAACCCAAGGTTCAATTCAATCTCTCCACACAAACCTTATCACCCATTCCAAAAAATCCAAAACTAGCAAAACTGGACCCAAATTGGAATGCGGCCATGTGCGAGGAACTTAACGCTTTAACCAAGCAGAGTACTTGGGATTTGGTACCTAGACTAGAAGGTATGAATGTTATCTGGTGTATGCGGCTATTTCGGCACAAGTTCAGAGACAGTGGTAACTTAGAGAGGTATAAGTCAAGACTAGTTGCCAATGGCACTAATCAGCAAGAGGGTATTGATTGTGGTGAGACATTCAGTCCGGTTGTTAAACCGGCCACTATTCGGACTGTTCTCAGTGTTGCTATGGGTATGCATTGGCCGATTCATCAGCTTGATATCAAGAATGTGTTTCTTCATGGGGATTTGAAAGAGACTGTGTACATGCATCAGCCTCCTGGCTTTGTTCATCCGGCAGCTCCGCAGTTTGTGTGTCATCTCAGGAAGTCATTATATGGATTGAAACAGGTACCCCGCGCTTGGTATGATCGGTTTGCCAGGTATCTTCTGCAGATTGGTTTTGTATGTAGCAGGTGTGATACCTCTCTCTTCACTTTTCACCGAGGTAGCAGCACTACATATATACTATTATATGTCGATGACATTGTTCTTACTGCCTCATCTGAAGGGTTGAAGAATGAAATCATTGCTCTACTCAAAACTGAATTTGCTATGACTGACTTGGGCACGCTAAGTTATTTTTTGGGTATATCGATGACCAGATCTGCAGCCACTATATTCTTGTGTCAGTGTAAGTATGCCGAAGAGATAGTGTATAGGGCCAAGATGGAAAATTGTAAAATTATGCCAACTCCGATGGACTCAAAATCCAAGCTTAGTACCAATGACGGTGCGTCAGTTTCTGATCTCACTCTATATCGGAGTCTAGCAGGTGCTCTTCAGTATCTTACATTCACTAGGCCTGATATTGCATATGTCATTCAGTAGGTGTGTCTGTTCATGCACGACCCCCGAGAGTCCCATTTTGCCGACCTCAAACGTATTATCAGATACGTTAAGGGCATACTAGACTTCGGCTTACATCTATACCCCTTTGCCCCAACCAAGCTACTTACCTACACGGATGCAGATTGGGCAGGATGCCCTGACACACGTCGCTCCACCTCAGGGTACTGTATATTTCTTGGGGATAATCTTATCTCATAGTCCGCCAAGCGGCAGACCACACTTTCCCGTTCGAGTGCTGAAGCAGAATATCGCGGTGTTGCTAATGTAGTTGCTGAGATCTGTTGGTTCGGAAATTTTCTTTTGGAACTCCAGTGTCGACTCCGCAAGGCGTCTATAGTCTATAGTTACAACATATCTGCCATCTATATGTCTCATAATCCGGTCCAACATCAGCGGACTAAGCATATTGAGATGGATATCCACTTTGTGCGAGAGAAGGTTGCCCGTGGTCAGGTCAAAATATTACACGTGACTTCCTCTTATCAGTATGCTGACATCTTCACAAAGGGACTACCGCGACAACTCTTCACCGACTTCCGATCCAGCCTTAGAGTTCGGCCTCCTCCTGCTCTTTCTGAGGGGGAGTATTAGCGAATATTCACTGAATATTCTCTGTATATTTTGTAATTATGATAGATGTATATTTAAGGTAACTTAGGATTCTAATTATATTAGGAATCAACCTTTGTAAGGTAAGTTAGGATTCATACCATATTAGGAATCAACCTTTGTACAGCTATATATATTGTGAATAATGAAAGGAATCCCTAAGGGAAATTATTCTATCTTTCAATTACGACTATTGAATTGCACGAAAACTGTCTTCCCTGGAAGCATTTTCCAAATTTCCTTTAGTAATGTAAGTCCACGAACCTTCCTTGCATCCGAATTACCTGACATGAAAAAGATTTAGAAAGGTCACTGGAGTTACTAAATGTGGAAATAAGTATATCCCATTAATTTATGACTCGAATAATTGGGCCCGCACATCAAAAACGTCGTTTCCACAAATGTGCACACGTAGTGCCAAGTATCGCAAATTTCATTAGTGAAAGAGATATTGGTATGTATGTAATACGTTTAAGACATAAAATTATGGACGGTTATTGGCCAAATGACAAAGTATTCCACGTTGGTAAATGAAGGAAGAAGTGTACAAAGTGTAAAATGAAATGAGTCGGAAATTGCCGCGGAGCCGTGAATGGCCGCGGTGCCACCACGTCGGAGCCACGGTGCAAATTGGCTGGTCAGCTACTGGAGCAGCGGCGCTTCGGAGGTAGAATGCTGCGATGGGAAGTTGGAAAAATCTGACGTTTGGGCTGATTTTGGAGCATTGATTCTCAATTACTTGCCACATGAATTCAACAATTATTTGGCTGAATGTAACCCCTCAATCAAGTGCAATTACATGTCTATTAAAGGCCATTAGTTGGATAGTTGAGGGGTCTTCTCCTTACACTATAAATTGAGGCCTTTGGCTCAATTGAAACACACTACACTCAACACTTAGAGAATTCTCCAGATTTTCTGATTTCATATTCTTCCTCTCTAGCAAAGTCACTATACTCAAAGTTCTTCATGAGTAACAATTGAGTTTCCTTTGCTCACTTGTTAAAGTTGTTGTTGTATCTTGGGAGACTATTGCTCAATACCGTAAAAGGAGATATACGGGGCAATCTTGTCTTAAAGACAGAGTGTCATCACTCGACTCAGCAAATCACACAAGCAGTTTGTTAAGGTTTTGATTTCCATTTTTATTGTAATAATTTGTTTATTCTTTCTACTATTGTAATATTTACTTACTTCCCGTTCCCTACAACAATTGTATCCCAACAATTTTAAGACAAGATTTTGTTGTAAGTAAGTTAGAAAGATGACTGGTATATATCAAACTGCTTCTGGTTCTGCTGCTCAAGGAAATCCCTTTGCCTTCTCCACTACTCAAGGCACTCCTAATGCCTTTTCGGTTGCTCAAGGCTCATGCAACGCCTTTGTTGCCGCTCAAGGGAATGTTGCCGCTCCTCTACCCGCTGGATTTCACCATGAACGCCCTGAAAAGTTCATGGGGTCAAACTTCAAAAGATGGCAACAAAAGATGCTCTTTTATCTGACTGTTATGGGAATGACACGTTTCCTAACAGAAGATCCTCCACAAGCTGGAGATGAAATGGACCCTTCGCCTTCTGAAACGGGTGAAGGGGGCCTAGGTATCCATGTCATTAATAGCATGAAGATGGTTCTTGATGCATTGAGTCATATTGATTTCATGTGTAAGAATTACATATTGAACTGCTTGTCAGACCCTCTCTACACGGTGTGTTGCATCGTTGGCACTGCCAAAGAGTTGTGGGTGAAGCTACAGAAGAAGTACAACGCACAAGATGTAGGTACTAAGAAATTCATCTTTGGGAAATTTCTGATGTTTCAAATAGTGGATAGTAAGACAATGATGTCCCAAGTCCAGGAATTCCAAATGATTTTACATCACCTGGATTTGGAAGGTATGAAGCCAAATGAGCAGTTTTTGGTTGCATCACTGATTAAAAAGTTACTTCCTTCATGGAATGAGTTTATGAGCTACTTAAAGCTCAAGACAAAGGAGATGACCTTTGAAGAACTTATTATCAAACTCCAAATTTAGGAAGATAATAAAAAGGCCTTGCCTAGGGGTAAACAACCCGCTGAGGCAAAGGTAAATCTGGCTGAGGCCAAAGGGAACCTAAGAAAGAAGCGCAAGTTCCAGAAAGACGGCAAGACCCAAGCAGCAGAGAAGTTCAAAGGAAACTGTCACCACTGTAGGAAACCTGGTCATATGATCAAGGACTGTCGTAAGCTCAAGACTGAGCAATAAGAGAAGGCCAAAGCTAAGGGCAAGGCTCAGGTTAACGTTGTCAAGAACTAGTTTCTGGATGACATAATTGAGGAGTTCTCAACGGTGGTGCTAGAAGCAAACCTAGTTGAGAATCTTATGCAATGGTGGATGGACACATGTGCTACAAGACACATCTGTTCCAATAGAGATGCCTTCTCCACTTATACACCGGTTACAAATAATAAATTGTTCATGGGAAAAAACGCTTCCTCTGACGTGCTGGGGGTAGGAAAGGTAGTCCTGAAGATGACTTCTGGAAATGAGCTCACTCTGAAGGAAGTGATGCATGTTCCTGAGATTAGAAGAAATTTAATTTCAAGTCCTTTATTGGTTAATACTGGTTTTAGGCTAGTGTTTGAGTCCAATAAATTTGTAGTCACTAAGAATGGAACATTTGTGGGAAGAGGATTTGTCTGTGAAGGCCTCTTCAAAGTGAACACCATGTCTGTATTTTGTAAAAGCAATAATATTGAAGCCTCTTCATCTTACTTGCTTGAGTCCTCTAATTTATGTCATCATATATTAGGACATGTCAACTACAAGTCCATCCAAAGGTTGGTAAATTTAGAGTTGTTGCCATCTATCAACGTAAACCCTCAACATAAGTGTGAGGTGTACGTAGAGGCAAAACTCACAAAGCTTCCTTTTTGATCCATCGAAAGGAACACCGCTCCTCTAGAACAAATTCACACAGATATATGTGATTTGAAGTTTGCACAAACTAGAGGGGGAATAAGTATTTTGTGACATTCATTGATGATAGCACAAGGTATTGTTACCTTTACTTGTTGAAAAGTAAGGATGAAGCCTTTGAAGTGTTCCGACGTTACAAAGTAGAAGTTGAGAACCAACTAAGCATGCATATTAAATTTCATTCGTAGCGATAGATGGGGAGAATATGTAGCGCCATTTGAGGAATATTGTGCCCAAGAAGGCATTGTTCATCAAACGACGACTCCATACTCACCTCAATCAAACGGTGTGGCGGAACGTAAGAACCGCACATTGAAGGAAATGATGAATGCCTTGCTCATCAATTCCGGTCTTCCCCAAAACATGTGGGGAGAAGCTGTCCTTACCACTAATACGATTCTTAACAGAGTCCCATATAAGGGTAAGGACAAAACTCCATATGAATCATGGAAAGGAAAGAAACCCACCTATAAATATTTAAAGGTGTGAGGTTGTCTGACAAAGGTCGAAGTACCTAGGCCAAAGCAGGTCAAGATTGGCCTAAGACTGTAGATTGCATATTCATCGGATATGCAAATAACAGTAGTGCTTATCGCTTCTTAGTGCATAAGTCAGATATTCCAGATATCCACGGGGGTACAATCATGGAATCAAGGAATGCTCAATTCTTTGAAGGTACCTTTCCTATAAAGGAAAAAGACATAACTTCTCGCAAATGAGGTTATGAACAAAGCTCTCAGGAACCGGGAGTCGTTGACGGCCCGGATCTAGATGGTTCAGATCTAGTGGATCTCGAGGTGGCTGAATATCCAGAATCTAGTGTTCCAGATTCTCAGAACTTGGAGAATCCAGAGATGGAACTAAGGCGAAGTAAAAGGGCCAGGAAGGATAAATTATTCGGTCCTGACTTTGTAGCTTATATGGTTGATGATGAACCAAGGAAAATTGCTGAAGCATTGTCAACTCCAGAGGCACCGCTCTGGAAAGAAGCTATTGAGAGTGAAATAGGCTCCATTCTGCATAACCATACTTGGGAGTTGGTTGATCTTCCTCCGGGATATAAATCGTTGGGTTGTAAATGGATACTCAAACGGAAGTATAACGCAGATGGGTCTATAGTTAAGTACAAGGCCAGGTTGGTAGTCAAGGGCTATCAGCAGAAATGTCTTGACTACTTTGACACGTACTCCTCGGTATCTCGGATGATGTCCATACGGGTATTCATTGCAATCGTAGCTTTGCGTGACCTTGAGATACATCACATGGATGTCAAGACAGCCTTCCTAAATGGTGATTTGAAAGAAGAAATTTATATGGACCAACCCGAGGGGTATGTGGTTCAAGGGCAAGAGAAGAAAGTCTGTCGGCTTGTCAAATCTTTGTACGGGCTAAAACAAGCCCCGAAGCAATGGCACAAAAAATTTGATAGTACTCTACTATCGAAGGATTTCGCCATTAATGAATGTGACAAATGTGTCTACATGAAAGGTAACTCTGACTCGTTTGTTACGATGTGTCTGTATGTAGACGACATTTTGATCACAGAAAGCAGTCCTAGCATTATTCTAGATACTAAGAACATGTTGAAATAATGCTTCGACATGAAGGATATGGGTATCGCAGATGTTATCTTAGGGATAAAAATCTCTAAGACGTCTGACATACTAGTCTTATCTCAGTCTCACTACATCGAGGATGTTTTGAGAAAGTTCGCCTAAAAAGTCACCAATGGATAGAAATCAAAAACTTGTTAAAAATCGTGGTGCACCCATATGCCAGGAGCAATATGCACAGGTGATCGGTAGTTTGATGTACATAACAAACTGCACCCGACCTGATATTGCTTATGCAGTCAACAAGTTTGCTAGGATTACCCGTAATCCGAGTGACGATCACTGGAAGGCGTTGAATCGGTACCTCAATACCTGAAATACACGCTAACTTACGGGTTACATTATTCGAGATATCCAGTTGTACTAGAGGGGTACAATGATGCAAACTGGATATATGATATAGAGAACACCAAGTCCACTAGTGGGTATGTATTTACAATTGGTGGTGGGAATGTGTCTTGGAAATCCTCTAAGCAAACCTGCATCGCCCGATCCATGATGGAATCGGAGTTTATCGCTTTAGACAAAGTAGGAGAAGAAGCTGAGTGGCTTCATGACTTCTTAGAGGATGTTCCTTGTTGGAACAACTCCGTACCTTCTGTAATGATCCACTGCGACAGCCAGTCGGCTCTAGGAAGGGTACGAAATTCTATGTACAGCGGCAAGTCTTGTCATATTCGATGGAGACATAAGACCATTAGGTAGCTGATCACCACGGATATAATATCCATTGATTATATAAAATCAAAGGATAATATAGCTGATCCACTGACAAAGGGCTTACCCAAGGATCAGATGTTCTGCATGTCTAGGGAAATGGGCTTAAACCAAAAGTATAAGGACCAATATGGTGGTAACCCAACCTTACTGACTGGAGATCCCAGGAATTAGGCTCAATGGAAAAACTAAGCTATAATGGTTCAGTTGATCTCTTCGGTGGAAGCATGAGTACTTCGGATAGTGATTTCTGTGAAGAAACACCAAATCGAAAGTCATTCCCGCGATAGACTATATGTGCTATCTGCAGTGTGGGTGAAGGTTAAGTTTTCAAAACCTTTAATGATCCTCACCGGTTGAGGTTAGGTTTGGGGAAATTTTTAATGGTTCCTAACACTTGTAAAGTGGGGTATAGCAGGATACCTTGTAGGAGACCACCTATTTATGTGCGAGGACAGACCGCCTCAAATGAACGCACTTAAGAATCCAAGAAGTGCCCACGGCCACAACGGACAAAACATTACGAAGAACTGAGTACAGGAAGTTGTTGTGTTGGTACCGTTGACTTGGCTTACACTAAATACTGATGGTTCAAGACATCACATTCACCGCGCAGTAAGTAAGTCCGATAGTATTCAACTATGGAAGGTTCAAAGTGTATGCTACCTATCCAGATGCAACATCGGTCCACTGAAAGATTGCTAGAAATGGAACCATGTGTGTGCGCCAAAATTTCTTTCAAGATGGGATTGTTGGAAATTTACTAAATGTGGAAATAAGTAGATCCCATTAATTTATGACTCGAACAATTGGGCTCGCACGTCAGAAACCTCGTTTCCACACACGTGCACACGTAGTGCCAAGTATCGCAAATTTTATTAGTGAAAGAGATATTGGTATGTATGTAATACGTTTGAGACATAGAATTATGGACGCTTATTGGCCAAATGACAAAGTATTCCACGTTGGTAAATTAAGGAAGAAGTGTACAAAGTGTAAAATGAAACGAGTCAGAAATCACCGCGGAGCCGTGAAGGGCCGCGGCGCCACACCGTCGGAGCCGCGACGCCTCCCAGGCTGCGCCGCGGCGCAAATTGGCTGGTCAACTACTGGAGCCACGGCGCTTCGGAGACAGAATGCTGCGACGGGTAGTTGGAAAAATCTGACGTTTGTGCTAGTTTTGGAGCATTGATTCTCCATTACTTGCCACATGAATTCAGTCATTATTTGGCTGAATGTAACCCCTCAATCAAGTGCAATTACATGGCTATTGAAGGTCATTAGTTGGTTAGTTGAGGGGTCTTCTCCTTACACTATAAATTGAGGCCTTGGGCTCAATTGAAACACACTACACGCAACACTTAGAGAATTCTCCAGATTTTCTGATTTCATATTCTTCTTCTCTAGCAAAGTCACTATACTCAAAGTTCTTCAAGAGTAACAGTTGAGTTTCCTTTGCTCACTTGTTAAAGTTGTTGTTGTATCTTGGGAGACTATTGCTCAATGCCGTAAAAGGAGATAAACAGGGCAATCTTATTTTAAAGACAGAGTGTCATCACTCGACTCCGCAAATCACACAAGCTTGTTAAGGAAAGGCATCTTTAATTAACAGTACTCATGGAAAGGCATCTCAAATACGAAGATCAGTTCGCACTATTGATAAATTGATTATAGGTATTGAAGAAAAACTAAGTGATTAATGGTCAGATCATATTTCAGTTTGGGTTTTATGATTTTGTTGTCTTAGATAATTCGGTTAGCTTTTTGCGTTTCCTTGATGCAGAATTGTGTTCTATTAAATTGTAGAAACTTACATGAACGAACAGAAAAGGACTAAAGCAGCATCACTATCACCTTTCAGTTGCCAAAAATGAGAAGTCACCAATGATATTTACAGAAATCTAAAACAAACTCACCTGATCGTGTAAGTAAAATGAAAACTAAATATCATTTAACAAACTGTGCTGACAAAATGTAGCATTCAGAATCATTTTTCATTTTACAAGTGCAAATGGAAGTACTTAACGTCAAGGAGTTAGTTGAAGGTATCTATAATTAGGATCGAATTAGTTTCAAAAAGTGATTATGCTATATGCTACATAAGGCTATGCATTCTGTCAAATAGTGATGTATTTGAGTTCTTTCAACTCCAGTAGGACAAGCAAAATCAAAATAAAAAAACTGGAAAAAATAGCTATTGTAATTCAAAGACATATGCTAAAAAGAAAAAAAACACTCCCTCCGTCCCAATTTAGGTGGCACCGTTTGACTTGGCACGGAGTTTAACAAAGAACGGAAGACTTCTGAAATCTGTGGTCTAAAACAAGTTAGATATTTGTGTAGCTATAAATCATGCAATAAAGTTAAATTATTTCTAAATATAGAAATGTGACATTCATTTTGAAAAAGACTAAAAAGGAAATAATGCAACATAAATTCGGACAGAAGAATAGTAAAGAGATTAAATTATATTAAACAGCTAAGGAAAAAATTGAATTAAATAGCTACTGCAAAAACCTCAATGAAGTTACGAACTGAAAAAATAAAAAGACAAACAAATTGACAAAGCTGCGAAACAGGTCTGAAGAAGAAAAAGAAAAAGAAAAAATCTGCAGCAGCGATGAAGAAGAGAAGGCCAAAAAAAACCCGAGAAGAATAGGAGAAGATAAGAGGAGGACGGGCAGGAGCAGCAACAGCAGAAGGAGGAGAAGGAGAAGAAGAAGGAGGAGGTTAACAAAAAATTGTCTTTTTTTCTAATCCAGTTAACAATTTCAAAAAACTTATCTATAATCAGATGTTAAACAGTTACAATCACTTCATATTTCAAAAACAAAAATTCTAAGAGATCCTAGTAGTCGGTGCAAAATTGTCTATTATCTGATTCAGTTCACTTTTTTTTTTTTAAAAGTGTCTATAATCAGATGTTACAGCATCTAGACTCAGTTCACATTTCAAAAAAAAAAAAGGAACGCTAAGAGATCTTGTTCACTGGTGCAAAAAATTGACTATTATCTGATTATTATTGTATTGCAGCTGTTAACTCTTATTAATCTTTGGTGTTTAAAGTTAAAAAGTCTGCAACTATTAATATATCTGCTTCTATAATTCAGTCAGCACATGTTCCCAATTTATTTCTGTCTGTCTGTTGAATATTTTTCATACAGATTATCCAAAAAGAATACTAGCTGTTTTCCCAATCCAATTGCTATAAATGGCATCTCAGATAATAAGAGAATGGGTCGGAATTCAGCTGTTTTGCTCTGCCACTCGATCAAGTTACTTAAATTTCTAGGAAAAATGAAGTAGGAGAGTACAAGTACATTGACAGTCATACTAATAGGATAAGGTGGTGCTGGAAAATCTTAAACCGTTAACTCAATAATAGGGGAAAGAGCAATTGTTGTCAGTAGGCTTCAGTCCAAACCTCCCAAACCAGTGATGGTTTCACGTTCATGGGCAAGAGTTACATTGAACATTATCGACACCCCCAGGCTGGTTAAAGGAGGATATGTCAATGACCAGGCGCTTGATTTCATAAAGCTAAGGAAACAAGAAGTTAAGGCTTCTTCAATTCCTATTGTTTGGATTGAGAACAGTGGGAGATGTAACAAGGATGAACTAGGTCGAAGGACTAATCCTAACAATAAGGGCAAAATGCTTATTCCATTTATTTGTAGTACTTTAAGTTTTCCTTGCCAGCAGTATTGTTATTCATTTTTGGAAACATTTGTAGATCAGTTGTGTGCGGCTAATGAATTTCAATTTCTTTGAAACGAAACAAAAAAAGGAGAAGTCAATGCACTTTTTAGCACATATACAGAAGTAACTTTTACTATTCACTTCAATGTTATGTTTTATAATGAAAAAATGATGTTGCGTTATCAAACCTACCATCTTAAAGTATGTTTAAAACCTACCTGATTCATCATTTTGTTGAACCTCAGTGCCAGTAGAATTATGCACCTCATTAGATTGACCATTTGGTGTTTGGTCTTGAGAGCAGTTTTGACCATGCATCAATTGTTCAATATAAGGCCGCACACCATATTCACGGTGTTCAATAACCAATCTTTTTCTACCTCTTGTTCACATGGTTCCTTCTCAAAAATTAAGCAATTATCTAGCTGCAATAACATGTGAAAGTCATATTCATACAAAGAAAACAGAAATAAAACAGAGGTATTAACGCACGCGACAACAAAATTTTGTATCCAATGACAAGAACACCTTAGCATCTCACCAAATCCAAGGACTACCACAACAAAATTTAAGTAAAGCTAGCATATTGAAATCACTAAAATGTTGGATAATCCACCTAACATGCTCTTTTATAAAATGTGAACAAAATTGAAAGCAAAAAAATAATATTATTCAATGTCCTCAAAAAAAAATACCAAATCCCTAGAAGTAATTCAATAACTCTTGCAAAACGAATATTTTATACTTACCACCTATCTTTTTCAGAATACTTTCATTTTCTATGTCGTTTCCTTCATTTACATTAGAGAGGAGTTTGAGAATGTCGGCTCAACTCAACTACTATCCCATCAATACCACTTGTTACCCAATCATTATGCTCATGTTCTGAATCACAAACATTTTCTAAGAGACTCAAGTCATTGGCATCACTCTGCATTGATGACTCAAGTTGCATACTATTTTCCTCTCCCATATCAAAAATGTCTCGAGGTTTAATTGAACTCGGAACAAAGCATTCATGATCATCAAGATTTTGCACAAATATTACTTGTTAAGCTTGTTCTGCAAAAATAAAAGTGATAAGATTCCTAAAAATCAAACTCTAAGAAATCGAATCAAAATGTGGAAAATTAAATGATAGGAGAATAGATACAATAATAGCAATTCAAAGCAACCAATGTTATATGAAAACAAAGACCTCAATGGAATTAGACTACTAAAGCACCCAAACTATAGAGTTGAATGATTCCACTAGTGAGCAAAGCTCAAGTGTGAATCAAGAACAAGGTCTAGAACATCCTCACAATTACACTGCTAAACTATCACTACAATACTAATCTCTCTCAAGAGTTTCATCATCAGAGCAAGCTAAGGGTAAATGAGGCTAAGTATCCTATTTATACCCTTCCTTATCACAAACATGGCCCAAAAGTGACCAAGCCCTCAAATTGCAAGAAATGACCAAAACAGGCCCAAATCACCCGTTAGGCACCATCTGCGATTCACAGATAGTGTCACTGTTTTGGAGGATCATCCTTGGGTTGATCCCGACTGTTGTATATGGTCTTGTCGCCATTACATGGGCTTGTCTCCATTGTTGATATTACTTCTTGAATTTACTCATCATATGTGCCTTCTGATATGAAAGGCTGATTATGCGGAATTATATGCTATTGATAATATTGACGCATGTGTCACTACAAGAAAAGGGCAAAATTGTGACAAAAAATTGAGATGAAGAAGTCTGTCACACCCAAAATTGACGGGTGTGGCTGGCACTAGGTGTCGCACTAGCTCGAGAGTATCACTCTGAAATATAACATGTGAACTGATAGAAAGTTCGGCCAATAAGGCCATAATAACTGTGAAAGGTACGGAGGTATAACCAATACACCAATAGGGACGACGAGGTCACCAATAATGAATACATGATATCATCTAGACATCTCCATAAGAAGGATAAATAACCCAAAGGATCTATGTCATTCATATACAAAATAGACAAGGCCATCGCACGCATCAACTGACCAATATCTGGACCGAAAAGTCCATAAACAAACAACAAACCATGACATAAATATACAAGCCTCTAAGAAGTACAACTAGCATATAGTCGTGACAGTGCCCCGACATATCCATCAACTGTATATACATAAGACTCGGCTCATAACTTCTGACTCAGTAGCTCTGGAAGAAACGAATCTTACCAACCCACAACTGAACTCACAAGCTCCTGCAGAGGAGGCCTATCTATGCTAGTACCTAAACCTACAGCATGAAATGCAGCTCCCTGGTAAAAATGATGTTAGTGCAAATGAATGTACCGGTATGTAAAGTAAGAGATGCAATATGAAAGAATAAGCTATAAAATAGGGCATAAAAAGCAACCTAATACTCTGATAACGTGTGTGCCACTCAGGGCGAACAATGAAACTTTGAAACTGTACTGAGACTTCTATACAAGAGTTTTATTATATAATCTTCCCTCAGCTTATATCCTGAGGTGTTTAAATAAGGTACTACCCTCAGGTAATAGTTTGACGTGTGTATGGATATATATATAAATGCCTGCCCTCCGGTTATAGCTTGGGGTATGTATGCACATAAATAACTGCCTACTGATATTAGCTCAGTGGTGTGTATCACACACACACATATATATAACTGCTCACTATTATGAGGTCGGTGGTGTTCATAAGACACTATAGTAGTAATGGCACTTTGGCTCCTTTGAAACTTATAAACTCTGTTGACTTTACTTTAAAATGACCCTTGGTCGACTCGATGATTAACTATTTGAAACACTCATTTTGGAGGTCTATGAGACTTAGTTATACAATCAACAACCAAGGGATATTAACAACATGAAGAAACACTCCCGACAAGGGAGAATCGCATATGATTTAGGATAGTTCTTTCGATGACTTGTTTTGAAAAATATATACGTTGAATTCATGCCTTTGAATAAAAAGGATAACCTTACATACCTTATAAAAATCTGTCCAATAACCCCGCTGAACTAAACTCCTCGCACCTTTATCTACAACAACGATAATGACACTATCATTAAGCTACGAAAAATACAACTAACGGACAACCAAATGACAAGCTCATTCTATATTAAAATAGGCAACATCTCCCCTGAATTTTTTACTTTTCCCACGTTCTATATTGCAGCAACAACCCAAACAAAAACCATTAGCTATGTGGAATACAACTAGCACAATAAGACTATATTTTGGACCCTTTCCCCTTATTTATTGATGACATCTTGATATACTCTCAGAGCGATGAGGAGCACGAGCAGCATTTCAGGATCGTGCTTAGAATTCTGAAGGAGAAACAACTCTATGCAAAATTTTCAAAGTGTGAGTTTTGGCTTAGCTCAATGGACTTCTTGGGGCATATGGTGACCAATGAGGGTATTATGGTGGATCCAAATAAGATTGAGGTGGTACGGGACTGGATTCAGCCTACTTCAGTCACCGAGGTTCAGAGTTTTATTGGTCTTGCAAGGTATTATTGGCGATTCGTGGAGGGATTTTCATCCATTGCAACTCTGTTGACTAGATTGACTCTGAAAGAAGTGTCATTTAAGTGGTTCGATGCGTGTGAGGAGAGCTTTCAAAAGCTTAAGACTTTATTGACTACCACTCTTATTTTGATCTTGTCAGTCGATGGAAAGAGTTTTAATGTGTATTGTGATGCCTTTGAAGAAAGGGAAGGTGGTAGCCTACTATTTGAGGCAATTGAAGGTTCATAAGAAGAATTATCCCACCCATTACTTAGAGATGGCAGCAATTATGTTTGCCTAGAAGATTTGGATGAACTATCTCTATGGTGGACATTGTGAGGTTTACACCGACCACTGTAGTATTCAGTACTTGTTCAATCAGAAGGACCTTAATTTGAGACAACGTAGGTGGTTGGAGATTCTAAAAGATTATGACATAACTATCTTGTACCACCCGGAGAAAGCGAATATAGTAGCGGACGCCTTGAGTCACAAGGAGCTGAGCATGGGTAGTTTGGCTATGTTGCATATAGAAGAGCACCCTATGGTTGGGATGTTCAGTATTTGGAAAATCAGATTGTTAGGCTTGATATTTCATAGCTGAGTATGGTATTAGCCTGTATAGAGGCGCGGTCTTCCTTGTTGGAGAATATTAGATCCCAGTAATTTAATGATGCTCAGTTGTGCAAAATCTGTGACAAGGAGTTACTGGGAGAGGCAAGGAGGTTATGATTTATAGTGAGCATGTTTTGAGGATCAAGGGTCGGATTTGTGTTCCTAGGGTGGGTAACTTGACAAGATTGATCATGGAGGAGGCCCATAGTTTGAAGTACTCCATCCATCCAGGAGCTACGAAGATTTACCGTGACTTGAGATAGCATTACTAGTGGTGTAGGATGAAGAGTGACATCGTGGAGTTTGTGTCTCGATATTTGAATTGCCAGCAAGTGAAATATGAGCACTAGAGGCCTGGTGGTTTGCTTTAGAGAATGCTCATTCCCGAGTGGAAGTGGGAGAAGATTGCCATCAGATTTAATGGTAGGATTGCCCCGTACCTTGGGCAAGTTCAATTTTATATGAGTCATTGTGGATAGGTTGATCAAATTTGCCCATTTCATTTCGGTTTAGACTACCTATAGTTCTGAGAAGTTGGCTAAGATTTACATCCGAGAGATAGTTTGATTACACGACATGCCCATTTCTATCATTTCTGACTGGGGTACGCAGTTTACTTCTCACCTCTAGCGATCCATGCAGAAGGAGTTGGGTACTAGAGTGGATCTTAGTATAACCTTTCACTCTCAGAATGATGGCCAGTCTGAGTGGACTATGTAGGTTCTCGAGGACATATTGTGAGCCTTTGTGATTGACTTTGGGGGTCATTGGGACCAGTTTCTACCTTTGGCGGAGTTTGCTTACAATAACAGTTACTATTTGAGTATTGATATACACCGTTCGAGGCCTTGTATGGTACGATGTGTCGCTCTCCCATCGGGTGGTTTGATACTTTTGAGGTTCGACCTTGGGGTTCTTATCTTCTAAGAGATTCACTGGATAAAGTTAAGTTGATTCAGGACTGGCTTCTTATAACCCAAAGCAGACAGAAGAGTTATGCAGACCGAAGAGTTTGTCCTTTGGAGTTTATGGTTGGTGAGCGGGTATTGCTGAAGGTTTCACCCATGAAAGGTGTGATGGGGTTTGGGAAGAAAAGAAAGCTTAACCCGAGGTTTATTGGCCCTTTTGATATTTTGGACAGTGTTGGCGAGGTGGCTTATGAGTTGGTTTTACCTCCTGGTTTATCTAGTGTGCATCATGTGTTCCATGTGTTGATGCTGAGGAAGTACATTTCTTATGATTCTCATATGATTATATGAAACTCGGTGATGTTGGATCATGATCTTATGTGGAGGGGCCTGTAGCTATTCTACACAGTCAGGTCAGAATGTTGAGGTCTATAGAGATAGCTTTCATGAAAGTGCAATGGAGGAATCGCTAGTAGAAGAGGCTACATGGGAGATCAAGGCTGATATGCAGGCTAACTACCCTGAGCTATTTGAGGGTCCAGGTACTTCCTTTTCTTTATCGTTCGAGGATGAACATTTATTTTAGTTGTACCTGATGTAACAACTCAAAAAGTCATTTTACTTATTTTAGCTAGAAATCCCCAAATTACACTCCTGAGCCTTTATTTTCTTATTTGTGACTTTCGGGGATGGGTGGAATGGTTTCTAAGGTGATCGAGTAGGTTTCAGACCCACTTGGTAGGTTTGAGAAATTACAAGTTAAGAGAGTAGAGAAGTTTGACCTATAGTTGACTTTTTGGCAAATGTACTCTGTTCATAGTTTTGTCCATTCTATTTGCTCCGGAATGACATTTTTGACTTGGTCGAACCTTTGGTTCGCTCCCGAGGCAATCCGGTGAGTTTGGGGGTTTAGTTATAAAATTATGAACTTTGAGTTTAAGAGTTGACTTTAGTCAAACCCAAGCGTTAGAGACCTTTTCTAGGAATTCCGAGCGTACGAGCGTGTCCGAAATGTGTTTTCATGTTTGGTTGTGTTATTTAGCTTCCAAATGATTTCTGAGGGTTGATTCGATATTGGAGAGAAAATAACAAAATCTTGTTCCAGCTCTTCTGGTTTTCTTCTTTACTATCGCGAGGAAGTGAGCGCGATCGTGAGCCTTGGTGAAACCAGGCTCTTGTGATTGTGATGGTGGTGGTCACGGTTACGTGGACACACCTATGGAGGGATGCAAGTCACGGTGTTTTGTAGTTACGAGGTCTCTTCCGCGATCACGAAGATTACTTTAGGGGTTGGGTCGGGTTAGCCTATGCGATCATGAGCGGGGTCTCACGATGGCGATCAAGGCACTGTAGCAATAGTAGTTAAATGCCCTAAATGAATTCCTAGTCCCTGTTTCCATTTTCAAGGTTCCTAGGCTCGACCTTTGTGGTATTCAAGGTGTAAAATCAAGGTTCTTCAATTAGGTAATTCCTAATCTCCAATTCTAGTTATTTATATTGGTAAGTTACATTGTTATAGGCTTGAATCCATGTTTGGGAAAGGGAAATTGACTATGTTGATAATAAGAGAGCCTAAATGGAGAATTGCGGGTTAAATACTGGACTATTGTTAGTAATATTGTATGTTAGTGATGTAATTGACTAGTGGATGATTATTAATTGACCAATTGCATGCTTAAATCCTTATAAGAATTGGGAGAAATTCTAGAGTTTTGAATTGGGAATTATTGCCTTATTTTGAAATTGAGGACCCAATTGGGGTCCGTTGTTTAATTAACTTGGTATTATGACTATCTAGAACGTATGGATATTATTTGGGTAGAAAAGTCTGTATTTTAATAATGTGGGCCCAAAATTTCTTTCTAACTTAGCTTGGGGATTATGGGTATCAACTAGACCGTAATCTCATATAATTGATATGATTGATCAGAGTGGGCTCGTGAGGAGGCTCAGTGAAAGGGGAAAGCTACCATGTAAAATTTTTAGCTCTATTCAGGCAAGTTGAGACTTTCTAAACTGTAGTGTAGCGTTTATGTGTTGATATGCTTGTAATGAAATAAGGAGAGTAATGAGAACTTGGGGTCCCATATTAGAATGGTGACGAGCACTAATACGGATACCGGGTGAACTTAGTTGGATAATTAATGAATTACAAATATGCATGTGAAGGAGTTTATGTATTTAGCCTTCGGGCCACGATGTGCGGTGAAAGAATCCGCTTAGGTTGGTATGATTGTTGTTTACTTTGGCTTGTAGTCATTTGATATGATATTATGATTTGACTTGTCATGCATTCATGACTCCACATCTCGTCTGAACACTTGAATGGAAACTGATAAATACTAATTAAAGTGATTATGTTGATTTCATGATGTACGCATATCCATATTATTCATACATTCTATCATTGGTATTGGTTTATAGATATATTATTGAGAAACGACTTGGACAGTCGGGTTAAAGGATATGGTATATGATTACGAGAGTGATGACTGTTGATGACACTTGAGCCTCAAAGCTGGTATTCGATGGGACATTCCGGATGGATATATGGACCTCATGAGTCCCTCACGTGAAGCAGCTACTGTAGCATCTTGTGCATACATTCATATCATCTACATTGCATTCATTCTCATTTGATATATATTTGATGTTGTGTGTACTCGGTGTTGGTTTTTGATATACTACTTAATCTTGTGACTTGATAGAGGAAATATTGATACTTGAGATTTGTAACTGTTGTGACGTTGAGTTGTGAGGCTTGATGGGACTAGACGCCCAATTATGGGATTTCGGCTGAATCTTGTACGAACCTGAGATTATGAGAGAACTTGTAGAACCATAGATTTATTGTTAGTTTGGTTAACTGATTATAATATGCCTAAGTCGTTAACTAGTAGAGAGGTATTGGAAAGTACTAGCCCTCGCCACCGTTATAGCTAGGGTAGATCAACGATGTTGCTGAGTACACGTGTTTTCTGTACTCACTCTACGCTTGCTGCACTTTATGTGAAGGTACAGAGCTAGGAGGTGATGGAGCAGCTGATCGTGCTTAGTCCGTGGTGATCGTTTGGAGACTTCAGGGTGAGCCGCTGGTGCATTCCCGGCGCTGGAGCTCTTTATCTATCTTTACATTTCTAGCATATACTTCCAAACAATGTTGCTATTTTAGTTCAGACTTGTATTCATATTAGAGCTTTGTACTCATGACTATCGGATCTATTGGTGTTTTCATCAGACTTTGTACTTCTATTTAAAGACTTGTTAATAACTTCTCTTATGTTTCTTGAATTTCCCCATTTATTTTTGCATGTTTTTATGTTGTATGAGTAGGGTTCGCCTATTGGTTAGGGTAGGTACCCTCACGGCACAATGGAATTTTGGATCGTGACACTTGTCATAGAAGATACAATTACTGTTGCTTTAAGAACACAATAGTAGTACTTTATTTGAGCAAATCTATTTATGTTATTGTTCTGAAAATTATTATTACAGTATTAATTTTTGTGGTGGGTGTTCTTGTTGTGTATTTCTTCTGCATGTCCACTGATGTCTCCTATGATTGAGGGTACAATTAGTCGAAACTTGGTTATTTTGTAGCTTGAACTACAATAAGAATGGTGTCCCATACTTGACAATATGGGAAGCTAATCTATGTTGTTCTGAACTATAAGAGAATTACAAACATATCTAGTCCCTGTTTGCTTTATTTTCTTAGTTCCTTTATGCAAAGAATAACTAATTTTATTAATTAATTCTTGTGACATAACCACCAACCTATTCACACAAAATGAAGAATGTGCATGATGTCGAAAGATTTAACGTGCAATATTGCTGTTAGATGTACTCAACTGTGTAATTTTCATTTTTCAAGTTCATTTTCTGGTATATAGTTGCATGACGTTGTAATGAAACTGCAAATAGGTTACTTTACTTAATTTACCATGCCTTCTTAAACGACCAATGTTCTTGAACTTGACAGTTTGTAAGCTCTAGTAATCTTGGATCCTTGCAAAGTGCTTATATTAACGTTTGCATTGTATGGTTGTAGTCTAGTAGCTAGAAAAAAATAATAGATCTTATACTATATGATATGTTTGTCTGCTGTGGTGAAAAATTAGAGGGAAAAACTATTATAGTGAGTTGAGGTATAAGCAAATGCAATCTGTATCTATTCCAAGCATTTTTAATCCATCTGAATCTACTGGTGCATCTAGGTAATTATTTATAAGTTGTAAACATTATTCTATTCATGTTATCGTGCTTATTAATTAACTGCTAGTAGTAACTTAATGACTAGATCTAGTTTATTCAACTGAATTTAAAATTCTATAGGACACCACATTGAATTGATATATTGAGAGAATGTGATATTAAATATTCATGATCAGTTGGTAGTCAAGAAAATAGAGAAAGAATCATAGATAACACCATTTCTGTGAGCACATATAAGATTTTTCAAGTTACAATGCAGTTAGTTATTAAATCTAAAGTTTAAAATCCATCAATATAATGTGGAGGAAGAGTGTAATGGTTGACGAACACCAAAATTATTTTATTACATGACTTGTATGTTCCATACACCCCCTCTTTGAAGCAATAATTACTAAACATGTCAAGATGAGTATGTTTAAATTAATATGACCTGTAATTGTGTAGAAGGTTGAATTCTGTAACGACTCGAAAAGTTATTTTACTTATTTTGTCTTAAAATCCCTAAATTACCCTTCCCGAGTCCTTATTTGCTTTCTTGTGACTTTCGGGGATGGGTGGCATGGTTCCTGAGGTGATCTGGTAGGTTTTGGATCCATTTTGGTAGGTTTGAGAAATTCCAAGTTAAGAGAATAAAGCGTTTGCCCCATAGTTGACGTTTGGGTAAACACGCTTCGTTCGTAGTTTGGTTCGGGTTCTGGGACAACCGGGTATGTTTTGGTGGTTTGGTTGTAAATTTGTGAAATTAGAACTTAGATACCTTTTCCGGGAAATCTGAGTGCTCGAGCAGGTCTAGAATGTATTTTCTGATAGGAATGCATGTTTGTTTGTATCCGGGAGGTCAGGGAGTGTTTCGGGTGCCTGACGGGGAGTTGGGAGTTTTGAGCATTGATGGTGTCTGGTGTTCGCCCCAGCACCTTTGTTTTCTCTTTCGCGGGTCCGCCTCAGTGGAGGTCTATCTCGCAAAAGCGAGGTTCTTCCATGAGGTGTGAGTCCGCATTAGCGGAAAAGTTCATCGCATGGGTGGGTGCGCCTCTGCGGAGTTTCCTTCCACCCCAGTGGAGTTCCAGAATTTTAAGTGAAGATGCCCCAGCGGATAGGGTTTCCGCCAAAGCGTGTCTGCTCTAGCGGAATCGATTCTATCGGAGCGGAAACACTGTTCAGATTATAGATTGAATGACCTAGAATTCTATTCTCATTCCCCAAAATATTTCTCTTGGTACTGGAGCTTAGCCAGTAGATTCTTGAAGACTCAAGAGAATTTGATCATTAAGGTAACCGTCCACCCATCTATTATTGTGTTCTTGTTAAATTATGTCCTAAGCATGATTCTACAATTGGGGGGGGGGAATAAGAGGAGAACCTTGTTGAGAATAAGAGGGTTATGTTTGGGATTTGGAGATTGATTATTGGATTATTGTTGTTGATATTGTAAATTAGTATTGTATTTGATTAGTGGGTGTTGTTAAATTGATCAATTGCATGAGATAAACCCTTTTTGGAATTGGGGGAAATTCTAGGGTTAGAAGTGGGGATTTTTACCTATTCATGAAAGTGAGGATTCAATTGGGCTTTGTAAATTAACTTGAGATTATTACTATCTACCATGTTATGGTACTATTTGGGTAATAAAGTTCGAGTCTTGATAATGTGGGCCCGGGGTTCCCTTGTAATTTAACTTGGGGATTATAGTTTGTCCATAGATATGGGTACCGTTAGACCTTAATCTCATATAATCGATATGATTGATCAGAGTGGGCTCGTGAGGAGGCTTAGAAGAAGGGAAAGCTGGTACGTGAGTTCTTCAGCTTCTAATCAAGCAAGTTGAGACTTTCTAGACTCTAGTGTAACATTTATGTGTTGGTATGCTAATAATGAACTAAAGGGAAGCAATGGGGAATTGGTGGTCCCGTAATAGTGAGGTGACGAGCACTAATACGGAAATCGATGAACTTAACTTGGGCAATTATTATACTAGTATGATATATCTGAAGGAGTTTATGTGAATCTTTGGGCCATGGGTGTGGTGTATAAATTCACTTAGGTTTGCATGATTGTTGTTTACTTGGGTCTTGTAGCCATGTTGATATGATATTCTGATTTGACTTGTCATGCATTCATCACTCCACATCTCGTATATATACATGAAAAAAACTGATAAATACTTCTGAATTAATTTTGTTGATTGCATGGTGTCCATATCATTCATTCATTCTATATTTGGCATTGAACTGTTGATATTTTGCTGAGAGTGGCTTGGGAAGTCGGTGATGGGATATGGTACATGATACAAGAGTGATGACTCATTATGACACTTCAGCCCTCGAGCTAGTATCTGATGGGATCGGATGGGTATATGGACCTCATTAGTCCCTTATGGGTCACGTCACAGCTACTGCAACACCGTGTGTATACCAGGTACATATGGCCACTTCTATTCATACATATCATTTTGCATTACATTTATTTATATCTGGATATGTAACTGATGCTATGTGTACTCGATGTTGAATTCTGATAGACTTATGATTTTTAGCTGATATAAGGAATATCGATAGTATATACTTATACTGTTGTGAGATTTGAGTTATGGAACTTGTTAGGTTTAGAATCCCTCAATGGGGTTTAGGCAGACTTCGTGATATCGTGAGCTTAAACTTGTTACAAACCTGAAAATGTGAGAGTACGTGTATACCATAGAACTGTAGACTTATTGCTAGGTTGATTAACTTATTACTTAGTATGTTTAACTAACTAAATAGTAGAGAGGTATCGAAACATACCGACCCTCGCATTCATTATAGCTAGGGTTGATCGATAATGCTGCTGAGTACACGTGTTTCTCATACTCACTCTACGCTTGATGCACTCTATATGCAGGTACCGAGCCGGACGACGGAAAAGCAGATAGGGCTTAGCTTGTTTGGAGAGTCCAAGTGCGCTGCTGATGCATTCCCGACACTGGAACTCTTTTATCTACTTTATGTTTCTGTCATTGTTACTTCTAGATGGTATTTACTGTTCACTTATAAACCTGTACTCAATTTAGAGCTTTGTACTCATGACTACCAGATTATTGGGTGTTTTCTTCAAATTTTGTATTTATTGTTAAGACTTGTTAAATTACTTCTCTTCTACTTCTTTATTTCCATATTTACTTTTGCATTTCTTATGTTGAATGATTGAGGTTCGCCTATGGGTTAGAGTAGGTGTCGTCACAACACAATAGGATTTTAGATTGTGACGAATTGATATTAGAGCACTAGGTCACTGGTCTCATGAGTACATAAGCGATGTCTAGTAGAGTCTTGCGGTACCTATCTTCGAGAGGCTATAAGGCATATAAGAAATTTTAATTCTTTCATTCTTTCGTGCGATTCGATTATGATTTAATTCTAAATATGTTATTTCACTCTTTCTCACAGATGGTGAGGACTAGATTAGCCGTAGGAGGAGATCAGGATCTCGCACCTATACCCGCACCTATTTTCAAAGGTGGTGCATAGGGCAGAGGGGAGGAAAAGGTAGAGGCAGACCTCAAGTTGCAGCTCGAGGCCGAGCACCAACAATTACTCGGGCTCATAACATAATAGAGTCTCTGGGGCCTGAGGCTATTCTGGAGGATGATAAGCAAGGTTAGGCTGATGGAGCCAGACCGGACCAGTGCCCCTGGGTTTCATTACTACACCAGTACTTTAGGACACATTGGTTCACATGATAAGCTTTTTGGAGACTATAGATCCAGGTGTTTATAAGGTTACTTTTGACGGATCTCATACTAAGGTCGTATGACAAACTCCTGACTATACTGCTATGCCCAGATTTCGAACACCAAGGGTTCATCCAGCACTTGCTGCGCTTCTTCAGTTTTTTGGTGTGACTATACCTGGTCTTGCTACACCTCCAGTTGCACAACCTTCTATTCTATATCCCGAGGATGATGCGTATTAGTTCTTGATTAGCTATCATAAGAGGTTGCACAACCTCAAATTAGTTGAGTCCTGTGGTGTGTATTATACTACTTTCCAGATGGTTGGACCTGCCAAGCAGCGGTGGAGGTCTTATCTTGAGTCCAGACTAACAATGTCCCCTCCTATTACTTGGGTTTTATTTACCCAGATGTTCTTGGAGAAGTTCGTGTCTCATAGTGTTAGAGAGAGGAGAAGAGCTCAGTTTGAGGGGTTATGCCAGGGGCATATGTCTTTGACCGAGTATCAGGTGCGGTTCCACACTTTGTCTTTCCATGCTTTGATGATTTTACCTGATGAGGCTGAAAGGGTGAGGAGGTTTACCAATTGGTTGATATGACCTCTTTGTTTAATTGTAGTAGATATGGCTGCCACAGGTTCCACCTTCCAGCATATTATTGATGACGTGAAAGAGGTGGAGTTTATTTTCAGAGAGAGGATTATGAGAAGAGGTTGGTCAAGAGGCCTCGTCATAGCTCTTAGGGAGCTGCTTCATCTGGAGGTAGGGGTCATCACCGTTCGAACGCTAGGACAGTTATTGTTTCTATGCCTACATCAGAAGGAGGCCAGTCTTCACGTACTTCTCATAGTTTAGGGTAGTTGACCCCGAGTTCTTATCGACCCTATGGTCATAGTGATCATTCTAACGTGAGTTCTTCTTCTGAGCCATCGGCAGTCCCTAGAGGTTATTTAAGTGTGGTGATCTTTGGCACTTCAGGAGGGATTGTCCCAAACTTAGGACTGATGGTCAATCTCAAGGCTCTGGATCTAAAGCAGTGGGGCAACCAACTACAGGCAAATCCCAGTGTACTAGAGGTGGTTTTCAGGGTGCTTGGGGTGGCCCCAGACAAGTTGAGGTGGTGCTAAGTCCAGCCGAGGTGGTGTACGTGGGGGTGATCGTGGTCATTTCTATGCATTTACAGGAAGACCCGAGTTAGAGGCCTCCAACATTGTGATCACATGTACTCTTTCTATTTTCCATTGACCTTCTACAGTTTTATTTGATCCAGGGTCTACCTATTCTTATATGTCTACCTACTTTGCTTTGAGTTTGGATTTGATGCGTGAGTCTCTAGCCATGCCTATTCATGTTTCTACACCTTTTGAGGATTATGTAGTGGTAGATCGAGCATATTTCAGTTGTGTAGTTACCTTAATGGGGCTACTCAGGTATATTTGAAAGTTTTACATATGGTAGATTTTGATGCTATGTAATTATGGATTGGTTAGCTTCGTATCATGATATCTTGGATTGTTATGCCAAGACTGTTACCTTTGCCATGCCTGATATTCCTCAGTTAGTTTGGAAGGCTGCTCTTAGTTAGTATTTGAAAAAAGTGATCTCATTTCTTAAGGATCAGAAGATGTTAGAGAAAGGATGTCTTTCTTATTTGGCCTATGTTCGTGATACGAGTAAAGAGACTCCTTCCTTGGAGTCAGTTTCAGTAGTTTAGGAGTATCTAGAGGTGTTTCCTACAGACGGTGTTCCGCCGGATCGAGATGTCAACTTTTGCATTGATATAGCCGGGCACTCAGCCCATTTTTATGGCTCCATATCGGATGGCACCGCCTGAGTTAGAAGAATTAAAGGAACAATTAAAAAATTTGTTGAGTAAGGGGTTTGTTTAGCCCAATGTTATGCTTTAGCATGATCTAGTGTTTTTCATGAATAAGAAAAATGGGTCTATGCGTAGGTGTATCGATTACGGGCAGCTGAACAGGGTGACTATCAAGAACAAGTATCCAATACCACGCATTGATGACTTATTTGATCAGCTATAGGGTGTTTCAGTCTTTTCCAAGATTTATTTGAGGTCCAATTATCATCAGCTGATGATCAGGGCTAAGGATGTTCCTAAGATAGCCTTTCGGACTAGATATTGGCATTATGAGTTTTTAGTTTTGTCATTTGGATTGTCGAATGCACCTGCATCCTTTATGGAGTTGATGAATGGGGTTTTCATACCCTATTTGGATTCGTTTGTGATTAATGTTTATTGATGATATCTTGATTATACTCGCCGAGCGAGGAGGAGCACGGGCATCATTTAAGGATTGTGTTTGGTATTTTGAAGGAGAAGCAAGTCTATGCAAAAATTTCAAAGTTTGAGTTTTGGCTTAGCTCGGTAGCTTTGTTGGGGCATGTGGTGACTAAGGATGGTACTATTGTGGTTCCCAAGAAGATTGAGGCTGTTCAGGATTGGCTTCGGCGGACTTCAATTATCGAGGTTCAGAGTTTTATTGGCCTTACAAAGTATTATCGGTGATTCATGGAGGGATTTTCATCCATTGCAGCTCCATTGACCAGATTGACATAGAAAGAAATGGATTTTCAATGGTCTAAGGCCTGTGATGCGATCTTTCAAAAGCTTAAGGCCTTATGACTACCACTCCGATTTTGACCTTGCCAGTCGAGAGAGAGAGAGCTTTGACACTTTTGGAGTGGGTCTTGGGTGTGTGTTGATGCATAAAGGGAAAGTGGTAGCCTATGGTTCGAGAAAATTGAAGGTTTATGAGAAGAATTATCCCACCCATGACATAGAGTTGGCGGCGATCATGTTTGCATTGAATATTTGGAGGCATTACCTCTATGGTGCGCATTGCGATACTTACACCGACCATCATAGTCTTTAGTGCTTGTTCAAACAGAAAGATCTTAATTTGAGACAACGTAAGTGGTTGGAGATCCTGAAGAACTATGACATTACTATCTTGTATCACCCGGGCAAAAAAAATATGATAGTGGATTCCTTGAGTCGCAAGACGGTGAGCATGGGTAGTTTGTCTATGTTGCATGTCGAAGAGCGTCCTATGGCTATGAATATTCAGTCTTTGGCAAATCAGTTTGTTAGGCTTGATATTTCGGAGCCTAGTATGGTGTTAGCTTGTGTGCAAACGCGATATTCCTTTTTGGAGCAGATTAATCCCAATAATTTGATGATGTTCAGTCATGCAAAATCTGTGACAAAGTATTGCGGGGAGAAGCAAAAGAGGTTATGATTGATAGTGATGATGTTTTGAGGATCAAGGGTTGCATTTTAGTTCCTAGGGCGGGTGACTTGACTAGATTGATTATGGAGGAGGCCTATAGTTTGAAGTACTCCATTCACCTAGGGCTACGAAGATGTACCGTGATTTGAGACAACATTATTGGTGGTGTTTGAATTGAGTTTGTGTCCCGGTGTTTGAATTTCCAACAAGTGATATATGAGCACCAGAGGCCTGTTGGTTTGCTTTAAAGGATGCCCATTCCCGTGTGGAAATGGGAGCGGATTGCCATGGATTTCGTGGTAGGATTGCCCCGTACCTTGGGCAGTTCGATGTTATATGGGCCATTGTGGACAGATTGACCAAATCTGCCCATTTCAATCAAGTCTAGACTACTTATAATTCAAAGAATTTGGCTAGGATGTGCATCCGAGAGATAGTCTATTTGCACGGGGTACCTATTTCTATCATTTCTGACCGGATACGCAGTTCACTTCTCACTTTTGGCAGTCTATATAGAAGGAGTTGGGTACTAGAGTAGAGCTTAGTACAATCTTTTACCCTCAGACCGATGGCCAGTCTTAGTGGAATATTTAGGTTCTCGAGGACATGTTGCGAGCCTGTGTGATTGACTTTGGTGGTTATTCTTACCAGTTTCTACCATTGGCGGAGTTTTCTTGCAACAACATCTACCATTCGAGTATTGAGATGGCACCATTTGACGCCTTGTATGGTAGGAAGTGTCATTCTCCCATCGTGTGGTTTAATACTTTTGAGGTTCGACCTTAGGGTACTGATCTTTGAGAGATTCGTCGGATAAAGTTAAGTTGATTTAGGATTGGCTTCTTACAACCCAGAGCAGATAGAAGAGTTATTCAGACTGGAGAGTTCACCCTTTGGAGATTATGGTTGGTGAGCGGGTCTTGCTGAAGGTTTCACCCATGAAGGGTGTGATGAGATTCAGAAAGAAAGACAAGCTTAGCCAGAGTTTTGTTGGTCCTTTTGAGATACTGGACAAAGTTTGGGAGGTGGCTTATGAGCTGGATTTGCCTCTTGGGTTATTCGGTGTGCACCCTGTATTTCATGTGTCGATACTAAGGAAGTATGTTGTTGACGATTCTTATCTGATTATATGGGATTCGGTGATGTTGGACCAAAACTTAACACTTATGTGGAAAGAACTATAGCTATTCTAGACAGGCAGGTTCGAATGTTGAGGTCCAAAGAGATAGCTTTCGTGAAAGTGCAATGCAGGAATCACCCAATGGAGGAGGCTACCTGGGAGACTAAGTTCAATTTTACATAGAATGAGTTTGCCTCTAGACAGGGGATTGTTACACTACTCATAATTAATGTTAGCACCCTTATTATTGGTTGTAGACTTAGGCATAAATGAGGCTGATTCTGGCTTGATATATCGTTATTCAATATAAGGTATGTCGAGGCACCTTCTTTTGGCATGATTCCTCTGAACGTAATGTAAACGAATGTCCTTCTAATAAGGTTCTATTCTTAGTAACTACAAAACGTGTAAGTTCTTCATTCCAATGAAAAATATATGATCATGTTTATGTTATGATTCTTGGCTTCTCATATAAGCATATGTTGATGGTATTTTATGCTGCTTATGACATTATATGTTGACGAGTTAGCTCACATAACGTTTTCGGAGATTTACCGGCCTTACGTCACTTCGAAAGGTTTAGTGTGTGTGTATTTTATGACACTGAGCTGCACTATAGTAGGCTGTGTATGACACTAATATGTGCACACCACTGCAGTTGTGTATGTTATGATGATTTTATCCCCAAATAGCGGCTTGATGATGATGATGTAGCCCCATAGTATGGCTTATATATATGTATACATTTTAAAATGAAAGCATGCATATCATGGCCCTCAGTGGCAATACAGAGCCCATGTTGAATTTCTTATTCTCTATTATATTGATGTTCTTATTTACTTTCTTCTCTGCCTTACATACTATGATACAAGTCAAGCTTCATCACCAAGTTACTCACCAAGCCGAGTTAGGGAACTTGAGGTCCTTCGAGGCTTATTCGTGAAGATGGACAATTGGGAGCTAGCTTTGGAGGCATTGGAGGGATTCAATATACTTCAAGACAAAGAGAAGCATGAGATTGGTTAGAGATGTGGAGGAGAAGGACCATATTTTTGCAAAAGAGGCTATTACTTAAATGCAATCTCTCTCCAAAGGAAGACTAACCAAATAAGGCCCTTACTTCATTAAATGTATAATTGTAATAGCTAGCTTGTCTTCCTTCCTATCCTAGTATAAATAGTTGC
This sequence comes from Anisodus acutangulus, assembly GCA_029783415.1. Taxonomy (NCBI): domain Eukaryota; kingdom Viridiplantae; phylum Streptophyta; class Magnoliopsida; order Solanales; family Solanaceae; genus Anisodus; species Anisodus acutangulus. The sequence continues at coordinate 652,788 of CM056501.1, forward strand.
CTTTTATTTCCCTTAGAGTTAGACTATTTTGATGAATGATATTTTGATACTCTATTGAGAGTTTTGAGTGTTTGAGGGCTTATTGAAGCCATTGATTTTGCTTGTCACATTTTTGAGAGGATTGGTTGCTTGGGAACTTAGATTCCCTTTGGGTCATACTAAGAGATTAGGTGCTTAGTTGTATGCAATTCGGAGGTCTTAGTTAATCTAGAACTTTGGTTGCCAAATTGTGTCTTCTTTTGTGTCAATCTATCTATCATTTACTTTTTCTTGTTAATTTCTTGTTTTCCACATCTTTTTTTGTATCAATTGGTACCAAAAGCTGGGTTATCGATTTGTTTTTACAAATCTAGTATTGGTTGTTGTTACTACAAAAAAATAGTCAAATTCGAAATTCCAAAAAAAACAAAAATTTGAAAAATCAAAACCCCAAAAATCTTGTGTTTATTTTGATATTTTGACACTAGATTCTTGTTTCCTAGTATTTTTAGAGTCTAAATCCAAAGTTTCAAGTCAATCAAAGTCATATTGAGTCATCCACCATTGTTGGAGCTTGAAGGTTTGAACATGTTTTGGGTCTTGAATAAGAAGTGATAATTGAATCATAGAAACTATTGGGTTTTTCTTTCTCCTAGTGAAGAGGGTCAAGAATAAAAAAATTTGGAAAGATTTGGAGTTATATTGGGTCATTCACCATTAAAGGACCTTAAGAACTTGAAATTGAGTCTTGTTGAAGGAGGTAAAATTGAAGCTTGAAACCTAGTGGGATTTGTACTCTATGTCAAGGGAACTCAAATCCGAAATCTGAGCGAATTTGGAGTTGATTTGAGTGTAGTTGAATTTTTTAATTATTCTTGTGTTCTTGAGAGTACTCATATCTTCAAAAGGAAGAAGGTGGCAAAAGAGGGTGTTTGATCCATAAATATTTAGGAGAAAAGTTAAAAAGTATTTTTTTCGTTACAAAAAGGGCAAATACTAGGTTGTGTAGAGCCAAACAAATCAACAAAAGTCCAAAAAATGTCCAAAAAAGTGAAAAGGAAGTCCACGTGGCCTCCCAAGCGTGCCACGATGTTGGCCACATAAGCAGCCACGTAGGGGAAAAAACAAATTGACCAAGATATTGGTTTTGGCCACATAAGGGACGTGGCACACACATCCATCTACAACTCACCCACACACAACACAAAGACAAGAACAAAAGCGCATTGTTTTCAACCACGCGCCCTTATGTGGGACAAGTGAGCCCAACCTCTCTCAGCTACTCCACCGGGACGTAACGAAGATCCACCCACACAGCCAAAAACCTTGGCCAAGCACCCACCCCATCCGTATTTACCTAAAGTTGTGACCAAAACCGACCCACGTAAACTAAACTAGCCACTCGCGTCCATTCTAAACCCATCCATACTGGTCCAACCACTTGTGGGCCCTCTTTGACCACTTGCAGGGGCGTCGTTCATGGCAAGAACAACTCATATACAAATCCACAACCTCTAATTGAACCCGTATTTACCCAAAAATTCCTTGCAAGTTTGTTCTTCAAGTCGGTTTTATTTCTTCTTCGTTTCTTTGTTTCTTTAGGTAATTGATAGTTCTTTTTCTTATCTAATTACTTTAAGTAATTGTCCTTACGTAGTAGTTAATTAGTTCTTGTGTACCTATTCTTTTGAGCTAATTCTTTTTGTGTTTTTCTAATTTTTTACTTAGTTGTTAATTTCTTAGCTCAAGTCCGTTAGTATGAATTGAGTCGTCAGTTATTCTAAGTTGAACAGGAATCCATTCCGACCAAGAGTAGAAACTAAATCACTTGTGACCAATCCGTATTAACAAAAGTACAATAATTGGCCGACACAATTTGTGAGACAATCAAATGTGCACATACTCGAGTGTTTGTGAGATGTTTTAACTAACCTAATGTGTTTGTTTGTTTGTTAGGTGTTTAAGTAGGTACGTCTCCATGGAATACAAGTCATGTGATGACAACTTTTATAGTTGTAATGATGAGAAATATGTCTATAATGATGAGGACTACGGCTACAATGAATCGTGTGATGCTTATAATGAGGGTTGTGATTACAATTATGGTCATTGCAATGAATAACATGAGGCAAAGAGTACTCATGGACCCTATGTATAAACTAATAACCCGGAAGATCAATATGATGACCCTCATGACTATGAAGGTACTTCGAGGTACAACTCTTACTCTTCTTTTGATGAGCATAGTAATGAAGGCAGTGACTCTGAATATGAAGATAGTGAAGTATTATGATGAAATTGAAGTTCAAAGTCATGATAAGCTCACTTATAGCCGTGTTATGTTAGCCGGTGGTGGTTGTTCTTACTCTCCCTCACATGGCACCATAAAGCGATCTTGTTTAAGAGGCATAAGACCTCCTCCACCCAAAACTACTCAAAGAGTTGTTTGTGAGTAGAGTTTAACCTAAGGTTAAGATGAGAATTGAGCCTAACAAGAGATTCCATTGAATGTTGGTGAAGTACGTGCTGATTGGGGAGTTAGACTTGAAGTTAATGACCAACGTCGTGGTTGTTACATTTCTTCTCAAGTCGTACTTCGGCTAGGATTACAATGGACTAAGAGAGAAAACGCTAATATTTGCAAAAATGGATATTGGATCAATTTGGTGAAGGTCTCCTTTTTTCATATTAAATATCAAGAGGAAGTGTGATGTGTAGTACTTTCGACGGGTACATGTGATGTCACACCCAAAAATATGAGTTGGACAAACCATGCTCTATATGCATCTACTGTGATCTTGTAATAGGGTAAATGACATAACTTGTAACACAAATGAATTATGTGAACAAATTATTTTTTATACATAAACGTGGCCACTGGCCCATGGTATGCGACTGAATATAAAATAACCCACTGACTCTGTCTATGGAACCTCTATGAGTACCTATTATTGAACGACGAATACAAGTGCTGAGACAGGGCCCAAAGCTACCTATAATCTCTAACATCAATACAATTACTAGACTTGACTCGACTCTAGGTGAAATTGGAGCTTACAACTCTTCCACTGATGATCTGCACTATCTAGCAAACCAGTCTGCCAACCTGTATAATTGGACCTGCAATGTGAAACATAACAAATGTAGCAGCCCCGGCAAAAGGAACGTCAGTACAGAAAGATTGTACCGAATACGTAAGGCAAACTGAAATAATCATATGAAAGAACATCAAGTGTAAGGAGAGATATGGAGGGCTCAACCTGAAACTCTGAATTGCCACTGAGAGCCATGATATGCACATGTATACTGTATATATATATATATATATATATATATATATATATATATATATATATATATATATAACACCGTCGTACATATATATGTGTATATAACGCCATTGGCCTCATTGGGCATCTACCTTACAATAACAACCTATGTGGGCATAATCATAATTATGTAACCAGCTGATCAGGTGGTGGTGCGTATATAACACCATAACCTTTTCTATACCCCATATACATATCATATAGCATAAGCGTATATAATGTCTGTGAGTTCATGATATATACATGTATATAATGCATGAATGATACTAAGACACTCTAAGTCTATCGGAGTGACGTAAGGTGGTTGCCCCTCCGATTAATATTATGGAACTAACATCCTCCTTCATAAGTCCAACTACAACCAGGAAATGAAGACTAGCATCAACAAGAAGAACACACCAACTAGCTAATGAGAGACAAGCTCATTCTACAAGCTTTTCTATAGGATTATCCAAGCCTATCTCTTTTCTAATCCTTTTAACACCATCAACTAAACATAACTATGCGTATATAATGCCTGTGAGGTCATGATATATACATGTATATAATGCATGAATGATACTAAGACACTCTAAGTCTATCGGAGTGACGTAAGGTAGTTGCCCCTCCGATTAATATTATGGAACTAACATGCTCCTTCACAAGTCCAACTACAACCAGGAAATAAAGACTAGCATCAACAAGAAGAACACACCAACTAGCTAATGAGCGACAAACTCGTTCTACAAGATTTTTTATGGGATTATCCAAGCCTATCTCGTTTCTAATCCTTTTAACACCATCAACGAAACATAACTATAATTATATCAATCTCCAGCAACTTAACATGATAGGAACAACCCCACATACCATGAAATCGGTTCCAACATATTATACAACATCACTAGCAATGCAAGTATATCATTCAACCATCAATGGAAAGTTCATATTACAATCAAACGTGCAACATCTCCCCCATTTCTTCCACATCCAACTGGCTCAATTCACAACAACAACATCCAACCACCATATGTACAACACCTAAGAGAATAACAAGAACAACCCCAAAAATAGCTCATTTATAGCTTCAGTCATCAACCCATGAACTTGTAGCAACTAAAACACATCTAAATCATAAACTTACGTATACATATGAAGTAGAAGGAGGGACTTACCTTGCTATCCAATTTATTGATTTTTCTCTACTTGTTGCCCTTTAAATTTCTCCCAAATAACATAACCTCAGAGGAGAGGGACTGCCTTATGCTGTTTGGTTTAGAAACATATTAAGAGTTTATGAGAGAAGAGAAACCACATGAAAACACTTCCAAACCATAGGAGAGGGATGAAACTTGAAGTTTGGCCACCAAGAACCCTAAGAGAAAGAATGGTAGCTGTTTTGGATTGGGAGAGAGAGTTGTGAATCTATTTTTGTGATAAGGATATGTATAAAATGGCCAGATGTTGGCCTTAAAATGTACTTTGGTAGAACTCCCTTGCCCCTTAATGGGCCTCCCTTTATGGATCTGATTTGGCCACACTAGCCCTTATAATTTGGGCCTCTCATTTCAAGCAGGTGGGTCAGCTACTTAGGCTAGAAGGTTATTAATTAGATCTAACTACGTGTGTCATCCCCGTTTAACAAGTAGGACGTGAAACAAGTAGGACATTTAAGCAAATTGGACGTGCATGGAAGTAAGACATGTGAGCAAGTAGCTCGAGTAAGTAAGACGAATAAATAGTATCTCAGGAACATAGGACGTCTAAGAAAGTAGGTGATTAGTAGATCGTCTACCTTTGTCCGACATCTTATTCATTTATGAATCTCATTTACTTTAACTAGGCTTAACATACTACATACACTTGGACACTATAACCTCATTCTTCCATATTTAAGTAACTTCATCGACTTCAATTTAGTCGTAGACATACTGAGAAGTACAGGGTGTTACATCATCCCTCCTCTTTGGATCATTCGTCCTCGAATGAGAAGCGTGACTTAAGAAAATGTTAACTTTGGGATTCTAGCACATTACTTGCATACGTAGGACACATCTGATCTGATAAAAACTTTGCAATTACTGATTGCTCTTTTCGAAATCACACAAAATAGAATGATCTCTTAATCCATGCACGATCTAGAGTATGAAAGAAGGGTAACATTTCCTAAATGTCTCGTAGCTTCCCAATTATAAGTGTGGCGCGCAACACACACCCATAGACTCTCTAGGATTGAACTGCTTTGATACCATTCTGTCATACCCCAAAACATGATCTGGACGGACCATGCTCTATATGCATCTACTGTGATAAAAAATGACATAACTTGTAACACAAATGAATTATGTGAACATATTTTTTTGGACATGAACGTGGCCACTAGCCCATGGTATGCAATTGAATAAAAAATAACCCACTGACTTTGTTTATGAAGCCTCTATGAGTACCTATTATTGAACGACTAATAAAGTGTTGGTACAGGGACCAAAGCTATACATAATATCTAACATCAATGCAATTACTAGACCTGACTCGGCTCTAGGTGAAATTAGAGCTTGCAACTCTTTCGCTGATGGTCTGCACTATCTAGCCAACCAGTTTGCCAACCTGTACAATTGGACTTGCAATCTGAAATATAACAAATGCAGCGCCCCCAGCAAAAGGGATGTCAATACAGAAAGATTGTACCGAATACGTAAGGCAAACTGAAATAATCATATGAAAGAACATCAAGTGTAAGGAGAGATAGGGAAGACTCAACCTGAAACTCTGAATTTCCACTGAGGGCCATGATATGCACGTGTATATTGTACATACGTAAATAACACCATCGTACATATATATAGCGTCATTGTCCTCATTGGGAATCTTCCTTACAATAACAACCTCTGTGGGCATAATCATCATAATGTAACTAGCTGATCAGGTGGTGGTGCTTATATAACTCCATAACTTTTGACTTACCCCATATACATATCATATAGTATATGCGTCTGTAACGCCTATGAGGTCATGGTATATACATGTATATAATGCATGAATAATACTAAGACACTCTGAGTCTATCGGAGTGACGTAAGGTGGTTGCCCCTCCGATTAACATTATGGAACTAACATCATCAACATAACATACTTTGAAGAATCAACAATCCATAAGATAAGATCACTATCATTTTATATAAATTAAGAACATCAGCCTCTAACATATCTAAGAGTGGAGCCGTTATGGATATTCTTCGTTTATGTTCGTTTCATTCTTATCATGCCAAAAGAAGGAAGAATAGCCTTAACATACTTACTTCTCTAAGGTGCTATACCAATGAACCTTGGAAACATATAAAATTCATAAAAATGAGAGTTGGGTCACTATCGAGGACTTAATATGACACAAATAATATCACATGGGGGGAACAACTTTGTAGAAGTAGAAGACTGATGATACTTCTTTTTTTTGGAACTCACATTAAAGAAAGGAATCAAATGATAAGACTTTATGTCACTGGATACGATAGGAAAATACCTACTATTCTACGACCCGATTATGACACCTTCGAAAAACATTATCTAGTCTTGTGGACCACCCTACTTTGGATAGACTGTGATCGTCTATGTCAATGTGGTTTATCTTAAAAAAAGCTCTATACCCCAAAGATAGTCATCTAGAAGCTTACGTCATATATCCTCTTACATTGCACTATATAACCCTTAAACAATCATCTAAATCTTTAGCCATATGATGGCTTGTTACCATACAACTGACATCATGTGAAAGGAGCACCTGAGCATGAACAAGAGAGTCGCGATGATTTACTTCTAAGAGCTCAATAGGAAGGGAACATTTGATAGGAATTTATCTTGCTAAATGCGAGATGGACATATGCACTATCTTTACTATAATCCTTATTGGGTTTTCCCCAAGCATGTAATCTAACCCCTATGTTGTCTTATCCTCAAGAAAGCTATAACGTTTATTGAACTTAGTTCACCTTATGTGAAAATCTCTAAACCATTAATGATCACCTAAAAGCTATAATATAATTCATCTTAAGTAGTTATCTATCATCCATTAGTGATACTTTGGAAGCCAACACTTAATCTTTCGTAAGTAAGATACAACAATCCGATAATGATAATTTGGATATTACTGATATCGTTCATCTTAATTAACGAACTATAATCCATCAATAATAATATAGAACCCATCCACATAATTCATCTTCATTAGGACCTATAAACCATCGACAAACATCTGAAACTACTTACGTGATTCATCTCACCTTATGCTCTACTCCCCCACAACATATACTTAGACATTAGCTGTGAGATATCATCTATATTAGGCAACATGGTGTAGTCCCGTACCTATCATACTTTAACCATAGATCTGTGATCCTCCAACTATTATCTAAGAGTCGTCTTATAGTCATTCTAAACATAGTTAACAAGTAAGGTTCCCATCTCATTGTAAACTTTAAGTCATGAACTAGTAAATCCTTTTCACTGGTTTCTACTGGTCACTAGAACAAACAACACTATCAACATGTAAGGCTCCCCTTTTGTCATCAACTAGTCGTCACACTACGGGATTTCTTTTGAGGGTGCCACTATGGTTCATACTCATTGGGGAAGTACCACTTAGGACATCTATGAAGCTATTAAACATGTGAGTGGAGCAACTCTTACTAACCGTCGCTATGCTATCGGGAGTCTCACGAGGGAGCCGCGGTGGCTCGTATACACTTTTTAAAAAGAGTAAAAGACTTGTAATAGATATATGAAACTCGTATTATGGAGGCGGCACCAAACAGGGAGTACATGAAACTATTAAATGCATATGTAGAGCACCTCTAGAATTCTGTTTTGGGATCATACTCTATAGGCTACTAATGTGGTCCCACCTAAGGGGAAACTCTATCCTCTTCGCGATCGCTCGTAACTTAATTTATGAGATGAATACACTTGAGTAACGACCAGGTGTGAGCACGTAACATTTCTTTCATTTTACCTTGTGTGCTAGGAACATCATCATACTTATGGGGAATCCTAATCCCATCATAGAAACTTGAAATACGAATCTTAGGAGTAAACACTTAAATAACAACTGATTATAGGAAGATAGCTATTCTTAAGAGATTCATGAGACTTGGAACATCGGAACTACTACAATTGGAAGCTCTAAACTTCATGGTTTACATAAGAAGCAAATATCGTATGTCGTGCCATTATGGCGAGTCAAAAAAATAGCCTTACGTACCTTTAAGTAGACATTCCAATCGAGACGGAATCCTCCTTCACAAGTCCAACTACAACTAAGAAAATAATACTAGCATCAACAAGAAGACCACACCAACTAGCTAATGAGCGACAAACTCATTTTACAACCTTTGGTTTGGGAGAGAGAGAGAGTTGTGAATCTATTTTGGTGATAAGAATATGCATAGAATGGCCAGATGTTGGCCTTAAAAGGACCTTTGGTCGGACTCCCTTTCCCTTAATGGGCCTCCCTTTATGGATCAGATTTGGCCACACTAGCCCTTTTAATTTGGGCCGCTTTGTAATATTGAAAGTGTAGCCACTTTTGGAGGCTACAAAATATTTGAAAATCCACTATGGAATGATGCCGCTATTTCCTATGATGAAGATCTTTTCTTGGGGGATGATATTACACTTGTGGGGAAGGAGTGTTTTGAAAACAAAGGTGGTACTTGTCGGCCAATAGCTACTTCTTCCTTGTATGTTCTGAATCTTAGTATCATGTTTGATCGTGTTCTTGAACTTAATAGTGAAGCTATGTTTGAAGACACTATAGATGAAGTTGTTTTGCATGACACTTTTCTTTACAACCCATTTTCATATGATGACACTCATGCTTGTGTGTTGAGCGGGGTCCTATTGGGCTATATAGTTATTTCCTTGACCAAGATATGTGGATATCCTTTCATTTTGACCCCGGTGAAGTCTTAAATTTGTGTTATTGGCCTAATTTGGAATTAGAGGATCATTTGTGCTTTATTTCTACTAGAACCAATGTGACATTTCCTATTTGGTGTCTTGAAACCATTGGTACCTTAATGATATACTCATTTCATGACCTTTGGGATAGCGAATTTCTTAGTGCTCTATGTGAGAGCTTATTCTTCATAAAAGAAGTTGATACTTGGCTATATAATAAGTTTATGCATCCTTGGCATGTTGGTAGATTTGTTAACTCTTACCCTAACCCTTATGCTTTGAGGATATTGTCTTAGTTTGTCTCCTTTCTCATCTTACAAGGTTTATATTCGAGGATGAATCCTTTTCAAGAAGGGGAGAATGATACAAGCCGAGCTTCATCAACAAGGTACTCACTAAGCCGAGTTAGGGAACATGAGGAGCTTCGAGGCTTATGAGTGAAGATCGACAAATGGGATCTAGCTTTGGAGGCATTAAAGGGATTCAATCTACTTGAAGAAAATGAGAAGCATGGGATTGGTTAGATATGTGGAGGAGAAGGAGGTTATTTGTGCAAAAGAGGTTATTACTTAAAAGCAAGCATTCTCCAAAGTAAGATTAACCAAACAAGGCCCTTACTTTATTAAAGGTATAATTGTAATAGCTATCTAGTCTTCCTTCCTATCCTAGTGTAAATAGTTGCCTTTTATTTCCATTAGAGTTGGACTATTTTGATGAATAATATTTTGATACTCTATTGAGAGTTTGAGGGCTTGTTGAATCCATTGAGTGTGCTTGTCACATTGTTGAGAGGATTGGTTGCTTGTGAACTTAGATTCCCTTGAGTTCATCCTAGGAGATTAGGTGCTTAGTTGTATGCAATTTGGAGGTCTTAGTTAATCTAGAACCTTAGTTTCCAAATTGTGTCTTCTTTTGTGTGAATATATCTATCATTTACTTTTTCTTGTAACTTTCTTGTTTCCCATATCTTTTATTGTATCAAACTCGGTAATTTTATTCGTACTAACATTCCTTTTGATTGGGGACACTGCATTTCATGCATGGAGGTCTCGAGTGACAGATTTATAGTTCCCATAGTATGATATCTTACTCAGCGAAGGTATTGGAGCACTCCCCTTGTGTCGGAGCTACTGTCTTGTTTTGGCATGATTTTGTATACATTATGAGTACGATGGGGCCCTATTCCGACCTTTTGATGTTATGTCACTCTTAGAGGCTTGTAAACATGTGTCATTTGTATAAATGTTATGTATGGCCTTGTCGGTGTATGTTTTACGATATTTCATGGTTGCCTTGTCAGCCCTTGTATCTATATATGCATATCATATTCGTATCTTCAGTTATTTATAGCTTTCTTGATATTTCTCAAATTATCATGGCGTCCTTGATGACCTATTTGTTTGTTAAGATATATGGTTGAGTTAAGTATGTTGGTGCTCGATAAATAAGGCTCGGGTGCCGGTCGTGCCCCTTCGGTTTTAGGTGTGACAAACTTGGTATCAGAGCAGGTCCATCCTAGGGAGTCTACTACAAGCTGTGTAGTAGAATCTTGTTTATGGATGTTTTGTGCACCACATTTATAAATAGAAGGCTACATGGCATTTAGGAGTTGGTTACCTTCCTTTCTTACTCGAGAGCATGCAATAGAGCTAAGTCATAGGCATTTGGTTTTTACACGGGTTGTGAGAAGTAAGTGGGCGACCCTATCAGATCATGGGTGTACCAAATGCACAAGTTGCGTTAAGAGTCTTAAGGCGTGGATATATCTCACTTATGTAGGAAAAAGACAATGAGAGCATAAGAAGGTAATGTACGAGTTTCAAAAAGAAAAATAGGTAAAGTATAGGAGGTGCAGTACCCTAAGTTGAGAAACTTGTAAATAGTTGGAGCTCACATAGAGGGACACAAGCATTACTATACTTTTCATCAGTGATAGAGGTATAGTAATAACACCACTTTCAGCTTACGACTTCTAGACATCAACAAACATAGTTTGGAAAGAAAAGAAATTCCAGAAGTCCAATAAGGGTTAGAGTAATTCTTGACAATGGCTAAATTGTTAGGACTCGATGACATTTTTTGAATTGCATTATGAATATGTTGATAATTCCTCTTTATGAGGCATATACGTGATGTACCCCGAAATTTTGTAATTAGATATGATTTCTCAAGGGTTTAGAACATTTGGTGGCTAAGTATTTGAATTTTGTATGATGGGTAAGTATCCACTTCAATGTGGCCCCATTCCTAGTAAAGAAGGAACATTAAGCGACCAAAAGAATAAGGTCTGATGAAGTAGAGAAAGATAGAACCGAAAGAGAGTCGCGCTAGAGTCTTCTGAATAAGGTAAAAGATAGTAGTATTAGCAAGAGACTGGTATAAGTCGAAGTAAAGCGCTATGAGTAGATAGGGGAACTCATTAGAAAACATAAGCTAAAGTATGGTAGTACGACAAGGTTCATAGTCATGTAGAAGAAAGGATAAGAGAAAAGAAATTTGTGGATTATAAAGAAATGTAAGTCATAAGATTGTATCTTTATTATGAGAAGTGGACCGGTGACCTTAAGGAGAATTATCAGGAGACCGATTCAGCACCGGATACAGAGATACCAGTATTAGGAAGTAACCTAAGACAAATTTCATTCGAGTTAGAGACTCGAAGGATTTCTATAGCAATTAGCATCACGATAATAGCAAAAGTGAATGATTGAGTAATGACATGATGAACGACAGTAGAACAACGTTTGAGGGTTAGTAAGTAGATGATTTTCTTGAGACGGACAGTGTGAGCAAAGTTAAACTCATCAAGACAAAATACGCCAGCATAATGTGTTAGTCATCCTCCTAGGAGGGGAGATGGTATGGTGAAGTACCGAGGCATAAATATGTTTCACTTAATGATAGAAAGGCAGAAGGACATCGACAAAAGGTATAAGAGTTAAGAAGAGACCGTGAGGACTTCCTGGCTAGAGACACCAAATACTGGTTAATATAACCGGACATTCGATATTCAAGAAACTAGAGTAAGGAGTAAATCTAGAAAAGAGACACATCCCCAAGTAACCTAGAATTGAGATGTAAAGGTAAGATGATGAAACAATCAGTTGATGAAAGACCTAATTATGGCTAGATAAGGAAAACATGAATGAATCATTAACAACTACATATTGGATCTAAACTTGAAAATTTTTGCTCTGCAAAGTGCACAATTGCGACTCTCATAAAGTATTTCAGATAGATGAAGTTCCATATAAGCATTTAAAAAGTTGAAAGGGAACCATTGAGCTGATGTTACGAGGCTAACATTAAAGAGTTGTGTTTAGGAGTAATATTATTAGAACAAAGGCAAAGTGAAGGGCGTGTAAGGATGATGATGGACGATTCAAAATCACTGAAGGCTCTATAGGGTATATGATGTAATTAGGTCACAATTTAACAAGAGCAAGGAAATATTTTCTGAGTGTAATTGACGTAAAATGTTAGCCAAGAGTCAAATTAAGAGGTTTTGGTCTAAGTACATCAATCAGATTCAGATATAGTGGAACGATGTCTTATAACATCAAATTCTTCAGAATCTTATACGTACCGAATAAGGGAATAAGTTAACGACTTATCATCTATGGGATAATTAACATGAAGGAGTAGAAATGTGGACCAATGTTTGAGATTATACATACACCAGAAGTTTCAGAATGAATGAAAATATGATAAACGAGTATGTGTATGGTGCAAGTGTTAAAGGAGCAAGGAAGGGAAGTTGTTCATGAACATTAGTAGTAAGAGAATACAAAAGGGTATGTTTTGAACTACCAACTAGAGTTAACAATAGTGGTACGCACACTTCCAATTCGATGAATTATTTCTGAAGTGTTCATGTTGAGACAGTATAAACCCTAAGAGCTTCCAGCGCACTTTTAGGTAAGCGGAGCTAAGTTGATAATAGAGGTGATGACATAAGTACGTTAAATGACTAAATATAGATACTCCTATTCCATTTGGATAAGATTAGTATTGTGGCTAGTACAACCAACTATGTACCCACAAGTGGACTGACTGATTTAGGAGCAAAGAAAAGAAGTTGACCTTGGAAATGCATCAATTAGCTAGTTGGGGGTTCGGTTGATGGATTCAAATAACGGTAGCCTTGTGATTCTAATATAGCAGAGTTATCCCTTACATTGAAAGTTAAGAGCGTCGGTGTGAAGATCCTATTTTAGGGAAAATAAAAGAAGATATATGGCAAAGGAAGACCACAACTTTTGATCTTGTTGAAAATGGGATTCTCAGGAACCAGGGTCGATTTTGTGTCCCGAATGTAGCAGAGTTACGGGGCAAGGTCATGACATAGGTCCATTATTCACGATATTCTATCTATCTAGGATCTACTAAGATGTATCATGACGTTGAATGTATGTATGTGTGGAATGACATGAAAAGGAACATTGCAGAGTATGTAACCCAGTATACTAATTGTCAGCAGGTGAAGACAGAGCACCAGAAGCTCGAACGAATTGACTTAGAACATTAAGATCCTAATGTGGACATGAGAGATGATTAATATGGATTCCATTATGGGTTTACCTCGCTCTTATATAAGCTTGATCCTATTAGGGTGATTGTTGACATGATGACTAGATCAACTCACATATTGCTGGTTAGAACTAACTATACGATCGAGGACTACATGAGGTTGTATATTGAAGAGATTGTTCGACTTCATGGTATCCCTGTTTCTATTATATCTGACAGAGGTGATCAATTCATATCTCATTTTTGGGGATCGCTTAAGACAGGTTTGGGAACTAAGGTTAATCTTAGCACAAATTTCCACCCACAGATAGACCGACAGGCCGAACGTATGATTTAAATGCTCGAGGATATGTTAGGACCTTTTATATTGGATTTTAAGGGAAGTTGCAGTGACCACCTACCTTTTATTGAGTTTGCGTGTAACATCGGCTGTTATACTGAGCAACAAAATTGGTCTATATAAGGCTTTGTATGGACGAAGATGAAAATATCCTATCAGATAGTTTGTGGTAGCCGAATGGGAGTAATTAGATCTGAATTTATATACCGAGCTTGGGGAAAGTGAAGTTTATTTAGAAGCACTAATGACCGCTAAGAGTAGTCAGAAGTCATATTCATGTGTGGCATAATGGGGCTTAGAAGTCTAAGTTAATAATTGGTTATTCTTAAATATTTCACCTAAGGGAATGCGGACATTTGGGAAAAGGGGAAACTCAGTCCGAGGTATATTGGACCATATCACATAATTTGATGAATTGGTCCAAGGGTCTTATAAATTAGACACGCCTCTAGAGTTAGAGTTCGTCAATCCGGTATTTCATGTTTCTATGTTATGGAAGTGTGTGGGGATTCTTCTCAGATCATATAGATTGACAATATTCAAATTATGGAGGACTTATCGTATGAAGAGGTTTCTATTGCTATATTAGATCAAAAACTCCGCTAGCTAAGGACTAAAGAGGGCCTCCGTAAAGGTCCTATGAAAGATAAGGATGTGGAAGATATAACGTGGGAGGTAGAAGAGGAGATGAAATATAAGTACCCTCATTTATATCTAACACTCCAAGAGAAGCGTAGCATAATCAAGGATAAATGTATTGATTTATGAGGTGAGTTCCTATTCCGGATTATTATACTTGATTTTAGATGGTCGTGTGAGGTCCAATGATATATATGTTGTACTCTATGGCCTTATGAGATGAGTTCAAATATCTTTTACTTATTTATAGGGATTTGGACAGTCCCGTTCAAAGGGGAGACTCTGTATAAGTTCCCTAAAACCTTGAGGATTGTTTGTATCCATGAGTACACCTCTACATTCTAGGACGAATGTTTCTAACAGCGGAAGGATGCTACACCCCGTACTTTTACATCAATTATTTCATAAGTTACCTAATGTAAGATCTGATAGGTTAAGATACCTCTACAAGGTTAAGGAAGGTTTTAAATAAGCGTTAAGTAAGTCTCGTAAGAGTTCGGGGTTAAAAGAATCAAAATATTTATAACCCGTACTTTTGAAGTAAAATTAATAGTGCTTAATATGCTAAAGAGGTTGTGTTTTAAGGTATTTCAAACATATAGTAGTCGTGTATATTAAACTTTGAAGTCAAGCAAGTTGTAAAACAAAAATTAGAAAAATTCACCGCAAGTTGCGTTCATAATTCTATTGAAATTTGGGTCAGATCTCATCAAGTTTTTTTCCCAATATACTTTGAATTACTGGGTGATATATTCATGAAATCGAAGGTCTACGAGTGTAGTTTCCAATGCATTAAGTCATTTATCGATACAACGTCAGAGTAGAGATATATTCGCATTTTCACGAGATAGCGCAGGCAGACCCCATTGGGACCAACTTAGGTGGTGGAAAGTTCCAGCCTTTTATTGCAGCCCTTATTTTAAGTCATTTATTCGACCAAACTCAACCCTTATACTCTCCTAGGACCTCCCTAACAGTTCTCTATTGTTTAAAAGTAAATCCAAGGTGGCTTTACCCAAATCCAACCTTAAAACTTAACCTAAGTGAAGAAAAGTGTCTCTATGGTGTTATGGTGATGTTGAGGATTGTTACAGGTGAAGGAAAGCTTTGGTTGAAGGTTCTACTTGTTGTATAAGGTAGGTTTAGCCATCTCTTTCTTGTGTTTAATCTTAACTATGTGTTGGTTAAGTTGTTTGGTTGAAGAACTACAAGATAGCACTTGAAGTGGTATAAGATGTTGTCTCTTGTGGGACTGTTTTGGGGTTGTACATATGACTTCATATGGCTAGAAGTTATGTGTAATAGCTTGGTTATGTTGTTGTTGTTGTTGTTATTATGTTTGTCTACAGGTTGGGTATGTTGATAATGTTGTAGGTTAGGGAAAAAGTGGCTATATAACACTTGAGAGTTGTTTATGTTGTTGTTAACTCTTGTTGGGATGTTTGATGTTACTTTCAAGATGGATATAAGGTTGGAATATCATTCCAATATATATGTTTATATGATGGACCTTTTTTTGGTGTTGTAAGTATGGGGGAGATGGGGAAAAGAATTGGGTTTTGGTTCCAATTCAAGCTTGCCGCTCGTCATGATAAATAGTAGTTTTGTTGGTGACGTTTGTGCATTTGTTGTTGTTTAGATTGATTTGTTTTGTTGGGATTTTGGGTGTTGTGGTATTACAAGTATATAGTTGAAGATTTTGTATGTGTAGTTGTTTTTATGGACTTGGGAAAGCAATAAAAATGGGGGATATGTTATCCGATTTTATATAGAATGAGCTTGCCGCTCGACAGGGGATTGTTACACTACTTGTAATTAATGTTAGCACCCTTATTATTGGTTGTAGAATTAGGCATAAATGAGGATGATTCCGAATTGATATGTCATTATTCAATATTATGTCGAGGCACCTTCTTTCCTTCTTTTGGAATGATTCCGCTAAACATAACGTAAACGAATGTCCTTCCAGTAAGGTTCTATTCTTAGTAACTAGAAAACGTGCAAGTTCTTCATTCCAATGAAAAGTATATGATCATGTTTATGTTCTGATTCTTGACTTATCAGATAAGCATAAGTTGATGGTATTTTTTGTTGTTTATGACATCATATGTTGACGAGTTATCTCACATAACATATTTAGAGATTTACCGACCATACATCATTCCAAAAGGTTCAGAATGTTATTCCATGAGTCTATCATGCATTATATATATATGTATGTATTTTATGACACTGAGCCACACTATAGTAGGTCAGGTACGATACTTATATATACACACCACTGTAGTTGGGTATGTTATGATGATGTTAGTCCCAAAGAGTGACTTGATAATGATGATGCATCTCCATGGTGTGGCTTATATATATATATATATATATATATATATATATATATATATATATATATATATGTTTTCAAACGAAAGCATGCATATCAAGGCCCTTAGTGGCAATACAGAGCCCAAGTTGAGTTTCTTATTCTCTGTTACATTGATGTTCTTATTTACTTTATACTCTGCCTTACATACTCATTACTTTTATTCATACTGAAGTCCATTTTGCCCCTGGAAGCTGCATTTCATGCCTGTAGGTCTCAAGTGATAGGTTGACAGTTCCCATCAGTAGGCTATCTTACTCAGCGGAGGTGTTGGAGCACTCCCCTTGTTCCAGAGCTGCTATCTTATTTTGGTATGACTTTTCATACATTATGAATACGGCGGGGCCCTGTCCTAACCTTTTGTTATTAATGTCACTCTAGAGGCTTATAGACATATGTCCTATGTATAGATGTTATGTATGACCGACGTCGGTGTATGTTTGGATGTACGGTCTTTCATGGTGGCCTTGTCGGCCCTTATATCTATACATGCATATCATATTCATATAATCAGTTTTTATAGCTTTCTTGATATTTCTCAGATTATCATGACGGCCTTGACGACTCATTTATTTGTTAAGATATATGGTTGAGTTATGTATGTTGGTGCTCGGTATGTAAGCCTCGGGTGTCAGTCGGGCCCCTCCAGTTTGAGGTGTGACACTGAGTACACGTATATCCCGTACTCACTCAACGTTCGTTGCACTCTATGTGCAGGACTCAGTTGGACGACGGAATAGCAGATAGAGCTTAGCTTGTTTGGATATTGCTTGGAGAGTCCAAGGTGAGCCGCTGACACATTCCCGGCACGAGAACTCTTCTATCTACTTTATGTTTCTATCATGATTACTTCCAGACAATATTTACTGTTCACTTTCATACTTGTACTCGATTTAGATATTTGTACTCATGACTACTGAATTATTGAGGGTTTTCTTCAGATTTTGTATTTATTATTAATACTTGTTAAATTACGTCTCTTCTACTTCTTTATTTCCGTATTTTCTTATGTTGAATGATTGGGGTTCACCTATGGGTTAGGGTAGGTTCCCTCACGGCACAATGGGATTTTGGGTCATGACAACTTCATATATAATTTTTTAGATTATACCACTTGGTGCATTTCAATCTCATTTTTTAAGTACCATCAGAATGTACCAAGTTGACATTGAAACTGGTTTGTCAAGTAATATGAATATTACAGTTGTGTATTATAATACTGCTTTCATTTTAGGTTCATTAAATTAATAAGTTTAGGCAACAATATGATTAAAGTGTATATTTATGTTTTTCTGGCATGGCCAATGACTTAGTCATTGAATATGGTCGCTAGTGGGAATTGCAGCTAAACTTGAACTGTGATCTTTTGTAGACAATCATTTATGTTTTTTCATCTTTCTCTATTCTCTTGATATAATGAATCTGCACTTGACATTTCTTGTCTTTTCCTTTTTATATAGAATTTCCAATTTATATACAATAGGAGAAACTGCATCAGTTAGTTTCCAATTTATATACAATAGGATTCTAGAGTGATTGTAAATATATATTGAATAATGAAAGACCTGGACATTTTCCATGAAGTTGACAACTTTATGATTTTCTTACCTATGAGTTGCTTTGGCCTTAAAACTGGATGCATCTACCATGAACTGTGGATTAGTTGTTTATTCTGTTCTTTTGTAGTCAGGAAATATCAGTTTTGATTTCACGGTATATACTGATTAGTTGCCCTCTGTACAACCCATATTCTTTAAGCTAGATCCAAGTCTTGAGAAGAGAAATGAGTAGAAGCTTTTTCTTCTATTTGGATTCCTTATATTAGCCTTTTCCTGTTGACTGATTCTTGTTAGCACCAACTAGAACATCAAATATGTTTTAATTTTTCATAATTCATTAAATTCTTTAGTGGCTGATTATTTGGAGATTTTCAGGATAAAATGAAGGTTGTGGTGGCTGCTGCTATTTCGAGCTCATTAGATGATTCACAAGAAGTCAAAGAACTCGATGTAAATTGCCTATACTTAGTGTTGTGGGTAGAGAGAGAAAATAATGTGTGTATGGATTGGGCTCTCAAGCTTTGACTTTATATCAAGACCAAGATTCTGCCACTCCATGCAATTTACCTATGGTGACTGATCGTTCTGCTAAAGAGCACATCAAACTACTTGAGCAAGAGATGTTGCGTATGAGAGAAAATCAAGAGTGGATTCTTCAAGAGAGTGTAGAGGCAGGGGTGCAACAACACATAGAGCAGGAGATCAACAATGCGTAGAGCAAGAGGTCTCATTTTTTAGGCAACAAAGTGATGATCGGTTTAGTGCTATGGATGAGCGATGATCTCGTATGATGAGAGAGATGGCATTAACTTCTCGCTCATCTGGTAATACTACTCTCCTAAATAGGGACTCACCAAATGCTTAAGTGTTTAACATTTTTTTACTTTAGTTACTTGGATTCTCTTAGTGTTGTTTTCAACGTTGTCACACTTTTGTTAGTCGAATGCTTTGTAAGTTTTTAATATTTGTAGACTTTTGCTAATTAAAGTTGTGTTTTTTCATATTTTAACTTCATGCTTTTGTATAATAAATTTAAAATTATGTTTGTCATGTTTTGGTGATGAATGTTTTTATGGTTTTAGCTAATTTTTTTGTCTATATTGAACAGTAGTGGAAAACTCACAAATATTGTGTAATTATTAACTATTAAATTTCAAATTTCAAATTAAATTTGTGACGGATTTAGTTTGTCACAATCTATCCTAAATCTGTCACTAATATTAGCTGCAAGAGAACAAATTTTTGACAAAATATTCCGTCACAATTGCGGTGACTAGGTTTAAAAATTTGTGACGGAAACAATTTTGTCATTATTTTGTCACGAGCAGTCCGTCACAAATCTCTCTTAATTTTGTGACAGTATTTAAGCCAAATACAAGTCCCTATATTGTCACAGACCCATATGTCACAAACATTTGTGACAGAATTTTAATCTATCACAACGAATTAACGACTAGAGGTTCTGGGACATCGATGATTCCATCACAAATTCATCGTAATCGACGATTTGTGATGGATTTGTGATGAATTCATCCGTTCCAATTTTTCCATTTTCTCGTAGTTTGTTATTAATCTCTTAAACTTGATTGCATCTCATACTTCATGACTACTTGCCTTATTACTATTGCATTCATACTCATGTTGTACTGATATTGAGATGGAGTGGTATGAAATGTTATGGGTCCAATAAGATCGGAAAGCAAAGGTAATGATACTGTTATGAGATAGTTTGGAAATATGAGATGATTGATGATTAATATGGGTCGAAAAATGAGTCTGAGGCTCTAGCCAAATCGATGGATCATTCCGGCTAGTTGTGAGCGGTATATGAACTTTGCAGGTCCCCCATGGGTCATTGCTATATGGAAAATACCTATAGAATATGTATACCAGTTGATTAAGAGGTACCATTGCATTACATCATATTCACCACATTGTATACACTGTGTATACATCTTATTCATATTTGGTTGTTGGATATGTCTATTGATTGTGTGATTAGATAGTATAATTGGTATGGTTGGTGTTTTCCGTGTATACTAATGTGAGTAATAGTGTCTGTGTTTGGTCTCTAATTTAAGAGGGGTGAAGATTGAATCCAAAAAGGGAATGATTGCCTTATTTGACATGAAATCTAGATTCTAAATCATTATTGTGCTTGATGGTGTAACTATTGTCTTGTGTGAGTGAGATATGTTTAATTCAATTCTTAATGGAAAACTCATGACCATAATTACTTATTCAAACATAATAGGGTTATATAAGAGCTTGCATGTACCAATATCCTTAATGTACGGATACTAACAAGGTATATGAGTTAGAGTGAATATAAGACCAATAAGATTAAGGTGTGTCTACCATGTGCTTATGTGAAGGGTTTGTGATGTGGTTGTGTTCTGTAAGTGTTCGACTGTCCATACTAGGTAAACCAATGATGTTTATGTGGATAGATTAAGTGTGATTCAGATCATTGAATAATATATAGTTGACCTATTCTTATAAGAATTATGTATTCCTACATGTGAGATGACTTAAGTGTTAAACCATTTCTATTACTGAAGGTCATTTATGTGCTTAACCAGACTGTGTAGGTTAGGGATACCTGTGTGTCTACTTGATATTTATATTTATTACATATTGTCTGTTATTGTTGGCTTATGATGCCTACAGAGGTATGTTGTGTACTCATGCGACACTTTCTGCATCTTTTGCATGGATGCAGGTACAATAATTTATTCAAGTTATAGTTTTGGAGTACATGGAGGTTTAGGGTGGACTACTCATCCTATCAGTGGCCCTAATCTTCGTCTATGGTTGGACTATCTTACTCTTTCAAGGTAGTTATTAGCCTTATTTTTCTGATTCATTGTACTCTAGTATCCCTTGTACTAGTCAGACCAGTTTCTGGGAAAGGATATGTTGTAAGGGATATTGATGTTTATAAGTTTTCTACTGAAATAGTTTTACCACTCTTTAAATCTTATTATTATTCTGCAATAATTCAAGGATTGTTAAAAAGATTTTGGTGATGCTTCGCCTACCGGGGGGATAGTGTAGGTGTCATCATGACCCGTGATTTGGGTCATAACAAGTTGTTATCAAAGCTCTAGGTTCACCGGTCTCATGAGTACAAGCGCAATATTTAGTAGAGTTTTGAAGGGATATGTACGTAGACGTCTGTACCATCCTTGAGAGGCTATAAGACATCTAGCAAAATCTTCTATTCTTTCATTCTTTTGAGCTAGTTCATTCAAATTATCTACTTTTTTCATAATATGAGAGTGGACGTGTATTGAAATAATGCCCTGCGGGCCTTAAGTGAATTTCGGGTATTGCGTGAAGTTTTAGACTTGTCTTAATCTTTCAAGTTTCAGGACTCACCCACACTCATTTTGATCTTCTTCTTCTTATGTTTCACCATACTACCTGGTCCGGTAACCTTTAGAGCATAGATGCACTTGTAAACTTTTACCCAATGATTTGTAGGACAATTTAGGTACTTTGTGATAATAGAAGGAAATATCAAGCTCAGGCTATCCTAGGTGAGGTACTCCTAAAACTCTCGCACCACATGGTAACCAACGTTCACTAGAACGCTGTGTATCAAGCAAGTGATCATCAGCGCACGATTGTACGTACAATCAGATATGTTGCTGGAAGGAGACACCCTACTATTGATGATATATTTCCAAATCTTTGCCTTAGTTGTGAAATCAACGACTTTATCCCCTTCTTTTTGTTGGCCCAGATAACTGCCTTGCCCATAGGGCACACTTTAGACACCAACAAGTCCCTAAAATAAGTGTCATTTGACTCATCAACTCTAAGGAATGATTTTCCTGACTCTAAGGAATGATTTTCCAGATTTTTATAGTCAGCCCGCTTCAAGTTAGCATAGAACTTGCACACCCATTACTCATTTGCCTCGCACAAAGTTTCAATGAAACAAGTCCAACTTGTGGCCTCTAGTCGGTCATAAAAATTAGGTAACAACTCTAGAACCATATCAATGACGATGCCCCTCTCAGGAAAGAGCTCTTTATCCAGCAAGTTTCGGTTGTACCGACCATCATAAACCAGAGACATGAACTGAGTCGCATCATAATCACCCTCCGCCATATTTTCTCTAACTCCTTGACCATGTGTCATATTTTCATTCTCTTGGTGGCCCATTTTGATGATTCAAGCACCTGAAAGGTTGAAATAAAATTAGTCCGACCTTGTACCCATCTCAAACAATTCTTAGGCATCTATCAGAGTAGAAAAATAAAAAAAATGAGTGTCGCACGAACCAGTTTTACTAAAAATCTGCAGGTGTCACACCTGAGGAAGTGACCCGCACATGCAAGGTCGCTTATATGAAAATTTTTGCTCTTCTGTGAAATTCAGAAATTTTGAAGGCCTTCACACCTTCGCACAATTTTGTGCAGATGCCGAATCGTGGCCCTCTTCTCGCAGGTTCGAAAATCACAGTCTTTGTCCCCAACCCAAGCCCAGCCGAGAAATCCGCCATTTTTTGTCCAATATGTGGTCTAAATTATGTCTAGATACTTCTATTTTCCCCTAAGAACTATTTTGCATGTGTATTAGATGCGATTAGTAGCGATTAAATATTCAAAAACACCCCAAGATTTCAAACCACAACCCAAACTAGTGTGTAGAGACTAAAACACAATTCTAGTTCCAAAAAGTCTCAACCAATGTTCAGCCCAAACAGTGAAATAAACACCCCTTCCACCCAACCTTACAGTAATTTAAGAAGAGTAGGGAGGACTTACCGATTGTAGCTGACCACAGAGAGAGTTTGTAGTGGTTCCTTCTCCAAAATCATATGGTGTGTGTGAAGGTGTGAGAAAAAACTTGAGTTTTGAGCGGGGTAGCATTTTTGTGCAAAGTGGCAAGTTAGGGAGGTACATAAATCGTGGTAGGGGGGGGGGGGTTTATGGAAGGTTTGGGTGTTTGGAATTCTGCCTCTTTTTTATATTTACATCTAATACATTATTTCTTCTTCTACGACCTTTTGTTCGTCTCAGAGGTATTGTCTCAGCATATAATCCATCGATGCTGCGCATTTTATCCTACTAAACATTGCCCGCTTCGGCGGATAATTTTTCGCATCCCCATTACCGCTCATGCAGATGTCATCTCGCTTCTGTGACTTTATATTCTTGTTCATAAATCCGCATCCGTGTTTATCTGACCACTTTTGCAATCTCGCACTTTTTGAGTTTACCCGCAGATGCTCATACTACGATTTTGGCTACCCGAGCACTCATTGCAGCTATATTTGGAGTAAAACCTGACACCATTATTTTATGCGAAACCTATTATGAGGCATTCTTGAATCACCTTGGGATTTCAATGGAGTTCCTCAGCGAAGTCATATTTGAATTTGCACCGGACCATTTGATGGGTTTCATTATGAGTTGATAAGATGAATATTTGAGTTGACATTATCATATTATTTGTTTGATATTTAACTAGTGTTGTTACTTCCATTCAAGTTAAGGGACTCTTTTGGACTTTCCTTCTTTCATCTTCTGTTCCATTTGACGACGAACGTTTGTTTAATTGGTATCTGATGTAATGACCCGCTCAGTCATTTTGGGTTTCTTATCGTGTTCTGACCGAATTACCTCTTTCTCAACTCTTAACCCAATGTCGTGACTCTCATGGTGGATGACACATACCTCAAGATGAATTTGCCATGGCTTTGGAGAAATAATCATAAGGATAGAAGCCTCCTAAGTTCGAATATGATGGAACTAACTTTGGGTCAAACTTTCTGTTTTGGGGTTCTCTTGAAAAATCGTTAAGTATGAGACGTCGAGGTACGACACAGTTGAGTCTTGTTTCACTTTCTGAGGCTATTGAATATGGTGAGTCAAAAGCTTTGCTTTATGTACTTATGGGACAAATCAGGGGACGGTCAATGGTTAAATCTCATTATAATAATGTCATGTCAGAAATTTAGGGATGCGAGTAAATTTGCTCAGTTAATTATACGCGGGAAGTATTTCAAGGTTGTATCGAGATCTTTTGGGGACTTACTATTTTAGAACTGGGCAAATTCACCCCTGCGATTATTGTACGCCCTGCGGAGACACTTCTGCGGAGACCGGTACGCAAATACATGAGTTTAGAAAGATGGTTCAGGTCCGCTTCTGCGGAACCGATTCATGGGCGCGAGGCCGCACCTGCGACTATTCCTTCTCTTTTGTGCAATTACCTGAGATTTAATGAAACCGCCCCTGCGGGCATCCTTCTGCAGATGCAAGGTCACTTATGCGGAAGATGGTCCGCAAAAGCAGAAGCGAATGTAGATAGATTCTCTTTTAAAGCAATCTTCCCCATTTTGAACCCTATATTTAGCAACCTCACTCTTGGGAGCTAGGAGCTGGTTTGGAGGCATCTCATTAAGTCTTTCAAACACCCATCTTCAGATAACTTCTAAACCTTTTATTTTATGTTATTAGTTGATTAATGTTACCTCTTTCAAGCTTTTATCTTGTTAAGGATTAGAATTATACCCAGGGTTTTACTAAAATCCCAAAATGAGTTGTTAATGAGATTAGTGACCAATATGGGAATTTTCATGTTTTACTTTAGATGGTAAAAATGGTAAACCAATGAGGAACTATTTTGGGTTAAAAGTCTCTAATTGTTACATGTATGGGTTATGGAAAGTTGGGTCTTTATGAAAATGGGTCTTTCCAATAAATTATTCTTAGGGTTGAATTGAAGATGGATTTCTAGGACTTGTGGGATTTCTACTATTTAGACCTCGAGTAATGATTTTCTAAAATAAGTTCCTATTTTTCCCTTATGGTCCGGGGTCGCTTGGGGGCCGAGTAGTTGTTTCCCATTGAATAATCCAAGTGTTACTAAATGTATTTGTTGGTGTACGACTTATATCATATATACACTTAGACTACGACCGTCCGAAAGTACTTTGGGAGAACAATATTGGCATAGGAGTTCGTGGCACCCACTCGACAATGAGGTAGGCTACGATTTACTCTTTTAGACTTTGATAGAAGCATGTAATTTATATAAATATTGAGGGATATTGGGCGTGTTGGGGGTCTCACCTTAGTGGTTGTGATGAGCGCTTGGGTTGGTATCAGTGTTGAACTATTTTGGAGATCATCCTTAGGGTTGATTCTGACGGCTGTTATATGGGCTTGTCTCCATTACGTGGGATTGTCGCCGTTTTTGATATTACTTGTTGAATTTCCTCATCACATGTGGCTTCTGATAAGAAAGACTGATTATGT
The DNA here is from genome assembly GCA_029783415.1 of Anisodus acutangulus. Lineage (NCBI taxonomy): Eukaryota > Viridiplantae > Streptophyta > Magnoliopsida > Solanales > Solanaceae > Anisodus > Anisodus acutangulus. The sequence continues at coordinate 678,749 of CM056501.1, forward strand.
GGAATGATGTGTTGTTGATAATTCTAAGGCATGTGTTATTCATCTCTTGAACTTGATTGCATCTCATACTTCATGACTACATCTTTTTCATCTCTTGAACTTGATTGCATCTCTTGGCTATTGATAATTTAATAAAAGAAATTTTTGTTTATTAAAAATTATTATCTCATTGTCATGACATATACGCTTCGAGCAATGTTCCTTGACCGTCCTTGGCGTTTCGGGGCTTGTTTCCTTATTTGTCTAGGTGAAATTTTTAGGAGACCTAAAATTATTTTTCCCTAGTTGAAGGTTGTATTGCGGGGAACTCTCATGATGAATTGCGGTGAAGGAGCTCTAAAAAATTCTATCCCAGTTGAAAGTCTAAGATTGGCTGACTCTTGTGCCGGATTTATCGGTCGAATTTTTGAGATCCTCTCAAAAATTCCACCCCTATTAAAAGTGTGGGGTCTAGGGATCCTGCAAGGAGTTTTTGAAATCTTCGTATCTCAGTGACTTCCTAGGGGTTTCTTTGGTATTTTGTTTGGTCCGACCAAGCTCAAAGAGCGCCTACGTAACATGTCATAGCAAGAATCACATCGAATGTAGTTCGAAACAATATGGTTGATTTTTATAATAATGTGGTTGAGTCCTAAATGGACTGCCTACGTATCCCACCTCGGGAAATTAGGTAATCGCGTTGTTCATATTACAAGAAAATGTCATTTGCTTTTTCTATTACAGAAGAAGAAGACCAAATCCGATGAGAATTTTTCTATGTATCTCTTCTGTAAGAGACCGATCTTTTGTAGCGATTACAACGTAAAATAAATATGATTACAAGTTGAAAGAGTGTGCTTTCACACGTCATATATCTTGATTGCGTCTGAGTTGATTACTTTGGGTCATTCTTGACCGTCCATCTCTGTTAGGATTACAACTCTTCCTGATAATATCGTGAGAACCATGTAGGACCATTGCTAGTTCGGTGCGAACTTTCCTTTGTACTTGTCTTAGTGTTGAAAAGCGCACTTGAATACCGATTGTCCTATCTGAAAAGTTCGGGCTCTGACCCGCTTGTTGAAGGAGTGTGCCATCCTTTGCTGGTATAGTTGACCATGACAAACGACGACCATCCTTTTTTTATCAATTAGAACCTACTGGTCGTATCTTTTCCGGACCTATTCTGCGGTATCCAATTCTTCTTCTTGTATGATTCTGAGTGATGGTATCTCTACCTTAGCTGGCATCACTGCTTCAGTGTTGTAGACAAGTATGTATGGAGTTGCTTCGATTGAGGTCCGGGTCATCGTTCAGTATCCTAGCAAGGGAGGGAAAATAATCATGCCAACATTTGTAATTGTCTGTCATATTTCCTAAGTATCCTCTTAATGTTCTTGTTAGCTGCCTCCGTGACTCTATTCATTTGTGGCCTGTATGTGGTAGAATTTTGATGAGTTATACGGAATTGTTCACAAATATCCTTCATCAGATGACTATTCAATTTTCTCTATTTACATTAGGATAGACTATGGAACGCTGAATCGGCATATGCTGTTATTTCGTACAAAGTCATCTACCACCTTCTTCGCTATCGACTTGTGAGAAGTATCTTCCACCCACTTGGTGAAGTAGTCCATGGCTACCATGATGAAACAATATCTGTTGGATGCGGCTAGCTCTATGGGCCTAATAACGTCCATGCCCTAGGCTACAAATGGCCATGGTGAGCTCATGACATTGGGTTCACTTGGCGGGACCCTGATTAGATCTATGAATCTGACATTGGTGGAATCTTGGCACAAACCTACTGTAGTTGGTTTTCATGGTCATACAATAATAGCTTGCCCTCAATATCTTCTAAGCTAAAACAAACCCATTCATATGAGGACCACAAATGGCGGAATGTACTTCATTTAGCAATCTCGTGGCCTCTATGGCGTTGACACGTCTTAGTAGCCCTATATTGGATGTTCTCTTATAGAGCACTCCTTTGCTCAAAAAGAAATTATTGGCCATTCTCCTGATGGTTTTCTTCTGGTTACTTGTGATATTTTCAAGATAATCTCTCTTCTCCAAATATGTTCTTATGTCAATGTACCAAGGTTTGCCATCTGGTTCTGCTTCTATGTGGGAACAGTAAGCATGTTCTTCCTTGATATGAATCTCCAAGGACTTAATGTGACTGCTTTTAGGATGATGTATCATTGATGTTATAGTTGCGATAGCATCGGCGAATTCATTCTTGGCTCTCGGCGTATGCTGCAAGTCGATATTTTTGAACCTTTTGCATAACCTTTGTACGAGGTTTACATACGGCAAGATATTTTTCATTCTTTGTAGCCAACTTCCTTGGACTTGATGGGTTAATAGATCTGAGTCCCTATTACCAATTAACTCCTTAATATCTATGCCGAGATCCATGCAGAGACCTAAGATACAGGCTTTGTACTTTGTCATGTTATTAGTGCATCAAAATTTGAGCTTCGCAGCCATCCGGTAATGTTGATCGATTTTTTAGACTAGAACTGCTCTAATTCATGAACCTTTGTAATTGACCTCACCATCGAAGAACATTCTCCAACCTGAGTAGCTTTCAACTGTGTCTCCACTTCCTCATTCGGGAAATATATTATGAGTGGCTCGAGATCTTCATTGATCAGACTCTTTGCAAGTAAATCATCCAGTTCTTGTCCCTGAATAGTTGAGCCACATACGTGATGTCGAATTTTCTCAAAAGCATTTGCCATTTGGTCAGTTTTTCTATATGAATGGGCTAGCGAAATATGTACTTTAAAGGATCTATTTTGGAGGTGATATGGGTAGTATAAGATGAAAAGTAGTGTCTCAGCTTCTGGGCTACCCATGTCGGAGCACAGCTTGTTTTCTCAAACAAGGTGTACCTCGACTCGCAGGCAGTGAATTTCTTACTGAGATAGTAGATGGCTCATTTCTTCTTTCTAGTTTCGTCGTGTTGTGCCAACATACATCCGAAAGCATTATTCGATATTGATAGCTATGGAAATAATGGAATTCTCGGCCTGGGAGGGACCAATACTGGCAGATTGGAGAGATATCTCTTGATAGTGTTAATGGCTTTTTGACATTCATCTATCCATTTGGTAGGTGCATGCTTTTTCAGCAACTTGAGGATAAGTTCCAAAATTACCATGGACTGCGCTATGAAGTGTCCGATGTAGTATAACCTCCCCTGAAATCTCATAATATCCTTCTAAGTCTCTGGCGATGGAAACTCTTGTATGGCTTTGATCTTTGAGGTATCTAGTTCTATACACCTACGACTGACTATGAATCCAAACAGCTTTCCGGCAGGAACTCCAAATACACACCTAGCTGGGTTTAACTTCAAATTGAACTTTTGAAGCTTTTCAAAGAACTTTCGTAAGTGTAAAATGTGATCCGAACTCTCTCTTGATTTTATTATGACGTCATCCACATAGACCTCTATCTCTTTATGCATCATGTCGTGGAAGATAGTAGTCATTGCTCTCATATAAGTTGTGTCGGCATTCTTGAGGCCAAATTGCATTACACTGTAGTGGTATACTCCTCATGGAGTGATGAAATCTATCTTCTGTGCATCTTCTTCGCTCATCAGAATTTGGTGATAATCGACGAAGCAATCCACAAATTAGCGTAACTCATTCTTCACATAGTTGTCGATGAGTATCTTGATGTTCGGAAGTGGAAAATTGTCTTTAGGACTAGCTCTGTTGAGGTCATGGAAGTCCACACAAATATGATTTTTTCCGTCTTTCTTCAGTACGAGAACAATGTTGGCCAACCAAGTCGGAGATGGGGTTACTTCCACTACTCATGACTTGATCTATTTCTTGACTTCATCTATGACTCTGATGCTTAGATCTGTCTTGAATTGTCGGATTTTCTACTTAATCGGGGTGAAACCTTCATTGATAGGTGGCTTGTGGGCCACTATGTTTGTGCTTTACCCGGGCATGTCCGCGTATGACCACGCGAATATGTCAATGTGTTCTCTTACCAAATTTATCAATTCCTCTTTGTGGGGTGCTCCAAATGCATGCTTATTCTAGTTTTTTAACTGTTTCCTCATCCCCGTGGTTGATTACTTCGGTCTCATCTAAGTTAGGTTTCTTCCTATTCTCATATTAGTCTACCTCCTCGAAAAGATCCTCAGGTAACATGGTCTCCTCGTCGTATTCCTTATATTCTCCTACTTCGGTGTCACTCGATTCACTCGTCTCGCGACATTATTGACATTATGAGTTGTTTTACTATTATTATTACTGAAAAACAAGGCAAAGCACGGTTAGTGTTTAAAAACATATAATTAAATGAGAAGATCATTTTTCATATAAATTGAGGCTTTCATTAATTTTGATAAAAGAAGTAGAAACGGTGATCCTAACTCAGATCAACATCGAGTCATTTCCATTTCTTCAAACATTACGAAGAAAATAAAGATGCAAATGGTGAATGTTCAGGCCACAGCCAATTGTTATCTATTTTCTTTGAAAGAAATTTAAATTCATCATCTCTACCGAGAAGCAAAGAGTGGGGTAGAGGTCCAGTTGGATAGTTGTTCGCGCGGATCAGCATTGCGGATTGTGGGCGCTTTAGAGCATTCTTCTAGTATCATGGTATAATCATCCTCTTGGAACATCATCCCAACCCTTCTTCTGCATCTCCGTCATCCCAATCCTCTGAGAATGATTGGTACTAATTCAGAATTGGCTTGCATAACTGTGGAGGACCACTCTTCTTCTGATCGGCTTCCACGGAGTCTGGGACATACCCGAGGCCAAAGCGGAAACTATTTTCCGGAATAGACACTGGTTTTGTTATTCCTTGTAGATCTATGCCTAACCCTTGCCGGTCTCGAACCCACTCTGAAGCATGGTGGAGGAAATCATTTTGCAGACTGGTAGCATAGGATGCTTATTATTCCCTTTGTGGGCGGCTCCCACTAATTCTATAATATGTAAATCCGTACCCTTGGGGACTTCCTCAATCATTGGCACAGAATTGTTAAGGTAGTTATGGATGCTACCTTCTTTGTGAATTGCTATTTCATGGTTTTCCCACACAAACTTCAAAGATTGATGCATGGAAGACGATACTGCTCCAGCAATGTGGATCCAAGGCCTACTCAACAACAAATTGTAGTTGGCAGTTATGGCCATGACTTAGAATTATATAATGAATTTGGCGGACCTCATTTGAATGTTGAGGCCCACCTCTCCAACAGGGTCTCGTTGAGCCCCATCAAAGGCTCTCACATTTGTACGACTCTGGCGTATCTTCCCAATATCATAACCCAACTATTTGAGTGTAGATCATAGGCATATGTTGAAATCGGCCCCATTGCCAACCAATACTCGGGCTACAACCTTGTCTTTGCATTTCACAGTGATATAGAGAGCTTTGTTGTGTTCCATTCCTTCTTTTGGCAATTCGTCTGGAGTGAAAGCAAACTGATGGGCCCCGATGACATAGCCTACCATGTCGGGCAGAGTTTCAGTACTTGTGCCCACAAGGACGTGTGCCTCATCCAATACTCTCATTAGAGCATGTCGATGTTGTGATGAACTAAGTATCTGGGCTCTCTGGGCTGGGCTGGCGTTTTCTTTAGGTGCTCGACAATGAAGTATTCTTTAGGTTGCATCCATTGCCAGAAGTCTTCGGGCTCTCTATCACGACCCCTTTTTAAGAATCCTAGTGGCACCTACACAATTCCCACTGGTAGGCGAACCACTCCTGAATTATTCACATAATATAACATAAGTAAAAGCGGAAATATAATAAAATACTATAAATCTGTCTCATGATATAAATGCAGAATAAATATAAGTCTAAACATCCCCCAAAATCTAGTCTATGAATACAAGAGTACTAGAAATTCGATACAAGTCTGAAATAGGAAAGCAGGCCAAACCAAATACATAATCGTCTAAGATGTCTCTCGAATATAAAATAAAAGATTGTAATGAAGATAAAGAAATATGGGGTATGCCGAAGGTAGCATCCTCACCGTGGAAGCTGGAGATCACCGCTTGGACTCAGCCACGCTGTCCTGTAGAGGTAGAAGGTACTGAATCTACATCCAGATAGAATGAAGCAAGAGTTCAATATCAATAATCCGAGTATCAAATAGCATGTACAACCCTTTCATGTTCAGAAATCTAGTTCAGTCATCAACAATCAATCCAAAACTAAGTCCATCCACATATATTCAATAAAATAATGTATGTATGATAATGAATGAAATGCATATGTCAAGTACCTTTATCTTCCAGTATACAAGCTGTCAAGTTTTTATTATGAACAGCTCACCCATGGGGGACTCGCGAAGTCCATATATCCCTCCAAAATGTCCCATTGGAGCCCAGCTCTTGGCTGAATAAAATCATGTTGCAGGACTGGAGAGCTAACAATTCAAGCCTCGGTAATAGCCTTGCCCTTCCGCTGCGCCTCTTGATAACCTATGTCTAATCACGGATATACTATTCGTTAATGAAGAGCTTACACAACATACAAGGACATAATCCTTAACAAAGCGAGACTTTAAATACCAAACTCGGGCCCACATCACGAAGACTCAAACGTTATTACTCAAAATCCAAGAATACATACTAGGTTCTTAAATTAATTAGGAAACTATACTTATTCGGACCTTCAATTGAACAATATATAAAAACCCCAATTTTGAACATTAGAATTTCCCCCAAAATCAAATGGGTTTCTATACTCAAATTAAGCTCATAAAATGATAATCTAGTATCATCCATCACTAATTCACAATAATTAAAGTAAATAAGTCCATAAACACCATCTAAATCAAGACTCAACTCTCTTATTCTCAAATGGACTCATACTTCATTTTACCTAACTAATAATATGAACACTACAACACCAATAAAGGACCTTAAATCATGAAACCAAATCATAATGGGTAGGAATCGTTACCTCAAGGTTGAATTCACTTTTAGACCTCTAAAACATTCCCTCTTGCAGCTCTAGGTTCGAGAATTTCTATTTTGGGCAATGAACCCTGACCTAGAAATTAAATAGGATACATGACCCAGCGATTCTGCACCAGTGAAATTGACCCCACTAGCACAGACCCACCACTGCGTGAAATGATCTCACTGAGGCAGTGTCACTTGACGCATCGCCCCAGCGCGATGGCGAACCCAATTTTGCAAAGGCATACCCGCTCATGCGGAAGTTCCCTCTACCAAGGCGAAATCTCAATAACTTCCAAACCCCCGCTTCTGCAAGACAACCTCCCACCGAGGCAGGCATGTATGAGCAAACAGAGGTGCCGCCAAGGCGGACACAGATACCAGATTTGGAAACAAGGCCAAATCCTCCACCAAACACCTAGAACACTCCCACGACCCCCAAACACAATCCAGACAAGCTCGTCTAAGGTAGACACTGCTACGAACTCACTCGCACTCTCAGATTTTCCATTTAACCAAGCTAATGCATACTTTTTAAAGAATCGTCCGGAATAACCAAATATCCAAATTTTACAAATAATGCCACAAGATAAATCTGATTGCATGGGTAAGCGAACCAATGACTCGACTAAGTCATAAATGACCTTCCAGGGCTACTAGAAGCAACAAAACACAAAAACGAATTCATTTAGTCAAAAGTCAACTTTAAGTCAAACTATCCAACTCTAAGTTTCTAATTTTTGGGTTTTTATCCGAACTCACATAAATAGACCTTGGGATCTGTGTGACCCATCCGCGCGGATCACAAACACCACATAGAGTCTATGAGAAGGGTAAAACTAGAAAATAAAGGTCTTTAGCTAAAAATGACCAGACATGTTGTTACATCAGATACCAATTAAAATAATATTCGTCCTGAAATGGAGAGAAACAAATAGAAAAAACGTACTAGAAGTAGTAAACAAGGCAGTATATATGCTCCTCATGTCATACTTGGTCTCCCAAGTCGCCTCCTCAACAGGATGATGCCTCCACTGAACCTTCACGAAAGCTCTCTTTAGACCTGAATTTTCTCACCTACCTGTCCAAAATAACCACAAGCTACTTCTTGAACTCCAAATTTTGATCAAGCAACCCGGAGTCCCACTGAATGATATAATAAATGTCAACATGATACTTCTTCAGCATAGACACATAGAAAACCAGATGAACGCTTGAAAGGCCTAGTGGCAGAGCCAATTCATATGCCACCTCTCCAACTCTTTGAAAAATCTGAAAAGGTCCAATACACCACGTACTTAACTTCCCTCTCTTGTTGAACCTCATCACACTCTTCATGGGTGAGACCTTCAAAAGAACTTTGTCACCAACCATGAACTCTAAGTCTCGGACCTTCCAGTCTACTTACTGATTTTGCCTGCTCTGTGCTGCGAGGAGCTTATCTTGGATCATCTTAACGTTCTCTAAGGAATCTCTTAATAATTGGTACCCCAATGTCTGACCTTGAACGCATCAAACCAACTAATCGGAGATCGACATCTCCTACCATACAAGGCCTAGAACAGTGTCATATCAATAGTAGAATGATAACTGTTATTGTATGCAAACTCTTCAAAAGGTCAGAACTGGTCTCAATAACCACTAAAATATATCACACAGGTTCATTACATATCCTACAATATCTAAATAGTCCATTCGGACTGACGGTCGGTCTGAGGGTTAAATGTTGTACTGAGATCCAAGTAAGTACCCAATTTCTTTTGCAAAGTCTTCCAGAAATGCGAAGTAAACTGAGTACCCCAATCCGATATGATAGAAATAGGAACCCCATGAAGATGAACAATCTCACAAATGTAGATCCTAGACAACTTCTCTACATTATAAGTCATCTGGACTGGAATGAAATGCACAAACTTGGTCAATCTATCAACAATGGCCCAAATAGCATTAAACTTTCCCAAAGTCTTGGGCAACCCAACCACAAAATCCATAGCAATCCTCTCCCACTTCCTCTCGGGAATGGGCATCCTCTGAGACACACCACTAGGTCGCTAGTGCTCATACTTGACCTGCTGACAATTCTGACACTGAGACACAAACTCCACAATGTCTCTCTTCATCCTACCCCACCAATACTGCTACTTCAAATCACGATAAATTGTAGTAGCAATATAATGAATCGAATACCTAGAGAGCTGTAGGCCTCCTTTATAATCAATATGGTCAAATCACCCACACAAGGCACACACACTCTACCCTTAATCCTTTAAACCCCCATCACCATCAATCACAACCTTCTTGGCTTCATCAGTCATCACTTTTAGCTCGCATTTTGTACAACTTTACATCATCATACTAGTGGGTTGGAATTTGATCCAAAAGAGATGACCTCACCTCCGTACAAGCTAGAATCCTACCCGAATTTGAAATATCAATTCTCACAAAATGATTGGCTAGAGACTAGCCCTCCAATGCCAAAAGATGCTCTGAAGCAATCAATCGAGTTAAACTCCCCATGCTGACTACCTTTCGGCTCAAGGCATCTACCACCAGATTTGCCTTCATGGATGGTACAAAATGGTCATGTCATAGTCCTTCAACAACTCCATCCACTGACACTGCCTAGAAATCAAATCACTCTTATTAAACACGTGATGAAGACTACGGTGGTCGGTATACACCTCACAATGAACACCATACAAGTAATGCCTCAAAATCTTCAAGGAAAACACAATTGCAGCCAACTCCAAATCGTGAACAGGGTAATTCTTCTCATGCACCTTCAACTACCTCGATGCATAAACTATAACTAAGGGTGTCAGATGGGCCATTTGGGCTGATATTGGGCGGGTCAAGATGGGTTGAATCAGTAGATGGGCCGATGCCCAACCCGCCAAAAACTTACATGGGCTAATATGGGCGGATCAAAATGGACTAAATGATGGGTCATAACCCAATTTGCCCAACTTGACCCATTACTTTTACAGATTTCAAACTTTTCTTCTATGATGTTATTTTATTTTGTATGATATTTAATTTTTTCATATATTTATTTTTAAAATAAGAATAATATTTTAAAGAATTTTTTCATTTTTTATAAAAGCAAAATAAATATATAAAATAATGGGTGGGAGGGTAGAGTGTAGTGGGGCGGGGGTGAGAGGGGGGTTGGGTAGTGGGGTAAGAAAAGTTTCTCATTTATTTATAAAAATCTTGTATAAGTAAAATAAATATATAAAGTAAAAACTTCGGGTGATGGGGTAAGCAAATTTTTCTCATTTATTATAAAAAGTTTATAAAGTTAAAATAAATATATAAAAAAAAAATATGGGGGTGGGATGGGAGGGATGGGTAGTGGGGGAGGGGGGTTGGGTTATGGGGTATGATTTTTTTTATTTTTAATAAAATTTTATATATAAGTAAAATAAATATATAAAATAAAAACTTCAGGGGTGGAGTGGGAGGGCAGGGGGTTAGGGGGTAAGAAAACTTTCCTATTTTTAATAATTTTTCATGAACAGTAGTATAATAGGAATATAACAATAAACTGAGACAGAAAGCAGCCGACAGAAATAACCTACAGTAATGAATGCCTCTGAGGGCCATAATATGCCTAAATGTCATGCACAATGCAAATGCGGTATACATATTTATATTGGCCTCATCGGACATCTTCCTTCCCACAACATCCTCTGTGGGCATCATTTCATTTCGGCCTCTGTGGGCATAATCATTATCATATTGGCCTCATTAAGCATCTTCCTTTTCGTGATATTTGTACCAGCTGCAGGTGGTGACGCATATATAATGCCATTCCCTTTTCCCCATCCCCTACATATATATATATATATATATATATATATATATATATATATATATATATATATATATATATATATATATATATAATTTATACAATATTGTAGTGTATATAACACATGTGGGTCCAGGGTAATACATGAATAATGCAAATACATGAGCGACAATAAAACATTCTAAACTTATAGGATGACATAATATCCTTGTACCTTCGGCTAATGTTGGGAATAATAAAATCTTTTCCATATACCTCAACAAGGATTTAGAAACATATTTAGACATGCTTTCAACATAGGAATCAATAACATGAACATTCTTAACTACTAAGAGTAGAATAATTTATGTAACAACATTACGGTTATTACGTTTCGTTACATGGAACATACTAAAAGAAGGAAATAATTTGCCTTAACATACCTATACGTTAAACTTGTATTGCTGCTCACGTTTTGCAAAGAGTTGCTGCCTATATTTGCTAAGAGTTTTCTTTTACCTACAATCTCCACGAATTGCTGCCTAAAAAGGAAAGTCTAGGTACTTTCTTACAAGGGAAGGTGATGTGCTAAAATTGTTTTGTCTTTGCAAAATTTCACAACAGAGATGTTGTCATATACAATGTATCATCTATATAGAAATAGGTGGCTGTATATATATATTATTTACGAAACTCAATTAGCAAATGTTAAACTTTTACATATCTCTTACTAAAGGCAGTGGAGTCCACATTAATTGACGTGTCACTCTTAAAATGATTAATTCCACTAAAGCTTCCACCTACGCATAGTCACACTATTTTTCCTCTCGTAGTGACACATGGATGGGTGGTGGACATTCAATATTATCTATTAGCGATCCATGTTATCAATTAGCCGATAGGTCCTAAATTAGGTCGGGACCGCATCCTTTTATATACCAAGCTCTTTATTTGCGTACACCTAGATGTTTAAACTATCACCCGAAAGTATGGGGTGTTACAGATTTTCCCCCTTAGAAACATTCATCCTCGAATGTTGGGGTGACATATCTAATCCCTGTCACGTACCTAGAGAACACAACTACTTTTTTCCACGGGGCCATATATTATAACACTTATTATTACATCTACATCAGACTTCTCATGGTCTTTAAGCATTAATAATATTAAGAATAGAACTCACCATAGCTTCTCTTGGAACCTCGACGTTGGTCTGGAATAGATATGGATATTATTGCATCATCTCCTCTTCCGCCTCCCACGTCATTTCTTTCACGTTCTTATTCCCCCAAAGAACTTTCACGGAGGCTACTTCTTTAGTCCTCAGCTTGCGGACTTCTCGATCTAAGATAGCATAATGAGATTTGAAAAAAAAAATGGAAACCTCAATCAAAGATACATTAGGCCATATCACATAAATCGACGAATCGGCCAAGTAGCTTACGAATTGGACTTGCCTTCGGAGTTAGAGTTAGTTCGTCCATTTTTCCATGTTTCCATGTTAAGTCATGTATTGGAGACCTTTCCGAGATTGTACCGATTGACGATGTGAAAATTACAAAGGACCTATCATATGAAGAGGTTTCTATTGCTATCTTAGATCAATAAGTCCATAAGTTGAGGACTAAAGAAGTAGCCTCCGTGAAAGTGCTATGGCGGAATAGAAATGTAGAAGAAATGACATGGGAGGCGAAGAAGGAGATGAAACACAAATATCCCTACCTATTTCAGACCAACGCTGAAGTTCCGAGAGAAGCATAAGGTGAGCTCTGTTTCAGATTATTATAATTAAAGTTGGATGACCATGTGAGGTATGATGTAATGATGTATGTTATACTATATGGCCTTGTGAAGATGTGGTTGTATTTTCTGGCTACGTGATGGGGATTAGATATGTCACCCCAACATTCAAGGACTGATATTTCTAAGGGGGGAAGGATGTAACATCCCATACTTTTGAGTCATGGTTTGAATCGCTAGAGGTGTGTAAATATATGCAAATAAAGAAGCTTAGTATATAAAAGGACGTGGTCCCGAAATAATTTAGGACTTAAGAAGTGTGCCGACGGGAATTGAAAATAATAGTTGTATGTCCCAAAAGAGGTTATGGACTAGTGCTATATCGCATGAGTATGACATTGAGTATATGTAGATTTTATAAGTCTAATAAGATTTAAGTGAATTGAGATCAATAAATTAATTATGTGGGTAATTTATTAAATGATGGGATAAGGATTAAAGTGGGTTAATTATTGTGAAGTGGCCATGTGTTGATATGGTGTAGATATTTGGGTCATCCACGTGTAAACATAAAAGATTGCAATGACACCTTTAATGTTCCATTTTATTAAGAATTCAAAAGGTAAGAAAAGTGCAACATCTATTCTTTTAGAAAGTAGCACGTAGCAACTTAATTTCATTTAGCTACCAGTAGCAACATAATTCTTATTTTTATGAACAAGCAGTCACGATTTTGTTTTATTCCAATAGAAAATGAATAATCCATCTCATAAAGAAACATAGCGGGTTTTTCTCACTATTTTGATCTCGTCGTTTCATTTATTTTTTTATTACGATTAAGGTGTAGAGGAGGTTGATTCCGATACCGTTAGTAGAGATTCGACATTAAAGGTATGTTAAGGTAAATTATTTCTTCTTTTGGCATGTTTCATGTAACAAAACGTACATGTAATATTGTTCCATAAATTATTCTGCTCTTAGTAGATAAGGATGTTCCGTTTATTTGTTGTGGTGCGGGTTCTTCCAAGATTTGGATCTAATGAAGCATTTTGGAAGATCCTATGTTAAAAGCATGTCTAAATATATTTCCAAATCCTTATTGAGGTGTATGGGAAAGATGTTGATGTTCCCCTTGTTAGCCGAAGGTACAAGGATATTATGTCACTCAGATAAACTCAGAATATTTTATTGTCATTCATGCATTTTATTCATGTATTACCCTAGACCATATATTGGGGATGGAGAAACGGGATACGCAGACCACCTGATCAGCTGGGATATGATGATGATTATGCCCGCAGAGGTCGATATGATATTATGCCCACAGAGGTTGTTATGGGAAGGAAGATGCCCAATGAGGCCAGTATCTATATGTATACTGCATTGTGCATGACATTTAGGTATATTATGGCCCTTAGAGGCATTCACTACGGGTCAGCTATTTTTGTCGGCTGTTGTTGTCGGTTATTTCTGTCAGCTGTTGCTGTCGGCTATTTCTGTCGGCTGTTTCTGTCTCAATTTATGTTTATATCTCTATTATGCTATTTTTCATGTCTGACATACTCGGTACATTATTCGTACTGACGTCCCTTTTGTCTGGGGACACTGCATTTCATGCCCGCAGGCTCAGGTAAAGAGGGTGATGATTCCGATTAGTAGGTTGATGGTTCAGTTGATATTAGAGCACTCTATTTGCTCCAGAGTTGTAGTCTAGTTGTGGTATGATAGTTTTGACATGCATAGGGGTATGGCGGGGCTCTGTCCCAACCTCATGATGTTACGTGCTCTTTAGAGGCTTGTAGACAAATGTCTTGTATATAGTAGTCATGTATGGCCTTGTCGGCCTTGGTATATATATATATATATATATGTTGGGTCCTTCTGGTTGCAGAATTATACCTAGCTTCTTTGCACTTTACTATTTTCATATATCATCAGGGTATCTCGTGGCGGCCTCGTGGGCCGTGCAAAATTATGGATATATGCTAAACATGTGACTAGTGGTACTCATCAAGTAAGGTCCGGGTGCCCGTCATGTCTCTCCGATTTGGGTCGTGATAAACTTGGTATCAGAGCAGGTCTATCCTAGGGAGTCTACAAGTCGTGTCTAATAGAGTCTTGTTTATGGGTGTGTTGTGCACCACACTTATAGACAGGAGGCTACAGGGCATTTAGGATGATGGTTACTTTCTTTCTTGATCTAGAATCGTGCAATAGAGCTGAATTGTAAGAATTCTTTCCATAAACCTTATCGTGTTTAAGAGTATATATTGCCTTCTTCAAATAGGGCTATGATTAGCAGGAAGATTGAGGTTGGATTGAGTGTAAATGCGAGCAGTATGCTCTCTGTTGAAACAGATCTGTTAGAGGATATGAGTAAGTTTCTTCCCAGGCACGACTTCAGCCTAGAGCATCTGATAAAGATAGGCCCTTGAGGGGTCAGGGAACTCATAACCCAGGGAGTTTATTAGTCAGGGATTGTTGATATTTAAAGATTCACTAATGCCAATATGTTATTATTCTCGTTGCCAATCTATGTACCTCTTATACACTTAGCACTGACCTATTTTATGTTTAAGAGTAGTGACCCCATTTTAAGGAATGGTTTTATGGTACTTCTTGCATGATCAGACATTCTGATAAAGATAAGTTATGAAAGAAACGGTAAAGGCACAAAGAGGCTTCTAACCCAAATGGTAGTTAGGATCACTTATGTACCTTAGTATATTAAAGGGTATGGATGCCCACACCTAATATGGTGATGGAATGTGTAATATGTTCCTCCTTTCGAATGACCATGTTAGAAAGATTCCAAATCTACGATATCATATTACCCCAACGATCGTATGAAAGCCTTAATTTATGGGAAAAGGATAAGATGATTATGAGTTGTACAAATGAAAAGTAGAAAACATCATTGGAAGGTTTAGTAGGTTATGAAAATCTACACGTTTTATAATAACTCTTGCTGAACATAATGAGGGAATATGTTATGTACGTGCCACATAAATTGTAATGTCTTAACCTAAAATAGATTGGGAATTGTCCTAGGATATCATTAACAGGAATGGATTGCCACAATCGAGTCGTCTGAAGAGTACCATCAATAAATTTAAGGAAGATCACATAAAGTGACATACCAAGAATAGTAAGACCAAGCCATATATAAGGATCGAGTTATCCACGGTAATAGAAGGAGACATAAGCCTCTCGCTCGTGCGTAAAGGATCATACCGCATATTATTGAGAATTACATGTATCAATGTTAGTAAGCTGAGTCATGTTATAGGTATTGGACTTGTAAGGTCTTCGGCTTCATTGTGCAGCATGTTACAATTCTAAATAACCTCTGGATAACAATAGTTTGTTAGGGGAAATTGAGGACGAGAACTATGGAACAATCGAAGAATCGAAGAATGGTTGTAAGAAATATGAAAATAGTTAATAAGTATGAATGGAATGGCATGATCAAGTATCAAGGCAGAAATATTTTTCGTTTAATAACAGGTAGAAGGAAGAATTATGACAAGAAGGATAAAGGTGAATAAGATTATAGTTATGCAGGTTTCACAAAGGTTTACTCCAGAACAACGTTATGATCAATGGTAGAGGACAAACAATAAGAACTTTTCGGCCAAAGGTGATGAACCTTTGATGTTCAGGAAGATAGTATGAGAAATACTTTAAGATAAGAGACCCCCCAAGCAAACTTGAAATGGAAATGTGAAGGTAAGACGAATGAGCACTCGGTCGATAGAAGATCTAATAATGATAAGACAAGAAAACATGACAAGTCATGGATCATGTAACACTGTGAATTGAATCGAAACATACGAAGCATCGGTTCCACAACACAGGCAGTCATATCTCTCAGAAAGTATGTAAACGGAAGTAACAGTGAGTAAAGCTCGAGATTAGCACCTAAACAAGTGAAAAGAGGTCAATGACGCCTATGGATACAGGATATGTAAAAGTTTAACATTTGTTTATGAAATAGGTGGCTGCATATATATATTATTTATGAAACTCAATTAGCAAATGTTAAACTTTTACATATCGCTTACTAAAGGCAGTGGAGTCTACATTAATTGATGTGTCGCTCTTAAAATGATTAATTCCACTAAAGCTTCCACCTACGCATCATAAATGCATAGTCACAATATTTCTCCTCTCATAGTGACACATGGAGGGGTGGTGGACATTCAATATTATCCATTAGCCGATCCGTGTTATCAATTAGCCGATCCGTGTTATCAATTAGCTGATAGGTCCTAAATTAGGTTGGTACCGCATCCTTTTATATACCAAACTCTTTATGTGTGTACGCCTAGATGTTTAAACGATCACCCAAAAGTACAGGGTGTTACATTCTTTCCCCCTTAGAAACATTCATCATCGAATGTTGGGGTGACATATCTAATCGCCGTCACGTACCCAGAGAACACAACTACTTTTTTTCCACTGGGCCATATAATATAACATTTGTTATTACATCTACATCAAACTTCTCATGGTCTTTAAGCATTAATTATAATATTAAGAATATAACTCACCTTATGCTTCTCTTGGAATCTCGGCATTGGTCTGGAATAGGTATGGATATTTTTACATCATCTCCTCTTCCGCCTACTTCTTTAGTCCTCAGCTTGCGGACTTGTCGATCTAAGATAGCAATAGAACATCTTCATATGATAAATTCTCTGTAATCTTCACATCGTCAATCGGTACAATTCGGGAAGGATTTCCAACACATGCTCTCAACATAGGTTTCATGGAAAACCGGATGAACAAACTTCAACTCCGAAGGCAAGTCCAACTCGTAAGCTACTTGGCCGATTCATCGAATTATACGATATGGCCAAATATACCTTGGACTGAGCTTTCCTTTCTTCCCGAATCTCGTTACACCCTTCATGTGTGAAATCTTCAAAAAGACCCAATCGTCTACCTGAAACTCTAAGTCTGTTCGTCGCACATCTGCGTATGACTTCTGATGACTCTGAACCGTTAACAGTCGTTCTTGGATAAGCTTCACCTTTTCTATGGCTTGGTGTACTAAATCAGGCCCAAATAACTCTGATTCACCTAGCTCGAACTATCCGATAGGAGATCTACATCTCTGTCCATACAAAGCCTCGTATAAAGCCATTTTAATGCTAGCATGATAACTGTTATTATACGTGAACTCAATAAGGGGTAAATGATCATCCCAACTTCCCTTAAAGTCTAATACACAAGCTTGTAGTATGTCCTCAAGCATCTGAATTGTACGCTCGACCTTCCCGTCTGTCTGAGGGTGAAAAGTTGTGCTAAGATTTACTTGGGTGCCTAAACCTTTTTCAAATGATTTCCAGAAGTTAGTTGTAAACTGTGCACCTCGGTCAGATATAATAGAAATAGGCACACCATGAAGGCGAACAATCTCCTTAACGTATAACTTCGCGTAGTCCTCGGCTGTGTAGGTAGTTTTGACTGGTAGAAAATGAGCTGATTTGGTCAATCTGTCAACAATTACCCAAATAGAATCAAACTTATGATAAAACCGAGGTAAACCCGTGACGAAATCCATATTAATCACTTCCCATTTCTATATCAGAATCTCAATGTTCTTAGCCAAGCCACCGGGCTTTTGGTGCTCTATTTTTACTTGCTGACAATTAGGACAATGAGCTACAACTTCCGCAATGCTTCTCTTCATGTTGTTCCACCAATAGATACACTTGAGATCATGATACATCTTAGTAGATCTAGGATGATTGGAATATCATGAGAAATAAACTTTCGTCATAACCTGGAACACATAAACGGCCCTGGTGTTTGAGAATCTCATGTTCGTCAATCTCAAAGGTTAAGGTCTTCTTTTGTTGTATGCCTTCTCTGATTTTCCTCAAACTAGGGTCTTTCTACTTACGTTCCTTAACTTCCGATATGAGAGACGATTCTGACATATTCCGAATCACAAAACCACTATTTTCTGAATCCATTAGTCGGACTCCCAAACTAGTTAACTGATAGAGCTCCCTTACTAACTCTTTCCTTTTGACCTGCACCGCCATCGAGCTAATCATCGACTTACGACTGAGCGCATCTGCTACAACATTAGCTTTACCAGGATGATATAAGACGTCCACATTATAATCCTTTAATAATTCAAGCCACCTCCTCTGCCTCAGATTCAACTCCTTCTATTTGAATATATATTGCAGACTTTTATGATCCGTGAAAATGTCTACATGAATACCATACAAGTAGTGCCGCCAAATCTGAAGTGCATAGACCACAACGGCTAATTCCAAATCGTATGTCGATAATTCTTCTCATGTTTCCTCAATTGTTTTGAAGCATAGGCAATCACTTTACCATACTGCATTAGCACGCATCCTAAACCTGCTCCCAAGGCATCACAATACACAACATAGCCTTCTGGACCCTCTGGAACAGTAAGGACTGGTGCCGATATTAGTCTGTCTTTTAACTCTTGAAAGCTCTGCTCACAGGTATCGGACCACTGAAACTTTATGGCCTTTTGTGTCAAATTCGTTAATGGTGCTGATGTGGTAGAAAATCCTTCTACAAACCTCCTATAATAGTCGGCTAAGACCAGAAAGTTGCGAACCTCTGATGGAGTGGCCTCGGCTAATTCTTCACCGCTTTAATCTTCTGAGTGTCAACTCTTATACCCTCATCTGACACTATATGACCAAGGAAAGCCACTGAATTCAACCAAACCTCACACTTGGAGAGTGTAGCATACAACTTATGATACCGGAGCGTCTGTAGTACTATCCGCAAATGATCCACATGCTCTGCTTCCGAGTGAGAGTAAACCAGAATATCATCTATAAATACTATCACAAATACATCCAGAAATGGGCAAAACACGTTGTTTATTAGATCCATAAATGTTGTCAGCGCGTTAAGGCAAATCCTTCTTTCTTTTGGCATATTCTGAGTACAAAACGTAAACGTAATATTATCCCATAAATGATTCTACTCGTAGTAGTTAATCATGTTCATGTTATTCATTCCTATTTTCAAAGTATGCCTAAATATATTTCTAAATCCTTATCGAGGTATATCAGAAAGATGTTAATATTCATAATGTTAATCGAAGGTGAAGAGGCATTTCATCACTCCGACAAACTTATGATGTGTTATTATCATATCATTCATGCATTATATTCATGACATATCTTGACCTCAAAGGAGTTATATACTCTACTATATGTATGCATTATATATGTATGGGGCATGGGAAAAGGGAAGGCGTAATATACGCACACCACCTGCAGCTGGTACATATACACGATGATGATTATGTCCACAGAGGCCGATATGATATGATAGGATGCCCACAGAGGCTTGATGGTGTTATATACGCATATGTATATGTATGACCGCATTGTACATGGCATTTAGGTATATTATGGCCCTCAGAGGCATTATGCACAGACATGGTACTTAGGCATATTATGGCCCTCAGAGGCATTCAGTACGGGTTGGTTGTTTCTTGTCTCATGTTACTTTCAAGTCTCTACTATGCTATTCTTCTTACCTGACATACTCGGTACATCAGTCGTACTGACTTCCCTTTTGTCGAGGGACGCTGCATTTTATGCCCGCAGGTTCAGGTAAATAGGGTGACGGTTCGCACTAGTAGGTTGCTGGTTTAGCTGATATTGGAGCACTCTATGTGCTCTAGAGTTGCAGTTTACTCGTGGTACGATATTATTATTATGTATAGGGGTATGGCGGGGCCCTGTGCTGACCTTATGATGTTACATACTCTTTAGAGGCTTGTAGATAGTTGTCCTGTGTATGGTGGTCGTGTATAGCCTTGTTGGCCTTAATATGTATATATGCATAGGTTGGGTCCTTCTAGTTGCAGGATTTTACATAGCTCCTTTCCAGTTTACTATGTTTATATGTCAGTAGGGTATCTCGTGGTAGCCTTGTTTATGGGTGTGTTGTGCACCACACTTATAAGCAGGAGGCTACCTGACATTTCGGGATGGTTTCTATTATTTTATCTCATAAATCATGCAGTAGAGCTAAGTTATAAGAATTTTATTCCTAATCCATCTCGTGTTTATGATTCCAGCAATGCCTACATCAACGAAGAAGTTTAAGAGTATGAGGGCGTTAGATACGGCTGCGGGCGAAGGTACTAGCCGACTTCCACCCGCTAGCGACCCAGAGTGAGACCACGGTGCGACTCCTTCAAATGATTCTCTGACTTCACCACCTCTAGAAAGATTATTGGGGCTGCAGTACCCCTAGTTCCTCCACTTGATACTCCAGATGTGGATCTTGTTATGCGAAGTGTTGTACAGTTATTGACACGATTGGTGGCCTCTCAGGCCCAATATTAGACTCCCAGTCCTTCTGATAGAGCTTCTAGCGCGAGAGCTCGGGATTTCATTAACCTAGACCATCCGGTATATCGGACCTGAACGCAGACCCGCAAAATTTTCTGGATTAGATACAGCGTACCTTGGGGGTAATGGATGGTACCAATACTGAATCGATAAAGTTTTCTTATGGGATGTCGCGGTGACCTGGTATGAGACATGGGAGCAATCTAGGGGACCTCGTGCTCCACCAGCAGGATGGAGAGAGTTTTTAGAGGCCTTCTTACAGCATTTTCTGCTAGTCGAGCTTCTACGAGCTCAAGAAGTAGAAATCTGTCCTGCCTGGCCCGTCGAAGCTCGACTGGCAGGAAATGTTGTAAGAAGGCCTCTAAAAATTCTCTCCATCCTACTGGTAGAGCACGAGGTCCCCTAGAATGCTCCCATGTCTCATACCAGGTCACCGCGATATTCCGTAGTCTATAAGAAGCAAACTTTACCGACTCAGTATCGGTAGCATCCATTACCCACAAGGTACATTGTATCTGATTCAAAAAATTCTGCGGGTTCGCGTTCAGGTCTGATCCCGTGAACACCGGAGGGTCTAGGTTAATGAAATCCCAAGCTCTCGTGCTAGCAGATGTATCAAAAGGACTGGGAATCCGACGTTGGGCTTGAACGGCCACTAATCGAGTTAATAACTACACAACACTTCGCATATCAAGATCCACATCTGGAGTATCAAATGGAGGAACTGGGGGTACTGCAGCTCCACTAATCTCCTCCGATGGTGGTGAACTAGGGGAATCATACAAAGGAGTCACATCGTGGGTCTCACTCTGTCCCTCACTAGCGGGTGGCAATCACATCGGGGGGTAATTTTAACAGCTAGACATATGCAAGTAGACCTGAGACAGATGAAATTTTGTTATTATGGATACTTTCCACTTGTTGCCATAATATGGTGGTTATAGGACTAATCATTTACACATAAGGTATGTTGCAATAGTTGGATTAAAGAAGGGTATTATGTGGCACTTATAGTGATAAGTAAAAAGAGAACCACTAAAAATTTTGACACCTAGCAAGAATTCATATTTATCATTGTAATTCTTGAACTTCCACACTAGCACACGTAACGTGCACTCACATGAGGGAGATCCACTTGATTCTTTCTCTAGTAGCAAATATCCCTTCTCTAGTTAATCATGAAATACATAATTTATGAGGCACTAAAGTATATATATATATAACCACTTTATTATCCAATTTGGGGGGGGGGGGGGGGCGACAAGTATAAAGTGATAAAGTTCCCCTACTACTCCTTATTTCAGTTTCTTAAATTTTCAGTTTTTGGAAGATTAGGCTGTATCACAGTTTAAATGGATAATGTGACTTGCAGCAGCGTGACTTGGTATTTTAAGGAAGGAAGTGTAAATTTTTCTCAAGAATAACATTCAGGTTTTATTCACTACTTGGGTCTCATTGTTCCATCTTGTCGAGATGTTGAATTTGGGCTTTCTTCGAAGTAAAGTAAGATAAAAGAAGAGTAGTTCTTGGCATTGAAGATTGAGGCATAGAGGAGTATTCACGGCAGTAGTTGGAGGTTGGATTCATAGGTATGTTAAGGCAAATTCTTCTTTGTTTTGGCATGTTCTAAGTACGAAACATCAATGTAATATTGTCCCATAAATGATTCTACTCTTAGTAGTTAAGGATGTTCATGTTATTCATTCCTATGTTCAAAGCATGTCTAAATATGTTCCTAAATCCTTATTGAGGTATATGGAAAAGATGCTCAGAATGTTTTATTATTATTCATACATTATATTCATGTATTACTCTGGACACCACATGTGTTATATATACTACTATATGATATGCTTTATATATTTAGGGGATGAGAAAAGGGATACGGCGTTATATACGCATCACTACCTGCAGTTGGTACAAACTATCACGTAAAGGAAGATGCCCAATGAGGTCAATATGATAATTATTATGCATGCCCATAGAGGTCGAAATGAAATGATGCCCACAAAGGCTGTTATGGGAAGGAAGATGCCCTTGTGAGGCCAATATATATGTATACCGCATTTGCATTGTGCATGACATTTAGGCATATTAGGGCCCACAGAGGCATTCACTGATGATCGACTGTTACTATCGGTTGTTTCTGTCGGCTAAAAATATGAAATAAAAATTTGAGAATTGGGTAGGGCATGGGGTGGAGGTGGGGTAGGGCGGAGGAAGTAAGAAAAAATTTCATATTTTTAATAATTTTTTTATAATAGTAAAAAAATACGAAATAGAAATTTGAGGATGGGGGTAGGGCATGAGGTGGAGGGGGTATGGGGAGGTGGTTAGAATTTTTTTTATATTTTTAATAATATTTTTATAAAAGTAAAAAATATGAAATAGAAATTTGAGGATGGGGTAGGGCATGGGGTGAGGGGGTAGGGGGAGGAGGTAAGAAAAAATTTATATTTTTTATAATTTTTTTTATGAAAGTTAAAAGAATATGAATATGAAATTTGAGGATGAGGGTAGGGCATGGAGTGAAGGTAGGGGGTGGATAGGGGGAGGTAAGAAAAAAATATCATATTCTTAATAATTTTTTTTATAAAAGTAAGAAAAAATATGAAATAGAAATTTGAATATGGGGTAGGGGTGGAGGGGTAGGTGGGGCTTAGGGCAATAGGGGAGGTAAGAAAAAATTTCATATTTATAAAAGTAAAAAAAAATGAAATAGGAAGTTGAGAAGGGGGGAGGGCAAAGGGGGGGGGGGGGAGGGGGGGTAGGGGGGAGGTAAGAAATTTTTTTCATATTCTTAATATTTTTTTTATAAAAGTAACAAAAAAATAAAATAGAAATTTGAGGATGGGGTGGGGTGGAGAGGGGGAGGGGGGGCTTAGGGCGGTAGGTGGGAAAGGTAAGAAAAAATTTCATATTTTTTATAAAAGTAAAAAAAATATGAAATAGAAATTTGAGGATGGGGGTAGGGCAATAGGGTGGGGGTAGAGGGGTGTCAGTGTGAGTAGGACTGGGGGGGGAGGTAAGAAATCTTTTTATATTTTTTATAAATTGTTTATAAATGTAAAAACAATATAAAGTAGAAATTTGAGAATGGGGTAAGGCGGGAGGTGGGGGTAAATGGGGTAGGTACGGTAAAATTGGGTAGGGATGGTAGGGAGGTTGGGGGTGGGTGGAGTAGGCAAGGTAGGGGATAGAGATGTGAGGGTGGTTCAGTACTTGTGTGGGGGCTGATGTAGGGGAAGGGGTAGGGTGATGGATAGTGTGGTGAGTGATTGGAGTATGTTGGTGTATTTTTATTATCCCGAAATAATAAAGGAATTTTTAAAATAATTATTTATAAAAAAAATCTTAATCTAGAGTGGAGCTCTAATCGTTAAGATAGAGCATTTTCGTGGGTCAAGTTTGGGCATCATCATGGGCTCATTTGGGTTGTTGATTTATGATGGGTCAACTTAGGCTAGCCTAAACTAACCCATCATCAAAATCACTCTTGCCCAAACCCATGAAACCTTGGGCGGGTTGGGCGGGTCATTTGGGTTTGGGCTAATTTTGCCACCCCTAACTATACCTTACCCTCCTACATCAACATAAAACCCAACCTAATCCTGTAAGCATCGCAATACACAGTAATGTCCCTTCCCTCCATCGGCAGGGATAAAATGGAGGCTGTGGTTAAAAGAGTCTTGAGCTTTTGAAAGCTCTCCTCTCACTAGTTAGACCACTGAAAAGGCACTCCCTTCTAAGTCAAACGCATCAGATGCAAAGCGATAGAAGAAACTATCTTTACGAACCGGCAATAGTAGCTAACAAGTCCCACAAAACTCCGAATATCCATCATAGAAGTTGGTCTAACCAGTTCCTAACTGCCTCTATCTTCTTTGGGTCAACCATAATCCCATCCTTGGATACCACGTGTCCCAAGAATGCCACAGAACTCAATCAAAACTCACATTTTGAGAAGTTAACGTACAACTTCTACTCCTTCAATAAATCAAGAACCACACTCAGATGCTGCTCATGGTCCTCCTGACTCTTCGAACGTATCAAGATGTCATCGATGAACACTAACAAAAATGAATCCATATACATCTTGAATACCCTATTCATCAAGTCCATGAATGATGTGGGGGAATTGGTAAGCCCAAAGAACATCACCAAGAACTCATAATGTCTATAACGAGACCGGAAAGCCATCTTGGGAACATCCTTGGCCCAGATCTTCAGCTGATGATACCTGGACCTCAAGTCAATCTTGAAAACACGAAAGCACCCTAAATCTGATTGAATATGTCATCAATACAAGGGATCAAATACTTCTTTTTTATGGTGACCTTATTCAACTGTCTATAATCAATGCACATACGTATGGTGCCATCATTATTCTTCACAAACAAGATAGGAGCACCCATGGAGATACACTCAGTCGAATGAAGCCATTTCTCATCAAATCCTGAATATGCTCCTTCAACTATCTCAACTCTATTGGAGCCATACGGTACGGAGGAACAAAGATGGGTCGAGTACCCGACTTAAGATCAATGGAGAAGTCAATATCTCTATCTGGCGGCATACCCGGTAAATCTAAAGGAAATACCTTGGCAAACTCGCTAATTACCAAAACAGACTCAAGGGAAGGAATCCCCACACTCGTATTCCAAATATGAGCAAGATACGCCAAACAACCCCGGTCTACCAACTTCCTATCCCGAATGAAAGAAATGACCTTCCTAGGAACAGGGGTGGGAGCGCCTCTCCACTATAACCTCAGAAGACCAGGCATAGCTAATGTGACTGTCTTGAAATAGCAGTCAAGATTCGCATGATATGGTAATAGCCGATTGCCCAAAATAACAACGAAATCCACCATGTCTAGGATGAGCAAATCTACATGTGTTGTAACCCATGAAAGTAACTACACACAAGTAATAAACTCCCTCTACAATCACAGAATCACCGACCGGTGTAGACACACAAATAGGAACATCAAGCATATCACACACATCTCCAAATTAGCAGAAAGTCGGCACACATATAAGAGAATGTAGACCTAGGATCAAATAACACAGTAGCAGACCGATGATTGACTGAGATGATATCTGTGATAACTACATTAGAAGCCTCAGCCTCGACCTTACTAGGGAATACATAGCAATGAGTGTGTCCTACCTCAGACTGAGAATCCTACTGGACACCTCGGCCTGAACGAGCTTGATATCTCTCTTATTGGGATCCACTATGACCAGACTAATGGCCACTATGGCGTGACTAAGATCCTTCCAGTCTAGCCTGACCACCACCCCTAGAAGGCTCTACTGGGGTCCTGGGTACATGAGATACACTCGATACCTATTTAGGGAAATCTCTCTTAAAATGCCCAACCTCTCTATAGCTATAACAAGTCCTGGCCACTGAGAGCTGCTAATTAGAGATAGAAGAACCTGAACTACCCTGATCAGAATACCTGACTGAGAACCCATCGAAGATAGTCCCCCACCATAACCGTTCTGCCCCACAAAAGCATAATTTGTAATTTGGAGGGCTGCCTAAACTGGTTGACCATACTGCGACTATTGATATCTACCCTGATGCCCCTAACCAAGGGAAGTAGAACCGTTGAACTGTCATTGTCACCTCAGCCACTTATCAGGCTAATATCTAGACATCTTGCCTCTCATAAACTCTACCATCCTTACATGCTCTACTACTTCCTCAAAAGATGCTTTGGAGGCCACTAACTACAATGTAGCCAACTGGAGTAGAATACTCAATCCTCTAACAAACATCTCACTCGCTCAACCTCTGTTGGTAGCAGCAGGGCTGCATAGCATGATAAGACATGAAAGCGAGTCTCATACTATGCAACAATAGAACCTCTCTGCTCAATCTTCTGGAACACATCATGCTTACCCATATATAAGGTCAAACATACATACTTCTCTAAAAATACATGATATAACCTAACCCAAGTCAATAGAGGCGACTCTATGGGTAAGAAATTAACATACACCCTCAACCACTACTTTGCATCTCCCAAAAGTTAAAGGGCCACAAAACTAACTTTGTGTGACTCAATAATAACCAGAGTATGCAACATTTCATTGATGCTCATGATGAACTCATACATATCCTCCTCGGGCTGACCATAAAGTATCGGAGGCTTCATGTTCTAAAAGCGCTCCCAAATCTTTCGCTCATCGTGGGTCATAGTTGCCCCTCCAATAGGTCAGGGACCAAACTCTAGAGCATGAACCTCATCAATACTAGGCACTGACAATGCCGCTAGCTGAACCTCGAGAGTACAAAACTCAGGGGTTTAAGTCTTCCCCTCTCCCACATGGGTTTGAGGACCACCCGAAGTAGTATGACATACACCCACCTAGGCAAACCCATCAAGAACACTCCGCAAACTGACTAGCATGTCTTATTGAACCAGAGTAGCAATAAATCCAGGCTGGTCCCATCTCCTCCTCAAGTAACTCATCTTGAGGCTCAATAAATGGCTTAGGGGAAACTGATCTAGCATGAGCCTGACCGACTCTCTATGCCCCACCCAGAGCTGGTGCCACTCCTCTGGCTCTACCTCGGCTCCGAGCACGTCCTCTACCGCAACTGCGCACTCCCTCGCTACGTCAGCACGATTCCTTACCATTTGTGAAAACAGAAACAAAGGTCAGATACCAATTTGATTCAACTTAGCACGAAAGGAATAAAGGAAGTGAAACTTCCTAAATGTCCCATAGCCTCTTGAAGATAAGTATGAACAACTCTGCACCGATCCACAAGACTCTACTAGACATTACTCTTGTATGTAAGACTGTTTAACCTAGGGCCTTCATACCAACTTTGTCACGACCCCTTTTCAGAAATCGTGGTGGCACCTACACAATTCCCACCGGTAGGCGAACTACTCTCAAATTATTCACATGATATAACATAAGTAAAAGCAAAAAGATAAAAAATACTATAAATCTATCTCATGATATAGATGAAGAATAAATATAAGTCTAAACATCAACATCTCCTAAAATCTAGTTTGTGAATACAAGAGCACTAGAATCTGATACAAATTTGAAATAGGCAAGTAGGCTAAACCAAATACATAATCAGGAATAGTCTAACATGTCTCTCGAATAGCAAATAAAAGACTATAATGAAGATAGTGCAATCCGGGGTATGCCAAATGTAGCATCCTCACTCTGGAAGCTGGAGATCACCGCTCGTAATCTACTACGCTATCTCGCAAAGGTAGAAAGTACTAGATATGTATACAAATAGAATGCAGCAAGTATAGTATGAGTTCACAACGAACCCCCGTAGGCATCATAGGTCGACAACGACGAAAGATATGGAAAAAGAGATAAATACCAAGTTGAAACCAAGTAATCCTATACTAATAGTTTTAATAACCAGGTAATGTCACATTATTCACCATATGTTTCACAGAATTCTCAAATACTTTTCAAATAAGATTTCATAATCATTTAAGTTATCCAATTCCAGTAGAGTTCAATATCAGTAATCCGAGTATCAAATAGTAAGTACAATCCTTTCATGTTCATAAATCTACTCTAGTCATCAACAATCAATCCAGAACTAAGTCCATCCACAGATATTCAATAAAATGATGTATGTATGATAACTAGTTCAATGCATATATCAGGTACCTTTATATTCTAGTATACAAGCTGTCAATTTTTATTATGATCAACTCACGCATGTTGGACACGCGAAGTCTATATACCCCTCTAGAATGTCGCATCAGAGACCAGCTCTTGGCTAAATAAATATCATGTTGTAGGCGTGCAATCCGTACCCCGCATATCATCATTATCATCTCAGTGTTGCAATAATCTCATATTGTTCTTACCTTTCCGGTCTCTTAGACCCACTGCACATATCATACAACTCCAATATCAATATCACCGGAACCGTGACTATATGAATGCAAATGACATTTCAAGGCAAGAATCATGATATAATGAGATGCCACCAAGTATAGAGATAAAATATCATATTCTTTCAAGAATTCATTAACATATACACAATCCAAGTACAAATCTCCTATCATATCGAAATCATGTGTGATGAGTAAACATATCAAGCAACTATGGCAACCAACCTATTCAATCAGTAGTCGGAACCAACATACGACTGATTCTCCAAATCATCCATCATCACCGTTCAATACCGGTACCCCCTCAAATGTTCATCACAATCGTTTGAGAAGTACCCCCAAACATGCCCAATACGCCTTAACATTTATAACTAATAACGCACTTCTATCAAAATCTTGTGAAAGTAAATCGTAGCCTACCTCTGGGCCGAACATGAGCACTAACCAATTAAGCCTTGGTGATAGCCTTGTCCTTTCACTGTGCGTTGTGATAATCAAACTCTAATAACGCATACACTATTCGTTAATGAAGAGCTTACACAACTTACAAGGACATAATCCTTAATAAAGCAATACTTTAAATACCAAACCCCGGCCCATGTCACCAAGACTCAAAATTAATTACCAAAAATCTAAGAACACGTACTAGGTAATCATATCCTTAAGTTAATTAGGAAACTATACTCATTTGGACCTTTAATTGAACAATATACAAAAGCCCAAATTTGGAACCCTAGAATTTTCTCCCAAATCAAATGGGTTTCTATACTCAAATTACGCTCTATAACATGATATTCTAGTATCATCCATCACTAATTCACAATAATTAAAGTAAACTAGTCCATAAACACCATTTAAATAAAGACTCGACGCTCTTATTCTCAAATGGACCCATACTTCATTTTACACAACTCATATGAACACTACAACACCATTAAATGACCTTAAATCATGAAACCAAATCATAAAGGGTAGAAGTACTTACCTCAAGGTTGAATTCTCTCATACCTCTGAAACATCCCCTCTTGCGGCTCTAGCTTCAAGAATTTCTATTTTGGACAATGAACATTGACCTAGGAATTAAATAGGACACTCGTCTAAGGTAAACAGTGCTACAAATTCAGTCGTACTCTCGGATTTCCTATTTAATGAGATAATCATACTTTTTAATGAATCATTTGGAATAACCAAATATCTAAATTTTACAAATAATGCCACAAGATATATCTGATTGCCTCAGAAAGTGAACCAATGACTAAACTAAGTCACAAATGACCCTCCGGAACTATCGGAAGTGACAAAACTTGGAAACTAACTCATTTAGTCAAAAGTCAACTTTGAGTCAAACTATCCAACTCTAAGTTTCTAATTTTTGGGTTTTCATCCATAACTTACATAAATGGACCTCGAGATCTGTGCCGCCTATCCCCAAGCATCACAACCCCACATAGAGTCTACAAGATGGGTAAAATAAGCAAATAAGGGTCTTTAGCTAAAACGACCAGATAGGTTGTTATACTCTCTTTCCGTAATTAGCCTTCTCTAATTCCCTTCTTTTCGGGGCGCTCCCTGTGCCAGTTTTTCAAGAGTATAGGACCTCATTGATCTTGAAATTCCATGAGCTACTATTGCCTGGACAACAAATTCTTTCCTTAGGGCTCATACCATCTCTTGCGATACCTGAGCCACGATTGGTGTCAGGATCAACACTTTGAATTACTGTTGTTCTTGAAGGGTGAGAGAGGCTACGATTTGTTCCAAACTCTCGATAGATCACTAGATTATTAGATTATACACGGCCCAGTCTTCCTCTCGCTCCATCATATGTATGTGATTAGCACCATGAATTGATAGAGGATTAGTGTTTGTGGTCGATGTTGTTGTTTATAATGTGACCTCTCTGATATCAATAAAATCATGTATCTTGTGTTTTACGTTGATACAATATTTTGTACGGTGTCCACTTCGCCCGAAGTGGTATGCAGAAGTCTAGTTGGCTCAGTAGAAGCGACTCCTAGGATTGGCGGGTTTTGGTGGAACCATTTGGATGATTTCGGCAGCGCTCATTCTTTTGAACAAGTTGGTCAGAGTCTCTAGAAGAGGGGTAAACACCCTTGGAGGCTTCTTCTTAAAGTTTGGACATGGAAAATCATATATGGCCAAAGGCGGTTGATTTTGGTGATTTTAAAGGGCTCGGTAAGTATGTGCTGGCATTTGGTAATTGGGATGTGGATCTTGGTAAGTGGGAATCGATGTTTGGTAATTTGTCTGTGGAGCTTGGGAAGTAGGGACCGGTGTTTGGTAGATAGGTTGTGCATAGAAAACTGGCATAGGGCTCTATGGAGAGTCTATGTAACTGTTTGGTGGTGGGGATTTATATATGTCGAAGGAAGATTTTGATCCTTCCTTATTTCGTGTTTTTGGGCTAGATGTATGGGAGATGTTTGCCACGTCCTCTCTTTCTTTCTTTCTAATAAGACTAATTATGCTTGTTGGCTACGTTGATCATTCTTCTTAATTTGAGGTCGTCTTCTATGGCCTCACGGCCACAGACAACATGTAGTCATAGAAATCCACCTCCTGTGATCGGATGAATATGGAGACCAATTCTTCCACGCAATTGGTCGTTGCACTAGGGCAGCTTCAGCCCTCTATGTACTTGTGTATTCACGGTAATTCTCCATGAACTTTTGTTTGACCTTTTCTAGGTACTATCAATCAGGCACAGTCTCCAGGTTAAACTAGAATATTTCCATAAAGGCTCCTTCTATGTCATCTCAAGTATCCCAACGGTGTATGTCTTGCTTGGTGAACCATTCGGAAGCTTCTCCAGTTAGGCTCGACTAAATAGCTTCAACATGGTTTCTTTTTACCCTAACCAATTGGTTGTAGTATGCTCTTAAGTGAGCTTTAGCATTCCCTATCCTATTAAATATCTCAAATTTAGGTACTTTAAAGCCTTCAGGTAGGTACACGTCTGGATGCATGGAGAGATCATCATATCTCAAACTCGTCGCCTTCTGAGAGATTTTGTTAGACTTCTCGAGCAAGTCTACCATTTTCCATTCCATTTATTTGTCTCTCTTATCATGTTCGGCTCTCCTTGCCCTTTCTATCTCCTCCTAATGATCGAGTTCAAGTAAGAAGTCAAATCGAGTGATAGGGGTGTGGAACTATAGTGTGGGATATGTTTGGCGATTGGAGTGCTAATAGTTCTGGGTGTTGGGTGAGTAGTGGCATTTGGATGTGTTCTTGGGTCAGTATGAGTAGGTGGTGGCACCTGATATAGAGGCACCAAATGGGAAGTCTTGGGTATTTAAGTGGCAGTGGTCGGTGGTGGGGTTTGGTATGAAGTACTAATGTGGGTAGTTTCATTGTGAATTTAGGTGGTTAGCATAGTTCCATTTGGGTAGGTTGGAAAGATATCGGGTATTGGTGAACTCATAGACGAAAAGGACGGTGGAGGACTTCTTTCTTCAATGGCCTCTTCTCTAGCGGCATTGGCCATCTCATTTCTTACGACTTGTTCCTGAAGGTCCCTAATTATTTGGACCAATAGGTTGATCACATCCTCATGGTGTGATGGTTCCTGGGGATCTAGATATGTAGGGTCCTCTACAACCATTGCCTCTTTGGTACGCCCATCGTCTGAAGTACCAGTTATGTGTTCTTTATCTTGTTAGGAAGGGATGATGTTGCAGCTTTAGATCTTGTGAAGTATGCCAGCGTGACACGACACGGATCGACCCCCTCTTTAAGATAAGAAAAACATAAAGGCAGATGACGTTAGAAACGTTAGTGAAAAATAATAATATAAGATATCACAGATAGATTTCATATACGACACATAGACTCATACGATTGATCCGAACACTTGATTAATTTTTTATTCCAGGGGTATTTTGGTCATTTTGGCTAATTTTGGTTTTGAGGGTTTTGGTTTAAAAGTGTATGGTTAATTTTCTACCATGAAATTATCGAGACCAACCTTTTTTAGCCTTCTAATAGGAGGGGGAGTTATAATTTATATAACATAGGGACCGAGTCTTATGTAGATTGCCTACGTCTCCCTCTACGGGAAGTCAGGTCCTTCTGTTGTTTGATTTAAATAGAAATTATCACTAATTTAATTCTACCCGAACAAGTTCACAGACCAGGACCGATAAGGGATTCCTACGTATCCCTCTTGGGATATGAGGTCGGATGTAGTTTCTTTTATAAAAATAAAAGGAAAGGGATAACATTTGATTGAGATGAAAGGGGAAGCCTAGATTTACCCAAAAGATGACTTCTCCCTGAAGCCATGGCGGGTCATCGTCCTTACGACAACATATTCTCCCGGTGACTTTTCTTAGTAGTGGCGGGGTGGAACCACCCAAATCTGACCGGTGTTGACTAAGTGCTCTAGCTCAAATTTGAAAGCCTCGCACTCCTCAATGTCGTGTCTTGGTGCTCCTGAATGATGGAACATATATTCCTCATCTCCAAAGTACTCATAGACGGTTTCTAAGCGGTTTTGACCAGAAGGATTTTTTCAATGCTAGCTAGTGTGGAGAAAAGGCTTGCATACGAGTCTTCAAAGACAGTGAAGTCGTAGCGCCAAACTTGCGTATCAATGGTGATTCATGCACCAAGAATAATGCGATCGTGAACCAACAGTGAATGTGGGCCCTATAAGTTGTGGATAGTCTTGTAATCGATCAATCTTATGATCCTTTTCTTAACAGCCAAGAACTCGTCAGCGGTGTGGCCAGGTTGATTTTGTGAAAGGGGTACACTTGTGAGCATAGATGGGTGCACAAGTTGGGAGGACATTATGTCTGAAACACGATACTCTAGCAGCTGTCAGTCCTTCGAACACATCGATACTTCACAAAGGCCTTGGTATGACTCTGAAGGGTGAAGTACGGGTTTTGAGAGCACTTTCCAACCATACAGGGGATGATGTTTTGGATGGACCGTATGGAATCAAGTAGTAGTTGGCAGTTACAGAAGCATTGTGGTGGCCTTCTCAGATGGTCCACTCAACTCCCGGCATATGGCTTAGGACCTTTATTGGGAACCTCTATTTCCTGCTTAGGTGTCTTGAATAGTGGTATGTAATCCCTTACTATTCCCTTGACCTCGTCTGAGAGGTTTTGACGGTAGTGTTCTTGTTCAGTAATCCCTTCCGGAGGGGTTCATACTAATTCTAGAATATGGTCGGCCTCCTTCATTTTGGCCTTCACCAAGTCAATCTTCTTCTCCAATTTGCGAACTATCGCTCGTAGGGAGTCCTCAATTATCTCTATGTTGATCAAGTCAACAAATGGCGTCGTGGCACTTTGGCTATCTTGAGCATCCATTGGTAGCAAATCAACCTTTAAAGAGGTGCAAAATTTTTAGTTAGGTTTTGGTAGTTTCTTGTGTTTTTCTTTTGGGTTGGTGTCTGGAACGTGGAACCAATCAAGAGTTCGAACGGAACACATGAAACCACATAAGAAATAATATCACATAATTATATAATTATATAATTAGCAATTGTAATATTCGCATTCCTAAACATTTTTGCACCAAGGTTTCCTAATCGTTTTGAAACATAATTGTGTCAAATGTTGATTTAAACTATTTCCCCATAATCATATATTCATTAACAATAAGGTTTTCCCCAATGGGATTACAAAATATGATAAAGCAGACGAAGGACTATAAAGCACTAAATAAAGATCAACAGAAATGGCCTCCAGTGGTTGATGATGTGATGCAATCCAAGTTGCCTCAAGATCACCAGTGTGGAGTCAAGACCACGAACTCCTAGCTTCACAAGGGTTGCACATAGAGATGGACGTTTGAGAGCATACTTTACTGCAATCCCGAGGATTCCAATTATTGATGATTGCATAGAGATGTGAAAAGGCAAAAAATGCTGAAGAAAACACCATCTGCGAATTGCAGATGGTACCATAAGTCATGCATGCGAGCTACGTTTCAAATGCGGAGGAGGTGACTTAAAAACATGACCTGCGAATCATAGATCATGCTAATGACACAACCTGCAATTCGCAGGTCCCCACAAACCTTGATAGCTCGGAATTTTGGTTATTTGTGCAATCCAAAAGTGTCACTTTTAGGTTCTTTGTGTAATAACTTAGCCTAAGACTATAAAAATGAAGCTTAGGTAATTTCATTACACAGATTATGTTTAATTGAGTTATTTTGATACTCTTTGAGAGTTTGTGTATTTGAGGACTTGTTGAATGATATGATATTTGGGACTACTCCAAGCTCAAGACCCTTTACTCAGAGTAAAGCCAAGGAACTCCAAGTTATGCAAGCAATGTTTATGCACGAAAGAACCTTACAAGCACTTGAAGAGATGCGCAGGCAAGTGTGCAACATTTGGAAGATCGTGTGGAATGAAGAAGAGCCCGAGATTGAAGTTATCATAGTCTGCAGTTGAATAATGAACAACGGACATAGCCTGTGACACCCTTTGTGAATCGCAGATGGTGCCTGACGGGTGACATTAGCCAATTTTGATTATTTCGTGCAAATTGAAGGCTTGGTCACTTTTGGGACAACATGTAATAAGGGAGAGTATAAATAGGACCCTTAGTCATATTTTTCACTTAGCTTATTTTGATGATAAAACTCTTTGAGAGAATAGACTTGTAGTGATAGTATAATTTAGCCTTAGTGTACTTGTGGGGTTGTCTTAAATGTTATTTGTAATTTCCATTTGAGCATTGCTCACTAGTGGAATCCATCAATTATATGTTAGGTTCTTGTTTGAACAACCCAATTGAGGTTTTGGGTTTAATATACCCATTATTACTTTTTGTTTCCATCATTTGTGTCTACCTTTCTATCTATAATTTCCGAATTTTAATTTTGGTTTTGATTTCTAGAGATTCCCTTTAGAAATCTAATCATTTGGTATCAGAGCTTAGGCTAGAGTTTTGTTTTTACAATTCTCAATCCTAGGTTCTTCTTATTTGAAAAATCACAAAAAAATATAAAAAAATTCAAAAATCTACAAAAAAAATTGAGTTGTTGTTTGAATTGAGTGTTTCCATTGATATACTTGAACTCCTAGGTTGAATCTATGACATATAGAAATTTCAAGTGATTTGGGGCTCATTTGAGCAAGAAAAGCATTGGAGGACCTTCAACCTTGAAGAACACCAAGTGGGTCTATAGATATTAGTGTCCTATTGACTTTAAAAGTTATTGATATTTGTTCTCCTTGTTGAGAGGAAGCTAGATCTGAAATTTGAGCTAAATTGGAGTTGATTTGATACTAGTAGGAAATTTGAAATGTTCTTAATTGTTCATCAAGTTCTTGTGAAGAAGAAGACCAAAAGATGGTGTTTGATCCAAAAACCCTAAGGAATATTTTGGAAAAGTGTTTTTAGGCCCAAAAATAGCACAAGTTTGAAAAAAGTGGGTCCAAGTTATTAAAAGTACAAGGAATAATAAAAAACTGGTCAGCCCAAACGGATCCCAAGAAATTTTGACATCATCAACGAATTGGGCTACAATCATCATCTGCAGTTCACATACCACGCCGCATACGACCTGCAAACCGCAGGTAATCCGCAAACCCAGACAGAGATTTCAGCAACTTGGAGACACAATCTGCAAACAACAGGTGGTGTCACAGACAACATCTACGAACTGCAGACCTCGCACGGGGTTAGCAGACCGTATATTTTAGGTTTTGTGATTCCAATTCGATTCCAAATTCATTTATTTTCACTTCTTTGATTCTCCAAACTAATTAACATCAGGTAATTAGCCTATTTGATTGTTAGTTAGATCTTGAGTTCGACTTTTTCATTTTGTGCTAATTTTTCTATGTTTTTCCATTTTATTTCGTTGAACTTCTTTGACTCCATCCGTTAGATTTTGAGTCATACGTCTTTCTATCTAACAAGAATCCATTTCTCCACTAGGCTAACAAAACCTTGTGTGATTGATCGAATGTAGGTTCAGTACAACCTTACAAGAGCACTTGAGTGACGTGACGAGTAAGTAGGCATAAAGAGTGACGCGAGGGATTTTACTTCTAATGTTTTTGTTGAATTTTGTAGGTACCATATTGACTACCAGAAAGAAGGGAAGGAACCAATGGCTTTTGTAGATCAGGAATTGGCGAGAATGAACTCAGAAATTATGGTTATAAGTTCAAGGATGGATACGATAGGCACTAAGATGGATAGTATTAAGAAAACAAGTAGGTTGGGCACTCCCCAATTGGTTGGTGGAGAGGCAACTATTGGTAATGAATCAATTCGGAACCCCAACACTTCACTCACTATAATCCCGACGCAATTTCATGTAATGTGCTATCCCCGCTAGAATAGCAACATCCTATCAACCTCAATTCCACAATCTACTCATCCACATGTTGACGCCTTAGGCTATGTGGGATGAACTAATTCCTAAACCCAACAACAATTCTACCCACCCCATCAAGATGAGCCTCCACCACAAATGGCCTCGAGAGCCACCCAACCCAAGAATCCCCAAGCGAACCTACATACACCCACATTCCAAACCTTTACCGCAGAACCATTTTTACAACCCTACAAAAATCCCCCTTTCGAAGAAGAACTTGAGGAGTATGAAAGGGAGAGATGGTGGGAGGAACCACAGTTTGGAGGAAGACACGAAAATGATACTAATAGGGGACGAGGTGGGCGAGGAGGTAGAGGTAGACCATTTGACGAATGGGGTAGATGGCAAGGTCAAGATGACTGAACACGATGGCAAGGTCATGATGACCGAGCGAGATGGCAAGGACGGGAAGATAGGGGTGTCCAATAGTGCAACTTACATACCATCAAAGTGGAACTTCCTAAGTTCAAGGGTGGAAGTGATCCGGAGGAGTTCCTAGAATGGAAGTTGCAAAGTGAGAGGATCTTCCTCACCAATAACATTTCAGATGCCTTAAAGGTGAAATATGCCTTTACACAATCCGAGGGATGTGCATCTACTTGGTGGAAGTCTAAGAAGTGGGAGACAGCTCAACAATACATATTCGATGTTCCGACTTGGCAAGAATTGATTGAGCTAATGGAAGCAAGATATGTGACTCAAGATTATTATCAAAATGTCCTTAAGTAGGTGTACATGTTGAGACAAGGTAGTAAAGTGTTGAGGAATACTTTGATGAATTTGAAAATTTGAGATTGAAGTCTAAAATCGAAGAGCACTTGAACTACAAAATCATCTGGTTTGTAGCGAATTTGAATTATGATATCACCAAGCCCATGAGGATCTAATCCTATACGACACTTGAGGATGCCTTTCATGATGCCACCAAGGTTGAAGCGGATTTGAAAGATGAGAAATTTTACAAAGCTAAGAGTGTGTCGTCCTCATCATGGAGCAAGAGCAAAGATAAATGGGAAAAGCCCAAGACCAATTCTCAAACTCCCCAACCCAAGTTTGATTACAAAGCCAAAGTTGTAGACAAGGCTAAAGGAGGTAATAATGCTAAACCCAATTTTTCTCGTCCTTCTACCATTTAATGTGTCGCGCCCCATTTTCGACCCGCTCGGGTCAAAGAGCGGAGCACAGACGTATTCGGGTGATTCCTGGGTAAAAAGGGTTGAGGAGTCGCCACCTAATTATTTTTACGGTGAATTAGGACACCTAAATATTAAACTAAGTGCTGCAATGTAAACTCCAATTTTAAGGTCTGCGAAACTAGCGAGATTCTAGGTAAGGGTTCTTTATTATCCTAAAGGGAAGGGGTTAGGCATCCTTTAAGATCCGCTAACTTGCGGTTATCCGGTCAAACTCAGGTTTAATTATTGCTAGAAAAATGCATGTTTTACAAGTATAATAGATTAAAAGATGTTTTGCAAATAATTGGTAAATGATGCATTTTATACAAGTACGTATTCAGATGACATAAAAAGAAAGATACATGTAAAGTTTTGAAAAATATGCATTTGTGACAATAAATTATTTATACTATCAAAGAAGTAAAATTTTGGGAATCATTGAATTGTAAATTGACAAAAGATAAACTTATTCGGAATGATTAATAAAGCGAATAAAAGATGACAAAAGTTGTTTTTAAAAATCTTAAATACGCGTGTGAGCCTAAAATAAATAAACTAGCGAGGATTTCTAAGTTTGAAACTAAACTATGAATTAATCCTAAGTTTGCCTATTCTAAGCATTTCAATAGTTACATAAGTGCGATAAATAATATTACAATACAAAGCAGGATAAAAGCTGAATTAAAAAAAGAAATAAAATAAATAAACTCCGAAGAATAATTCCTCGTGATGTACTTTAATCCTCGCAAGTCGTCAAAAACAAACGGTTAGAAACAGTTAAATACAAATAACTCCATATCCGCATTCAAAACAGTGAATGTTTTGATCACGGAGGGCTCAGACTTAAATTTTGAAAAGAACATTCCAATCACGTCGTGGCTGCAAACATATGACTAATGTGGTTATTTTGATTGCCTCGCCTACTAAACGTGTTGGTCTCTCGGGTGAAATAGAAAAGATCACTATAATCACGTCGTGGCTGCGAATATATAACTTGTTGGTTATTTCAGTCACCTCGCCTACTAAACATGTTGATCTTGAAAAAAGGTTTAAGCCTCATCATTGCCCCGAAGTTATATTTTTTTATAGAAAAATACATATTTGGCAATTTAATAATAAAAGAAGCAATTTTTTATGAAAAAATCTTTCAAGGTTGCAAATATGATAGAATGCAAACCTTATTTTTTAGGATTAAAGAAAATGAATAATAGATAGCCAAATTATTTTTGAAAGATATTAAAGCATGCATAACGAACCTAAAAAATAGAACAAAGTAACTAGAGGCTAAGTTTGGAACACACAAGACGGTCCTAAACAAATAAAGCTAGCGGTTGGTTTCCAATTTCAAACGATCCTAAGAAATAAACTAACGGCAGTTAGACTATCCTATTCATTCATCTATTCGCGGCCTAATTATTCTAAGCATTCTAACAATCACACAAGCATTAAAATAATTATTACATGCCCAAGAATAGAAATAACGAAATTAAAGAATAATAATAAAAGAGGAAACTAGGGAGGATGATGATGTCATCCCGCCCTATTTATGAGAAATTCGAGGCCGGAGAATGCAAGGAATGTGAATGTGGTTCTTCATTTTGGACGAAGTCATGATGAGTCTCATAACGAGACTCTTCGTTACTCCCGATGCATTTCATGTAAATAAAAGAAAAAGAAAAGGATTAGTAGATGGAACGAAAATATCAACACATGAATATTCCTAATACATACATACATGAAATATACAACATTAAATGTACATAGGAATGAATATTCATGGCCTTCTATTCTACATATACTTAAGACATTATTTTTTCAGATTTTGGCACATTAAAGTAGCCGAAGAAAGACTATATGATAACACAACCGGTTCTAAATTTAAACAAAAATAAAAGAGGCAAGGAAGACCAATGTATAAATTATGTATACATACATAATAAATTCCGTTGGACTAATCTTAATTCTTAAAGAAGCATAACATTCATAAACTTAAACTAAACGCACATACTATTATATTAAACATGGATAATATATTCCTTTTAAAATTGCACATATTAATCTAGAATATAACATGTAAATATCGTCATTTGAATCAATTAAAGTATGCTCATTTGTTTGATTTAAAGGCAGCGACCAAACTACAACATACAAAAATTTTGAATATCAACAAATCGTTAAGTGTCCTAAGAATATTTAATCACGTCGTATCTCTTTCAAACACGTATTAATCTTACATTATCCGTATTGCACTTAATAATGAACCCAAGATGCCTTACTAAAGCTAATGACAATAATTAGCTAACCAACACATTGAGGTAATATCATCTATCACATATCAACATCAAAAATCAGAAATCCAAACTACAACATACAATAATTTTGAATATCAACAAATCGCTAAGTGTCCTAAGAGTATTTAATCAAGCCATAGCTCTTCCAAACACATATTAATCTTACATTATCCGTATTGCATTTAACAATGAACCCAAGATACCTTACTAAAGCTAATGACAATAATTAGTTAACCAAAAAATCGAGGCAATAGCATCTATCACGTATCAACTCCAAATCAGAAATGTCCCAACAACATAAATACAATTATATAAGCAAAATCGTCTCATTATCATATTAATTAATCAAGACTACATTATTTAGCAAAATATCATACTAAATCAAGCATAAACAACACAATCAAATAAGCTTTAAGAAATATAGAAGAATTGGAACGAGTCTAACCTTTTCCGGGTAGCGAACCGAGGCGTGTTTTGAATCGTCGAATCCGCTCGGAAATGTTAGAATTCTGATTTTGTTGTAGATTTTTTATGAATTCTGATTTTTCTGGGAATAGGACTCTGTTTTCTGATTTTCGAATGTTTGATCCGACCCGGAATGACCCGACCCGACCTGGCAGTGACCCGACCCGGAATCGAAAAACAGTGAAAATAGCTAAAAATTCAGATTCTTCAACACCAAAAACCAATAATTTTTGACCTATATTTTCAGAATCTTTAAGTTGAAGAACACATGCAAGAACAAAGAGGTGTTCTTAAGAAGATTTCGGATTTTTTAGTGAAGAACAATACAAACAAATACAATACAACCAAAACTTAAACCTAAATTTCAAATTAAAATTGACCTTAAGCGAGAAAAAAAACCTTTTTCAATCCGAAAAAATCCTCCCGAAACAGTGCAAAAGGGGGGGTTTTATAGGTCTCAAACTCGACCTCCAACCCCCTCATACCCCCCCCCTTTTAAAACGAATTCAAATTTCAAAATAAAGGGGGAACAAAATCTGATTTTTTGGGGCGTGTTCTTGGGGCAAGCGTTCGGCGGTGTCAGGGTAGGGTGGTGGCAGTGGTGAAGTGACGGGGGTAGGGGTGCGGCGACGTGGGGTAGGGGCATAGGGTGCGGCGACGAGTGAAGGGGGGGTAGGGTTTTAGGTTTTCTGATTTTGGGTTTTTTTGTTTTTGGGTTTTGGGGTTGGGTTTGGGGTTTTAAGAAGAGGCGTGGGTCGGGTCAGGGGATGGGAGAATGGGCTGGTCTTGTTGGGCCGACGGGTTGGGGGAATTTGGGCTGGTTGGTAAACGGGTTGGGAATTTATTTTGGGATTGGGCTTGTGGGAATTTAACTTGGGGATTGGGCTTGGACGAAAAATGGGTTTTAGTTTGGGTTGGGTAGGAATTATTTTGGGTTAGGAAATAAAAAAAATGGGTTATGGAAAAATATAAAAGAGGGGTTTAATATTAAAATATATTATATATATATATATATATGTATATATTTTTTTGTTTTGTAAAAGATGTGAATTATTTAAAATAATATAACGACGTGATAATAATAAAAATATAATATTTGCAAAATGTTTAATGCTTAATAAAAGGGAAATGCGATGCAATTTTGCGAGAAATAAAATATCATAGAATATTATGGATAACTTATGATTATTATAAAATGCAAATGATATAAAATATGCGAATAATAATAATAATACGAAGATACACACATATATGCCTATATTTAAAAATTATTTAAAAAGTGAAAAAATATTAAAAATTACAAATAAAATCATAAAAGATGGGACAAAATTGGGTGTCAACATAATGTTTCAAGTGTCAAGGTTGGGTACATATTAAAAGTGAGTGCCTCAATAGAAGGTCGATTCTGGCCTTTTTTTATGGGTACCATAATGAAGGAGATGAGGAGTGGAGGTAAGAGTAAAGGGTGTGACCCAAAAGGTGAGCATGAGGGAGAGAGTGAAGAGGATGATGATGAACGAAATCTAGTAGAGAATATCAATTTGGCTTGTGTTTTGCGAAGAATCATGGGTGCTATGAATAGGGAGGATCTTGACCAACAGGAGAACCTTTTCCATACTAGATGCAAAATCTTGGATAAGGTGTGTTCCTTGATAATTGATGGTGGGAGTTTCACAAACGTGGTTAGCACAACCTTGGTTGATAATATGAAGTTTTATCTAAAGATTTATTTTAGACCACACATTTCAAAAGTTTAATTTTATTTCTTAAACTTTGTGCGAAGTCAAACTAGATCTATATAATCCCACCAAGAAACATCCTAGCCCCTATAAGCTCCAATGACTCAATGATTGTGGGGAGGTGAAGGTGACCAAGAGAGTGGTGGTGAAAATCAAGATGAAGTTATGTGTGATGTGGTTCCAATGCAAGTGTGTCATGTGTTGCTTTGTAGACCTTGTCAATTAGATAGGGATGCTCAACATAAAGGGAGATCTAATAAGTATTCCTTTATTTTTGGGGTAAAAAGTATATTCTTACTCCATTGACACCCTATCATGTGAGAGAAGAGTATAGGATCATGAAAGAGCTCCGAGAGAGAATGCAAAAGGAGGAGGTTGAAAAGGAGTCTTTACTTAGTCAAAAGGAGCAAGTGGTGATGAATGGAAAATCTAAGATGTGTATACTTGCCAAACGAAGCAATTGTTTGAAAGGAGTTGATGAGGACCATTTTATGGTGTGCCTTGTCAACCAAGATCTCTTGTTATATGCTAACGAAGATACTAGCACTTTGCCTAGTATTGTTTCCTCTCTCTTACAGGAATATGATGGCCTATTTCAGAGGAGATGCCCAAAGGATTGCCTCATTTGAGAGGCATTGAACATCAAATTAATTTTGTGTTGAGATCCCAAATTCCCAACAAACTGGCATATAGGAGCAATTCGGAGGAAACTAAAGAGTTGCAAAGGCAAGTTGAGGAACTACTTGACAAAGAGGTAGTGAAGGAGAGCATTAGCACATGTGTCATCCTTGTGATACTTGTTCCCAAGAAAGATGGCACCTGGAGGATGTGTATTGATTGTAGGGCCATTACCAAAATAATGGTGAAGTATCGGCATCAATCCCTAGGCTTGATGATATGTTGGATGAGCTATATGGCTCAAGTGTGTTCTCTAAAATTGACCTTCGAAGTGGATATCACCAAATTCGCATGCACCTCGGTGATGAATGGAAGATGGCCTTCAAAACCAAGTTTGGGCTATATGAGTGGCTTATAATGCCATTTGGTCTCACCAATGCAGCTAACACCTTTATGAGATTGATGAACCATGTGTTGAAGCCTTTCATCAACAAGTTTGTCATCATTTATTTTGATGACATCCTAGTCTATAGCAAGAGTATTGAGGATCATGTGTACCATTTGAAACAAGTCTTTGATGTCTTATTACATGAAAGGTTGTATGCTAATCTCAAGAAGTGCTCCTTTTGTGTTGACCGGGTGGTTTTCTTGGGTTTTGTTGTAAGTGTGGATGGTATGGAGGTTGATGAAGAGAAGGTTGAATCTATTAAAACTTTTCCAACTCCTAAAAATGCAACTGATGTGAGGAGTTTCCAGGGTTGGCAAGTTTCTATAGGAGATTTGTGAAGGAGTTTAGTACAATTGTCGCTCCCTTAACCGAATTGATCAAGAAAGATGTGACTTTTGTTTGGGGAGATGAGCAACAAAAGACATTCAAGAGTTGAAGGTAAAATTGAGTTCTTCTCCATTGTTGCAATTGCCAAATTTTGAGAAGATATTTGAGATTGAATGTGACG
This sequence comes from Anisodus acutangulus, assembly GCA_029783415.1. Classification (NCBI taxonomy): domain Eukaryota; kingdom Viridiplantae; phylum Streptophyta; class Magnoliopsida; order Solanales; family Solanaceae; genus Anisodus; species Anisodus acutangulus. The sequence goes on from CM056501.1 coordinate 723,127, forward strand.
CTTCGGGTGTTGGCATAGGTGGAGTATATTAGCAAGAGGGAAAACCGTTGGCTTACTTTAGTGAAAAGCTAAAGGGGGCTTGTTTGAATTATTCTACCTATGACAAGGAGTTGTACGCACTTGTGAGGGTGTTAGCTCATTGGAAACACTATCTATGGCACAAGGAATTTGTGATCCGTTCGGATCATGAATCATTGAAAACTTGAAGGGTCAATCTAAGATTAACAAGAGGCGTGCAAAGTGGGTGGAATTTATTGAAACCATTCCCTATGTAATCACCAACAAGATGGGAAAAAGAATGTTGTAGCGGATGCTCTATCTAGGAGATTTGTGTTGCTAAATTCCATGACTTCTAAGATGATGGGATTCGAAAGCTTAAAGGAGTTCTACTCCAATGATCCCAACTTCAAGGAGATTTGTGAGGAGTTAGCCCAAGGGAAGAGGGTTGACCGGTTTTAACCAGTTAATAGGTTCTTATTTCAGGAGTGTAGGGTATGTGTTCCAATGAGCTCATGGAGGGCGCTTTTCGTGAAAGAAACGCATAGTGAAGGTATGATGAGTCACTTTGGTGTATCCAAAATGCTTGACATCCTCAATGCACAATTCTGTTGGCATTGCTCACTAGAAGAATCCATCAATTATAGATTAGGTGCTTGTTTGAACAATACAATTGAGGTTTTGGGTTTAATATATCCATTACTGTTTTTGGTTTTCATCTTTTGTATCTACCTTTCTATCTTTAATTTCTGCATTTTAATTTTGGTTTTGATTTCTAGAGTATCCCTTTAGGAACCTTATCAGTTGAAGTCATTGATTGTTCCTTTGATTGAGAGGTTGGTTGCTTGGGACATTGATTCCCTTGAGGTCATCCTAATAGGTTTAGGTGTTTGATCTAGGATATTCAATTGAGGTCTCAAACTTTAATATAGTTTTTGCTTGCCTTTATTTCCCTTTCTTGTGTCTACCTCATTATCTTTCAATTTTTTATTGTTTGATTTCATTTTTGCAATTTAATATATATCAATTGAAATCAGAGCTTGATTGAAGGATTGTTCCAAAAATCCTTGTCTTGGGTTGTTACTACAAAACAAATCTATCCAAAATTTCAAAAGTCAGAAAAATAGTTTCAACCCTTGTTTGTTTGTTGATTTGGACACTAGATTTGTATTGTCTAGTGTTTTTTTGGTCTAGATCCGAAGTTTCAAGTTATTTGGAGTTGAATTGAGTCATCCACCATTATTGGGTTGAAGAACTTGAAGTTAGGTTTTGCAAAATTCATGGTTTTTTGAGCTTATAAAATATTGGGGTTTGTTGAGAGGAAGTCGTATCCAAAATTTGGACTCTTTCCAAGTTGTTTTGGAAGAATCACCATTGAAGACCTTTAAGCTTTAAAGAACACTCAAGTGGGCCTTGTGGTTTGAAGAGGTAGTTGAATTCGAAATTGCTTGGTCTTTGTTCTCTACATAAATGAGAGACTAGATCTAAAATTTGAAGCAATTCGGAGTTGATTTGAGTATAATTGGAATTTTGGTTGTTCATCAATGTTCATCCTTGTTCTTCGTTGCTAATGGTGAAAAAGAAGGAAAAAGGAAGATTTGATCCAAAATTCTCAAGACAAAGTTGGGAAAAGTATTTTTGGGCCCCAAAAATAGCAAATATCTGAAGAAAGTGGCCCAAGTCATTAAAATAGCAGGGAATAATCAAAAGGTGGTCAGCCAAACAAATCCCAAAGAATTTTGATGTCACCGGCATTTTGGGACACAATCACAAGTTGCGCCGCAAACTACGCTTGCGAATAGCAAACAAATCGTAGACCATGAAATAAATCTTTGGAAATTTGGACATCATCTCCGAACAACAACTTGTTGGCAGATGATGCTTTTGTATCACTTTTGAATCGCAGATCACACTTTTCAGGTTTTCTGATTTTAATTCAATTCTGAATCCATTTATTTTCACTTCTTTGATTCTCCAAACTATTTAACATCAAATAATTGACCTATTTGATTGTTAATTAGTTCTTGTTTCTGTATTTTTTTTCATGTTATTTCTTTTTGTTCTTTTATCATGTTACTTCATAGTTAACTTCTTGAGTCAAGTCCATTACTTGAGTCAAATCATTCCTTCATCAAGTCAAACAATAATCTATTCAGACCAAGAGTAGCACATAAATCCCTTGTGACTAATCGGAATTAAATAAGGTACAATCATTGGCCGAGGCAATTTGTGAGGAATCAAAGGTGTGCATAATTGAGTGATTGTGAAATTTATTTTCACTAACTTAATGTGTTTGCTTGTTTTGTTGATTGTTCTAAATAGGTAACCATGGATTAAGATTCATGTGATAGAGACTTTGATGGTTGTAATGATGAGGAATATGGTTATAACGATGAGGAATATGGCTACAATGAAGGGTGTAGTACTTCTAATGAGGGTTGTGAATACGACTATGGTCATTACAATGATGAACAAGAGGCAAGGAGTACTCATGGGTCCCATGGGGAGGCTAATGATTTGGAAGAGCCTTATGATGATCATTATAACTTTGAAGGTACTTCGACGTGCAACCCTTACTCTTCTTATGATGAAAGTAGTAATGAAGGTAGTGGCCTTGAGTATGAAGATAATGAAGTATCAAGTACTACTTTCCTCACTAAATTATCTTCTTGTAAGGTCTCACATTTGTGTAAGGAGACATATGTGTTCCCTAAGGATTTTCTACTTGATTTTACATTGAGGGGAAGCTTCCTCTATTACTTATTTGCTTATGATGACATGCATACTTGTGTTTGGTGTACATTTTATGATGGCGGGGATCTTAATGGGGATATGGTTGTGTTCTTATGCAAGATGTGTGGATATTATTTCCTTTTGACCCCGGTGATGTTTTAAATTTGTGTGACTTGGTCATAGTGCTACCTTTGGGGTAGTATCACTTTGAAATTGAGGATCATTTGTGTATCATGTCTATTAGAACCAATGTGATATTGTCTACTTGGGTTTTTGAAACCATTTGTTCCTCTATGATATCTTCATTTCATGTTCTTTGGGATAGTCAAGTTCTTAGTACTCTAGGTGAGAGTTTGTTCTTCATGATATTGGTTGATACTTGGTTATATCACAAGCGAATACATACTTGTCATGTTAGTATAGTAGGATACTCTACCACTAACCCTCATCGTTTGAGGACCTTGTTGTTGCTTGTTTTTCCTATGTTTTTGCAAGATTTAGATTTAAGGATGAATCTTTTTCAAGAAGGAGAGAATGATGCAATCCAAATTGCCTCAAAATTGTTTGTGTGGAGTAAATACCATGACTCCACGCTTTACTAGGGTTGCACATGGTTATGGATGTCCGAGAGCATACTTTAGTGCAATCCCGAAAATTCCAATTGTGGATTATTGCATGGAGATGTGAAAAGACAAAGAATGGTGAAGAAAACACCAATCACATATGGTGCCACAAGTCATGCATGCGAGCTATGTTTAAAATGCGGAAGAGGTGATTGAAAAACATGACCTGCGAATCGCAGATCATGCCAGAGACACAACTTGTAATTCTCAAGTCTCCCACAAACCTTGACAGCTCAGCGTTTTGGTTATTTATGCAATCAAATGTGTCACTTTTGGCTTTGTGTAATAACTTAGCCTAAGACTATAATAGGAAGCTTAGGTCTCAGATTATATTTAATTGAGATTTTGATACTCCTTTAAGAGTTTGAGGGCTTGTAAAAGCCATTGATTGTTCCTTTGTTTGAGAGGGTTGGTTACTTGCGACACTGGTTCCCTTGAGGTCATCCTAATAGGTTTAGGTGCTTGATCTAGGATATTCAATTGAGGTCTCAAACTTTAATATAGTTTTTCATTGCCTTGATTCATTTTCTTGTGTCTACCTCATTATCTTTCAATTTATTGTTGTTTAATTTCGTTTCTGCAATTTGGTATGTATCATGATGACGCTCTGTCTGTTTGAGCTCTCTTGGCCCTTCGAAGGGCAGTCTAAATCTGCAGGTGAGTCAACATCAGCAATGAATCAACCAAGAATCCTTTCTCTGTGAAGGTTATAGGTGCAGTATCGTCCATCGCTTTTCTCATCCGAGCATCAAGATGCTCTAAGAACTCACGAGTGAAGTCTAACTCACTAAGGCTAGATATGACAGTCTGATCATGCTCTATCTTTTCCAAATACTTGGCATCCTTGTCATCAGCATGCCTTTGGATACGATGTTCCTTAATCTCGGCTTTCGAGTCCCTGTCTTGGCTACACTGATAGATGTTGGGTCCCAGAGTGAGGGTGCCTTGCAAATGTGCCCTCAACTAGTAGACATAGTCTTCGTCACAACCCAGATGGAACATGTCTTCAATTAGAGTCTCTAGACCCCATCTCACTCTACTATTCCACTCTCGGATGATGTCAACGACCCTTTTGATCCTATCCTCTTCGTCGTCAACCATATACTCTCCCATATTTCCTACTTGGGTTATTACTTGTCTCCTACCAAACTGTCTTAGGAACCTAATAGGTGCATATGGACGAATTCCTTGGATTCCCATAAGTGGCAAGAAAGGGCATTTTCTACCTTTGACCACAATACTCTCAGATATGAAGTCGGGGAACCTTCATTGTATGTTATCCTATCAGAGTCTCAAAAGACGAAAGACCACCCCTCTTTGGTTTGGTTCCCGAAATTCGGATAATGGGCTTGGAGGTTATCCTTTCTATATTCTCGATCTAGGTACGAGGGACCCTCAAATTTGTTTAGGTGTTTGATAATCCACCATTGTATTAATAGGTTACACCTTTTGAAATACCTAAGTAGGTTTTGACATTGACCTAAAGCTCGATACATATCGGCTAGGATAACGGGGACTAAGATAAATTATTTGGTTTCTCTTTGGGGAAAACCATGGTTCCTAATAGGCATATGGCAAAGGCTAGTGGTCTGGTAGCCTCCCAATCGGCGTAAGTCCAAAATTTGACCGAGTGTTCTAAGTACCCTCTTTTGGACCCAAAATGGTTGTAAAGTTCCCTAAAGGCTATGTTGGACCGAAGATCCAATTGGCACTAGCTAGGGACAACAACTTCATTATCTCGTCAGGAGTGGGCCTATGTGGTACTAGAAGGTTATAGTCGGGTTTCTTCTTCCTTCTCATACAGGTGTCGTTACTATCTATAAAATACTAGATCTCCTCCCGCTAACCCAAACACTATTCTATCACAATCCCAATATCTGATAAGCACTTCTAATAGCTCCCTATTCCCTTTCATGGTCATTAGTGAGGGTAGGTGTTATAGACAGTTTGTGACTTTTCTTTGTTGTGGGGCATCTATCTAGCCATGACCACCAAAACCTTAGCAATTCAGGTGCTTCCAAAACCATATCGAACTTGAGGTTGGTATGCATCTACAAAATGGAGCATGGTTAATTCCCCCCGCCCCCAAGGACAATGATTTATCACATAAGGCACAATCATATTTCCATATAGCTTAGTGTTGTCGGGTCATAGACCGTCAATACTCTAGGTAGTTGCCTAATAGGTCAAAATACGTTTAAAATATATGCACCCATCTAGGTAAGAATACTTTAGTTCAGTAGGAATTTGGCTTCGCTCTATCTTAGGCAAACTAGAATAGTTTTTCGAATGACTGGGACTCGAGTGGACTACTCGAGATGAACCATTATCGACTATTACACGACCGAGAACCAACTCCATCTTCAATGTGTTCCAAAGAAAGTAATTTGGTTTTTTACTAGAGGATGATTGCGAAATTGCATAATCATCTTTGTGCACTGATGCGAGTGTGTGTGCGTGCCATATGGCAGAATTATGAAATGCATGAATGATAGTTATATTTGTAAAAAGTAAACAAGTAAGCAATTTTATGATAATATAAAACATGTTGTATTAGAACCCTTATGGTTAGAACCTAGGATTATCCACAGCGGAGTCGTTATCTGTTACGGTTCACTTTTGCACAGAGGCATAAAAGCTAGTAGGAGATTGTTGGAACTCTAATTGGATATTTATTTTTTAGAGTCGTCGCCTAATTTATAGAGAAATTAGGAAAACCGGTAAACGAGTCATTCAAAATCTGTGAAAAAACTTTTTTAAACTAGAGTTCAAGGTAAGGGTTCTGGAGATCCTCAGGGAAAGTGTTAGACACCCCGATATTAAGGATCCATAGAATACGGTTGACCTTTGAGTTCTATTGCATGTTTACTTGTTAAAAATTGCTTTAGGAGTGTTTACTTTTCGCAAAATCAATAACATGTCATTCATTTTCATTTCAAGTTCGAAAAGGAGTTTTGAAAATCAAAGAGTTGAATTTCTCTTTGAAAAGTTCGTATAGGGGTAGTTTAGTCCATCAATTTTCAGACTAAGGCATAATCAAATTTTAATTGGAGCAAAACCCCACTATTTTTAGTTAAATAGTTTTTCCAATATCCTTATACATTTCTCTGAAAATCTTTTGAAAGTAAAAGAGTATAGTTTATTTGAAATGACATGTCATGGGTTTTAATAAAATGCAAGTATTTTGTTCTATTGAGCGTCAACTCATATTAAAAACCATTATCTCAACCTTAGGCTTCATGAAAAGGGCATTTATTCAACTTTTTAGAAATCAAATGAGTTGGGTCTGACCCAAAAATAGTCCTCAAAGGTTTTGGCAAAACTTGACCCAATATCCATTTTTCAAAAGCACTTTAGAAGCTTAATTTTTTATCCAAATTTTCATTTTTCCATTCTCTTCGAAACAGTCCAGTTTTCCATTTGTTAATATCAAAATTCAGATTTGTTGAATTAAAATGGTCCATTTGTATATAAAAAACAGTTCGGTTTTTGAGTTAAAAACAATCCAAGTTAAGCCTCTTAAAATTATTCTATTTTTTTTATCGCACAAAACGTAGAAGTTTCATTGAGGGCAGTTTTGGTGACTCTATCTGTTCTAAATGATGTACATATCATTTTTCCTAACCTTATGTCATTATCATATGGGTTTCCAATAATTTTATCAACTATTTATATAAGTATCATTGTACAAATAGAATACAAGAATAAAAAGGGGAAGAGTTAGGCTGGTGGGCCAACAGACCCACCAATTAACTATTTTCATCCATAGTTGGGCCTTCATGCACAACTACAACCCAGACTAGATGAATTAAAGTTGTCGGGCCCTTGGTCCAACTGAGTACAGGATGCCTTACCCATTTGGCTCGTCATAGTGCGTGCAAGGAAGAATAGATAGTGAAAAAGAAAACTTTGGTATGAGGGCACCTAAACTTATCTAAATCTAATGCAAGTAAATTAAAATAAATGTGCAGTCAATACGAGAAATAAAACATATAAGTAAAACACCACTCATGGGCTAGAAGTAATTCATGACAGAATAACCTAATATACAAATTATTGGTGTGATCGCAATATTAGGGCTGAACCCACTTTAGTTATTGCATAAACATAAAATACACAATATGTATGGGCTTATCCCAGGCAGTAAATAGGTGAGATATATCCAAAGCAAAGAGGAAAAGAAAATTGGCCAAGCCTAGGAGCCTAACATTAAACAGTTAAAGGAAACATATTAAAAGGACGGAGAGTTAAGCCAGGCCCAGAGGTATTTGAAATGAATGAACTTCCATTGATATACTGGACATGTATACCTCATATTCTAGGTATATTTGGTATACAATTCATATACCCTAGTGTATATCATGGGCGTACTTCAGGACAAACACTATAGGAAGGCAAAAATGAAAGCAAACAGGTAGGGGTATAAATCATGTATATCATACAAATTCTTAAACTATTCCATGTACTTTTTAAACAGGTCAATCACATATATTAACATTTAGAACACAAAGCTACACAACATCCAAAGTAACTAGAGAATTTGCATACTCAAAGCATGTCTGTCCTAGGGAGTCTACAAGACGTGTCTAGTAGTCTTATTTCTGGGTGTGTTGTGTACCACACTTATAAACAGGAGGCTATAGGGCATTTAAGATTATTACCTTTCCTTCTTGATCTAGATCATGTAGTAGAGTTGAGTTATAAGCATCCTACTCCTAATCTATTTCATGTTTATGATTTAAGCAATGCATATAGTGAGGAAGAAGTCCCAGGGTAAGAGGGTGTTGGATACGGTTACGAGAGAGGGTACCAACCAGGTACCACCCGCTAATGAAGGACAGGGTGAGTCCTAGAGTGATACCCCATCCCAGACTTCTCAGACTCTGCCAGAAGAGCTTAGAGGGGACCCAGCACCCCAGTTCCTCTACCTTACTTTTGATGAGGATCTTGATATGTGGAGTGCAATGCGGTTGTTGACCCAATTAGTGGCTGCTCAGGCCCAGCATCAGGGTAGTGGATCTTATGATAGGGAAGTTAGTGCAAGAGTTCGAGATTTTATTAACTTGGACCCTCTAGTATTTATAGGATCTGATCCTAAAGAGCACCAGCGGAACTTCATAGATCAGGTTCACAGGACGCTACAAGTGATGCATGCTAATAATACTGAGGTAGTGGAGCTAGCATCCTACATGTTGCGGGATGTGGCTATGTTATGGTATAAGGCTTGAGAGCGGTTCAAGGGACCACGTGCACCAACCAGCTATGTGGAAAATATTTTCTGAGGCTTTCTTGCATCATCACCTGATAGCAGAGTTACAATGGGATAGACTTGACTAGTTTATACATCTTGACCAGGGGATATGAGTGTGCGAGAGTACAGTCTTCAGTTCAACTCTTTGGCTAGGTATGCTCATTTGATAGTAATAGAAATGAGTGATCGGGTGCATCGGTCCGTGAGTGGTTTGGGGCTGCATCTGGTTAATGAGTGTACTATTGTTTCTTCTCGTGAGAGTATGGATATATCTCATATTCAGGCATATGCTCAAACTCTTAAGATCATAAGGCACAATAGCAGGCCAACCGAGATTGTGATAGGGATTAGCATAAGAGGGCAAGGTCTACAGGTTATTTGGGTGAGACTCAAGGTGAGTTTAGGTCATAGTTCTCCAGGCCTCCAACCTATCAAGCGGCTAGTGCACCGTCACAATTTTTGGGGCCGAGGGTTGATCAATTTGCTCAGTCTAGACCAGATTAGAGTTCATGAGCATCTAGGTCCCAGGACTGACGGTATTCTGGTCAGATAAGGCCATCTTTTCCTCGATGTAATTAGTGTGGTAAGGCCCATCTGGGGCCGTACCGATGAGGATTGAATGTATGCTATTCAGGTAGTTATCCTAGTCATATTATGCGAAATTGTCCGACAAGAGGCGGAGGTGGTATGGCCCAACCGACCGAATCTGTAGTAGCTTCGTCGTCTTCAGAATATCTATCAGGGTAGGTTTCTCAGACATCAGCCAATCGAGGCATAGGTAGGGGTGGAGTGTCTAGCTCCGGAAGTAGCCAAAACCACAATTATGCATTAACGGGTTGACATGACCTAGAGTTTTCACCTGACGTCATCACAAGTATACTATCTGTCTCTTCACATAATATTTATTCATTGATTAATCCCTATTCCACTTTATCAAATGTCACTCCTCTTGTTCCTAGTAAGTTTGGTATAGGACTCGAGTTGTTACGTAAACTATTTGAGGTATCCACGCAAGTGGGTGAGTCAGTAGTTGCTAGGCGAGTCTTTCGAAAGCATGTGTTGATTATTTGTAATCGTTAGACCCAAGAAGACTTGATGGAATTAGGATGGTTGATTTTGATGTTATTATGGGCATGGATAGGTTAGCCTCGTATTACGCTAATGTTAAGCAACAAAGATGATATCTAGAGGTTGTATATACCATTTAGTGAAGCTGAAAGATGCAGAAGAAGAACCACCAACTCTCCAATCTATTCCGGTGGTGAATACGTTTCCAGATGTGTTCCCGGATAAGCTTTCGGGTCTTTCTCCTAAAAGCAAAATTGAGTTCGGCATAGATTTATTGCCAGACACTCAGTGTATATCTATTTCTCCCTATAGAATGGCTCCAACGGAGTTGCATGAATTGAAGAAGCAGTTGAAGCATTTGCTAGATAAAGGTTTCATTAGGCCTAACACTTCACCATAGGGAGCACCAATATTGATTGTACGCAAGAAGGATGGTTCGTTAAGGATGTGCATTGATTATTGCCAGCTGAATAAAGTTACAATCAAGAATAAGTATCCACTTCCTAGAATTGATAATTTGTTTGATCAACTGCAAGGTGCTAAATGCTTTTCAAAATTGATTTACGGTCTAGGTATCACCAATTGCGGGTTAAGGAAAAATACATTCCAAAGACAACTTTCAGAACAAGGTATAGGCACTTTGTATTTCTAGTGATGTCGTTCGGGCTAAGTAATGCACCGGAGCCTTTACGGACTTAATGAACAATATGTTTCGGCCCTTCTTGGATGTGTTTGTGATTGTATTCATAGATGATATTATTGTTTACTCCCGTTCAGAGGATGAACATGAAGATTACTTACGAAGAGTATTACAAATATTGCAAGATCAAAATTATATGCTAAATTCTCTAAGTGCGAGTTCTGGTTGAATTCAGTAGCATTTCTTGGGCACATTTTCTTCGACGAAGGCATTATAGTGGACACTCAAAAGATAGAGGTCGTGAAGAGTTTCCTTAGACCTATAACTCTATCTAAAGTTCGTAGCTTCTTGATGTTAGCAGGCTATATTATCAAAGATTCGTAGAGGGGTTTTCTTCTATTTCAGTCCCATTGACAAAGTTAATGTAGAAAGAAATTAAGTTTAATTGGTTCGACGCTTGTGAGCAAAGTTTTCAACAATTAAAGGATAAATTGACATCGGCACCAGTATTGGTGCTACCTGAAGGTACAAAGGGTATGCAATATATTGTGATACCTCGGGCACCAGTTTAGGTTGTATGTTAATGCAGCACGGCAAGGTGATTGCGTATGCTTTAAGGCAATTGAGGAGACACGAAAAGAACTATCCTACTCATGACGTAGAGCTAGTTGTAGTTGTTCATGCATTGAAGATATGACGGTATTATTTATACGGTGTTCATATAGACATCTTAACCGACCATAAGATTTTGCAATATATCTTCAGATAGAAAGAGCTAAACTTACGGTAAAGCAGATGACTTGAATTGCTAAAGAACTATGATGTAGATATTTTATACCATCCGAGCAAGGCGAATGTTGTAGCTGACTCCCTTAGCCGTCGTTTGTTGGGAAATTAGTGCATGTAGAATCCAAAAGGAAGGATATGACATGGGAACTTCATCAGTTAGCTATCTTGGGGGTCAAATTAGTAGACTGCGATGATGGGGATGTTGTTGTCTAAAAGATCTTGTTTTAGCACAATACAAATAAGGGGTTCAGCAACAAAGGGTTATTGGGATGATCACTTACCCCTTATCGAGTTTGCTTATAGAAATAACTATCATTCAAGTAATAAGATGGCCCTCTTTAAGGCGTTATATGGACATAAGTGTAGATCTCCGATTAGATGGTTCAAAGTCGAAGAAATAGAATCGCTTGGGCCAGATTTAATCCACCAAGCGATGGAGAAAGTAAAGATTATACAAGAACGATTACAGATAGCCTAAAGTCGATAAAATTCTTACGCTGATGTTCGGCGATGTAATTTAGAGTTCGATGTGAATGGTTGGGTATTTTTGAAGATTTAGCCGATGAAGGGCGTCATGCAGTTTGGTAAGAAAGGCAAGCTCATCCCCTGGTACATTGGGCCATATAAGATTATCCGAAGAGTAGGGTAAGTAGCCTATGAGTTTGAGTTGCCATCAGAGCTGGAATTTGTTCACCCAATCTTTTATGTATCCATGTTGCGGAAGTGCATTGAAGACCCATCTCGGGTTACTCATGTTGATGATGTATAAGCCACAGAGGACTTAGCATATGAAGAGGTTCCGATTGCTATTTTGGATCGGCAAGTTTGTAAGTTGAAAACCAAAAAAGTAACCTCCGTAAAAGTGTTGTAGAGAAATAAAAACTGAGAGAAAATGACATGGGAGGCAGAAGAAGCGATGAAAAGGAAGTATCCTCACTTGTTTCAGACTGCAAATGATATTCAGAGCCGAGAAAAATGATTTGAGGTAAGTTCTAGTGTTGTTATGATTATTTGGATTGTTGATAGTCCTACGAGGTTCATATTAGGTTGTACTTTTAAGATGTAGCATGTGTGGCATACTAATATTTTCCTAGGCTGCATGCAGGTTGGGATAGTTAGAATTACGGAGAAGACTCTGTCGAAATTCTTCATTCGAGGAAGAATATTCCTAAAGAGGGGGGGGGAGGATGTTACATTTCGTATTTTTGTTCATTATATGAATGACTAAGTTTACGTCAATGAACCTATGTGAACTCCGGAGGATAAAGTTATATTTGAGCCTATAGTCTAGATGTACATACATGTGTAAAATGGAAGTAAAAGTTGAACAAAATATGATTCGAAAAGGAAATGAATATGAAACAAAGTAAACTAGTCAGCTACGTACTTCACCTACTTGCTTAGATGTCCTACTTGCTTAAGCTACTTCCTTGACGTCCTGATTTCTTGAGCTACTTGCTTAACTAGGGAAACCACATATTAATGAAGAATTAATAACCTACATGCCGAAATAAGTGACAAGTAGGTGACCCACTTATTTGAAATAAGAGGCCCAAATTAAAGGGCAATGAAAAGCCCAAATTAAAGGACAATAAAGTGCCCAATCTGATGGATATAGAGGCCCATTAGGGGCAAGTGTAGGTCAGACAAAGGGTCCTTTTAAGGCCAATATCTATCAATTTTAACATACACTCATCCAAAGAAATGTTCAAAAACTCTCCCTTTTTTCCCAACCCAAACAACCACTTCTTTCTTTCTCTTAGGGTTCTAAGTGGAAATGGCTTCATGTTTTACTCCTCTCCCATGGTATGAAATGATTTTATGTGTTTCCACTTCTCTCCTAAGCTCTCACACATTTTACACCAAACAACCAAGGAAACCAATCTCCTCCAAGGTTAAATCACCTAAGTTCTTCACTAAAAGTGTTGTAGAAGTGGTAGAGATCACTTGCATAATGTTGTTTTTGAGTTGTGAGATTTTTCAAGTTTAAGAAGAATTGTTTTAAGGCTTCTCCTTGTTGTATAATGTAAGGTTCTTCTTCTACTATTACTAATTGAGATGTATTCAAGTTCTAGCTAAGTTGTATGGATGAAAAGTGCAAGATAACACTTGGATAATGTTTGTAGTGTTGTTGTAGCTTGTTGGGTTGTTTGTTGAGGTTCTTGTTATGGGTATAAGTATGGATATTATTGTATATATTTTTGTTTGTATGTTGGATATGTTGGTCTTGTTGTTTAAGATTTGAGGAAAGTGAAGGGAATAGGGGAGGTGTTGTCCAAATTATCATAGACGCGCTTGTCACTCATTTGTGTTGAATTGTAGCTTGTATAGCTTAACGATGGTTCCTTATCGCTTGTTGTAGATTGAGGTGCTAACAGATTGAGTTGACATCATGTACTTAAGTAGTCGACAAGGTATGTGAAAGTTATTCCTTCCTTCTTTTGGCATGACCCTAATGTAAATGAAACGTATATGAAAGTCCCTCTAAAATGACTCTGCTCATGTTAGTTAAAGATGTACATGTCCTTATTTCTATTAGAAGGTTTATTGATTCATGTTTAAGTCTTGTCTTACTAACTCATATTGAAATGTATAATGATATGTTAAGCCATAATGATAGTCGGAGGTATAATGACCTTACGTCACTCCGATGAGTTCAGGATATATACTATGTATCACATGCATATGGTTCTCATGAAGGCATTATATATATATATATATATATGTGTGTGTGTGTGTGTGTGTGATGCCCACAATATCTTATGACGTTACATGAGCACACGATTCATGACGGCGTTATTTATGCGTATATATTGTATTTCATATCATGGCCCTCAGTGGCAAATACGAGTTACATGTTGATCCTTCTTGACTTTTTCTTTTACATTGATGTTTTATGCTCTTATGTTTTCCATATTCAGTACATTATTCGTACTAATGCTCCTTTTATTGGGGGACGATGCGTTCATGCCTGCAGGTTCAGGTAGATGACTTGACGAGCCTCTATAGTAGGTTTACTATTTATCTTAGGTTGATGCACTCCTCTTCTTCCATAGTTTCTATTGTGTTTTGGTGTGCTTTTATGTACATATTATGGGTATGGCAGGACCATTTCCCGACCTTATGATGATGATGTTTTTCCTATATGCTTGTAGACATTTTTCATATATGTAGATGTCATGTATAGCCTTGCCGGCATATATTTTGATATATACATGTCATGTATGGCCTTATCAGCATAGGATGTTATGTATGGACTTCATGTCGGCCTTGTCGGCTCTTCATATATATATCTGAGTAGCATAGTCTAAATACCCCCTATGTGTCACTTTGTGTTAGCTCACATTCATTATTTATGGAAAATGTGAGTTTGACCCTCAAGGCTCCCTAGTCTGGTTCTGGTGCCCTTACGGGCTTACATGATTGTTCCGGACTCTTGGTCAGGCTCAATTACATATTTTGCTAATTTGAAATTTCAAAGTGGTATTGTGTTTGACTTGTGTGGGCTAATAGATGTATGTTTTAGAACCCCTACCCATATCTTGAACTAAGTAGCCACTTGAATGCCTTAACATGACTTGTTTCTGCCTATATGTTGCTATTTGAGATCATTTTACATGTTTTGGTTCCAAAGGTCATGCATATGCCTACTTGCACCTAGATTTAGTATACATGAATGTTAACTTTTGAGAACTCAAGTAACATAGAGCTACATCATGAGTGTCATAATCTGCTTAGCAATGTATTCACATGTATCCATGTTGTAATTGTTGATAAAAAGTCCAAGTCACCTAGGTTAGCATATGTTTAGAAAGAATCCTAGATGCTAAATTGCAATGATCTGTATTTTGTCTAGAAAGGAGAAATCATTTGTTAAATCATATCTGTTCATTTGTGAAATAAGGAAAAAAGTTCAAAATTTGTCTATCCTTGTTTGGTTTTGAGTGTCAAACATTGCCCCTTTTTCTCTGAAATTTTGTGTGTTCTCTCTTAAGTATGTGACCATAAATACAATGCATGTGTATAGTAGTTAGAAGAGTTATCTTTTTTTGGACCCGATAACATGCTATCATGAGTGAACTAGCTTATTTTTAGCTGACACTAGTTTTAGGGTGGATATTTAGAAGTTTGTTATGTATTCAATGATGTGTAAGGGGTCTTTTGAATTATGAATCAGGTGTGAAGAAGTTTATCTTCTCTTCTCATGATTACCTTGCATGCTTGTAATTAGTCTATATATCACGTCTATCCCTAAGTGTAGCTAAACAAGAATCATGTTTGGACTCATCTCATGTATCCATGAGCATGTTTAAGCTTAGCTCAGATCATTTGGTTTAACTGTGAGTGGCATAGTTTCTTGTGATCCTCCTGTTTGGATGTGGTATTTCAGCTTGTAAGTTTGAATTTTGGTATAAAGAATGTGTCATGTTGACTATGTGCTATGTGTATGGATTTGTGGCTCTTCTCTTTGATAAATATGTATAGCCTCAATACTAGAATGAATTGATGAATATAGGTAGGCACTTAGGACTAAAATCTGAGCGTTTCTGCTTATAGGTGAGGTTTGTAAGTCTGTTTTGTGTTGTATTTGTGCCATAATCCTAGTTGTTGACCTTTCTCTTTGTTATGTGTTGAATATCCATGAGATATACAAAGAGTATATTTCCCATTTACCAGAGTATACTAACTCCAGACCCCACGGTGTGAAATTTCACTAGGTATGTTGTTGTTGTTGTTACCAGAGTATATTCAGTATACCAGGTATACCGGTCAAATATACCCTTGTGTATATCATCTAAGCTTGCTAAACCATGAATTTATTGGGCCTAGTCCAAATCTGCTAAATGATAATGTGTTTGCTCCTCTAAGCTTAAAAGGGGAATTCTGGGTTGGGCTAGTATTGCCTTTCCTCTACCATTTCACGAATATTGCATTTTACTTTGGGCCAAGCACATCTGTATTGCTCGTATGAATAATTACATGTTGTTTTTTACTATAGACATGGGCCCAACCCTTTTCTGCTATGAATTTGTTATCTCTATTTTCATTTGGGTCGTGTTTTCCTTTTCTCTTCTAGGCTCAGCCCACTTTTCATTTTAATTTTATTGAATATCAAACGGATTTGTCTTGCGATTAGTTGTTAACAGCCCATGAGAGGAAATCTTGTATGGTTAATATTTCTTAATCCTATGGTAGTTTGTATGTGTTATTTAGATAAAATTTGGGCTCTTTCTAACTTGGGCTTTCCTTTTCCTCTCCTCTCTTCTTCTGCCAATACACGATGAGATGGGCCCCTATTGGGCCTGTCACCTTCTCCAGCCAGTTAGGACAAGGCCCAACTAAGACATTATTTTTTATCAAGTCATACACCCGTAGCTACGCATGAAGGCCTAACTATAGGTGAAAATACCAGCGTAAACTCTTCCTCTTTTTCATTTTTACATGTGTATGTATATTTATATATAATATTTGTATATATATAGGAATTTCTTATGGTTATGACTTAGGGTAGGCAAATGATACGTACATCGTTTAGTTTAGAATAGCAAAAAAATGATTTCAAAAGGATAAAAAGACTTTGGACATATTTTGGACTTTAAATTAATTTCAAAAACTGAATTCGGAATTAATCATTTTGGAACCAAATCGGACTATTTTTATCTTTAAATAAAATTGGGCCATTTTTGGATGCTTAAATTAAATTGGACTGACTTGGGCTGAATTTTGGGATAGTGAACACTCTTTTTGGATTGGTTCAAGCCTAATAAAATGATTCTTCAAATGAAAACTAAAACTTTTTCGGACTTGAGTCGAGTTATGTGGCTTTGGAATATTGTAAGATATAGTGTGACCTTTCGGACAATAGAGTGTAAAAAGAAAACTGGTTCTTTCAAAAATCTAAACTTGTCATTTCTTAATGGATTACTATAACGACCTGTTTAGTCGTTATGAGCTTTCCGCCCGCATTCCTACAATATTCCTCACTCAGTGCTCACCGATATGTTTATGCGTGAAATTTACGGGTAAGAATGGCATTTGGCCATAGTAAGGGATAAAGTATTTAAACTCGAAGGAATTTTGTAATGCCTGTCTCCACCTCAGCAAAGACCATACCGCCCCAGCGAGGCTGCCCCCGCAACATCCAATCCACTTCAGCAGAATCCCAGATATTTTAGTAGTCCCGTTTTGACGAAGACACCTTCCAGAGGAGCGGTAGTGCCCCAGCATAAATAGTTCTGCACCAGAGGAAGTCACTGGGCAGAGCTAAAAACCTTATTTCTTAAAACCTCCAAGCTCAAGCCTCATTTCCCCAAATTCACTTTATCACCTTGGGGACTTAATAGTAGCAGATTTTTTAGGATTCCCCCATTTAATGCCTTATGGTAAGATTTTCCACCCTATTTATGGTTTCTAAACTTTTAATTCATGCTTTAATGGTGGGTCTTAGGTGGAAAAGAAGCCCTTTTATTTTAAAAACCTTAATACTTGCTCAATTGATGTGATAACCTAAAACTCGAGTCTTGGGATGTATTTTTCTATGTTAGGCATGTTGTGGTTAAGGTAATCACTTCTTTATGGATTCTTCAACTTGAAACTATTTTTCTTAAATGAGATCAAGAGGAAAGTTTTCTTATAAAAATGGAGGTTTTAACTAAATAATGGAACCAAAGTAGATGGCTTAGTTAATGGTCATAATAGATTATTGAAGGGTTCCTTTCAGACTAGATAGTGTGTACTTCGTTAGAAATAACCTTATATATGACTCTATTTGTGTAAACATAGGACATCTACATGTTTGGTTGTGCTATAGCCATCCGATAGGAGTTAACGGCACCTGCTCCATAATGAGGCAGGCTACGATTTCCTTTGTTGTAGACTCTGATAGAAGTATGTAGTAGTATTAAAGGGTATTGGGCGTGTTGAGGGTCCCACCTTAGCGATTGTGATGAATGCTTGGGTGGGTACCGGTCTATAACTTTAAACATGGATCGGCCTTAAGCCGATTCCGACTGCTGCTATTTGGGCTTGTCTACTTGGGCTTATTGCCACTATGTGAGATTGTTGTGCTTATTCATCACAGGGTTTCCCCCTCCAAGGAGACTCAACGTATATTCAGGAATGTGATGTTATTATGATATTGACACATATCATACTAGGAATTTACATGTCATGCATTCATCATTCCACATCTCGTCTGAACATTTGCATAGAAATTGATAAAGACTAATTAAACTGATTTTGTTGATTGCATAGTATACACATATCCATATCATTTATACATTCTATAATTGGTATTGGATTACTGATAAATTGTTGAGTATGGCTTGAGAAGTCGGTTATGGGATATGGTACATGATATAAGAGTGATCACTAATTGTGATACTTCTGCCCTCGTACTAGTATCCGATGGGATCAGATAGGTATATGGACCTCATGAGTCCCTCATGGGTCACACGAAAGCTACTGCAACAGTGTGTGTATACCAGGTATATATAACATTTGCATTCATACATACATCATTGGCATTGCATTTCATTCATACTCTTGATGGTTGTTTAGTGTTGTTGTGTACTCGGTGTCGACGTCTAGTATACTAGGTGATCTTTTGGTTATTGATGGGACAAATACTGGGTGTGAAACTATCCTCTGAAATAGAGAGGTAACTACGTTATATAAGCCTTGATAGGTGTTGGTTGTTGAGTAGATGCAATGTTTGAGAGAACTATTGGTGACTTGAGTGATTCTCATAGCTAATTATACAATATGTAAAGGTAGTATGGATAAGGGTAGTATGTGTGCTTGTTATTTTCAAATTGTAATTGATGGTACCGAAGGTAAGTGTCTAGTAAGACTTATTTATTGCATGATCAATGTGATGTATTGACCTAGGTGTTAGGTGCAAGAATCCTTAAGTTCTATTACTTGGGTGTGTAAGATATGTATTTTGACTTGTGTGGGGGAAAAAGACCTTTAGAAGGATTATCAAATGACATGACCGTAAACACATAGTTTCTAATGAAACCAGAAGGCTAATACTAGTAATTAGTTGACAAGGGCGTGATAAACTTACTTATTTAAAGGGCGGGGTCAGAAGGTGTATTAAACGGTATTATGACCTAGATAGAGTGTTGGATCTCTTGTGTCAAGGTAAGGGTCTCTACGTGCTAAATGCCTTAATTGTATTTGACTGTAATTGTGCTTTGCGTGTTGAGTAGACCGTTTACCTATAGATCATGTCCTGCGTGAATAAACTGAATTAGATAACTAGCATGCTTATTGGAACCTCACCTGTTTGTGGACTTAACTTGGTAATTATATATGTTACGTGACTTCCATCGTTGTCGACCTATGATGCCTATGGGGTACATTGTGTACTCATGCTACGCTTGCTGCATCTTTTACGTGGGTGCAGGTACTCGGTCTATTCATGTTGCATCTTGCAGCACGAGAAAGTGAGGCAGACTATACAGTCTGGTAGCCTTGATCTCCATCTAGTCAGGCAACCCCTTTTATCTAGGAAAAAATTATTATATTATGTCGACATTGTATTTTAGAGTATTTGTACTAGTGAGACCGTATTTTGGGGTAGAGACTATTGTACTCGGTAACCTTTGTAATGCTTTCAAAGATTCTTGTGGTATTAAAGTATTTTCCATTAATTCTGCTCTCTTGATTTAATTCTCTTTCGTATGATTGAGGTTAGTGGTTCTCCTATGGGTTAGTGTAGATTCCCTCACAGTACAAATTGAATTTTGGGTCCTGACAAATTGGTATCAGAGCTCTAGGTTCACCGGTCTCACAAGTACAAGGAAAATGTATAGTAGCGTCTCACGAATAGATATGTAGACGTCTGTACCCATCCTCGAGAAGGTATAAGCCATTTTTAGCAACTCTTACATTCTTTCATTCCTATCGTGTTCTTTCAGTCTGGTATCTGGTTGAATTGAATTGATATCTAGTCATTCCAATTGATATCTAATTATGACACTCTATTGAAGTGGGTTGAGTCGAATTGGTATCATGTCAATTCCAATTGATATCTAATTCTAACATTTTATTGGAGTGGATCGTGCATGAAAATCATGTCTGTGGGCATTGGGAGAAATATGGTTAATTGTATATATCTGAAAAATTCTATTCTCTTTCATGATTTCCGCCTCAACGTGTTCTTTCCCGCGAAAGGTGGGCCGCAAAAGCGTGACCCCAGCTGCTGACCAGAGTTCTCTCCAGTGGATGATGTCCCACCTCAGTGAACTTGCGTCTGCAGAAAAAGTTCTGCCACAGTGCATGATAGTACCCTATCCGGTGTCCGCCAACGCGGGGTTATTCTCGTGGAAGCGTACCCACCACAGTGGAGCTCACTCTCATGCCAGCGGAACCACTAGGTAGAAACTAGTGAGTTCTGCCCCTATTTTTTTCATTCTTCAACCCATGCATATATCAACCTATACATTCAGTTCGGATGAAACCAGCAACCAACACAAATATCCACAATATCCAAATGTCCAACAATCACAACAAAGAAAAATAAATGACTAGCTACAAATATCCGAATCGTTCGAAGCATTCACCAACCAAGCAAAATAGAAATTAATAGCAAGCAAAGACCAAATTATCCAAATATCCTACAAGCAACCAAATGAAAATATCAAAATTTCCAACAAAACCAAGAAATTAAATTGATTGAAACAAGCCCGACATGGGATAGAAACCAATACTGAGCTCACTGTTGCCTCTTTGAACTCGCCACCTCTCCACCTCCCTCTGTGATATTGTTGTTGTCTCCATCACCAGACTTGCGCAAGAAGGAGTAGTTCTGATCATCATGCTCATCCTCAACAGAAAGAGGATACTTATAATCCAAATACTTGAACAAGACCTTGATGCCTCTCCACATTTTCATAAGTAGCCAGGACTTATTATTTTCCATTTCCTTCTCGAAGCTTGTACGGAGCTCACCATGATATTTGGCCAAATCCTTATACGTGGTTCCCACAGTACCAACTAAGGCTTTGAGTCCCTTTTGTGCCTTGAGGTACTGCTTCATCTCCTCTTTGGTGAATTAATAGGCAGGGACATCTGAAGTGCTAGCCCCAATAAAAATCCTAGGGAGTCCGACAATCAAGTCTCGGATGTCTTGCAACTGAGAACCCATGGCACCAAAAGGACCTTGTAGTTGCGATTGCGACTGAGACTGAGACCCATCATCACCATCATCATTACCGCAGACATTCAAGTCCACCTTGTTCTTCTTGGTTTTCACCAAGGTACCCACTCCTGACACCTTCAAGGGATGGAAGGCCCCCTCAGGATCAATCTATTCATCATCAGGACTGTCCTTCATCCCCGCCATCTAGCATAACTCAGTAATCAGAGAAGGGAATATCAGATACTGCCCATCATTGATCATATAGTCCCTCCACTCTAGAATGACCTGATGGCCCATATTCACTGGGACATCATCCACTATGCATGCTATCATCAAAGTGTGAACGTACGCATAATCAGTTTTGTTACTTGAGGGACGCACCCTGCTAGCAATGTTATTCTGCGACCTCTTGGCCTCAGTAGTGAAATACTTGTTCATGATTCGTGACTTCTTATTGGCCCATGTGATCTTGTTCTTGTTCTTGTTCTCCTCAGCCACCAGTTGTGACACTAACCATGTTCCGTTCCACAAACATCCTTGGCATCCATAGCCTCCCTATGATAGTTTGGCAGGCCGTAGATAGAATTAATCTTCTCCTCCATGATAAGTACCATTTTGCCCCAAATTTTTATCTCTGGATTAGGCTCCATCAGCCTCGCACGTATTAGGTTGGCATAGAAATCTAATCTTCATTGGATTTGCATGGAAATGGGATAAAGCAATTATATCCTATTTGCATTAGTCACCATAAAATAACAAGAGACACTCTATGCCTCTCTCCTTCAATTGTTTCTTCTCTCTCAAATTGGTATTGTAACAGTTCTCTCAATCTCGTGACATAAGCAAGATAGTATCATAGTTAGTCGCATGCTCTTCATCTATGAGTCTATAAGTCTGGGCAAGGTTGTCCATTTGATTTTAGTCCATTTTAGCAAATTGTACTAGAAATTAATCGGATTCAAGTTAGTTCAGTGAGAGGGACATGTGTACTATGTTATTACGTGCCTAGTGAGCCAAGGAAACCAACAAAAATTGACTCTAGCCGACCTATGCAAAGCTACTATTTTGGTTTGTGACTGTCCAATTTCTGCTTTCGTAGAGTCGGTGTCGCTATGGCGGAACCTCTTCGGTGGAAGGATGTCCACCTTAGCATAATATTTCAAAATCACAGAAGTTCGCTTCGATGAAGATTTCCCACGCCTCAGTAGACCCGCTTCGGCAGAACTAGTCCACCGAGGCGAGGTCGTCATCCCTAGCTGAAAAACCATACCCCAAACCCAAAAGTTTTACATTATTTTGCCAGACAAATCTACATTTTTGATCCTAGGTGAGCATGCAAGGTGATAGAACTCATATTGAACTATTATTTCAACAAATATACAAAAATTCGACCTTGAACCATTAACCTCCACCCAAAATCTCTCTATGCGATTAACAACAAGACAAGTTTGTTTATACACTAGAATATGGTTCTACTTATGCGGTTTGTGAGGGGTTACGAGGAGCTTACCGGAATAGAGAGCCTTGAGTCGTGATGTCCGAGTCGAACAAGTTCTCTGCATCTCAATTTCTCGTTGTTCCTTGGGTTTTGAGTCCATGTGAGTTTGGAAATTTGAGTATTTGAGGGAGAGCAGGGAGATATTTTTGTGGGTAATGGGGAGTGTTGGTATTCAGAACATGGGGATTTGAAGAGGGGAAGGGGAGAGTAACATTTGGAATAGAGTAAGGAAATGGGACAGACCTTTTCTATTTTGAGACTTTTGGAAGACCGATCACGCGTCCCCGAAAATGCACAGGCGCGGCTAGTCTGTCTTCCCCCACAAGGTACTGACCTTCATAGTTGATTCGCCTCAGCGACAAGTTTTATGCAGGTGCGAATGCGCTCCTATGAAGTTATGTTCTGCCTCTGCGCATACTTCTTCTTTGTGATATTTGGATGATTGCGCATGTAGTTCCTCGTTCCCGCGTATGCCGGTGCTAAAGTCCGTGATTGAGCAATATTTCTCTCACGTATCAGTTGTTCTGCCTAGTTTGAGAATATATCATAAGGTGCCAGGCCACCGTGATTCCATTATACCGTATAGCCATGACCATAAAGTAAAACCTCAATCAAACTTTCATTTACATGCTTGAGAAAATTCTCGTGAGGCTTCGCCCTCGGTTCTATGAAGTCCTTTTATGTTACTCTCTGTTCAAGAACGAACGTGTATTTAATTGGTATCTGCTTACCTGCTTGGTCATTATGAGCTTTCCGCCTATATTCCTAGAATATCCCTCACTCAGTGCTCACCGGTATGTTTACACATGGAATTTACGAGTAAGAGTGACCCTTGGCCACTGTAAAGGATAAAATATTTAAACTCGAAGGAATTCCATAATTCCTATCTCTACCTCAGCGAAGACCGTACCGCCCCAGTGAGTACACACATACGACATCCCATCCACTTCAACGAAATCCCAGATATTTTAATAGTCCCATTTTGGCGAAGACACCTTCCGCATGAGCGGTAGTGCCCCAACATAAATAGTTTAGCACCAACGAAATTTGCTGGGCAGACCTAAAAACCTTATTTTTTTAAACCTCCAAGCTCGAGCCTCATTTTTCCAAATTCACTTCATCACCTCGGGGCTCAGTAGTAGCAGATGTTCGAGGATTCCTTCATTTAATGCCTTGGGGTAAGATTCTTCCACCCTATTTATGGTTTCTAAACTTTTAATTCATTCTTTTAATGGTGGGTCTTTGGTGGAAAAGAAACCCTTTTGTTATAAAAACTTTAAGACTTCCTCAATTGAATTGATAACGTAAAACTCGAGACTTGGAATGTATTTTCTGATATTAGGCATGTTTTGGTGAAGGTAATCACTACTTTATGGATTCTTGAACTTGAAACTATTTTTCTTAAATGAGATCAAGAGGAAAGTCTTCTTATAAAAAATAGAGGTTTTAACTAAATAATGGAACTAAAGTAGATGGGTTAGTTAATGGTCATAATGGATTGTTGAAGGGTTCCTTTCGAACTAGATAGTGTGTACTTCATTAGAAATAACCTTATATGTGACTCTATGTTGTGTTATGGTCATCCGATACCCATCTGGAAGTAAGAAGTGGACTAGGAGTTCATGAAGGCCACTCGGCAATGAGGTAGGCTACAATTTCCTTTGTTGTATACTCCGATAAAAGTATGTAGTAATTATAAGTATTAAGAGGTATTGGGCGTGTTGAGGGTCCCACCTTAGCGATTGTGATAAACACTCGGGGTGGGTACCGGTGTATAACTGTGAACATGGGTGATTTGGGGGATCGGCCTTAAGTTAATCCTGACTGCTGCTATTCAGGCTTATCGCCACTACTTGGACTTGTCACCACACTACTTGAGGTTGTTGTTCTTATTCATCACACAGTTTCTGCCTCCAGGGAGACCCAATGTATATTCAAAAATGTGTGTTGTGTAGGCTTGTAGCCATGTTATTATGATATTGAAATATGCTTTGTGTGGGTTTATGGCCATGTTGATATGATACTATGAATTGACTTGTCATGCATTCATCATTCCACATCTCGTCCGAACATTTGCATAAAAACTAATAAATACTGATTAAATTGATTATGTTGATTGCATGGTGTATGCATATCCATATCATTCATACATTCTATTATTTGGATAGGATTATTGATATATTGCTGAGTACGGCTTGAGAAGTTAGTTATGGGATATAGTACATGATACGAGAGTGAGCTGATTGTGGCACTTCAACCCTTGTGCTGGTATCCGATGGGATCTGATAGGTATATGCACCTCATGAGTTCCCCATGGGTCACTTGATAGCTACTTCGGCAACATATGTATACCGGGTACATATAGCATTTTCATTAATACATACATCATTTGCATTACATTTCATTCATACTCTTGATGGTTGTTCAGTGTTGTTATGCACTCGATGTTGACGTCCAGTATACTAGGTGATCTTTTGGTTATTAATGGGACAAGTACTGTGTGTGAAACTATCCTCCTAAATAGAGATATAATCGGGTTATATAAGCCTTGATACGTGTTGGTTGTTGAGTAGATGCAGTGTTTGAGAGAACAATTGGTGACTTGAGTGATTTTCATAGATAATTGTGCAATATGTAAAGGTAGTGTGGGTAAGGGTAGTATGTGGTCTTGTATGTTTCAATTGATAATTTTTGGTAACAAAGGTAAGTGTCTAGTAAGTCTTGTTGCATGATCAATGTGTTGTATTGACCTAGGTGTTATGTGCAAAAATGCTTAAATTCAATTACTTGGGTGTGTAAGACATGTATTTTGACTTGTGTAGCGAGAAGACCTTTAGAAGGATTGTCAAATAGCATGATTGTAAACACATAGTGTTGTAATGAAACCAGAAGGCCAAAACTAATAATTACTTGACACGGGCTGGTAAACTTACCTATCTAAAGGGTAGGGTCGGAAAGTGTATTAAACGGTATTATGACCTAGATAGAGTATTAGATCTCTGGGTGTCAAGGTAAGGGTCTCTACGTGCTCAATGCCTTAATTGTATTTGACTGTAATTGATGTTTTTCGTGTTGAGTAGACCGTATATATCATGTCTTATGGGAATAAACTAAATTAGATAACTAGCATGCTTATTGAAGATGACTTATCTGTGGAGCTAACTTCGTACTTATATCTGTTATATAACTGACATCTGTCGTTGTCGACCTATGATTCCTACGGGGATACATTGTGTACTCATGATACGTTTGCTGCATCTTTTACATGGGTGCAAGCACTCAGTCTATTTAGGTCGTAGCTTGGAGCACGGGAGAGTGAGGCAGACTATACAGTCTGGTAGCCTTGATCTCCATCTAGTTAGGCCTCCCCTTTTATCCACAGCGGCATTGTTATATTTTTTCTACATTGTATCTTAGAGTCCTTGTACTAATGACACCGGGTTTGGGGTAGAGACTGCTATGTTTGGTAACCTTTGTAATGCTTTCAATGATACTTGTGGTAAGTATTTTCCATTGCTTCCGCACTCTTGATTTAATTCTCTTTCGTATGATTGAGGTTAGTGGTTCTCCTACCGGTTAGTGTAGGTACCCTCACGGCACAAATGGGATTTTGGGTCGTTCCAGTTATACTCTTTCTGACTTAAAAGATTTTCAAAAATGTATAAGGAATATTGGACAATTTGTTGGACTAAATAGTGGAGTTCTACTCAAATTAATGCTTGAGTGTTCTTAGTCTGAAAATAAGTTGACTAAATTATCTGTATGCAATCATTTTTAGGAGGAATTCAACTCCTTGGTTTTCAAAACCCTTTGAGTTTGAGAGAAATGAATGACATGAATTTTGCAGGAATTTAAACATTGTAAACAATTTATAAAATTTAAACATGCTATAGAGCCCGAAAGTCAACGGTATTCAACGGATCCTTATATCGGGGTGTCTAACACCTTCCCCGGGGATCACCAGAACCCTTACCTTGACTCTAGTTTAAAAAAGATTTTAATAGATTTTCTAAATAAACACTTTTACTTGATTTTCCTAATTTACCTATACATTATGTGATTACTCTAAATTAAATTATCTGACTTAGAGCACCAACAACCTCTTAGTAGTTTTTATGCTTCCACGTAAAAGTGAACCATAATAGACCCGAATCAAGAACTCGACTAAGTCATAAACAATGTTCTAGACCTAATGGAACTGATAAAACCCGCATAGGGACCCGTTTATCCAAAAGTCAACTTTTGATAAAACTTATCATTTACAAATTTCAAGAAAGCTCTAACTTAGTATTTTTATTCCTGAATGAGTTTGATTTACCTCGGGAAGCGTGTCATCTCACCCCGCGAGCTAAAAACACCAAAATAAAGGCTATGAAAGCGGCATTTTTGGTATTGTAATTATAAGAGACTAAACGAGAAAACATGTTGTTACATTAATAGTGCAATCATATGTAGCTTATGGATTTATTTAGTTTAACTTGCAACAGCATAACCATATATTGATTAGTTTAGTTTGGATTTTGATTTTCCTAGGGTTAGGTGTGATTGGTCCTAACAATTTGTTTAACTTTAATTATGAAGGTGGGTTAAGCATGATTTTGTAGTGTTGACGTAGGTTTTGGTGTTCTATTTGTTCAATGCATTCATGTGTTGATTAGCTCAGTTTAGGAGACATAGTGAGCAAACTGTTATATGATGAATTTTAGGGATGATTAGTTTTCCAAAAACTGATTAAGCATGATTTTATTAGTTTTTTTATTCAAAGTTTGTCCATGTTTTGTACTTGATTAGTATGACAACCTTGTTTAGGATATGTGCTTATACTGAAAGTGATTTGATGCCCTTTGATTGGTTTAATTGTTCTGTTGGCTGGTTAGACCTTCTAATAGTTTAGTATAGGTACTTCACCTAGTATAGTTATCTATAAAATGGTGATGACTTGTCTGGAATATGAAATTTTGAGTGGTCAGGATGGATTAATAACAACCTAGTGATAAAACTGGTTGGCTATGCAAATACTTGTTCTAAAGAATGCTAATTATGGCCTATAGAGTCTGTCTTAACTTGATAAGCTAATATGAGTTTGGTTTGAATTAATGAATTTTAAGTTTAGATACTAAATTAACAAGGAATATTGAATGAACATGGGGGTAACAGTACGGTGTCTCTTTTAGGATATAGGCTTGGACTGGCAATATGGTTCTGTGCGGTAGTGCTAATTCTATGTCAAGTTATGGTTGTATCAAACTTTTTGAATTGAAAATCTTATTTTATGCACTATACTCTCTTCTGCATGCTTGAGTTTCCACTTATGTAGATGAATAAACTGATGAATAGGTAGGTGTTGAATGTAATCTTGATTATATATAGTTAATGACATGTCAGTTGATGAGTTTGACTTTATGAGATTGAATCTTGTGAATCTGTGTAAGTCTAAGTTGAGTTCTAAGAGTTCTAAATCCCCTTTGTGTCCACAACCATGATCCCATATCCTTCTTCACTTCTTTAATTTGTTGAACCTGAACTGTTTGACTAAGAAATAGAGTTTGGTTTGTTTGTCTTCTTATGTGTTCTTAGTATAGCCAAGCAGGTGGTCTTGACACCACCTATGAGACTCTGAAGACAACGTAAAATCTGTAAATCTTCACCACCTTGACCACATATGATAATAAGATGTAAGAACTTGACCACTTCCATCTCTCCTAATTATTGTTTGATAGGCATAAGTGCATATAGGATCTGAACAAGAGAATATGGTTCCTTGTCCTTGATTGATTTCTATGTTGAGTGGAAATGAGGGGTGACACAGTCTGGGGAGGGGATGAAGTGATGTCCTTGAACTATGAGCTCAAGATGAGGCTTTGAGTACCTCACTCAGCTTCATTATGGTTTGCTCAAATTTTTGGGTTCCTCCTTGTCATTTCCACACGCTGTGGCAACCCCCAGAATGTGTTCTGTGATTGGTATATGTTAACCCTAACTAGACCTGTGTGAAATTTAGACCTCAGAAAAGTTTGTTAAACTACCTCTAAGCTATTTGGTCAGATCTGAGGGAAATGTCTCACATGTATATGCTGATATTCAGTAGTATGTGTGTGTATACACTTTCTTACTCTTATGTGTAGCCTGATAGTATCATTTAGTCATATTACCTATGGTTTGTGTGCCTTTATGTCACTGTCATGTATAAGATTGTTTCCATTCTTGTCTTTAAAGATTTCAGGACCCTTATTTTATCTTTCATGTACTAGTATGTAAGATCAAAATTATGATATATAGCTAAATTTCCACTAGACAAATCTGCATGCCTTTGATATCCATCTTCTTCTCCTTTTTTGTGATACTGCCTCATGTGTGCATGATATCTCCCCCTTATTGAATAAATGATCAATGGTACATGTGCACATACCTCTTTCTTTTTTCTATGTTTGGGCCTTGCTTGATCAATTAGTTCTTCTGCTTAATGTCTTTATGTATCCATGTTGTTATATGATACCCCCTCCCCTCAACATGCTAGGTAAGTGACCCCGTATGATTAGATATATTGTTAAGTGTACATGCGTTTACATACCATCTGTATATTTCAAGTATATATGGTGTATACTCATAATATATTAAAGTATATCTAAAGTGTATAAGAGTTATTAGGACTAGTTTAATGTATACTCCTTGTGTTATTTCTTCTCTCTCATTACTCTTAATTTGATGTGCTAGGATATACATTGGATATATAGAGGTATACTTTGTTATACATGTTCAAGTGTATAATGGTGTATATAATATATATTTAGGGAATATCAGTGTGTATCTGAATTGTGCTAATATGTTGTTGAGCCTATTTTTACTTGTTGCTTTCCTTCTTGCATATTTAGATCTGGACATTTGTAATGTGTTGTGTGTATTCTCATATATACTTAGTATATGTAGAAGTAAACCTAAGACTGTTTAAGTGAATTTATACGAAAAACATTTTGTGATTAAATTAGTTGCTAAGCATAGATACCTTCTAACTCCCACTTTCATTTTCCCCTTTGTTTTGCATGAACTACACTGTATGACCCCAACTTGACCTATTTCTTGCCCTGCCACTTCTGTTGGGCCCAAGGGCCTTGAGTCAGCCCCTTAAATGTGGGTCCACCTCTCATACAAATGAACAGAGAGGAGGTGGGCTTGTACACGCTTGAAGGCCCAACAATTGGCAAAAATTGTATTTTATATTTTAGTACACCCATCAGCCTGCATTATTTTTATCTTATGTCCAATTACTTGTATTTGTAAACACGTTGATGTGTTATTGTAATTCTTTAGAACCTAGTTGGAATCACGATGCGTATATCATTAGAATGAATAGGAAACTCCATTAAAAAATGACGACCTAACACAAAAGATAAACGATCTTCTTTTCTTTTAACAAAAATACAAGTGGAAATCATTCTCTAAAATTGCCTTGTTTTCTTTGATAAATTCTGGAAATTGGATAAGAGTCACTATGAAATGATATATTTTTGCGAAAATACTACAGATGGGCCTTAGTCAAGAATCTCCAAGAAATTCAAATCATTTAGAAACAAGTGGGTTGAAACAGTTTTGGGCCTTGGCTCATCTGAAATAAAGCCCACAAAAATGATTTTTAAAGGAGTGCCATTTTTTCTCAAAGGTTAGAAGAATTTTTTGTTTTAAAAAGAACTTTCAAAAAGAGGAACTTGTTTGGAATTTTTTAAAGGAAACTAATATAACTTTTGCATGAACTTGCAAAACCATGGCTTTAAAATTAAAACAAAACACATTAAGTTGCTTTCTTGAACCAATTCAAAGGAAATAAGTGGGCTTGTATTATTTTGGACCAAATCTAAAAGATAATTTTGGGTAAGCATTGGTCTAGGAAGTAAAATCAAATTTAAATCCTTCGGATGAGTTTGAACCCATTTTATCAAATCAAAATAATTTTTACAAGTCTTTCTAAATATGTCATGAATGAACAAGTAAAGACAAGACTTTACTTCTCACTTTATACATATCCCTTAAACATTTTAAAAGCAAATAAATGCTTTAGCCATAATATTTTAACCCCTAGGTAAACCGCATTGGGCGAATTCCTTCTGAGGTGCATAACACCTTCCTTAGGGAATCACCAGAACCTTTACCCGAACTTTGGTACTCTTTTTAAGGGCTTTCGAACTAACAAACCTTAAAATAAATGATTTTCTAATTCCCATAATTTATTATATGGCGACGTTGAACCAACATAGAACCAAGTTATGATAGTAGTTTTTGCGCCCGCATAAAAGTGAAGCATAACAACACTACAGGTTTTGTCAAGAAGAAGAAGGAGGACGTGGACAACTCTCGTTCACCCGTATTCCCAAACTGAGATGGTAGGTAGAATCCAATTCCTCTATAAAACACACATATCAATCCCCTCCTCCGAATACCTACCCTTAGCCTCATACAACCCTTCCCCCATCTTTTACACCTAACCAAGTTACCATACGCCTCCACCCTTCTATCAAAATTACAACCCAACTACCAAACACCCACGCCAATCTACCAAATCCCAGCACCTAATCACCAAGCACTAGCTCCATTTTATGACACTCAGCAAAAATATCAAACAGTTGCACCCATATACCAAATGCATCCACCACCACCAAATGCCTATAACTTACCTCATCCCAACATTGAAAGGAAGCCAACCTACTATTCACACATCTAGTCGACACCCCGACCAATATATTTGAATGACTAAAAGTGGCTGGCATGATTCAACCATTGACCCAAAACCTCTTAACGCGGGAACCCGTTCTTTTGAGATAACAATGTTGTGCTTACCACTCAGGGGAATGGGTATGACACTAAATGATGCACCAAGCTGGAATATAAAATTCAAGATTTGATTGACAAGAAGGAAATTACCCTCCAAATAGGGTCTCCTAATGTGAATAGTAATATATTGCCCCAATCATGAAAATACAACTACACACATGATCGATAGGGGAGAGGACTGGTTAGTATGCACCACCTTAGCTAGAAAGGTTACTAATATGATTGTACAAGTTGTAGCAACCCTGAACATCAACACACATCCTGAGTTTATGGTTTTGACCGCGCTCCAATTATTGCTCTCATCTCAAAAGGAATCATTGTGGCTCCAAAGAAATTATTTGTTATTGTAGCGGTCGCCGCACATGGTATGATGACCTAGGAGGTGTAAACATCCCAGGTTTGTTGGCCCAAGGGGGAAAAGAATAAGGAAGTCAAATAAGGTCAATCACAAAAGGTGAGGCCGAAGAATTTTGGTGAAGAATTCAATCGATTATAGAACGTCTGAAGAAGACTCCTGCCCAAATATATGTGCTAGGTCTCCCATGAGTTCCCAGCATCACCAATTGTCACTAATGAAAGTATTTGTCGAGGCTCATGTGTCGAATAGGACAAGTAGCGATTTAGCCGATATAGTGGGTCATGTTATCGAGGACCACCAGATTTCCTTCTACCGAGAGGAATTATGAAGAGAAGGATCGAAACATAACAAATCTCTGCATGTGACAGTGATGTGTAAGGACAAGTTTATATCTAGGGTATTGATCGACAATGGATTTGAACTTAACATTTTCCAAAGTCTACTCTCCTCCAACTGGGTATGCCGTAGGAAATATGCGGCAAAGCCATATGAATGTGAAAGCCTTTGATGGGGGTAGCTGGGATAACATAGAAGAGGTTGACCTATAAATCTAGATGAGGGACACTAAATTTGTCACCGAATTTCAAGTCACGGTGATAACCACTATCTATAATTTATTATTGGGAAGGCCATGGATACAATTGGCCTGAGTGTTACCCTTTACTCTGTATCAATTCCTGATATTTTCCTGGGAAGATAATGAGATAGTTATTCATAAAGAAGGAAGCAACCTTAGTAACCCTAACCAAAATGTTCCATGATTAAAGGAACCTCTTAGGGTACGAATTTTCACACCATAAAGATAGTCGGTGCTACTTACGATCTTCATTCACCCTAAACTCCAATATCAGCAGTATACAAATGCTTGCTACTGCTATACTCTGAAATGGGTTTGAAAGAATGGCATGCTTACTATTCCCATATGGAAGCCGAGTCGAACAAAAAACCTTGGTACTCCAATTTGAAGAAGTAGTTAACAAGAGACTACCCAAGGGCACTACAAGCAATCAAAAGAAAACATTCCAGAGAATGGCCAATAACTTCTTCCTTAGCAAGGAAATCTTTTACTGAAGGACTCCTGATCTCAATCTTTTAAGGTGTGTGGATTTCATGGAATCCATGAGTAGGCCACACATGAATAGACTCATTCTAGAAAAAAGATCTTACGAAAGGGTTATTTCTGGATGACGATGGAAACCGATTGTAGTAGGTATGTGAAGAGATGCCACCAATGACAAATCCATATGGATTTGATCTGGTCCCGCCAAATGAACTCAATGCAATGAATTTTCCATGGTCGCTCAGCTCTTTGGCATTGATGTGTAACGACGCAGTTAGTCATTTTGAAAATTGATGCTCTATTTTGCGTTTCATCTATCCTGAAGCTCTGTAATAGTTATTTTGACTAGTTTACAAAATTTGAACTCAAACAAATGTCATTTGGTTCACTTTGGGAGAAATTTTCATTTTTAAAATCCCCATATTTAATTATTTGGATTAATTTATCATCTGGGGAAAACATGTTCTGGTTGGCGATCTGAAGATTTCGTTAGATTTATAATATTATTTATGACTTGTAGAAATTGACCAAACTAATTGTACAGTTCTTTTAGTTAGTTTTTGATAATTAAGTCGGTTTTAGTATTTAATATGTCTATTCATGGCAAAGAGATGGTCATAGGGAGAAATAATACACGGATTGAAAATTTATTGGTTCTGCTAGCTTCGTATTGATTATTATTACAGGCGTGGAATGGATAGCATGATTCTTGAGGTAATCAAATGAGTATCAAAGAAGAAATAGTAAAATTGGAAGTTCTTAAGTTAAGAAAATTGAATGTTTGACCAAAGTCAACATCAGGGGTAAATAAGTCTTTTTTTTAAGTTTCATCAATTCTGTTAGGTCCATAATGTGATTTACCACTTAGTTGAGTCGTCAGTCATGAGATGTTCGGGTGTGATATAGGTGGTTGGTTGAGAAACTACCTTTTGAGATTAATTTATAGTTTACCACGGTCAATATTAGGTCAAGACGACCCCGTGTCGAGGGTTTGAAATTTCTAACAAATTTGTATGATGATTTTGGCCTTGTCTGCAAGTTTTGGTGATAATTCAATGAGGTTCGGATGTATTTGGGTTGTTTCGTGCTTGTGTTTCAAGTTTTGACGTCGTTTCTTTGGCCATAAAGGGTACCATATTGAGATAAAAATCTTTGATTTGTGTTTTAATTTAACCATTAGATGCATAGTGAAATTTATGAGTCGTATCAACTTGAATCGTTGAATTTCGACATCGTATGAGGGAGTTATGACCATTTTAGTATAAAAAACAATTGCTAGTTTCTGGTGCGAGCATTTGTGCATTGCAAATGCGAGGAGGGTCCCGCAAATAGGAAGAAGGATTTCTGGGCTGACCAGTGAACACAAAATATTGCTCTTCATGAAGGCAATGACGTCCCGCGAAGGCGATGAGTTAAAATCACCTAGACAATGTTATAAATGGACAGATTGAACATTTTAGTATTTTGAGCATATTTTGAGTTGTAGAGCAGTGTATGAGGTGATTTTCACGGCGTTGTTAACCATTTGTTATTATTTTTATCCGGGTTTGGATTGCAAAATTTGGGGTTTTGAACCCAAAAGTTGAAAAGTGGCTAATCATTGATTTGAGGATCAAGATGATGACTTTTCGAATGACTTTTATGGATTTAGACTAATTAAGCTATGGGTAAACCAATTTTAATATAGAATTCTAGCTCTGCCCTTTTGGACTCGGGATTACCTTTTTGGGTTTCGAATTAAAAAGTATAGCAATATGGGTATCATTGGACTCGTTTTAACTCATTGAGTACTATTTTGACTATATTAGACTCGATTTTGCAATGAAATTACAATTTTGACCTTCGGAGCTCGGGATTGGCTTTTTTGGTAACTTTTTGGACCCGAATAATTATCACGGCAATATGGGTGTTCATATATTCATAATTAATATAGAATATGTATTTGGTAAGACTTTGATCATTTGGAGGCATTTCGGAAAGATAAGGCTCCAGCTTAAGGGTTTGTGGCTCTTGCTAGGCTTGAGGTAGGTTATTATTTAATTTTAGACTCTGAGGGGAGAACGTATATATTTTGTAAACGTTGAATAGTTATTGGGAATTAAAAAGGGTCCCGCCTAAGTGGCCGTGAAGAACACTCAGGTGGATAACGATGTATTTATTTGGGGAAATTGTTGAAAGTAAAGTATTATTTGGGGATTACATTATAGGCCTTTTGGCTTAGTTGTGGTGATAAATCATCTTAGGTTAGTATGACTACTGCTTATATGAGCCATGAGAGCCATATTTGACTTGTAACTGCCATGACTGATTAAATTACTTCATCGCACTTCATCAGGTATATTGTGGAAAGAAAACTAATTGAAAACGTTATTTACACATGAAATTGAGACATCATGCTCCATAACATAAACATATGATACTTCTTGCATGGGTGATTACACATGTTGCATTCATGTCATCTTTATGAACTTATGGATGATTCACAGTAAGTGGAGACGTGCGATGAGTTATGGATCGGGTTGTACGCCGCAAAATATACTTACTATGGATCAGGTTGCACGCCGCAACATAGATACTTATTATGGATTGGGTTGCACACCAAAACATATATATATATATATATATTACAGATTGGGTTACGCGTCGCAACGAGTATATTCACATCGCGAGTCCCGCATGGGTCATGACTAGACGGAATGACTGCTAGCATGTGTATACCATTTTATTTATGTTGGCCAATGCATTGCATTCATACACTTTATCATACATGCATTCATTTCCCCCCTCTATGATCTATAGGCTTACGTGCTTCTAATTGCCTATGATTTCATGAATATAATTTGAAGTAGTAGTGTTCATGGAGTAGGTGTTAGATTCAATCTTTACTTGCTTTATACGTGCTTTCTTCATTGTCGGCCTATGATACCTACGAGTACGTGTGTTTGAATTGATACTATACTTGTTGCACTCTTTACTGTAGATACCGATCCCTACTCCAGCTCTAGACCTCGTGGATGATCACGAGGAGGTGTTATCACGATTCTCAAGGTGAGCTACATGGCTACCATATTCCCTGGACTCTCTTATTTATTTCTTTGTGTTTATGTTGGTTCTGACTGACAGTTCAATAACAAAGAAAATAGTAGTCGGCTTCGTGCACAACAACATTGTATGTCATTTTGGGATACCCGAGTCCATCAAACAAACAATGGGGCTAATCTAAACAACCATCCGATGAAACAAATATATGTAAACAATTCAAAATCACTCACCGAAATTCCATAGCGTATCGTCCACAATGAACATAGTCGCTTAGGTCGCAAATAAGAATATCAAGAGGATATTGAGGAAGATGACATTACAAGTGTTGGAATGAAAAGTTTCCTTATGCCATGTTGGGATATCATAATACACTCTGAACTTTAACAAGTGAAACCCTATACTTACTTGTGTACGACACTAAAGTGGTGATACCGGCCGAAGTAGCAATACCACCACTCAGAATAATTCAAGAGGTCGAGCTAAGTGAAAAAGAATGGGACCGCAACCGATACGAACAAGTGGTATTGATGGATGAGAATAGAATGAGTGTCGTATGCCATGGAATGTTATACCAACAAAGGATGATCCGAGCATTCAATAAGAAAGCTAGAGCTCGAATGTTTGAAATAAGGCAGCTAGTACTGAAGCGTGTGTTTCCGCATCATAACGAGTACAAAGGGAAGTTCACACTGAATCGTCAAGGACCCTACGTGGTTCATAAATTCCTCTCGGGAGGTGCACTCATACTAGCAGAAATGGACGGAAAGAGTGGCCAAAAGATATCAACTCAGATGCAATCAAGAGATACTACTAAAGTGTAATTTCCTATTGGAATCGCACCATTTGCTTGTAATCGGCTACTATCGACCTATCCATTATGGTGAGATACGTAGAAAATTCACATCGAATTAAGTCTTGCTCTCATAATAGAAATCGAAATGACATTCCATGTAAATTAACTTCATGATGACCTGATTTCCAGAGGTGGGATACGTAGGTAGTCCATGTAGGACTCGTTCGATTTATTAGAAAAATTCTATTTGTATGCATGAACTACATTTCACCTGATTTCTATCTCAATAGGATGTGTGGGTGCCTTATGGTCTTGGCCACATTGCTTAAAAACCTTCAAATATCCGTTAGGAAGAAACTGGGGCATAATTTTTTAGAAGGTCTCAAAAATTCCAAAGTTCAATACGGGAGTTTATCGACACATATTCAACTAGGGTAGAATTTTTTAGGGGGCCTCAAAAGTTCCATCACAAGACTCGGCATGAGAGTTTATCAACATATCTTTAACTGGAGAAACATTTGTGAGAATGTCTCAAAAATTACCTCACGATATGCCAAGGACATTAATCTAGTAAAAGGGTCTTCATTCAAATTACGCACGACATGACATTGATGGGCAAAGATTTTTAGAAAGTTATTTTCTTTTATTTGGACTAACGTATATGAACTTTACTTATTTAATTTTGTCTGCTAAACTACCATAGTTCAGAAGACTGAGCGATTTTCTAAAATCAAGCCAGGCAAGAGGAGCAACTCAGCAAGAGCAATCGATGCGAGTCAAGTTCACAAACTCACATTTTTTCTGTGGATGCATCTCTACCACTTTTTTTGGGAGGATGACCATTTATTTAACTAGTTTGCTTCATAATATAGAAAATTGGTAATATGATCAAGCAAAGAGGACCATGTACTGGGTAAAGCATCAAAGGACAACATAACGTGGTCAAGAGGGGTCGTATATCGAGTAAGGCATCAAAATGATGGCATGATCTGCCAAAAAGGCTACACTAGATAAAAGCTTAGGTGGGACGATATTTATCCAACCAAAAAGGTCACATTTAAATTCTGCAACTTCCGACGTGGATGACATTTACATTTCGAGGAGGTCATACTTAAATTCCACAACATATGTGGTGTATTACAATTACATATTGAGGGGGCCATTAATTATTTTCAAATCGCCAAGGAGGCAAACTTTTCGAAAACCTTTCTAGGTGACTATGCTAAAAGGATCAAGGTAAAATTGTTTTCAAAAACCGTCAAGCGCACAGACTATTCAAAACATCCAAGGTGGATAAATGTTCATGCCAAGTTCTCCATTCATCATTTTCAAATTGCTAAGGGGGAAAACTTTTCAAAAAACCATCAAGGTTACGGTGCTATAAACGTCAAGGGGATGCTGGTTTCAAAATTGTTAAGGGGATCGGCTTTTATAACATCTAGGGAGGATAAAATATTTTTAAGGGGATGGGTTTAAAAAATTGTTAAGAGACATTCATTGTTTAAAATGTCAAGGGGTGAACTTTTCAAAAGTCTGTCAAGGTGATATGATATTCCGGAGCACAAACTCCTCAAAAGATTTCATCCGAGAATGAGTAAAGGAACTCCAAGTTTTACAAGATATGTTTATGAATAGAGAGATTTGGAGACCCTTGAGGGCCCATATAAGATGGAACACCACATTTGGATGATTACTTGGAGTGAAGAGGAGTTTGAAATTGAACCTATCACGGCTTGCAGATAAAGTGTGAGTTGCAGGTGTGACCTGTGACCCCCCCCCCCAATGCATTTCACACAACATGATCAAGAGAGGAGAAAAAGACAGCTTGTGTGTTTCATCTGTGAAGCACATGAACAACTTATGTCACAATGTGAGTTTCGCAGATTTTGCTGGCGGATGACCAATTAGCCATTTTGGCTATCTTTGCAATCTGAAGGCTTAGGTCACTTTTGGGCCTAGCTTGTAATAAGGCCTAATACTATAAATAGTAGTTATCAAGGCTTAGAAGGACTTTTAATGATTGATGAATTGAGAGTAAAACTCTTGTTAGCTACTTTGTAGTGTTAGCTTAGTGATATCTAGTGATTAGTGTAGTTTATAGAGTGATAGGACAATTAGGGTGGATTCCTTGGTTGTCTATTGTGCTTTTTCATTATTCTCACATGAGTTCTTCACTTGTGGAATCATCTTCAAAGCATAAGTGCTTTTATTGAATAAGCTTTATGAGGTATTTGGTTTAATATATCTTTGGTTGCCTTTAGATTTCAATTTTTGTGTCTTGCTTCTATCTTGATTGATGTTTGAATTAGTTTATTTCATTGAGGTCTAAACATTCATATAGTTTAGTTTGCTTTGGATGTCATATCTTAAGTCAATCTTCTATTCTTTTGATTTTCCGTATCTCGATTTGATTTCTTAGAGTTCTGCTTTTAGGAATTGTATCATTTAGTATCAGAGCTTAAGCTAGAGTTTTGTTTCTACAATTCTCAATCCTAGGTTCTTCTTATTTAAAAATCCACAAAAATCTAAAAAATCCACAAAAAAATTAAGTTGTTGTTTGAACTGAGTATTTTTATTGCTATATTTGAATTCCTCGAGGTTGAATCTATCACATATCAAAATTTCAAGTGATTTGGGGTTGATTTGTGCAACAACACCATTGAATGACCTTCAACCTTGAAGAACACCAAGTGGGTCTATAGAAATTAGTTTCCTATTGACTTCAAAAGTTATTGGGTTTCGTTTTCCTTGTTGAGAGTAAGCTAGATCTAAAATTTAAGTCAAACTGGAGTTGATTTGATACTAGTTGGAAATTTGAAGTGTTCTTCATTGTTCATCAAGTTCTTGTGAAGAAGACCAAAAGGTGGTGGTTGATCTAAAATCTCTAAGAAAAAATTTGGAAAAGTGGTTTTGGGCCCAAAAATAGCAAAAGTCTGAAGAAAGGGGTCCAATTTGTTAAAATAGCTGAGAAGAATCAAAAAGTGATCAGCCAAACAAATTCCAAGTAATTTTGACATCACCAACGATTTTGGGTGCAGTCACAACCTGCGAATCGCAGGTAGCGTCATAGGTGGGACCTGTGAATCTCACTTGAATCGCAGACTGCGACATAGAATTTTGGATCTGCAGTTTGCATTTAACTATGTCGCAGTTTGCATCTGCGAACCGCAAACTGTTCACCGGTTTAGAAGATCGCACTTTTTCAGGTTTTGAGTTCTAAATTCGTTCTGATTCCATTTCTTTTCACTTCTTTGATTCTCTAAACTATTTAACAAATAATTGATCTTATTTGATTGTAATTAGTTCTTGAGTCCCATTTTCATTTCATGCTAATTCTTCTTAAGATTTTCCATTTTATTTCATTGAACTTCTTTGACTCCGTCCGTTAGCTTTATTTAGTCCTCCGTATTTTGATTTGATAAGAATATATTCCACCACATAGGCTAAGTGACCTTGTGAATTAATTGAACAAAGTTCTTTACCAATCTTAGAAAACACTAGAGTGTGGTGAGTTGAGTGAAAACTCTAGGTTATGGTGACGAGTGCAAACACGAGCGACGTGAGGAATTTTGCTTATAATTTATTTTTTGAGTTTTGTAAGTACAATGTCTAGTTACGGAGAACATTCTTATGATGGAGAGGACCCAATGGCCCTTATACTTAAGGCCTTGAAGAGGTTGAGTACGGAAGTAGGAGTAATGAAGGAGCAAGTGGAAAGTATGAACATGAGGTTGGCGAATGTTGAACAATTGAGACGAGTGACCACCCCCCGTTCGAATGTTGGCGTCGAGTCAAGTAAGAATCCTAACACCTCACCTACCCTTAACCCGGGACAAGTGCATATGATATGCCTTTCCCAAACTACCCCCTCACCTTCTCCCCATCTTCCACCAACTACTTTCCTAAACGCCAATGTTCAAACAAATGTGAGGCGAACCAACCCTCACACCAACCCCCACTTATATCGACCATTCAAATATGAGCCACTACCACAAGTGGCTCTACATATAGCTCCACAAAAACATGTTCCCCAAGACCCCCCCCCCCATATGTACCACTACAATAATTTCCACCCGAACCATACCAAGCTCATTTCCAAAAAACCCTCTATGATGACATGGTTGAGAAAGTTGTTCAAGAAGAATGGTGGAATGGACCATGACATGAGGAAAGGCATGGAGGTTTTGTCAATCAAGGTGTCATAAGGCAAAGAGGTATTGGAAGATACCATGTGCATGACGATCCGGATAGGTTGCAATAGTATGCATATAAAAGAGAACCCTCATCAACTTGGGATAAATATGAGACCATTACTCATGCTTCCCAAACCAAGGTTGATTGCCAAGCAAAGGGGAGTGACAAGACAATGGGAGGTAATAATGCATAATCTAACTTCCCTCACTATTTTATTAGTCAATGTTATAAATGTCAAGGTAATGGGCATGTTGCAAAAGAATGCCCCAATCGGAGTTCAATTGTGGCAATACATAATAGTAATGAAGAGTGTGGTGTTGGATGTAAGGGTGAATAATTGAGGGATGACCATGAATAACCATTGAGGGGCGATCAAGAGTGATTGTAGGAAAGAACAAACTTGACTTGTGCATTACAAAGGCATATGGATGCTATGACTAGGGAGGTGTTTGACCAGTAGGAGAATCTATTTCATGCTAGGTGAAAGAT
The DNA here is from genome assembly GCA_029783415.1 of Anisodus acutangulus. Taxonomy (NCBI): domain Eukaryota; kingdom Viridiplantae; phylum Streptophyta; class Magnoliopsida; order Solanales; family Solanaceae; genus Anisodus; species Anisodus acutangulus. The sequence continues at coordinate 764,635 of CM056501.1, forward strand.
AATGGATAAGGTGTGCTACTTGATCATTAATGGTAGGAGTTGCACAAATGTGGTGAGACTACTTTGGTTGAACACATAAAGTTTCCTACAACAAAACATCCTAGTCCGTACAAACTCCAATTGTTCAATGAAGGTGGTGAAAGTGAAGGTTTCAAACAGGTGAGCGTCAAATTTAGTATTGGCAAGTACCAAGATGAGGTGGTGTATGATGTGTTTCCAATGCAAGCATGTCAAATGTTGCTTGGGAGACCTTGGCAATTTGATAGGGGTGCGCAACATGATGGGACGACTAACAAATACTCATTTATAATTGAGGATCGAAAGCATATCCTCAGCCCACTAACACCCTATAAGGTAATTGAAGATTATAGAATCATGAAGGAGCTCCGGGAGAGAGCCAAAAGGGAGAAAATTGAGAAACGAAAGAGGGAGGAAATACTGGCTCAAGAGAGCCAAATGGGAGTTCATGATGAATCTAAGGCTTATGCACTTGTTAAAATGAGTGACCGCTTGAAAAAGGTTGATACTAATCACGATACTAGCATTTTGTCTAGTATAGCCTATTCCCTTTTGCAGGCACATAATGATATGAATCCTGAGGAGATAACAAAGAGATAGCCTTATCTTTAAGGTTTGGATGTCTCTTCTTCCTTTTCTGTTCACACATGTATTGACAAAGCCATTGATGAGAGTGTCACTACACTAGTTGATCGTATTGATGACCGAATTGATTCTCCTTGTAAGGCCAATTTGTGTCAACCTAATAATGACACTTGTAATTTGAATAATAGTATTATCATGTAATACAAATGATCAATTTGAGTGTATTGTTAATCCACTAATTGAGGTAACTTGTGATGTGCTTAATAAGCCTTTGATTAGTGATGATGTGAATGTGGATGATCATTTAAATTAGTGTGACACCCCACCCTTGTTTGATAGATGTGAAAATGAATCTATTGGTGTTATCCTTGTGTCAAGTGATGAGTTCCAAGGACGTGGTGGAGATGTGTGTCATGAAAATCCTCATGTTAAGGAATGTTTTGAAAAAGAAGGTGATGCTTGTTTCCAAATTACTACTTCCTCCTTAGGTGTTCCAAATCCTTGTAGTATGATTGCTTGTGTCTTTGAACCTAGTAGAAATGCTATATAAGATCACCATAGATGAAGTTATTTTAAGTGACATCTTTCTTTACTACTTGTTTTCTTATGATGAAACACATGCTTGTATTCAGGGTGCATTTCATGTTAGGAGGGGTCCTTATGGGACATATAGTTGTTTTGAGAGTGTATGTATTGTTGAGTTTTCCAAAACCAAGGTGAGTAGTGTTTTTGCAATATCTTGTGGTTATATCATAGTAAAACTACTAGATTCCTTGACATACGTGTTTATGAGTGTCTCTAAAGGCTATGTCTACCATTTTGACCCCGAAGATGTATTAAACTTGTGTGGTTAGTCTTGTTTGAGAAATAAGGATTGAATGTACTTCATGTTTTCTAGAACCACTATAGTATCACATGCTTGTTATTTTGAATCCATTGGTCTCTTTAATTTATCCTCGTTTAAAGATATTGGGAGGGCTCAACTTCTTGATGCCCTCTATGTGGATAATTTTAACGTGGTGCTTATTAATGCATGGTTATATCACAAATTTATGCATCCTTGCATGCTAATGAGATTATTATTGATTGTGCTAACTCTCATTCTATGAGGCCCATGTTAGTGTGTATCTCTCATTGTTTTTTGCAATGTTCATAATCGAGGACGAATACTTTTCAAGGAGGGGATGATGATATAATATCGGGGAGCACAAACCCCTCAAAAGCTTTCATCCAAGAACGAATCAAGGAACTCCAAGGTTTACAAGATATGTTAATTCATAAAGAGGCTTTGGAGACCCTTTAGGGCCCACATAATAGGGCACACGACATTTGGATGATCGCTTAGAGTGAAGAGGAGTCCGAAATTAAAGTTGTCACAGTTTGCGGATGAAGCGCACGTCACATGTATGACCCGCGACCCCTCATGCATTTCGCACAACATGCTCAAAAGAGAAGAAAAGGAAGCATGTGTGTTTCATCTGCGAAATGCAGGCACAACTTGCGTCACAATGTGCGTTTCGCACGTCTTGCCAACGAATGACCAATTAGACATTTTTGCTATCTTTGCAATTTTAAGGCTTGGGTCACTTTTGGGCCTAGCTTGTAATAAGGCCTAATACTATAAATAGTTGTTCTAAAGTCTTAGAATAGGAACTTTTGATGATTGATGATTGATGAATTGAGAGTAAAACTCTTGTTAGCTACTTTGTAGTGTTAGCTTAGTGATAGCTAGTAATTAGTGTAGTTTATAGAGTGATAGCACAATTAGGGTGGATTTTTTGGTTGTCTATTGAACTTATTCATGATTCTCATATGAGTTCTCTCACTTGTGGAATCATCTTCATAGCATAAGTGTTTTTATTGAATAATCTTTAGGATGTCTTGAGTTTAATATACCTTTGATTATCTTTATATTTCAATTCTTATGTCTTGCTTCTATCTTGATTGATGTTTAAATTGATTTATTTCATTAAGGTCTAAACTTTCATATAGTTTAGGTTGCTTTGGATGCCATATCTTGAGTCAATCTTCTATCTTTTTAATTTTTTATATTTTTATTCGATTTCTTAGAGTTTTCCAAGGTGTCCATTCATCATTTTCAAATAGCCAAGGGGGTGAACATTTCAAAAACTAGTCAAGGTGACGGTGCCAAGAGCGTCAAGGGTATGATGGTTTTTACAACCATAAAGGGGAGAACTTCTGCCTATGGGGAAATCACAATAAATCACCAAGGGGGTGAAATTTTTGAAAACCCATCGAGGTGACGGTCCCAGAGCATTAGGGTGATGCCTGAAGACATAATTTTGTTGAACAACCCAAGAGAGATAATTTGTTATACGTCAAGGAGACCATCCACTCATTTTGCTGCCAACCTATCAAAAGTGTGAATCTTGAATTGCCAAAAAGGTGAGCTTTTATGCAGGTTGATGCAGAGCAATGTGGAACTCTTTCTTAGCAGTCGCTTGAGATAAAGCGCTGAAGAGAGTCAAGCTCTCTGGAAAGGAGTTGGGGATTTCCTCGCACCACACTCAGGGCATGTCTTGTATTCTATCATTTCACCAAAGAGGTGAAATTATTTCTTAGTTCCGCATCCGGTCAAGTTCGTATAGAGGCACTTTCATCTTGTTGAAAGTGGATGACAAAATACTCAAAGTCTTCAAAAATCATGCTCATGTAAACTCTCATGTATGGGTGTGAAGTGCACCACATTCAATAGATAAGAGGTTGCTAGCGTCTTTTAAAAACCAAAGGAATTTTACAACATTACTTTGGTGACATTTAGTCATTTCATTTCACAAATATAAAAAGGTATATCATTGTATATCTTTTGTATATTTTACTATATAAATCATGGTTTTAAAATATATTTGATATTTTAAAATCCAAATCTATTAAACAAGTTTCTAATTAAATGTTTATATTAATCAATGTTAATTGACAAGTATTTACCCCGTTAAATCAAGAAATTAGATTGACTGAATTGTTACATTTCAATTTCTAGTTTAAATTGACTTTACTAGCAATTGATTTTCAAAATAGGATGTAATTGAAATGTGTAAATTAATTTCCACAAAATTTAGTTATAATTGAAATGACTTTGGTTATTAAATTGAATCGTAGCCACATTTTGCAAAATAAACCACCTCTACGTTACCCTTTTAATTTCTTCAATAATGGCTGAGACCAATTTAATTTTGCATTATCGGTCCCAATTTTTGGGTGACCTGGTCAAAAACACATTTTAAACATCCCATCCCTTTTTCCATTTTTATTTTTGCGATTTAACGTTTCCTAGGGGAAAACTCTAGCCGCCATGTGTACCGTTCTCTCTCTATTCGTCACATTGCCAAAAATGGGATCACCACCACGGCGTCTCAGCTTTTAGCAGGCCAAGCATGGCCGGGTTAGGAAAGGCAATTAATGACTTTGTCCTTCCACCATGTCTCCTCCATACGAAGGCAAGGTTTTCGCTCTTTCTTCCTTTTCTAGGAACTCATAATGAATCTTGTCTGTTTACTATTTTGAATTCATATTATTCATTGGTTCTTAGATATTTGAAGAGATTCTGTTGGAAATTTACTAATGTGGAATTAAGTATATCCCATTAATTTATGACTCGAACTATTGGTTGAATGTAACCTCTCAATCAAGTGTCATTATATGGTTATTGAAGGCCATTAGTTGTCTAGTTGAGGGGTCTTCTACGTACACTATAAATTGAGGCATTTGGCTCAATTGAACACAACACTTAGAAAATACTCCAGATTTTCTGAATTCATCTTTTTCCTCTCTAGCAAAGTTACTATACTCAAAGTTCTTCAAGAGTAACACTTGAGTTTCCTATGCTCATTTGTTAAGTTATTGTATCTTGGGAGACTATTGCTCAACACCGTAAAAGGAGATATATGGGGCAATCTTGTCTTAAAGACAGGGTGTCATCACTCGACTCAGCAAATCACACAAGAAGTTTGTTAAGCTCTTGATTTCCAGTTTATTGTAATATTTAGTTTATAATTTCTTACTATTGTAATAGTTACTTACTTCCCGTTCCCTGCAACAATTGTATCCGAACAATTTTAAGACAAGATTTGTGTTGTAAGTACCTAGAAAGATGACAGGAAGAGATCAAACTGCTTCTGATTCTGTTGCTACTACTCAAGGCAATCCCTCTGCCTTCCCCACTGCTCAAGGCACCTCTAGTGCCTTTCCGGTTGCTCAAAGCTCATCCAACGCCTTTACTGCCGCTCAAGGGAACGTTGTCGTTCCTCCACCCGATGGATTTCACCATGAACGCCCTGAAAAGTTCATGGGCTCAAACATCAAGAGATGGCAACAGAAGATGCTATTCTACCTGACTGTTATGGGAATGACACGTTTCCTAACAGAAGATCCTCCACAAGCTGGAGATGAAATGGACCCTTCGTCTTCTAAAATGCCTGAAGGGGGCCAAGGTATTCATGTCATTAATGGCATGAAGATGGTTCTTGATGCACGGAGTCATAGTGATTTCATGTGTAAGAATTACATATTGAACTGCTTGTCAGACCCTCTGTACACGGTGTATTGAACCGTTGGCACCGCCAAAGAGTTGTGGGAAAAACTACAAAAGAAGTACAACGCACAAGATGGAGGTACTAAAAATTCATCGTTGGGAAATTTCTGAAATTTCAAATGGTGGATAGTAAGACAGTGATGTCCCAAGTCCAGGAATTTCAAATGATTCTACATCACCTGGAGTTGGAAGGTATGAAGCCAAATGAGCAGTTTTTGATTGCATCACTGATTAAAAAGTTACCTACTTCATGGAATGAGTTTATGAGTTACTTAAAACTCAAAACAAAGGAGATGACCTTTGAAGAACTTATTATCAAACTCCAAATTCAGGAAGATAATAAGAAGGCCTTGCCTAGGGGTAAACAACCCGCTGAGGCAAAGACAAATCTGGCTGAGGCCAAAGGGAACCCAAGCAAGAAGCGCAAGTTCCAGAAATACGGCAAGACCCAAGCAGCGGAGAAGTTCTAAGGAAACTGTCACCACTGTGGGAAATCTAGTCACATGATCAAGGACTGCCACAAGCTCAAGACTGAGCAATAAGAGAAGGCCAAGGCTAAGGGCAAGGCACATGCTAACATCGTCAAAGACCATTTTCTGGATGACATGATTGAGGAGTTCTCAGTGGTGATGCTAGAAGCAAACCTTATTGAGAATCTCATGCAATGGTGGATGGACACAGGTGCTACAAGACACATCTGTTCCAATAGATGCCTTCTCCACTTATACATCGGTTACAAACAAAAAAATGTTCATGGGAAACAATGCTTCCTCTGACGTGCTGGGGGTAGGAAAGGTAGTCCTAAAGATGACTTCTGAAAAGGAGCTCACTCTAAAGGAAGTGATGCATGTTCCTGAGATTAGAAGAAATTTAAGTTTAGGTAATTTATTGGTTAATGCTGGTTTTAGGCTAGTGTTTGAGTCTAATAAATTTGTAGTCACTAAGAATGGAACATTTGTGGGAAGAGAATTCATCTGTGAAGGCCTCTTCAAAGTTAACACCATGTATGTATTACGTACAAGCAATAATATTGAAGTTTCTTCTTACTTGCTTGAGTCCTCTAATTTATGGCATCATAGATTAGGACATGTCAACTACAAGTCCATCCAAAGGTTGGTAAAGTTGGAGTTGTTGCCGTCTATCGACGTAAACCCTCAACATAAGTGTGAGGTGTGCGTAGAGGCAAAACTCACAAAGCTTCCTTTTCGATCCGTCGAAAGGAATACCGCTCCTCTAGAACTTATTCACACAGATATATGTGATTTGAAGTTTGCACAAACTAAAGGGGAGAACAAGTACTTTGTGATATTCATTGATGATAGCACAAGGTATTGTTACCTTTACTTGTTGAAAAGTAAGGATGAAGCCTTTTAAGCGTTCCGACGTTACAAAGCAGAAGTTGAGAACCAACTAAGCATAGGGATTAAATCCATTCGTAGTTATAGAGATGGAGAATATGTAGCGCCATTTGAGGAATATTGTGCCCAAGAAGGCATTGTTCATCAAACGACAGCTCCATACTCACCTCAATAGAACGGTGTGGTGGAATATAAGAACTGCACATTGAAGGAAATGATGAATGCCTTGCTCATCAATTCCGGTCTTTCCTAAAACATGTGGGGAGAAGTTGTCCTTACCGCTAATACGATTCTTAACAGAGTCCCACATAAGGGTTAGGACAAAACTCCATATGAATCATGGAAAGGAAAGAAACCCACCTATAAATATTTAAAGGTGTGGGGTTGTCTGGCAAAGGTCGAAGTACCCAAGCCAAAGCAAGTCAAGATTTGGCTTAAGACTGTAGATTGCATATTCATCGGATATGCAAATAACAATAGTGCTTATCGCTTCTTAGTGCATAAGTCAGATATTCCAGATATCAAAGGGGGTACAATCATGGAATCAAGGAAGGCTCAATTCTTTGAAGATACCTTTTCGAGAAAGGAAAAAGACATAACCACTCGCAAACGAAGTTATGAACAAAGCTCTCAGGAATCGGGAGTCGTTGGCGGCCCGGGTCTAGATGGTTCAGATCTAGTGGATCTCAAAGTAGCTGAATATCCAGAATCTAGTGTTTCAGATTCTCATAACTTGGAGACTCCCGAGATGGAACTAAGGCAAAGTAAAAGGGCCAAGAAGGATAAATCCTTCGGTCCTGACTTTGTTGCTTATATGGTTGATGATGAACCAAGGACAATTGCTGAAGCATTGTCAACTCCAGAGGCACCGCTCTGGAAATAAGCTATTGAGAGTGAAATAGGCTCCATTCTGCATAACCATACTTGGGAGTTGGTTGATCTTCCTCCGGGAAATAAATCATTGGGTTGTAAGTGGATACTCAAACGGAAGTATAAAGAAGATGGATCTATAAATAAGTACAAGGCCAGGTTGGTAGTCAAGGGCTATCGGCAGAAAGGTCTTTACTACTTTGACACGTACTCCCCGGTATCTCGGATGATATCCATACGGGTATTCATTGCAATCGCAGCTTTGCGTGACCTTGAGATACATCAAATGGATGTCAAGACTGCCTTCCTAAATGGTGATTTGGAAGAAGAAATTTATATGGACCAACCCGAGGGGTATGTGGTTCAAGGGCAAGAGAAGAAAGTCTGTCAGCTTGTCAAATCTCTGTACGGGCTGAAACAAGCCCCGAAGCAATGGCACAAAAAATTTGATAGTACTCTTTTATCCAAGGATTTCGTCATTAATGAATGTGACAAATGTGTCTACATGAAAGGTAACTCGGACTCGTTTGTTATGATGTGCTTGTATGTAGACGACATGTTGATCACACGGAGTAGTCCTAGCATTATTCTAGAGACTAAGAACATGTTGAAATAATGCTTCGATATGAAGGATATGGGTATCGCAGATGTCATCTTAGGGATAAAAATCTCTAAGACGTCTGACGGGCTAGTCTTATCTCAGTCTCACAACATCGAGGATATTTTGAGAAAGTTTGAGATGTTAGACAGTTCGCCTTAAAAGTCACTAATGGATAGAAATAAAAAACTTGTTAAAAATCGTGGTGCACCCATATGGCAGGAGCAATATGCACATGTGATCGGTAGTTTGATGTACATAACAAAATGCACCCTACCTGATATTGCTTATGCAGTCAACAAGTTGGCTAGGTTTACCCGTAATCCGAGTGACGATCACTGGAAGGCGTTGAATTGGGTACTTCAATACCTGAAATACATGCTAACTTACGGGTTACATTTTTGAGATATCCAGCTGTACTAGAGGGGTACAGTGATGCAAACTGGATATCTCACATAGAGAATACCAAGTCCACCAGTGGGTATATATTTACAATTGGTGATGGGGCTGTGTCTTGGAAATCCTCTAAGAAAACTTGCATAACCCGATCCATGATGGAATCAGAGTTTATCGCTTTAGACAAAGCAAGAGAAGAAGCTGAGTGGCTTCACGACTAGTTAGAGGATGTTCCTTGCTGGAACAAACCCGTACATTCTGTAATGATCTACTGAGATAGCCAGTCGGCTCTAGGAAGGGCACAAAATTCTATGTACAATGGCAAGTCTCATCATATTCGACGGAGACATAAGACCGTTAGGCAGTTGATCACCACGGGTATACTATCAATTGATTACATAAAATCAAAGGATAACATAGCAGACCCACTGACAAAGGGCTTACCCAAGGATCAGATGTTCTGTCTGTCTAGGGGAATGGGCTTAAAACCCAAAGTATAAGGACCAATACGGTGGTAACCCAACCTTACTGACTGGATATCCCAGGAATTAGGTTCAATGGGAAAACTAAGCTGTAAAGGTTCAGTTGATCACTTCGGATAGTGATTTATGTGAAGAAACACCAAATCTAAAGTCGTCCCCGTGATAGACAATAAGTGTTATTTGTAGTGTGGGAGAAGGTTAAGTTTCCAAAACCTTTAATGGTCCTCACCGGTTAAGGTTAGGTCTGGGGAAACTTTTAATGGTTCCTAGCACTTGTAAAGTGGGGTATAACAGGATACCTTGTAGGAGACCACCTATTTACGTGCCAGGACAGGCCGCCTCAAATGAACGCACTTAAGAATCCAAGAAGTGTCCACGGCCACAACGGATAAAAAGTTACGAAGAACTGAGTAAAGAAAGTTGTTGTGTTGGTACCGTTGACTTGACTTACACTATACACTAACGGTTCAAGACATCACATTCACCGCGCAGTAAGTAAGTCCGATGATATTCAACTATGGAAGGTTCAAAGCGTATGCTACCTATCCAGATGCAACATCAGTCCACTGAAAGATTGCTGGAAAAGACACCGTCTGTATGCGCCAAAATCTCTTTCAAGAGGGGATTATTGGAAATTTACTAATGTGGAATTAAGTATATCCCATTAATTTATGACTCAAACTATTGGGGCTCGCACGTCGGAAACGTCGTTTCCACACACGTGCACACGTAGTGCCAAGTATCGCAAATTTTATTAGTGAAAGAGATATTGATACATATGTAATACGTTTGAGACGTAGAATTATGGACGGTTATTGGCCAAATGACAAAGTATTCCACGTTTGTAAAGGAAGGAAGAAGTGTACGAAGTGTAAGATGAAACAAATCGGATTTCGCCGCGGAGCCGTGGAGGGCCGCGACGCCACACCGTCAGAGCCGGGGCGCCGGAGCATCGTGGTGCCTCCCAGGCAGCGCCGCGGTGCTAATTGGTTGGCCAGTCACTTGAGCCGTGGAGCTAATTCACAGAGTCGCGGCGCTTCGGAGGCAAAATGCTGCGACGGGAAGTTGGAAAAATCTGACCTTTAGGCTGGTTTTGGAGCATTGATTCTCCATTATTTGGCAGATGAATTCAACTATTATTTGGCTGAATGTAACCTCTCAATCAAGTATCATTATATGGTTATTGAAGGCCATTAGTTGTCTAGTTGAGGGGTCTTCTACTTACACTATAAATTGAGGCATTTGGCTCAATTGAACACAACACTCAACACTTAGAATATACTCCAGATTTTCTGAATTCATCTTCTTCCTCTCTAGCAAAGTTACTATACTCAAAGTTCTTCAAGAGTAACACTTGAGTTTCCTTTGCTCATTTGTTAAGTTGATGTTGTATCTTGGGAGACTATTGCTCAAAATCGTAAAAGGAGATATACGGGGCAATCTTGTCTTAAAGACAGAGTGTCATCACTCGACTCAGTAAATCACACAAGCAGTTTGTTAAGTTCTTGATTTCCAGTTTATTGTAATATTTAGTTTATCCTTTCTTACTATTATAATAGTTACTTACTTCCCGTTCCCTGCGACAATTGTATCCCCACAGATTCAAGGTGAATTTACTTTAATTTTCCAAGTCTCACATCGGTTTCCAAGCTTGAGATACTAGGATTTGGGGTTCTATATAAAGAACCCCATTTCCACCGAATAAGAAGGGTAACTCTAGCTTTCATTGGAGCATAACCCTGATTGTTTACGGATTTGACTATATTTAGTTGGAACCCTCGAGTTGATTTTCGGTCCTTTAGTTTAAAATTTTCTTTTTCATGCTTTTTGTGGCTGAGTTTGTGTCGTGTGGGATCCAAGGAGGATTCCCCAACTTCAATATCGATAACGGCTGCACAACAAACAAAAAGGTAATTGTCATTCCTCATATATTTTCTATTTTCTGTTTGTATGCAATTCTTGTTAATAATTTGTGTAGCTTATGTTTGTTATTTATCATCTTGTGTAGATGATGTAGCTTAATTTGTTATTATCAGTTTGCGTAATTTTTGAGGCATTAACTTAGCTTTCACCTCTTTTTGATGAGAAATGGATGTCTAGCCAATTGAATGGCTTGTTTCTAGTACTACTTGCATTGTTTTAGTTGCTTATTATCTTCTGAACTGTTGTGGTGTTATGTGGAATGAAAGGGGTCACTCTTATGAGTGTCAAAATAGGAGATGGACATCAAAGTGTCCATCCCTCTGCTTCCTTTTGAATTTCCTATTCTGATTTAATTCCTTGTCCTTTACCCCTTTGTTTGATAATTGCACTATTTGAGTCTCAAAAAACGACTCCCCTTTTGTCTACTGTTTTTATGTGTAAAGCACATGTACATTTCAAGCATAAGTTTAAGAGGAGAATAATCCCTTTCCCTATCTCCTTATTTGCTAAGTGTCAAAGGCATTTTAGAGTTAGGAAAGTGTAATGGGTAGAGTCCAGGTGTAGTGAGCTCAAGGTGAGGCTTTGAGTATCCCAATTCAGCCTTGTTATGGCTGCTCCTACAGAGACTCCCCATTGCCCTTATCTGGGGTTTGTTTACTTTGATAACATTTGTTTTTATAACCTGTGCAAGTGTGACTGCTTTCCTTCCCTTTTATCTCCTTTGTTTCTGTTCCTTTTTCATCCGAGTGCACCTATAACGATTCACTTTTACGCGGAGGCATAAAAACTATTGAATAACTTATGGACTCTTGGAATTATTAGTTATTTAAAGTCTCCACCTACTTTATAAGAAAAAATAGGAAAACCATTTTTTGAAGGTTTTTTCAAGAACAAGAGAAAAATTCTAATTTTAAACTAGAGTTCGGGTAAGGGTTCAAATGATCCTCCGATGAAGGTGTTAGGCACCCCGATATTAAGGATCCATAAAATACGGTTGACCTCAGATCTTATATAATATAAAATTACTTAAAATTGCTTAAGTGTTTAAAATTATTTCAAAAAATATATAGTCATTCAAAATCTTCCGCCAAAGATAGCTTTTCACACACTTAAAAATGAAATAAATTATTTGAAAATCCCTTTAAAATATAAAGTCTCTTTAGAAATAGTAGAATTTTCCTGAATTTTTATTTTTTAAAAGATAAGCATATATTTTAAAGGAGGTTAACCTTTTAGGGGTTTGTTCCCCTACCCAAAGTATGGCTTAATAAAGGGAAAATCTCATTTTTATTTAAAGGGGCATATAATCACCAATTCCATTAAAAACACAATAATTCAAACTTAGTTTAAAAATTTATACCAAATTAATGATTTTGCAAAATTTAAACCAAGTCATTTTTAATCCTTATTTTGCAAAGCTTGTTTTTTGAATATTTGAGAGTATATAAATAAATAGCCGAAAAAGCCCATTGTGTTAAATTATCCGAAATGAAAAATGTGTTTATTTTTTAAGGTATAAAAGAGGCAACTTTATGTGATTAAGTTCTAACTAAGGGCTCCAATAATAATTAAAGCATTTTTACAAGTAGCAAATACATAAAAAATAACATAAAGCAACAGGTTGGTGGGTATACCGGCCCAGCAACTACCGTATAAAAGAGAATCCTAATTTTCTACCCAATTTTCACCCATGAATGGGAGTTTGTGCAAATATTATGTCACTTACACCTATGACTTGGCATTCAACTAGTTTCAGACTCAATGAAGAATATATTGTTGGGCACTCAGGTCCAACGACTCAAATGCTCGGAGAACCAGAGAAAAGTGGACCTCATGGACCCATGACCATGCAAAGAGAGGGGGAAAATAAGATATGAGTTAGAAAATACACAATTATATCTACAACACACATAACCAAAAAATGTAAAAAAATGACTGAGGTGCTTGAGTTTACCTCTTTGATGTGCAACCGTTTTTGAAATTCAGGAGTGGGAATCCTTCCTCCAATTCTCGAAATATCAAGACCACACGAAAAAACAGTAAAAATTTAGTCTATAAAAATCTTAGAAATATTTAGGATTTTTGAGTTACTAAAAATAGAGACTTGTGCTTCACTTATGCCCAAAAATGGATTGTCAAGACTTGGGATTAAGATTGAGGGTAGGGCTCCTTTTATAGGAGTCAAAAATCCCAAATTTCCCCATCTCACCGATGTTGGAGATTAAAAATCTCAGATTTTTTATTTCAAATTATAAGGAAAAAGGATTGACCAATGAGAAATTTGACTTTTTGGTTCGTAATGGGACAAGAAGCAATAAAAGCTAGCTGAGAAAGAGAAGGGGGGTTACCTTCGGTTCAAACGCGGTGGGAGGGTAGGTAAAGAGAGAAATTAATAGAAATTGACAAATATTTATTAAAAGTATGTAAAAATATGTAACTGATATATAATAATATATTCGATAATATTTTGCGAAATAATATGGAAAAATGTTACCAGAATAATTTCGTAAAATCATTTTCTCTTTGCAAAATACATATTTAACACCGTTTATAACTCAGGAACTCTGAATAATTAAATAAAGTATCGGATGATAAAAATTAGGTTTCAACAACTGCCATTCATTTTTCAGGGATGGCGGGACCATCCATGAGTAATAAAATTTAACGAGCTTGATTTTTACTAACCAAGTCACAATGCTTCTCGGTTTTTGCATAATTTTTTGGAATTGTGGCCGGACTCCAGTTTCTGGGTTTCCTACATATCTCAAATTATATGTGAATACAGGCCACCTGTAGTTCGACTCGAAGAGAACTACTTAAAGTAAAAATTTAAAACGACTCTTGTTGGAATGTGATCGACTCTCTGGTATTAAGTTCGCCTACATATACCGATCAGGTCACTTGTAGTCTTGACTATTAGGGTGAATATTGTGGCCTCTTGACCGGATCTATACCACCTAGAGTTTGTTGAGCGAACATTGTATCCAGCTTGACCGGATCTATGTCGCTCTGATCTAGGGGACGAGCATTGCGGTCTCTTGACTAAATTTACGTCGCTTGATTCTTTAGCGAACATTGCGACTGCCCAATCGAATTTACGTCACTTGACTCTATTGAGCAAACACTGCATCTTTTCAACAGGATTAACTTCACTCAGACTCTTTTTCAGCAAACACTACAGCCTTTTGACTGGATTTACGTCGCTTGACTTTGTTGAGCAAATACTGCAGCCTTTCGATCGAATTTACCTTGCTCAAACTCTTTTCAGTGAATACTGCAGCCTTTTGACCTGATTTACGTCGTTCGACTCTATTGAGTGACCATTCCAGCCTTTTGACCGGATTTACATCACTCATACTCTTTTAGCGAACACTGCAAACTTTCGATCAGATCTATGTTACTTGACTCTATTGAGCGAACACTACAAACTTTCGACCAGATTTACATCACTCAAACTCTTTTCAGTGAACACGGTAGTCTTTCGATCGGATTTACGTCGCTTGACTCTATTGAATGAACACTGCAGCCTTTTGACCAGATTTACGTCACTCAAACACTTTTTAGCAAACATTGCAGCCTTTGGACCGGATTTATGTTGCTTGACTCTGTTGAGCGAACACTGCAGCCTTTCGATCGGATTAACGTCACTCAAACTCTTTTCAGTGAACACTACAATCTTTCGATCGGAGTTACGTCGCTTGACTCTGTTGTGCCAACACTGCATCCTTTCGATCGGATTTACATTACTTGGAGTCTTTTTAGCAAACACTGCAGCCTTTCGACTGGATTTATATTTCTTTACACTGTTGAGCGAACATTGCAGCCTTTCAACCGAATTTACATCACTCAAACTCTTTTCAACGAACATTGCGGCCTCCCAATGGATTTACATCTTGACTTTGTTGAGCGAACACTGCAGCCTTTTGACTAGATTTACGTCACTCAGACTCTTTTTAGTGAACACTGCAGCCTTTCGATTGAATTTACATCGCTTAACTCTGTTGAGTGAACACTGCATCCTTTTGACCGAATTTACGTCACTCAGACTCTTTTCAGCGAACACTGCAGCCTCTCAACTGAATTTATGTTGCTTGACTCTATTGAGTGAACACAACAACCTTTCGATCGAATTTACGTCACTCGGACTCTTTTCAATGAACTTTGTTGCCTTTCGATCGAATTTACGTCGCTTTGGACTTTTGTATGGCTCTGGTGGCTGGATTTATTTCCCTCTATGCTTTGTGTAGGTTGTGACCTTCTTGTTTGGATTACCATTTTTCTCATCTGTTGGTTGTGACCATCTCGATCTGATTGCCCTTTTGTTTATCTGTCGGTTGTGACCTCTTGGTCTGATTGACCTTTCATTTATCTATTAGTTGTGACCCTCTCGGCCTGATCACCCTTTTATTATGTGACCCTCTTGGTCTGATAGCCCTTTTGCTCTATTTATGCCAGTTGTGGCGCTTTTCTCTTTGTAGCTAGAATCTGTTGGCTTTAAAGGTTTCTCGATATTGATCTTACCCTGTTATGAAAACATAAACAAATGGGTTAGTGAAAACATGCCATCGCCTTCCAGCGATAGCTTTAACCTGCATCCACAGAAAAATTATTAGTTTTGATTGAGGTTAGCCTCTGACCTTGGTTCTCCTATTCTTCTTCTACCGGGTCACGGTATCTTACTCCATTCCAGCTCCGGTCTTGGTAGCATAAAATACTTGAATTTAGTAAGAAAATATTTTGAATACTTAAACGTATTATTTTTGAAAAAGACAAGTAAATATTTATTTTCAAAAACTCTTGTTTTAAATGTCATGACATGTGCTTTGAAGCGAGACTTCCTCTTTGGATTCCTTTCACGGAATTTTTGAGATCTCCTAAAAAATTCTGCCCCAGTCTGAGGCTTGCACCGTTGAACTCTCGTGGCAACCTGATGGCGAAGGAATTTTCGAAACCCCCTCGAAAATACTGCCCCAGTTAGAGCTTTTTGTCAGTTGACGATCTGAGTCTTCTTGAAAGGAATTTTTTAGACTCTCTCAAAATTTCTGCCTCAGTTAAAGCTGTGATGGCGACCATCCTTTGTCGATTCTGTCGTCGGGAATTTTTGAGATCTTCTCAAAAATTCTACCCCTGTGGCTTCTTAAGGATTTATTTGGTTTTTCTATTGGTGCAACCGAGCTCAGAGAGCACCTGCAAATCCTATCACAACAGGAATCAGGTCGAACGTAGTTCAGAATAAACATAATTGGGTTTTTCTATTAATATGACTGAGTCCAAAATAGACTGCATATGTATCCCTCCTTAGGGGAAATCAGGTCATTGCGTAGTTCATAATACATAAAGGAAATCATTTGGATTTTCATTTCTATTATAAAGAAAAGACTGGAACCCTTCATGGGTCCCTCTATGTACCTATGCTATAAGAGATAGGTCTTGATGTAGAGCTTACAAGTAAAAAAATGTGATTACATAGAAATACATGTATTCACGCATAATATCTCTTGACTGCATTCGAGTTGATCGCCTTGGGCCACTCTTAGCCATAAATTTATGCTAAGACCAGTGCTCCTCCTAAAAGCACTTTGCGGTACCAATTTAGTCCATATTTTCCTTTGTACTCGTCTTGATTGGGGGAATATTCTCTTGACTACCAACTGTCCAATCTTAAAGATTCGAGTTCTGACCCATTTGTTGAAAGCGCGGGCTATCATTTGTTGGTATAATTGACCGTGACACACAATGATCATTCACTTTTCGTTAATTAAAGTCAGTTGTTCATACCTCTTTCAAACCCATTCTGCATCATCCAATTCTTCTTTTTGGATGATCTGAAGTGAAGGTATTTTCGACCTTGGTTGGGATGACTCCTTCTTTTTCGTAAACTAACAAGTATGGCGTGACTCCTGATGAAGTTCTGGTTGTGGTTCTATACCCAAGTAAAGCATAAGGCAATTGTTCATGCCCGTACTTGTAGTTATCCATCATTTTCCGCAATATCCTCTTAATATTCTTGTTGGCGACCTTTACAACTCTATTCATCTGTGGTTTGTATGTTGTTGAGTTCCGATAAGTTATGTGAAACTGGTCATAGATATCCTTCATCAGGTGACTGTTCAAATTTGCCCCATTATCCGTGATGATATATTCTAGAATGCCTAATCGACAAATGATGTTGTTTTTCACGAAATCACCCACTACCTTCTTGGTTACTAACTAGTGAGAGGTAGCTTCGACCCATTTCTTAAAATATTCTATGGCCACCAAGATGAAACGATGTCCATTTGATGCTATTGGTTCAATCAGTCCAATGACATCCATGCCCAAAGCAACGAATGGCCAATGTGAACTTATGGCGTTGAGCTCATTTGGTGGGACTCTGATCATCTCTCCATATATCTGGCATTGGTGATATTTTTGCACAAATCTAGCGTAGTCAGCTTCCATGGTCATCCAATAATACCCGGTGTGCAAGATCTTCTTGGCTAGCATGAAATCATTCATGTGGGGTCCACATGCCAAGACATGTACTTTTTCTAGTAATTTGGTAGCTTCTGTGGAATCCATATATTCGAGCAATCCCAAGTTCGGTGTTCTTCTATAGAGCACATCTTTGCTCAGGAAGAAACCATTTGCCATTCTTTGGAGGGTTTTCTGTTGGTTACTCGGTGTACCTTTAGGATACTCTCATTTGTCCAAGTAAGCTTTCAAATCAGTGTATCATGGCTTACCATCAGGTTCTGCTTCCACTTAGGAACATTAAGTGTGTTTGTCTTGCAAGCTTATCTCGATTGAGTTGATATGACTGCTTTTAGGATGTTGTATCATAGAGGCTATAGTAGCGAGAGCGTCTGCAAATTCATTATGTGCTTTGAGTATGTGTCTGAACATAATCTTCCTGAATATATTGCTCAGTATCTGGATGAAGTTTATGTATGAGAGGATCTTGACATTCTTTGTCGCCCATTCACTTTGTACTTGGTGGATCAATAGATCTGAATCACCGACTACTAAAAACTCGTCGATGTCTCTGTCTAGTGTCATTTAAAGACCTAGGATGCAAGCTTCATTTCCACCATGTTATTGGTACAATGGAAAGTAAGCTTAGTGGCCTTCGGGTAGTGTTATCTGCATTCTGATATCAATACCGCTCCCATTCCCTAACCTTGATAATTGACGGCACCGTCGAAGAACATTTTCCTTCCTAAATAAGGTTCTACTAGTATTTCTTCATCTGGGAAATATGTTAGGAGTGGCTCCACATCATCGTCCATCGGGTTTTCGGCGAGAAAATCAGCTAATGATTGCCCTTTCACAGCTTTCTAAACCACATACATGGTGTCAAATTCACTCAGCAACATCTGCCATTTGGCCAATTTTCCCTCGGGCATTGGTTGTCGAAAGATATACTTCAATGGGCCCATCATGGAGATGAGATGGGTAGTATACGATGCCAAGTAGCCTCTCAGCTTCTGGACTATCCATGTTAATGTGCAACATGTCTTTTCTACCAATGTATACCATGCTTCACAAGTGGTGAACTTTTTGCTAAGGTAGTAGATAACATGTTCCTTTTTCTCGACCTCATCATGTTGTCGTAACACTCATCCGAAGGCGTTGTTCGATACTGAGATATGCAGCAACAATGGACTTCCAAGTCTCAGTGGTACCAGAACAAGAGGATTTGAAAGATACTTCTTGATGGTGTCGAAAGCTTTCTGACAATCATCGTTCCATTTTGTCGGTGCATCCTTTTTCAAGAGTTTGAGTATGGGTTCCACGGTCATCGTGAACTGAGCTATGAAATGGCCGATATAATTCAATCGACCCAAGAAACTCATGACCACTTTCTTGGTTTTCAGGGGAGGCAAATCTTGTATGGCTTTGATCCTTGATGGATCTAGCTTTATGCCTTTTTGACTGACTATAAACCCGAGTAGCTTTTCGATGGGTACCCCAAATGCACATTTGGCTGGGTTTAATTTCAAATTGAATTTCCGAAGTATTTCGAAGAATTTACGCAAATGAGTGATATGATCAACGCTTTCTCTTTACTTAATGATGACATCGCCCACGTATACTTCAATTTCATATAAATCGTGTCATGAAAGATAGTCGTCATAGCTCTCATGTATGTGGCGCTGGCATTTTTGAGGTCGAATGGCATCACCCGATAGTGATACACTCCCCACGGCGTAATGAAAGCTGTCTTTTGTGCATCTTCTTTTTCCATGAAAATCTGATGTATCCAGTGAAACAATCGACAAAGGATTGTAGCTCATTCTTGGCATAGTTATCGATGAGAATATGGATGTTCGGGAGTGGAAAATTGTCCTTTGGGCTGGATTTGTTAAGAACCCGATAGTCCACACATATTTGGACCTTCCAATCCTTCTTTGGTACTGGTACAAAGTTAGCTAACCACGTAGGATACGAGGTTACCTCTACCACTCCTGATTCGATCTATTTTTTGACCTTTTTTTCTATTTTCACACTTAATTCGGGCTTGCATTGTCTGTTCTTCTGCTTAACTGGTGCGAACTCAAGACTGATTCATAATTTGTGTGCGATGATATTTGTGCTTAGGCTGAGCATATCAGCACAGGACCATGAAAATACATCCACATATTCTTTCAGCAAACTGATTAGCTCTTCCTTCTTCGGCAAGTACGCACTAATTCGTGTCTCTTTGACTATTCCCTCTCACCCTAGGTCGATGGCTTCTGTTTCATCCAAGTTAGGCTTCTGATTGTTCTCATATTGGTCCTATTCATCGAGGAGATCTTCGGGTAACTCTATTTTCTCGTTGTATTCTTCTTCACCATCAACACTTGACTCGCTCACTTCGTGACATGTCATGACATTAGGGGTTGATTCATTTTTATTACTGAAATGCAAGGAAAAACGTTATTAGTAATATAAAAGCAAGGTAAAGTAAAATATGCATAATTTGATAAAATGAGGCTTTTCATTGATTTGAAAATTAATATAAATTGTAGTCCTGACTTAGATCAACATCGAGTCATTTTCGTTTTTTAACAAACATCACGAGGAAAGCAAATAAATGGTGAACTGGGCCTCGATCGTGCTACACCGATTTTGGAAGCTATAAAATATTATCATGGCTACTGAGGAACCAATAATGGAATGGAAGTCCAGTTGGTGAGCCGTTCGGCCAAATTTGCATCACGAATGGTGGGCGCTTTAGTGTGTTCTTCCAAGATCGCTAGGCAGTTTCTTCTAAGAATAACATCCCTATCCCTTCCTCATCATGCATCTGGTGTTGGTATCTTGACAGGAAATGTCTGGTATAGACTCAGGATCATCTTCTGCAACTTCGGGGAATCCTTCTTCTTTACGCTTTCTTTGTAAGCTTCTTTAAGTGGGATGTATCCAAGACCATACTTGAAATGATTTTTAGGGATCTCGATCAACTTCGTGTGTCGTGCAAATTCTCCTGAGACCCCTTCTCGGCTCAAAACCATTCTACAGCATTATGGAGGCAATTATTTTATATGTTGTCGGCATTGGGACTTATATTGCATATGCGGCCCCTACTAGTTCGACCATATGGAAATTTGTTCCCTTAGGAACTCCCTCAATCACGGGGACAGAGTTGTTGGGGTAGTTGTGGATACTTCCTACCCCATGTTATCGTGTCCTTCCCATACGAATTTCACGACCTAGTATAGAGAATATGGTATGGCTTCAGCCGCATGGATCCAAAGTCTTCCCAAAAGCATATTATAGTTGATAGAGATTGACATGACCTAGAAATCGATGATGAACTCAAGGGGTCCTATTCTGATACACAGGTCGACCTATCCGACCGGGTCGTTTTGAGCCTCATCATATCCTCTCACGTTTGTATGGTTCTTTCTTATCTTTCCCATATCATACCCAAACTATTCCAGCATGGTTGTTGGGCAAATATTCAGTCCGGGCCCGTTGTCCATGAGGACTCACTGTATGATCTTGCTCCCGCACTCAACAGTGATGTACAGTGCTTTGTTATGCATTAACACTTCCTTGGGCAATTCATCCTTCTTGAATGATATCCGGTGATTTTCCATGATATAGGCTATTGTGGTAGCCAAACTTTCAACGCTTGTGCCAGCAGGAACATGTGTTTCATCCAACACTTTCATCAATGCCAGATTGTGTTGGGGAGAACTCATCAACAATGCTAACATTGAGATCTGTGTCAGATTTTTCTTCAAGTGCTCAATGATGGAATACTCCCTGGACTGCATTCTACGCCAAGTCTTCGGCTTCGCCTTCCGTGATTGGCCTTTTTTGATTGTTTTCCTTTCTTGTACCCCTTTGGGCTAACTCTTCAAGCATATAACATCGCCCGGATATGGTCATACCATGTGTAACGCGGCCTCAATAATGAACTCATTTCTAGGTGGCTTAATGACACCTGAGGCTATATTCACAATAATCAGAGCAGGGATCAACAAATTAAACTTGGGTCGCTCAGGTATAGTCAGCGACGCCACAGTTTGCTCTAGAGTTTTCATGGGTGCTAGGCCTAAAGGTTTATGAACTGCCCAGTCTTCCTCCCTATCGATCATATGAATAGTGGCATTGCTATGATTTGGCAGAGGATTAGTATTCACGTT
The DNA here is from genome assembly GCA_029783415.1 of Anisodus acutangulus. NCBI lineage: Eukaryota > Viridiplantae > Streptophyta > Magnoliopsida > Solanales > Solanaceae > Anisodus > Anisodus acutangulus. The sequence goes on from CM056501.1 coordinate 786,036, forward strand.
AGGAGCGATTGTCTGCAATGTGATTTCTCTTTTGTCTATCAAGTCTTGAATCTTTATGCTTAAGGTTGATGCAATCCTCAGTAATGTTCGGCTCCCCCATAATGATAGGCACGTGTTTGGTTGGTGCAGTAGAAGCGGTTCCCCGGATCAACCTATTTTGGAGGTACCATTTGGATCATGCCAGTGGCAAGTAGTTCTTCAAGTAACTGTGTACATATTTTTAACAACAGCGTGAATACTCGGGCCGATTTCTTTTCTTACTTGGGATGTGGTGCATTATAGTTCGCCGGAGGTGGTTGATTTTGGTAATTTTGGGTTTGGTAATTCTGTGGAGCTTGGTAATTCTGAGGGTCTTGGAAATTTTGAGGAGCTTGGATGTTTTGAGGAGCTTGGTAGTTTTGTGGAGTTTGGTAATTTTGGAGAGTTTGGTAATTTGGTGGAGCTTGGTAATTTGGTGGAGCATGATAATTTTGTGGATCTTGAAGGGCTAACACAAGTGTTTGGAAGATCAGTTCAACCATTTGTGGGTTTGGCAGAGGGTTTTGGAAGCTTGGGGAGGTTTGGTAGTCAGGTTGGGCGTAGTAAATGAGCATTGGGTTGTATGGGGGAGTCATATAACCGCTTAGGGGTGGAGGTTGATATACCTCCATGGGTGAGTGAGGTTCTTCCCATTTACATGTTTTCTAACTGGGAGCTTCTATCCGTCATGCTAGTAATCTTTTCAAATTTGAGACCATCCTCTATGACCGCTCGACCATAGAAAGCATGGAAAACATCCTATTGTAATGACCGAAAGCATCCTATCGACCATTTACATTTCAACTAATTCCGAAAATGACCGCTCGACCATGGAAAGCATCCTATCGTAACAATCCCGATCTTGTGCTCTGATAAAAGTGGCGACCAATTCTTTCTATGTCATAGGTGGTTGCATGCGAGCGACTTCCGCTCTTCACCTGCTTGCGTACTCTCTGTAGGTCTCCATGGACTTCTGCCTGATCTTCTCCAAATAGTATCGATCAGGCACGATTTCTATATTTAACTTGTATCGTTCCATGAACGATTCTGCCATATCTTTCCAAGTAATCCATTAACGCATATTTTGTGTGGTAAACCATTCAGAGGCTTCTCCAGTTAGACTTCGATTGAACAGTCTCATAATCAAATGAGGGTTATTTCGGACCCCTACCAACTGATCGCAATGTGATCGTAGAAGGTCTATCGGGTTTCCCGACCTATTAAACATCTCAAACTTGGGCACTTTGAAGCCCTTTGGTAGATCCAGACATGGGTCTATGCACATGTCATTGTAACTTAGTCTAAGACTTTTTCGAGCAGCCCAAGCGATCTCTTTCAATCTTTGCTTTATGCCTTGGACAACTCTTCTTTCATATTTTCTGCTAACTTCTAATGTTCGGCCTTCCATACCCTCTCAATCTCCTTATAGTAGTCCAATTCACCACATTCTGGCAAAATATGGCTTTGAGTGACTGGGGTTTGGAAAGAGATATTTTGACGTGTTGGGTTGTTTCGAGGAATGTAGGTAGTGGTATTTGGATGTGAGGTGATATTGGTGGCTATGGGGACCTGCACAAAGTGGGTGGTCCCAAGTATTTGGGTGGTATTTATGGGTGGAGTTTGGTACGAAGTACTGATATGGTGCAGGTCAGTCCTCAAAGGGTAATTCGGGAAGTGCTCATAAATTGGAGAAAATAGAAATGGGAATTTTACATCATGGTCTCTTTCTCCTGAATGTCCTTCAGTATTTTAACAATATCCTCGGTATAAGTCATCTCCCGTCGTACAGTAGACCTGGAGTTCTAGATACTTCTTTTGTCGTCTGAACTACCAGTCATTTCCCTTGTATTTTATTCGTATAGGGATGTTGTTCTGCTTTTTATCTTGTATAATATGCCAGCGTCACGACACGAACTAATCTCTTCTGTTAAGTGAAAAATCACTCAAAGGCAGATGACGTTAGTACGTTAGCTGGATGAATAAAATACAAGATTAAGCACATAGCACATGAGTTCACATATTCATATGCTTATATTCGATTGATTCTCCATTCTGGATAATTTAGGGTTTATTTTGGTAATTTTGGTAATTTTGGGGGTCGATTGACTTGCTTCATACGATAGCCCCAATGATTGGTCCGCCAGCTGAATCCACTTGTTCTATAAAAGGGGAAAGGGGAGGGGGAGCAAATATTTATTTATATTAAGGACCGAGTCTTAAATAGACTGTTTATGCATCCCGCCGGGGGAAGTCAGGCTCGTTCGTAGTTCATTTTAAATAAAATAAACCCAACTCCCACCGATTTTCTTACCCAAAATTCCCAGGACTAGGCTCGATATGGGCTTCATGCATATCCCACCTAGGGAACATCAGGTCCAGTGCAGTTCTTTTACAAGTAAAAGAGGAGCGGATTTACATTTGATTCGTTAGTGGGGTGCCTAGATCTACCCTAAAGATGGCTTTTCTTTTGAAGCCATGGACGGTTGTCACCTTTACAATAGCACATTTGGCCCTCGGCCTACACTAACTCATGACGAGGAAAGAAAACTATCCAAATCTCCCCCTTACCGATAAGGTGCTCCAACTCAAACTTAAATGCCTCGCATTTCTCACTGTTGTGGCTTAGCGCCCCAGAATGGTATAGGGAACCTCTTTCTTCACTATCTCTGGAGGACGAGGGTTTCCACAAGGGCCTGATGGGATCGCCTTTTCTGCAGCGACTAATTTGTTGAAGATCTCAGTGTAGGAGTCTTTGTAGATGGTGAAGTTATACCTCCATAGACGCATATCGGCATCAATGTCTCCCATACCAGTGATCGAATCATGTTACAATAAGAAATAGGGCCCTCAGATGAGGTGAATGGTCCCGTTGTCGATCAGTTGCACTATCTTCTTTCTAAGGGGCACACATTCGTCAGTGGTATGTCCGGTTGGTTCATGTGGTACGCGTATCTCTTGTGCGCATATGCTGGAGCACACGACGGAAGTCTCACATTACTGGGGTGTGTAGTCCCCATTGACCTTATAGTTTCATATACCTCTGAGATCAGCACGGGTACTAGTGTCACGCTGTAAGAACAAGCATAGTCCCTTAGAGCGACGGCCCACCAGGTTGGCGTAGGTAACTCGCTCAGTGATATCGGGTCATCATCGCTCTCAGGAGCAGCAACAGACGCGGCAGTTATAGCTTCCCTGAGTGGTTGACTCTCATATTCAACCTTCATAGTTCTAGATGTTCCCGAATTTCCTGACATGGGTACATAATTCTCCATCATTCCTCTCACTTCCTTTGAGAGGTTCAACAAATGGTCAACTTCCTTCAACTTTGCCTTGACCAAGGCAATTCTTCCATCGAGCTTAGCAATCTTTTCTCCTGAGCGAAGCTTCGCTCTCTTATCCGCTATTCACATTGGTAGTGGGCATATCAGCACCCAAACTTCCTCGGGAGTCCATCTCAACAAGTCAATCCTTTCTGGGAGATGTAAATGGTTTAGGTATGTGGGTTTCATTTTCGGAAAGTGGAGTTTTGGCAGTTTAAGGCACGTTCTTGTGTTTTCTTTTTGGGGTGATACCCGAAACATTGAATCATTCTTATTCAATATAAATGCGTGGAATAAGCATATAAACAAATATTTACACATAATTACATAGTTGCAATATATTAAATGCGCCACTGGGCCTCATGAACCAAGACCATTTCTAGCGTTTGAACATGAATTATACCAATTTGTTAAATCAAACAATTTCCCTCATAACCATTTCATTAATAATAATAATCTCCCCGAAAGGTTACATCATAAAAATAAAAGCGTAAATGAAAATCATAAGGGTTATCCTCTAGTCGTCGATGTCGACCCCCCATCTGTTCGGGTCTTCATGGTCTGCCGAAGTGCGATCTGGATCTGTTGATATGTCTCCACCATCAGAGTATCAGCTATGTACCCCTTCTCTTGAAAGGTCATTGAGCGGGTATCCTCTAGAACCCCTTTGATGTGATCCCTCAGGTCCTCTAAACATCTGTGTGCAAACCTCAAATCTTCCTTCAGGCTCGCTATAGTCTACTTGTCAGCTTTTATCTTATCCCAGTACTTAGCATCCTGGTCGTCGTCCTTCCTCTAAATCCATCTGACTTTGATCTAGGCCTTAGACTCTCTATCACTATCACGCTGATACTGGTTGATCCATGTCACAAAAACCCTAGTAAATCCGCTCTCAACCAATCTTCGTAATCTTTATCACAGTCCGTGGTAATTTCCTTTACCTGATCTATGAGGCGACTGTTCCACTCTCATATATACTCTCCTCGGATTTTATCCTTCTCGTAGTCAATCACATAGTCTCCCATACTTCCGACCTAAGGCACGTCTTGCTTTCTCCTAAATTGACTCATAACTCGAGCTGGTGCATAAGGGCGAACCCATCAGATACCCATAAGTGGAAAGAATGGACACTTTCTACCCTGAACTACAACTCATGTTGTGATGAAGTCAAAAAACCTCCACTGCATATTCTTCTCTCTAAGACCCGTGACGAAAAGGGACAACTCTTTTTGTTCAGTTTGGGAAATTTGGTACATGGTTTTTAAGGTCATCTTTTCAACTATCAGTAGGAAAGACTAGGGAACCTACAATTTTCCAGAGGTGTTTGAGAATCCACCATTGTAGCAATAGGTTGCACCCCTGAAAGTACCTAAGCTGATTTTCTCATCTACCCAAGGCTCGATATATATCAGTGAGGATGACTGGGACTATGTCAAAGTATTTGGCTTCTCCATTGTTAGTTATGTCATAGAAGATGGCATGTGGGACTGATATGACTCGGGTATTTATGGCAAAGTAGGGATTTTGGGGGAATACTATGTGGTACCCAACAAATAAATGGCAAAGGCCAAGGATCGGGTGGCATCCCAATCTTTGAAAGTGTGAAACTCTAAGGAATGGTTTATGTTCCTTCTTTACTTCCGAAACGTTGGTATAAATCCCAGAAGGCTACTGTTTCCCTGGAGATCCAGGAGGCTTTGGCTAAGGATAGCATTTTCACGATTTCGACTGGAGTGGGCTTGTTTGGTGCTAAGAGGTTGTGATCGGGTTTCTTTCTCCTTCTTAGACAGGTTTCATTATTGTCTATTTAATCCCGCATTTCTTCCAAGGTCGGGGTCATCTCTATATGCTCGAAACTGAACACCATTCTATCGTTGTCCCAGTATTCAGTTAAAACCTTGATAAGATCTTTACAACTTTTCATAGTCATGAGGGAGGGTAAGTAACCTAGGCAGCAAGTGATCTCTCTACGATGCTTGTCATCTAAATCAAACCACCATACTCTCAACATATTCGGAGCTCTCAAAACCACGTCGAAGTGTAGGTTGGTAGACATCTACACAGACAACACACAGTTAGACCCCGCCCCTCGGATAATGGTTTAGCTCATATGGCATAAGTCATGTTCACATATAGCACATGAAAACATGAGAATAATATTAGGAAAAACAATATTTAAATTACCAATAATATATCAAGAAAATACTATGAAACAACCAGTATTATTAGGAAATAACTTCCTAGACTTCTTTAAGACACAAGTAATAAATAATAGTATTTTGAGTTTACAAACACCTTGTAATAAATGGATAATATTAAAAAGAGTAATACCAATACAAACACTAAAATTGTGTAATTTAAGATCAGATAGAAATAATAACTTAGAACTATTAAAAGAAAAATATCTAAATATACTAAAAACAAATTTTGGAGAAAATCCTATACAGTTATGGTGATAAAGAAAAAATATATTGAAATAAAATTAATAAATCCTAATGATACAATAAGATGTAAACCTATTAGGTATAGTCCAACCGATCAAAATGAATTTGAAATCAAATTAAAGAAATACTAGACATAGGAATAATACAAGAAAGTAAAAGCTCACATAGCAGTCCAGCCTTTTTAGTTAGAAAACATAGTGAACAAAAAAGAGGAAAGGCTAGGATGGTAATAGATTATAGAGAATTAAATAAAAAGACAATATTTGATGGATACTTTATACCATATAAAAGAAACCTTATTAACCGATTAGGAAAGTATTGGGTCGTCCATGGCTTGATTCGGCTAAACCGGTTTGGACGCTGGGTCGTCCATGGCAATTTGATAGGAAAGCGCAAAATGATGGAGAAAAGAATGTATATTCTTTTCAAAAGGATGACAAGAAGGTCCGGTTGATACCATTGTCACCTAATGAGGTGAAGAAAATAAAGATCCAAAATGCTAAGAACCGCAAGGAAAGTCCGAGGCCCTCTTGCTTAATGCATCAGAGATAGAAGATGAGTTGAAGAAGGGGAATCCTATATATGCATTGGTGTGCAAGGATAATAAGAGTCTTGTGGGAGATACGGTTGAAGATGCCGACTCGAATGAACTCTTGAAGAAATTTGAAGATGTATTTTCGGATGATATTGCACTCGGATTACCACCAATAAGAGGTATTGAACATGCTGTTGATCTTATTCCAGGAAGTTCATTACCTAATCGTCCAGTCTAGAGATGCAATCAGAAGGAAGATAAGGAGTTGCAAAGACAAGTGCAAGAATTACTAGACCTTTGTCCGAGAGAGCCTTAGTCCCTGTGTGGTACTCGCCTTGTTAGTGCCAAAGAAATATGGGACTTGGCGCATGTGTATTGATAATCAAGCGGTCAATAACATCACCATGCAGTACAAGTTTCCTATGCCGTGATTGGATGAATTGAGTGGGGCCAAGTTGTTCTCCAAGATAGATTTGAGGAGTGGCTACCATCAAATGAGGATACGAGAGGGAGATGAATGGAAGACGGTTTTCAAGACCAAGTATGGTTTGTACGAATGGCTTGTGATGCCATTTGAATTGTTTAATGCTCCAAGCTCTTTCATGAGGCTCATGCACGAGGTACTACGACTATTCATGGGTAAATATGTTATGGTTTACTTAGATAGGGAAACTCACTTGTCGCATTTAGAAGCTTTATTTGAGAAGTTATGACATGTAAAATTTTATGGAAATATAGAGAAATGTGCTTTTATGATTAATAGTATCCCATTCCTAGGATACATAGTATCATTCGAGGGCATTCATGTGGATCCATCCAAGGTGGAAGCTTTCCGGAGTTGGCCCGAGCCTACAAATGTAAGTGAGGTAAGAAGTTTCCATAGTTTGGCTTCTTTTTATTGTCGTTTCATTCGAGATTTTAGTACCTTTGCCGCCCCTATCACTGAACTAATGAAAAAGGGTGAGTTTAAATGGTCCCAATGAGCAGAAAGAATTTTTGAATACTTGAAGGGAAGGTTATGTGAAGCACCGGTTCTAGCTATTCCGAACTTTGAGAAACTGTTTGAAGTTGAATGTGATGCTAGTGGGGTTGGTGTTGGTGCCATTTTGATTCAAGACAAATGACCCGTTACTTTCTTTAGTAAAATATTGGGTAGTGCCCGGCTCAATTATTCTACTTATGACAAGGAACTAGCCAAATATGGAGGTATTAGTTCCTGACAAATACAGAGGTATAAGTTCAACGTTTAATGTTGGAGACTTATCACCATACATAGATGATGAGAATTTGAGGGTAAATTCTGTTAAAGAAGGGGAGTCTGATGAAAAGAAGGCCGTAAACTTATGTTTTCAACATGAGCCGCGAGATGATTTGATAGGAGTGCCAAAGATTTCCAACCATCCTATGGTGATATGCTTAATGTGGAGTGGAGTTGAAGACAAGACTTGAAGATCCAAGAAGGAAATATTTTTTCAGTTTTTTTATGTAGGTCTTGGACAAGACCACCTTTTAGCTTGTTTTAATTCCTAGCTTAATTACTAGATCTCCTTATAACTTAATTAGCATGCCATGTAATAAGATAAGATGACCAAGCCAAGAATCATCTAGAAAGAGAAGCTTCCAAACGTTCCCCAAGGAGGTAGTTTATGAACTAGCTAGTTCATGCACTTATCTACATGGATGACAAAAGGGTTTGAAAAATGTCATTTTTATGAAGAAAGCCTAACATTGGGTTCGTTTAACGTCATTTTAGTTCAATTAAATCCCAAAGCCTAATTTATGAGTTAAAACATCCAAAGTAACTTTTAATCTAAATTTAAAAAATCCATTTCATGTTTTTTCAGATTGCTTAAACGTCGAAACTGTCTGTTTTCTTTCAACTTAAGATTTAAACAAGTTTTGAAAATCACTTTAAGGCGATCCTAAACTAAACGATGTACGTATCATTTTGTCTATCCTAGATTCATAACTAACAAGGTTCCAATGATTCAAAATACGTTTTTATTACAAGTACATATACATAATACACATATTATACAAAAATGAATTAAAGGAGGCTTGAGTTAGGCTAGTGGGCCTACCACCTAAGCTCATCAGTTGACTATTTTTACCCATAGTTGGGCCTTTAATGCGCGGCTACTACGTACTCGGTCAAATGAAGCTTTGGTTGGGCCTTAACCCAACTGGTTGGAAAAGGAAGTGACAGGCCCAAAGGGCTTGTCTTGGTGTACCTCGACAATGGGAAGAGGAGGGGAAAAGGAGGAACTCAGTTAGAAAGCACCTAAAACCCATCATATGAAAATGAAAATTAAGAATGTACAAGCAGCCCATTGAAATTCATTACAAGACACATCGATCGGCGCAAACCAATAGCAACAAGCAATGGAAGGAAGTAGAAGCAAACAGTGGGCTCAGCCAATTTATATTATGCAATCAGTAGAGAAACAAGCAGCAAATAAATCATACGGGCTAGACCCATATTTAGAGTAGCATTTTTATAATTAGGCAGAAACGGGTGTACAACGCCTAGCCCAATTATTTTTCAACTTAAAAAAAAAGAAATGAGAGGGGTGACATAAGTGGGCTAAGCCCATCAGGCTTCAAGACATAACATACAGGAGTAATATACAAGGTGATATACAGCCCGTATATATCCAATATACCGAATATAGTAGACATACAAAACTGGGCATATCAAGCATGTATATCAATACTTACACAATCAACTCAGATAAGGGAAAGAAGGACATGTTGCAAGTGTATTCCAGTAAAACCAATTTCATATGAACAACAACAAAACACATAAGCAAATTCTATCTCATACCAAGCTATTAATTCAGTGCCTAGTGTCTAAATCATGTCTTGATATAGAGGTGTACAACCAATAGGTTTAACAGTTCATCCCTAATTGCCTAGGACACACCAAATGTTACAATTTGATCTATGTGAAGGCAGGTATAGACATGGTATTGAACTAATGAAGACCAATCATGAGGTCTAGAACCATCACATGGTTTCAAATATACCCAGTGGAGTTCAAACAAATGTAGAAAACTAGTCAAATGGACCTCACTTCCTCTAACAACTTGCAATGGGTATACAGATAGACATGGCATTTGGCTGATAAGGCCTTAATCATACATGACTCAAAAAGGAACTCACACAAGCTCAGGTATTCGGAAGACCCAAAACTAGAATAGCCAAGTGATGACACTCCTATTCTATGTTTTGCCTAAAACTAGACAGTGTGGTCAAGAAGAATACAACTAGGATCAAAAAGAATTTTATAGGTACGTGTCACTACTTATGGCACAACCTTATGTCATTTGAGGTTCTAAGGGTTACCACTCATGTAAGCTAAAAATGGGAAGCAAGTAGGCATGGTGTGCATGAACTTAAACCAAAATAGGTTATAGATGACCTCAAGCAGCTTACATGGACAAATATAAACCTATTAGGGAATTCAGAAAAATAGACATGGCAGGAAGAGATGGAACACACAAGATGTGCCACAACACAGAAGAGCATGTGAATTGGTTACTCAACCTAGTATATACTGCAGATTCTAAAAGGAATCTGATGGTATACAGAATTAACATACTATCATTTTATGGCCTAAGAAAATAGAACATGCATAGTTAAAATCCAGACAGAGAGCACATATATAAGTATCCCTTTCAGGTCAAAGACAAAACACACATGATCATTTTGACACTCCATTAATAGATGACATTAACACATAACATTTCAATAGAAAGATATGCCCCCTTCCCCTTTAAACTATCATGAGATTTTATATCCCTAAGCCTAATCATGTTGGCATCAAACAAAACTTGCATGGAGCATAAGACTAGGAGCAAATTATCATAAACAAAAAGACATTTTGACAGACATGGTGGAAATTTAAAGACTTATAATCATCACAGAATTGCAGGCAAAACATATAGCCATAGAGAGATAATTGAACTCAACACAACAAAGTTGACATAACATTAGACTTAAACCAGAATCTTGTTGTTGTTCACTCATATAGGTTCAAATAACCACATTAATCCTTAATCCATCATTCAGGCAACAAGTATAATTTAGCATGACTTCTAATTGGGAAAATGCAAACCAAGTAGTTACCACAATATTTCTGGCAAACAAATATGTCATTTCAACTCAGCATAGAAGTAGTTTAAACATATACATAGCCAGGACGTAATTATCACAAGCACTGCATGGCCTACAACTTTCAATCTTTAGGTCTCATTTACATAGGTATTAAGCTAGGTGCTGGGATTTCATGTTAACAACTTTAACATAGAAATAGGCAAGACATGGTATTAAAAATGGTCCCTTGACACATACAGACAACATTTTGAGCTTCTAAGGTGTCTAGTATTCATTACTCAGACTAACATGCAAACAGACCACCTAATCACGTTTCAATCCCAGAATATGGACCATAATATACCATATGACACTAAAGCAGACTTACATAGCATACAAATGATTAACCATCCTAGAATTCCCAAGATACCTAATTCATTTTTCTAGTTTTTAGCTAATTCTAGGTGACATTAATGCCAAATATGCTAACTTAAACCATTTCAGGCATCAGTACAAACTCAACAACAACTGTTATGGCTTGGACAACCCATATAAAGTTATACATACCTTAAATGAATGCGTATATCATCTTACGATACCTGACAACTTTCCTATCTAACTAGACATGCTTCAAACTAATCTTAAATTAACAACATTGGGAATCAAGTTACTAAAACAACCAAGTTATCTCTAGTACAAGTCTACAGTTAACACACTATACCCTACTTTAACTACACCTACAGATTTCAGTCATGACAACGCCTATCAGGTTAAAAGACCCCCAAACTACAACATCATTACCATTTTAATTATGAATAATCCATATGCGAGCTAAATAGGGTTCCTGTTCACACCTTAGATATGTTAACTCAGTTTATGTTATCAAACTAATTCAAAAATAACATTTATCATTATGTCGTTCAAACAGCCTATGTCTAACTAGAACAAACGTTAAACTAGCAAATTAACTTACTTTAGACCATTGGAACAGATCACATAGGTTGGACAAGTTTTGACTAGACATTAAGTTAATCTTACAACCTATAAGTGATTAGAACAAGTCTTAAATTATACATTTAACCTACATGTATTAGTTTAAGCTATTAAATACCTCAAATCAACATGTATCATCCTAGATTAGTTTTATCATAGTTAAGTGAGCCTCTAAACTATCATATTAACACTATTTTCAGTACAAAAATCTATATATTTAACTAAACAGATCCAAGCCAATACATTTAGGCATTGTTTTAATCTAAACAGTCTACACACAGCAAAGCTAGTCTTAAACTACATATTAAGCACCTTATTTAATCAATCATGCTAGTAATCACATAAACACACATGAAACAGTGAAATTTAAATTTTAAAAAAAAAACTTAAAAGAGAGGCATTTTCCTTGTGTGGACGCAACCTAGGTTCGAGGTTGAGCTTGAACTTCACTCTTGAACCTCCAAAGCTCACAAAACACACGAAAGGGAAGGGTTTAGATTATGAAGGGCTAATTACACTAATTTTGGGTCCCACCAAAGGGTAGGATCCCAACATAAGCACAACTAATCAAATTTAAACTCGATTAAGGCTCTCAAACAATGTGAATGCCTCTATTAAGAGGAAATTTCCCAAACCCTAGTAGACCTCATAGGATCGGTGTGGGAGAACATGAATTAAGAGGAAATTTCCCTCCAATTAGTTCTCAACCAATGATATTCATGAATTCAAATCGGAATGAGACAAGGAAAATTAAAACGTAGCAGGTAAAGCAAGAGAGAGGGGCGACCTCACCTTGGTTGAGGGGTGTTGGTCCACAGTGGCATCTGGTGAGATGTGGCAAGAGCCATTAATACTCTTGACATTTCTAGGCCTCTGCAAGTCTGTGTAGTCGAGGAGTACATGTTTGCCTCGCCATTTTTAGCAATGGCGAGGATGAAGTCTCTTGCGGCTAGGGTTTGTGCTCTCCCAATCGTGAAAGCCAAATGGGAATTTTGTCCTTCGTACCATGTTTTGTTGCGACGTGGGCCGGGTCCTGGCCCATTTGGTCTTGGGTAGTTTCACTGCCATGCTAAAACCAGCGTGTGTCCTGGCAGCCGGTACAAATTTCTCCAGCATTTTCATTTACAAAACTACTTTCCAACAGATAATATTGGATAAACTTTTGGGGTCAACCAATACTCATATTACCTGGAAGAAGTTGATGAGAACAGTGATAACTACGACGTCATTGTGTGGAAAGTGATGTTGGCTACATCTTCGTCTCGATTTTTATGAAGAAAAATATTGATTTCTTTAAATTGAGAATTTTAAAGCAAACATACTTGTAATTATCTGTTAAAATTTTAAAATCATAGTTAGTGATCAAATATTGTGAAAATAGGACATGATATACAAAAAATACCTCAGATGATATTTTGTCAAATTAAATGACAAAATATTCCCAAAATAGTTTTATAAAATCATATTCGTCTTGTAAAAGTATATTCCACTTCGTCCGTGATCTCGAGAATCTTGAATAATTAACTAGGATTATTGGAGGGTAAAAATTAGATGTCAACAGATGACATTGAACTTAGTTTCTTTCACGACTTCCACCAACAAATCAAATTCTCCTTTGGTAGTTTCACCCGCCATGCTAAAACCAGTGAGTGTCTTGACAACCGGTACAAATTTCTCCAACATTTTCATTTACTCAACTACTTTACAACATATAATATTGGCTGAACTTCCAGGGTCAACCAATACTCATTTTACCTAGAAGAAGTCGATGGGAACAGTGATAACTACGGCGTCGTTGTGCGGAAAGGTGACGCCCGCTGCATCTTCATCCTTTATTTTGAGGGAGTGAAATATTAGTTTCTTTAAATAGAGAATTTTAAAGTAAATAAACTTGTAATTATCTGTTAAAATTCCAAAATCATAGTTAATGATCAAATATTGTGAAAATAGGACATGATATACAATAAATACCTCAGATGATATTTTGTCAAATTAAATGACAAAATATTCTCAAAATAATTTTGTAAAATCATATTCGTCTGGTAAAAGTATATTCCACTTCGTCCGTGTTCTCGAGAATCTTGAATAATTAACTAGGATTATTGGAGGGTAAAAATTAGATGTCAACAGATGACATTGAACTTAGTTTCTTTCACGACTCCTGCGACTTCCACCGACAAATCAAATTCTCCTTTGGTAGTTTCACCCGCCATGCTAAAACCAGTGAGTGCCTCGGCAGCTGGTACAAATTTCTCAAACATTTTCATTTACTCAACTACTTTACAACAGATAATATTGGCTGAACTTCCGGGGTCAACCAATACTCATTTTACCTAGAAGCAGTTGATGGGAACAGTGATAACTACGTCGTCGTTGTGCGGAAAGGTGACGCCCGCTGCATCTTCATCCTTATTTTGAGGGAGTGAAATATTAGTTTCTTTAAATTGAGAATTTTAAAGTAAATAAAATTGTAATTATCTGTTAAAATTCCAAAATCATAGTTAATGATCAAATAAATATTGTGAAAATAGGACATGATATACAATAAATACCTCAGATGATATTTTGTCAAATTAAATGACAAAATATTCTCAAAATAATTTTGTAAAATCATATTAAATGCAGTAAAAGTATATTCCACTTCGTCCGTGATCTCGAGAATCTTGAATAATTAACTAGGATTATTGGAGGGTAAAAATTAGATGTCAACAGATGACATTGAACTTAGTTTCTTTCACGACTCCTGCGACTTCCACTGACAAATCAAATTCTCCTTTGGTAGTTTCACCCGCCATACTAAAACCAGTGAGTGTCTTGGCAACCGGTACAAATTTCTCCAGCATTTTCATCTCCTCAACTACTTTCCAATAGATAATATTAGATGAACTTCCGGGGTCAACCAATACTTATTTTACCTGGAAGCAGTAGATGGGAACAATGATAACTACGGCGTCGTTGTGCGGAAAGGTGACGCCCACTGCATCTTCATCCTTATTTTGAGGGAGTGAAATATTAGTTTCTTTAAATTGAGAATTTTAAAGTAAATAGACTTGTAATTATCTGTTAAAATTCCAAATCATAGTTAATGATCAAATATTGTGAAAATAGGACATGATATACAATAAATATCTCGGATGATATTTTGTCAAATGAAATGACAAAATATTTCTGAAATAATTTTGTAAAATCATATTCGTCTTGTAAAAGTATATTCCACTTCGTCCGTGATCTCGAGAATCTTGAATAATTAACTAGGATTATTGGAGGGTAAAAATTAGATGTCAACAGATGACATTGAACTTAGTTTCTTTCACGACTCCTGCGACTTCCACCGACAAATCAAATTCTCCTTTGGTAGTTTCACCCGCCATGCTAAAACCAGTGAGTGCTTTGGCAGCCGGTACAAATTTCTCAAACATTTTCATTTACTCAACTACTTTACAACAGATAATATTGGCTGAACTTCCGGGGTCAACCAAAACTCATTTTACCTAGAAGTAGTCGATGGGAACAGTGATAACTACGTCGTCGTTGTGCGGAAAGGTGACGCCCGCTGCATCTTCATCCTTATTTTGAGGGAGTGAAATATTAGTTTCTTTAAATTGAGAATTTTAAAGTAAATAGACTTGTAATTATCTGTTAAAATTCCAAATCATAGTTAATGATCAAATATTGTGAAAATAGGACATGATATACAATAAATATCTCGGATGATATTTTGTCAAATGAAATGACAAAATATTTCTGAAATAATTTTGTAAAATCATATTCGTCTTGTAAAAGTATATTCCACTTCGTCCGTGATCTCGAGAATCTTGAATAATTAACTAGGATTATTGGAGGGTAAAAATTAGATGTCAACAGATGACATTGAACTTAGTTTCTTTCACGACTCCTGCGACTTCCACCGACAAATCAAATTCTCCTTTGGTAGTTTCACCCGCCATGCTAAAACCAGTGAGTGCCTCGGCAGCTGGTACAAATTTCTCAAACATTTTCATTTACTCAACTACTTTACAACAGATAATATTGGCTGAACTTACGGGGTCAACCAATACTCATTTTACCTAGAAGTAGTTGATGGGAACAGTGATAACTACGTCGTAGTTGTGCGGAAAGGTGACGCCCGCTGCATCTTCATCCTTATTTTGAGGGAGTGAAATATTAGTTTCTTTAAATTGAGAATTTTAAAGTAAATAGACTTGTAATTATCTGTTAAAATTCCAAATCATAGTTAATGATCAAATATTGTGAAAATAGGACATGATATACAATAAATATCTCTGATAATATTTTGTCAAATGAAATGACAAAATATTTATGAAATAATTTTGTAAAATCATATTCGTCTTGTAAAAGTATATTCCAGTTCGTCTGTGATCTCGAGAATCTTGAATAATTAACTAGGATTATTGGAGGGTAAAAATTAGATGTCAACAGATGACATTGAACTTAGTTTCTTTCACGACTCCTGCGACTTCCACCGACAAATCAAATTCTCCTTTGGTAGTTTCACCCGCCATGCTAAAACCAGTGAGTGCCTCGGCAGCTGGTACAAATTTCTCAAACATTTTCATTTACTCAACTACTTTACAACAGATAATATTGGCTGAACTTCCGGGGTCAACCAATACTCATTTTACCTAGAAGTAGTTGATGGGAACAGTGATAACTACGTCGTCGTTGTGCGGAAAGATGACGCCCGCTGCATCTTCATCCTTATTTTGAGGGAGTGAAATATTAGTTTCTTTAAATTCAGAATTATAAAGTAAATAAAATTGTAATTATCTGTTAAAATTCCAAAATCATAGTTAATGATCAAATAAATATTGTGAAAATAGGACATGATATACAATAAATACCTCAGATGATATTTTGTCAAATTAAATGACAAAATATTCTCAAAATAATTTTGTAAAATCATATTCGTCTGGTAAAAGTATATTCCACTTCGTCCGTGATCTCGAGAATCTTGAATAATTAACTAGGATTATTGGAGGGTAAAAATTAGATGTCAACAGATGACATTGAACTTAGTTTCTTTCACGACTCCTGCGACTTCCACCGACAAATCAAATTCTCCTTTGGTAGTTTCACCCGCCATACTAAAACCAGTGAGTGTCTTGGCAACCGGTACAAATTTCTCCAGCATTTTCATCTCCTCAACTACTTTCCAATAGATAATATCAGATGAACTTCCGGGGTCAACCAATACTTATTTTACCTGGAAGCAGTAGATGGGAACAATGATAACTACGGCGTCGTTGTGCGGAAAGGTGACGCCCGCTGCATCTTCATCCTTATTTTGAGGGAGTGAAATATTAGTTTCTTTAAATTGACAATTTTAAAGTAAATAGACTTGTAATTATCTGTTAAAATTCCAAATCATAGTTAATGATCAAATATTGTGAAAATAGGACATGATATACAATAAATATCTCGGATGATATTTTGTCAAATGAAATGACAAAATATTTCTGAAATAATTTTGTAAAATCATATTCGTCTTGTAAAAGTATATTCCACTTCGTCCGTGATCTCGAGAATCTTGAATAATTAACTAGGATTATTCTAGGGTAAAAATTAGATGTCAACAGATGACATTGAACTTAGTTTCTTTCACGACTCCTGCGACTTCCACCGACAAATCAAATTCTCCTTTGGTAGTTTCACCCGCCATGCTAAAACCAGTGAGTGCCTCGGCAGCTGGTACAAATTTCTCAAACATTTTCATTTACTCAACTACTTTACAACAGATAATATTGGCTGAACTTACGGGGTCAACCAATACTCATTTTACCTAGAAGTAGTTGATGGGAACAGTGATAACTAGGGTGTCGCTGTGTGGATAGGTGACAACGACTGCATCTTCATCTATGAAGGTAATGATATTTTCGTTCGGTATCTCTTGAAATCTTTTTTCTCGAGTTACTGAATTCTTCATCTTCTTGGTTGCCATGAAGGATGTGCCTGTAATCATTGATTCCCTAAAGATCATATTTATAAAATGCGGAGTAACGTCTAGAATGACTTTTTCTTCCGCTGGCGAATGTATTTCAAAATTATTATGAGCCTTTTTCACTTAAGAACTCCCATAAATGTCCTCTATAGAGCATCTCTACTAACTTCTCCTGGAGATGCCTGCAATCAACTATCTTGTCTCTGTGAGTTCCATGAAAATTGTATCACACAGTCTAATTCCTGGAATTTGGATCATATTAGAGAGGTTTAGGCGGTCGAGACGTTGGGTGAGTTCTCAGCACAGTTACCATCTGAGCTTCGTCTATGCTGAAATCGTATTTCAAGAGTTTTGGGTATCTGGAGTCTTTTGAAGATGAACTGAACGAGTTCCCCTTATCCTGATTCAGCAAGCTCCAGTTATTTCTGTCGGGGTATTTATTCACATTTAAATTTGGCTTTTCAAGAGAACGGAAGCCCTAGCCACCTTCTAATATTTCGAAAACATGATAAGGCTAGAAATAGTCTTTGATTAATTACGATCCGGACATGCTCCTTGATCCATTCTTTGAGGATTTTCTCCTTCTTGAGTCCCCAACAAATCATCTTCTATATAAATCATGGATTCGTATCGGTTATGGACATATTCTCAGGTTGTGACGTGGAATTCAAAGAGATTCTCTTTTAGCTTCCTGGAGGCATATGACCTTAGAGGGTTCAAACCCTTTATGAAAGCTTCAACGTCACATTCATCCAGAACAGTGGGTGGCAACATCCATTCTTTCTAGAACAATGTAATGAAGTCCCCGAGTAACTTAGATTCTCCCTGTGCAATATTGAAGATAACTGCCTTTCTAGTCTTCACCGTTTGTGCCTCTTCATGGGCTTTAATGAACATATCGACAAGCATGAAAAAAGAACTAATTCAATTTTTGGGTAAAAGAGAATACCATATCAGAGCACCTTTAGTCAAAGTTTCACCAAATATTTTGATCAACACCAACTCTGTTTCTTTTTCTTTCAAGTCATTTCTCTTAACAACCATAGTATATGCAATTATATGCATATTGAATATAATATTTTACATCCAGACCTTCTATGACCAGTGGAGGCTCTAGGATTTGATCCAACCGACGTTGAAATTCCTTGGCATTCTTCTCTGCCTCTTTGGAGTTTGTATCTACTTTGCCTGTTATTTCTTTCATAAATTTTAACATATGTGATTGGAAGGGATCCTCAGGAACTAACTTGCTTCCTAATACATCGCCATTTATTGCTTCTGTACGACCACCACCAACAGTATTATCGCTATTGAATTGGGTGGATAGTGCAGCTCCTAGTGCCGAAGCACCAATGACCAGATTGGACACAAATGAAGAAAAAGAAGTTGCTTTAACTCTCTCAACTTCTTTGCATTAGAGAATGGACTGTAATAGATAACTCTCGAGGGAAAAGTCCTAAATCTCTTTTCTAGTTGAAGTTCTCTTGATTTTAGTTGTGCCTTGATAACTTTGAATGCCTTGATAATGACACCTAGGTTCAGTTCTTGACTCGCGTGATAAATGCTTATGATGGCATAACTGCTTTGATTAATCTGTCAGGATTGATTTGATTTTGAGTGAGTTATGTGTCATGTGTGTGTGACAACCTTGTTGTGATATTCCATGCATTCATATTGAGGCCTAGAACTTGTATGGTATGTATGCAGAGAGAAACTTGTATTGAGTCTAGGAGATGACATAGGAAATTCTTTTATTAGCCATATTTTCTGCTATTCTTTTACCTACCTCAATGTTGATATCCCTAGTCATTCACGTTGAGCATTTAGCCTATTTTTTGGTAACCGTTCTCTTAGCATATCCCCTTTGTTCCAATATGGCCAATAATGAAGTTGTTTCATCCCGTACCCCAAGAGAACTTTAATTGAAAAAATTAGTGCTTAAGAGAAGTTTGGGAGAAAAAAAAGAAAGAATAAGGGAAGGAGTTGAGAATGGAAATTCAAGAAAAGAGAGTAAAGGTGCAATTGATGAAGGAAGGAATAATATATGTTGCTAGTAGGGAGTGAAAAAAAATAAGGAAAGAAAAAGAGAATTTATATATTTTGAGTGCTCTTTGCTAGTGATTCATAAATATGTGCTTAATGAAAGAGGGAATAAAGCGTAGTAGTAGTGAAAAAAAGGATGAAAAGTAATTGGTCAATGTATTAATTACCTAGGGAGGAAAGTCACTATTTACCAAATATTTCCTACCCGTCCTTTAGCCTACATTACAACCCTTGAGTCCTATTTGATCTTAGACTCGATGTGCTTATATTTGTTGAGTATTGTACTAAGGGAAAGCCCATGGTTCCTCATATGTTGCATGTGAAATTTTCTTGTGAGGGTGAGCTTATTTCTCTTGATTCTATGCCCATGTATGTGATTAAAGTATATTTCTTTTTGAGAGCAAGTAATGGCCAACCCTCTTGTTTTGGTGAGGGAACATGATTTGCGAATGAGAGGTGATATTTTTTGGCTTCTTAGTAAAGTAAGTGAGCAAGTGATATTTGTAAGAGTTTTGAGGCTAGGAAGTTATAAGGAGGCACATGAATGGGTTTAAATACTCTTGGCATTACTAGTTAGGAGAGTAGCGAGAAGTTGTCCTCCTTTAGCGTATAGTTGTTTGCTCGAGGATGAGCAATGGTCAAAGTGTAAGGTGTTGATGATAGTATAGGATCATGTATTTTTATCTTTATTTCACATAGTTATTGACTATACTTGAATTGTATTGGAGCTATAATGTAATAGTTTACACTCATAACATGTGTTTCTTGTGTAGGGTTTAATTCCGGTCAAACGAGCATGTTTGGAGCTTAAATGAAGGTTATAGGATTTTGAAATCTGGGTAGAAGTTCAACGGATAAATCGGGATCGAGGACCAACTACGCAGGAGAAAAAATGAAGAAAATGGCGACACGACTACGAAAGCTTGGCGCGATGCACTACACCTTGCGCCGACTCAACTATTCTACAGGCAACCTGAAAATTCAAGTTCTGAAGTTTTGCCCTGCCGGGACACGCATGGCAAGGCGACAGGCTTGCGCACTGCCAGTGTTTTTTATTCTGAAATTTAAAATGTTATTTTGGTTCGCGCTTATTTTTTGTGGGTTTAAATACCTAAAACACACGAGTTAGAAGTGATCTTTGGATGGCTACATCTTGGGAGACGACTTAGAGTTTGGGAGAAGATTTTTCTTCTTTTTGCAATCGATTCAATACGAAAGTTTGAATCGAAAGTTGGTTGTAATGACTTCTAGTTTACATTCTTCTCCTATTATGTTTACTTTCTCTATTATGGAGTAGTTTATCTTAGGAGTTTGACATACATGATATTACGAGACTTATTTATGGATTAACTTCGTTCTTTGCTTGAATTCTCATTTGGAGTTTTGAACGTTATGCATATGTTTTTCTTATTTTAGTTAATCAAAAGAGAATTACTTTATTGAATATTAATGCTAGTATAATTGTGTTGAAATGCAATTCTTTTGAGTAATCGTAAGAACTTCCGTGAATTGTTCTTGAGCAAAGATAGAAATATATGAGAGAAAAGTTTTTCTTCTATTAAATCCATTCGATCATTCTAGCATTTGTTCTTGAGTTTCAGATTGATCTCTTCTTGATGATATTTAGGTTGTTTGAAAGAAGAGTTAGAATATTACAGGTAAACTAAAAAATCGTTGAAATCGAAAGAGTCAATGAATCTTCGGAAAAGACCCTTGAATGATTATTAATCCTAAGTATTTCTTGTGAACATGTCTTGTCATTTGCCCTTGATTCTCCTAGTGATAGTAATCTTTGATTAATTTCTACATTTTCATTATTCCTCAAGTTGAGTAGTAAAATTTGTTACTCGTGGTTTATTCCACAAAACTATAAAGATTTGATTTTATGAATAATACTGAGCAAGACCATGTTAGAATATTTAATAACACCAATCCCTGTGGAGACGATCTTAAACTATACTATTTTTTATTAGCGAAACACGTAAAGAAATTATATTGTGCTTTGCAATCGTTAACCGGACATATAGTATTTCTGTATATAATAGTGGTACTGCATAACTGTATATCTGTAATCTTTACTCTTTCTAGTGACTCAAAGCCAGTATGAATTGAACGTAGGCTCCCGACAAAGGACATCTAAGATATTAGATGTCATCAACTATGACTATGTCCGCAAGATCTATATACACTCACCTAGTGAATGTAATAATCTCTAAGGAAAGAAAAGTACTCCCGACATACAACCAAAAAGCATGTGAATGATATACTTCTACGAGGGGTAAGTACGATAAGAATGCTTCTTTTACACAACTCATTCGGGTATCAATTGAGGTATAGATTCATGCTAAAGACAAAACAGGGATAGCTATTACATACCTTAGTTGATTCACTTGAAAAAAAGAAGAAATCATTCCATAAAGCTCTCAACCTATAACCATAATAATAAGTTCGTTCTACTAAGGAGATGCTAGCACACGACGTATATCGAGCGACAAGCTTGTTTCTATAAAGAAACAGACAACATCTCCCCTACTTATTTCTCATCCCAAAGTTTAACAATAAGAATAACAACAACAACACATCCAAACTGTTTCTCATGTTTTCCATCCACATAATATAACGAAACAAAACCCAAGGCAGTCCACAACATTATAGCAACTTGAATACAACTTCAAATGTTCCTAATTGCTTCATCAAATGAATGAGATAGGACTTGTAAAAACTCAATACATAAGGTAGGAGAATATTATTACCTAAAACAACAAGAATACATTCAAATCTGAGGTTACTTCATAGCAAGGAAACCTCCAAATCAACCACCAGAAGAGAACTTGTGTTCTACAAGCACGACGGGCTTCTCGGTGTAAGATTTACGTACTCTATACTTGAACTTACTCAGATACCTATGTCAAATACCTATGAGATATGAGAAGTATTACCTCAACCAGAGAGATTTAGTCTTGATACACCCTACTTCCTCTTGAAGGAATCTTCAATTCAACAACAAGTAGAGAACTAGTATCACGAGATTCCCCATGTTTGATTCACGTTGTTTGCCTTAGTTTTTTATCTTGGGTGATATAGGAACTTTTGGAGAGGCTTTACTAGTGTTTAGGATATTTTAAATGAGAGAAATGAAGATAAAATTAGAAGCCACCGAATATATACGTCTTTTAAAAGTTTCACTGCCTCAAGTGACCCCCAAACTGGTTGCTTACGCATTCTCATGAAAACGTGAATATCTCTCTACTCTGACATTGTATAGATGAATGGTTTAATTTATTGGAAACTTGACTCACAGATGTTTAATTTCATGGGTGGATTACCCCGTAAGACTTAGAAGATTGAGAGAAAATCTCAGCTACATCTGACTCAAATTTCAGTGAACTTATGAACGTAACTTGCGTTGACCATTGCCAACATTTGTTTTACAACTTGCTTGACTTCAAGGATTATCATATGACTATTATATGATTCAAATACCTCATAACATGATCTTCTTATCATATTAATCACACTTATTCTTATCCATAAAGTATGAGCTATTACAATCCACATTCCTTTGACAAACTTTGTCGAAAAGTATTTACTATGATTCGCTAAATCCCACTCTTATCAAAACTTACTTAAAATTTGTTTAAACTAATTTTAATCCAAATATGGACCTTATCCTCAACGGGGTTTTGTTACTTCACTCATGATGCATACTAGCACAAAATAATATGGGTGTAACATCCTCCCCCTCCCCCTCCTTAGGAACATTCATCCTCGAATCTAGAGGGGTATAGGAGAGAAACTTACTCTTAAGGGTCTTATGAAAATTTCAATAGTATCTCTTCTGCACACTAGACTATATCCAACTTGTCACGCAGCCAGGAAATAATATATATGCCACACATGGCCACATTCAATCCACAACAACTTTTGGCTCCACCCAGCCATCTACTTTAATAAAAACATCACAAAGATGTAACTTAGGTTATACATACATCTCTATATCTAATTTATGCTGCAACATTTTCAACTTAAATATCCTCTAATCATAAATCACTTCCTTAATATATGTACATGAAAGACTGGACACAGAGACTCCAAATTCGGAGGCAACTCTAACTTGTAAGCCACTTGCCCTATTCCTCGAATTATTTTGTACGACTCAATGTACCTTTGGGCTAAACATTCCTTTCTTACTATATCTCATTACGCCCTTCATTAGTGACATTCTAAAGAAGACCCAATCATTTACATAAACTCTAGATCTCAGCGTCACACATCCTTAAGTTATTTCTGAAGACTTTGGGCTGACTTTTTCTACATCCTGTGGACCAAAATAGGTCTAAGTAACTCTGATCCTCCCGCGTCGAATCATCGATAGGAGATCTGCACTCCATGCAATACAAGTCCTCATAAAAAGCGATCATGATACTTAAATGGTAACTGCTAATATATGAAAACTCATTGAGGGGAAATAGTCATTCCTCTTCTCTTTCAAATCTAGTATACATACTCATAGAATATCCTCGAGCGTCCTGGTTATTTTTCTGGGGTGAAAACTACACCAGGGTTCTCTTGTATTCCCAAACCTCTCTGGAAGAATCTCCAGAAGTATACTGTAACCAAAGCTTATTTATCTTAAATAAATGATATTAGAATGTCATAAAGTCGTACCATCTCCTTACTATACAACTTTGCATAGTCTTTAACCATGTGAATGAGTTTATCTGGCAAGAAATGGGTCAACTTTGCAAGTATGTCGACGATCACTCAAATGGAGTCATATATGATAAGAGTGGGATGAATCCACAATGAAATTCATATTAATCATCTTTCATTTTCAAGTTGAGATCTCTATAATTTTTACTAGCCCTTTATGCCTCTGATGCCCTACCTTTACTTGGTGACAATTGGGTCACTGTGCCAAAACTCGGTAATGTCTTTCTTCATAGTATTAGATCAATATATATTTTTGATATCATGGTACATTTTCATCAAACTAGGATGAATAGAATGGTAGAAATAAGTATTTCTGCTCTAATCTTACCTCGTAGACCAGCTATATCTGGGGCACACAATCGACCTCTGTATTGGAGAACTCTGTCTCTCTTAATATTTAACATTGGTTTCTTTAGCCATGGAACTTTCTCTTTTGTTATCACTAACACAAGATCCTCGTATTGTAGATTCTTTACCCCTATCACAAGTGACCATGAGATTACATTATGCACAACAACTCTACTATCGTTGGACATAAGATGAATTCCTGAACTTGTTATTTGATGGAGATCGTTGTCTAACTTTCTATCTTTTCAGCCTTTAGGTAAGACAAACTACTCATAAATCTTATTTTATGATTCTCTAAAGGTTGTCACCTTGTTTTGTTGAACTTTCTTTTTAAATTGTAATTGGACAGAATCCTTATACTTCTACTGTTCCACCTCTACTACTAAGGGTGATATTGCTGAGTTCTTAAATTGTAATCTCTACTATTATCTTATTACAATAGTCAGACCCTTAAACAAGCTGGTTGATGCTATTCTATATTCTTGCTCTTCCACCTCTTTCGTGGGATAGGTTTTTGTTGTAATCTATCTTTCTCACTCATTTCCCTCTTGTGGAGGACCCTGTTCGACTATATCGTCTTAGCTCATATTTACTTACTTCTCAATCCCAAGGAATGTTTCTCTCTTTAAGATGACTTGTGTATCTTTGTACTATCGTGACTCATCGGAGAAGACACTCTTACTATCAATAGGAGAAATTTATCCCAAATTCAGCTACTTCTTCTTGAAGATATATTAGAGGTTCTTATAATTATAAAGATGTCACGCCATATCTCGAATGCGTGCTCAGCTATTGCCGACCTTAAGTCATGGGTTCGTAATTCTCCTTGATTTTCCCAACTGCTCTTAAGCATACAAGATCTCATTTCCTCATTCATTATGAATATGCGCATTACGAATGCATTAACTTTTCTTAGTATCTACTAATCTTGAGTTTCTTATATATATATATATATATAATCTCAGGTATTAGTTTGGGTTCTGATTTGATTATTTATTCAGCCGATATAGTTAGCAATAAGTTGTTGACGTGCTTATTTTATTTGATACATATTCATATTCTAAAGGAATGGACATTATTGTTCAAATTTTCTGTAATTCTTTCTTGAATCATTATACCCGAAGTAAATTCTCCTCCTTCGTCTCTTAGCTTATCATCCTATATTAATATATCCTCAGAATGAAGCTTCTCATTCATATTAAGCTACAAGCCCATTACATATATCCATGTAGGATCTTAGGAACTTTTAAATTTGCCCCCAATTATTCTTAATCACTTCCACTTCTACCCTTATTCTGGTAGTATCAATTATGTGTCACCTCACAGCTCGTCTAGCCTCTTGAATAGCCTTTTCTAGGCTTAGATAAATAATCTCCCGATCGCTAACTCAATTTACCTTTCATTCATTACTTTTAAATAACCCATCTTGGGCCTATATATACTTCTTCCTTTGTTTATGCTTCATGCTATTCTTTTCTAAGCCTCATATATATGGTTGCTCTTACTGTTACTCAAATCCTCTAGCTAGGAGGTTGCTACTGCTATTCTCTTATCATTTATATTTACATATCATGCCACAAATATCACACCTCCTTAGAATCTGGATAACATAATATAATTTTCCTTGTAACCCTTCTTACTTACTTAATCACCAACCCAACATGTGATTCTATTTCGATACTTTATCGTACTATCTTCCCTTTTGGGAGGATGACCATACCTTGCGCTCAAGGATTTCACTCCCTGAGAAGTCATAGTATTACCTCAATACCTTTCGCAACTCTGCGAACTTTAATAACTTACAACTTGCCTTAGAACAATTCCCTCTTACTAGGGACTGCTGAATCATTTATATGGATAGAATGCCATGTACTCATCAGTGATATGGTTGATCTCGATAAATTTCATCCTCTACTCAAGACGTCAACCTTAGGGGGGTTTCTTTCTTAATAACCTTCAAAAGTCACTATTCTACAATTCATTTTTTACTGCTTAATCGCTTACCCTACAATTTTGACAACACCCACTTTTACAACAATCCTTCGAGTTTCTAACTCGTATTAATTTAGCTTAGGGTACTTCCCAATATCAATACTTCCTTATATAGGGAGTTAAATCATCTTGTTAATACGTTTTGTTGAAATCGACTAATTAATTCTTCAAGTAGAAACTTAATCTCATAACATGTTACTCTTTACAAACTAAACATTACGTCCTCTTACCTTTCATTCTACTTGGCTACGAACTTGTTGCATTACCATACTTTATCTTACGACTCTCGGTCGTTTCTCATATTTACTCATGTACCCCACTTATCTTTGTCAACCTCTTGCTAATGTCATCGCTTCTTATCTTGTTCTGGATAATTCCAGTGGAATATTCATTCACTCTTAACTTCTCTCTTTCGACAGGTCTTATTCTCTAGCCACTTAGTACCTCTTCTTTGCTTCAGACAAGAGTCTCACTGAGGGGAATACTGACCTCACATACAAAGATTCCAATACTTGGCTCCCGGATCTTCAAGTTTCTCATGAAGTCATATCCGACTAACAAATTTCTGGTACATCATGCATATATCCTCTAAAGAGGTACTATCAACACACTCATTGATATTCTTCAGTACTGCTATTAAATTCTAACAATTCGTCTAACCATAAGGATTATTCTAACCCTTACTAGATCCCAAAATCTTACTCCATTCTAAGACTACATCCTTCTCTACTTTCTCTGCCGATACCGAAGAGGGTAACTAACCTCTTGACTAAGGGTCTAATTCTAACCTTTACTAGATCCCAAAAACTCATTCCGTTCTAAGACTACGTCTATCGATGTCTGAAAATCATAAGCCAGATTGAATTCTATTCATTATAATTCTATTGCAACTAGAAGTGGGATTGTAATTCTTATGTCGCGCTATATGAATGTCAATTACTTTACAATCTCTTTTATTTATGTAGTTTGTACCTTTTTTGCTTTACTTCCTTTGTATTTTGAAACTTACACTTTACCTTCTAGGCTTTCATTACCTTATTTTGAATGGGTGAGACAAATGCTCATCCACTAAAACTTAGCATAATACTCGCACCTTTAGTGCATACATAATCTGGTAGGGATCTTTCATTTACTTGCTACGAGTACGGAATGGAATCGAGTTCTTATGACTCAACTCTGTTGCACGATCCAAACCTCAGATCTTTCATAAACCTCATGTTTATAAATGTGGTGCAGAACACATTTATAAACGAGAATCTGCTAGACACGACTTATAGATTCCATAGGACAGACCTGCTCTGATACCAAGTTTGTCACACTCAAACCGGAATGGCGTGGACGACACTCAGTTCCTTATTTGACCCCGGGCGTACCATTTGTAATTTGTGAGCATATGGAAGTTTATAAGCAATCTATAAACTAATCATAGCATCTTAGGCCTACAAAGCCACAAAATATGTGTACAACAACAACCCAAAACTAATATATACAAGGGCCGACAAGGCCACTATGCTGATGTACTATACACACATGACATGTCTACAAGCCTTTAAAAAGAATATAATTGTACTGTGGTCGAGAAAATTCCCCGACCTACACATCTTTGTAAGCATATCAATAATCTAGAACTAATAACTCCAAAGGAAATGGAACTTACCAATAAAGATGAGCTCGACATTGCTTACCGAGGAGGCTTGTCTATTTGTCAATAAAGACCTGAACGCATGAAATGCAGCGCCCCCGAAAAAATAGACGTTAATACGAATACAATGTACTGGTATGTAAGAGAACTGAATAACTAAAACTAAATCTGAAACTGATATATGAAATCAATTGAGAATCAAAGGTACTCTGAAGGTATACTCACCTGCTCTGGCTCATCTCTTACGTAATATAGTAATATAGCTAGTCGACCACATATAGGGCTCGGTGTATCTCTTAACTTCCATAAGGCCAAGCATAATTCACCAGCTTATAGACCAATCATATCTCACCAGCTTATAGGTTGGGCATATCTCATCAGCGCACAGGCCGAGCATATCTCACCAGCTCATAGGTCGAGAATATAGTAACTCTTATATAATACTAGTATTGCATAACTGTATATCTGAACTCTTTACTCTTTCTAGTGACGTAAAGCCAATATGAACTGAATGTAGGCTCCCGACAAAGGACAACTAAGATATCAGATGTCATCAACCATGACTATCCACAAGATCTATACAGACTCACCTAGTGAGGTAATAAGCTCTAAGGCAAGAAAGTACTCCCGACAAGGGACAACCAATAGCATGTGAATGATATACTTCTACGAGGGGTAAGTACGATAAGAATGCTTCTTTTACACAACTCATTCGGGTACCAATTGAGGTACAGATTCATGCCAAAGAAAGAATAGGGATAGCCATTACATACCTTAGTTGATTCTCTTGACAAATGAAAGAAATCAGCCCAGAAAGGTCTCAAACTATAACCATGATAACAATTTCATTATACTAAGGAGATGCTAGCATATGACGTATATCGAGCGACAAGTTTGTTTCTATAAAGAAACAGATAACATATCCCCTTCTTATTTCTCATCCAAAAGTTTAACAATATAAATAACAAAAATAACATATCCAACTATTTCTCATGTTTTCCAGCCATATAATATCACGAAAAGAAACCCAAGGCAGTCCACAACACTATACCCACTTCAATACAACTTTCAATCTTCCTTTCACAATTATTTCATCAAATGAACTAGCTAGGACTTGTACAAACTCAAATACATATAGGAGAAGCATATTCTTATCGCAAACAACAAGAATCCATTCTAATATGAGGTTACCTCATAGCAAGGAAACTTCCAAATGAACCACAAGAAAAGATTGTGTTCGACAAGTACAACAGGCTTCTCGGTGTAAGATTTACGTAAGCTACCATTGATTTTACTCAAATACCTATGAGAGATGAGAAATCTTACCTCAACCATAGAGATTTAGTCTTGGTACACCTTACTTCCACTGCAAGGTATATTCAATTCAACAACAAGAAGAAGAACAAGTAGAGAACTAGTATCACGAGATTCGCCGTGTTTGATTCACGTTGTTTGCCTTAGTTTTTGCTCTTCGATGATATAGGAACTTGTGAGAAGGTTTAAAAGTGTTTATGATCTGTAAATGAGAGAAAGCAAGTTAAAATTAGAAGCACCGAATATATACATCTTTTAAAAGCAACACCACTAAAGTGGGCCCCAAACTGGCTGCATGCAAAGTCTTGCATAAATGTGAATATATCTCTACTCTGAAATTGTAGCGACAAACGGTTTAATGCGTATGAAACTAGACTTTTAGAACTTCAATATCATGGGTGGATCACCCCGTAACACTTAGAATATTGAGAGAAAAGATCTGCTACATCTAACCCAAAATTCAGCGAACTTATGAACGTAACTTGCGATGACCTTTTCCAACTTTTATTTTATGACTTGCTTGATTTCAAGGCTTATCATGAGACTATTGTATGATTAAAATACCTCATAACAATACATTCTTATAATATTAATAACTCTTGTTCTTACCCCAAAAGTACGTGCTATTATAATACAGTTTCCTTTGACGAACTTCATCGAAAAGTTACTTTGTTTCGTTTAACCCCAAAGTCTTATAAAACTTACTACACTTTTATTTAAACTTATTGTCATCGGAATATGGCATCTTTGCTTCAGTCAGATTTCTTTACTTTACTCATGACGCATACTAGCGCGAAAAATAAATACGGGGTGTAACATGAGCCCCAAGGTGAGACACTCCTTTGTCAAGAAGGTATTTCAACCGGGCCTTAACTCTTTCAAATTTTGTGAAGTCATTCTTTATGACGGAATAAATATCTTCTTGGTTTTGGGATGTAATTCAATTCCAATGTTAATCTCCCTATCAGGAGGAACTCCGAGAAGATCTTCGGGAAATACTTACCGAGCACCACATACATGATCAAACATACATCTTGACAAGAAAACATGTCGTCAAGGCCGCCATAATAGACTGGATGAAATCAAAAGCAATAAGAAGCTGACGATACTAACCTAGTAAGTATATATATATAGATAAAGGCTGACAAGGCCACCATGAAGTCTAAAAATCAAAACATATGCCAACAATGCCATACATAATATATATTCACAGGACATATGTGTACAAGTCTATAAGAGTTGTATCATCTTCATAGGGTCGGTACATGGCTCCGCCATACCCATATCACACCCAATTTGGGGAGGCGTGACCGGCACCCAGTGCCTACTAGGCCCAAGCAAACCAACCTGTAACTGGCTTACTCTGAGATATATGATGAACAATCTGGCCGACTAGGCCAATCTCTATATCAATCAACATTATTTGAAGCCAGCAAAGCCATACTCTGAACAATCTATAAGTGATAACTAACTTAACTAACATGGGTCCATCTCAAAAGATAAGTACATCTATATGGCCGACAAGGCCTCTATAAATATCTACAAACAACAAAACCCAAGACAAGATAAACATAAGGGAGGACAAGGAACTATATAGTATATACTGTATGTACAAGACATTTTTACAAGCCTCTAAGAAGAACAATTGTACTGTGGTCTGGATACGGCTCTGGCCTACCCATCATCTCTATATATACCAAACTCTAGACATGTTTTCTCAAGAAGACATGGAGCGTAACACTGAAATAACTAAAACTAAATCTGAACTGAAATATAAGATAAGCTAAGTATAAACTGAGGAGTCAATGGAAAGTTGGAGATATACTTACATGTCTCTAACTCTTAATATTTGAACAATGCAATAACAAACTAGCTAGCCTCATATAAGGTATATAAACATATGTAAATAGCCCTGAAGGCAATCTCTATATGTATAGACCCAAAGGCAAACACACATTTATATAGACCCAAAGGCGAGCGTGTAATCGAATAGCCCGAAGGCAAGTGTAATGATATATTCCCATAGGCAATGTGTAACTCTGTATGTCCAATTGCCATTTATACTATTATAACAGGCCATGTATAGGGCTCGGTATATCTTTCATTGACTGAAAGTCGGGATAACTCTCACCAGCCATAGGGCCGGGATAACTCTCACTGTAAATAAGCATAACTCTCACCAGCATCAAGACTATGATATCTCTTACTAGCGTCAAGGCTAGGATAACTCTCATCGGTCATATAAGGCTCGGGATAACTCTATGTATGTAATAATAATGATATGTATCTATATGTATACAAATCCTCTACTTTTTCTAGTAACACGAGGATAACATAAACTGATCGTGGACTCTTGGCAAGGTAAACTCTAAAATATGAGAAGACATCGCACAACAAGGATGTATGAATATATGATAGGCTTTTCTTTTCTGCTCTCCTTCGATGCTCTATTACTTACGGAATCATGCAAATAGAAAAAAGGAATAGCCTTAACATACCTTAGCCTCCTTTCTTCCACAACAAAATCTAAATAGCTCGTATTATGCTTGTATCTACATAACAATAAGGGCACAATCATTACTAATGAAACTACCATTTAACACGATGAGCGGAAAGTTCGGATCGGAACCCATTCAACCCCTTCTACCCCTCTTTTAGTTTAACTTCAACATAATTTTTCCTCAAAAAACCCACTTTACAAACAACCTGAACTTCCTCCCATCAAACATGACTCAAAAAGCCTGATAAAAGGATAACACTCATGGCTTGTGCCCATTTAATAAAAGAAAAAAAACAAACACTACTACTATGCATTCTGTACAATGCTAGACCCTAATTTATCCTTCAGGTAAAGAGAAGAAAAATAACATTCAGTGGAAAACTCTACAGACTCATTCTTTCACATTAGCACACAAACAATATCACAAAAAGTGTCCCATACTCCCAAAGGATAGCAAAAGGAACCCCAACAATCAAGGTATACACTCATTGATCCTAGGATATCATTAAATTATATTCCTTCAAAATAAAGTGACAACCTCCTTGAAAACAAACAGATATGCAACACTTAACAAACCAACAGTAAATGGTATCTAGACAGGCATGATTTTTCCTTCCAAGTCTTCAAATTACTCCAACTAAGCATAGCCTATATGGAACCTATTTAACATTCTATTATCATTGTGATACTCGGAGGACGTTTTTGGCAATCTATTCATATTAGTAATAAGGCAATTAGAAAGATTCATCATTCAAGAGTGGACTCATGTTTACTCTAGATGTCATTCTCAACTAAATGAACAAAGAAATCCTATGCTACATACTATGATTTGAATAGACCAACAAACAAATGCAATTTGTTAGAGTCATTTGCAAATGCAAACTTTAGGATGTCACAGAAACATATTAACACACATACCAATTATCTTAAACATGTTTTCCAAATCATCTAAGTCTAAAAAAGAAGGATCTCATATGTCCTGTGTCATCCTACCTATCTATCAGTATTAGTTTAGCACCCAAAACCTTAATCCTTTTTACATACAATTTTCAAGGTCTCCACTCTTAACATAATGTCTAATTCAAGCATTAATAGTAATACCAATCAAGTAAAGGATGAACAATTAGCCAAACTCAAAGCAAGGACCACAACACACTCATGGTAAGGCAAATTTCTATACAAACTGTTACAATTTCTTAATCATGCTTGCATAGACAATTTAATTAAACTCAGTCATACAGGCCCACATATTAGCACTTGAATCTAGACACATATACCATTACTA
Organism: Anisodus acutangulus; assembly: GCA_029783415.1. Taxonomy (NCBI): domain Eukaryota; kingdom Viridiplantae; phylum Streptophyta; class Magnoliopsida; order Solanales; family Solanaceae; genus Anisodus; species Anisodus acutangulus. The sequence goes on from CM056501.1 coordinate 819,237, forward strand.
TGTCATATTTATCATGTAAACCATAACTGTTACACCTCATGTTTTCGTGTATCATCATTACCTTACGTTAGCCGACATAGACTCGGAGATGGTAGGTGATGTAAGTATGGAGCGATTTGAGTTGGTAAGTGGTTCGGGTCTTGGTGAGATTCGAGTTGACCCAAAATTAGGCAATGAAAATGGGGTTTCTCGGGTTCTCGGTAAGCTGACGGTGTCGGGTAAATAGAGGAGTCAGGATGAGGCACTTTGGGTGGTGGTTTGGTGTGATGTGAGGGTTGGTGTGATTGTTAGGGTTTGGCAGTTTAGTGGTGGTAGGGTCGCGACACCAAGCCGAAATAGTGAGGTACTCGATTTATCAGGTAAGGTAGGTAGCGTGGTGTTAGGATGGGGATTCTGAAAAGCTACGGGTTAAAGTGGGCTTAGGCGCTGAAGGGGGTGGTTCCGGTTATGATATGGGGGATTGTGGTAGTTGGGCTCTGGTGTTTTAGTGATGGTAAAGACTTGGAAGTTAACCGATACAGTGAGGGTATGCGAGAGAGGAGTTTGGATGAGGCATTGATATGTTTGGTGGCGTATGCGTAGGGTTATGGTTGGATTTGAATGGAGGTCTTTTGAGAGGATGTTAATGAGGTGTGGTATTAGAGTGGAGCAACGAGTAATTGGAACAAGGAATGTATACAGATTGTTGGAAATAATCTGAGACATAAACCAAGTCTCAATTCGGTCGATATATGGTTCTTGGATGGTAACATGAGGAGTTAATTGCTCGTGTGGTCTCCAAGGATGTTGTGATCGATTTCACAAGGACTAGATTGAGGTTTGTTGACTGCTAGGATCAACACTAACCAAGCAAGGGTGACCGAAAACCTTAGAAAAGATGGGTGGTTCTCTCGGAGAACAAGTGACCCTCCCAGAGGATCAAATAAGAAGTTCAATTCCGAATTGAAAGACTTAGCAAAATGAGTAAACACTCAAATTTTTTATCAAAACAACTCTGAAATTTACAATGGCCTTAGGGACCCTTTTATAGTAAAGCAAGGAACCTTCTAGAAAGAAAAACACAAAGGACACAAAATAAAAACTAGTTGACTAAGGTGGGAATGGGGGAGGGGAGGAGTTTTGGCCGGTTGGTTGGAGGATTTCTTCGACTTCCCCAAGTTCATCTTGAAGTCTTCAAATTTAGGAAGCCATGCACAATTTTATCCTCTTGAAGACCACACCTTCTAGATGGTGCATTCACCTTGTAATGTGGATCGTCGGCCATGTCACTCTTGGATGGCGTTTCCCTCGGCCTCGTCACCCGTCCTCATGAATGTGTCCTAATGTAGAGATAAGAGTTATTACATGCCTTTAATGTGTCCTAGGTAAACTAATATCTAATTTAGGAAAGTAAATACAACAAATTAAAAAGCAAGGTCTCGGCCAAGACCAACACTTAAGGCCGAATAAAAGACCATCTTATGAGACAATCAAGTATTGTCTCCCAAGCGGTTCCAAACTCCATATACTTTCAATCTTTTAGCTGTGCGTTTATGGTTCACCATTGCCATTCTTGGATCTTTGCTTCATATCCTGAATTGGGGAATTATGTGCGAGGTTTGATTTTCATCATTCTCCCCTTCTTTGGAAGAATTTATTCTCAAATTCGTGGGGATCAAATGTGAGGACTCCTCACTACCAAACCACTTTATATCGATGTTTTCATTTGGACTCGGCTTCTTGCACAAACCTTCTTGTAATTTGGCTAACCATCGGAAGGGACCATCCCTCAAATATTGTACCCATTGAACCATGGAATCATATGTCCAATGATTGTGATGTTCACCCTTTATTTCCTTACCATAACCATCCGCGGCTTGCGATTCTTATTTCAGGTCGTCATCCATTCCTTACTCCTTTTGAAAGAGTTCTCCCATGGTTGTGATAGGAATACCAATCTGTTCGTGGACTCGAAATACCCCACTATAGCCTCGATTAGTTTTTGGACTTTCGGACCAATCTTCCTTGTCCTTTTCATCTCTCGGGTAGCCTAGACTAAAAGACATCCCAAATGATTTCACAATCCGTTTGGACTCGGCATATTGTCCCTTGGGAACCATCGCTTGACCTCCTCTTGATGTTTCATTGGAAAGAAAACGAGGCCGATTCCAATATCCACCCACTCTTGGTTCGTGCCTCAAGACAAATTTGAAAATCTTGTGATCGTAGACACTCATGACCCAAGTGTCACTTCCTTCTTGAGTCAACATAACCGGTAGTGGCGCTAACATATTCCACGGTCTCCCTTTCTTTAGATCTTTCTCTCCTATTTGCCCCTCAATCAGGAGAGCCTCAGATTCGGCCTTACATTCTCTTGCATTTTGAAGTTTCATCATTCTTACTTGGCTAGGTTTCGGTCGTAATTGAAAGTCCCTGCCATCCTTATGGAAGGAATAGGTGTTGTCCTCCCCAACGTGCAATGTCCTTCGATCGAATTGCCATGGCCTCCCCATCAATATGTGACATGAATCCATCGGAAGGATGTTGTACCACAATTCATCGACATATTCACTGATCCGAAAGTTGACACGGGCTTGAGTTGCTATGGTGACCCCATTTCCTTTATTGACCCATTGAAGATAGTGAGGTCTAGGATGTATACGGATTGGCAATTTCAACTCGCCGATTATTCTGATGGAAATCAAGTTGGCACTACTACCCCCGTCTATAATCATGTTGCATATTTTCTCGTTTACCTTGCAATGGGTGTAGAAGATTTGCTCCCTTTGAGTTTCTTTATGCTCACCGGTTGACTGTTTAATACGTGTTGGAGCATCAAACTACGCCATCTTCCGTAATGGTATCATTTTTTTCCCAAGTAGGGGCCATAGACTTGATGGATAAGTGGTGAACTCCATGAGATTATTTCCACATCACGTGTACCATCTCCCACGGATGGTGGCATGGTCGTGACAACATTCGTGCACGCATCTCTTGCCAATTTCTTTACGGTCTCTTTTGGGGATGCATCATTAACCTTGTCTTTTGCGAGGTCTTTCTTACCGGCTAATGAGTCTAAAAGACTCCCTTTCTTGGCTTCTTCTTCTATTCCTTGCACATCGACTAATAAAGCCTCGACATTGTGCTTCTCCGCCCTTTGGACTCTCATGTCCTTCACTTCACTAGGAAACATAGACAACAATCGAATCATCTTGCCATTACTCCAAAGAGAATATCTATTCCCCTCCTTATCGTGTTATGCCTTGCGGTCAAGTTTCCATGGTTGGCCCAATAGAATATGGCAGGCATCCATTAGTAGGATGTCATACCAAATACTATCTTCGTATCCTCCAATACGAAAACTAACAAGAGTTTGTTTTGCTACTCGTAGTTCTTCGTCTTGGGTTGGCCTTTGGAGAACATACGGGCGGGGATGGTTGCGGGATGGTAGGTCCAACTTGGTTACCATCTCTATTGAAGCCGCGTTGATACAACTCTTCCCACCAATGATCATATTGCACACACGATCTTTCACCTTACACCAAGTATGAAAGAATTGTTCATTTTGCGCCTCCTCTTATGCATCAAGTTGAATACTTAGGACATATCGAGAAATGGAGGTTTCACATGTCTCAACATCCTCCTGATCATGTAATGTATTCCTCGGTTTTGGTTTGCTGCGTAGAAAATATTTCCTCACCATCGTGAGGTTTTTCTTTCTCACATCTTGGATCGTCTTGTACAACCCTTGTAGGAGTGTTCTTAGTCACGTCATATCCCGTAAGTTCCTTTCTTATTGCTTGCACGCGCTTTGCATGTGCGTTAATCATGATCCTTCTAAACTCTTGTTCAGTGTATGCCGTAGCGTTGTTGCGTGGGAGGGGAACGCTTGGCTATGATACCAATCTGATGTAAGTACGGAGGGCTTTGAACTGGTAAGTGGTTTGGGTCTTGGTGAGATTTGGGTTGACCCAAAATTAGGCAAGGAAAATGAGGTTTCTCGAGTTCTTAGTAAGACGAGATGTGGGGTGTTTGGTGACGGTGTTGGGTAAATGGAGATGGAGTCGGGATGAGGCACTTTGGATGATGGTTGCGGGTGATGTGAGGGTTAGTATGATGGTCGGGGTTTGGCAGTTTAGTGGTGGTAGGGTCGCGACATCAAGCCAAAATAGTGAGGTACTCAGTTTATCGGGTAAGGTAGGTAGCGTGGTATTAGGATGGAGATTCCAAAAGGCTATGGGTGAAAGTGGGCTTAGGCGCTTACGGGGGTGGTTCCGAGAATGTTATGGGACATTATGGAAGTAGGGCTCTTGTATTTTAGTGATGGTAAATACTCAGAAGTTGACCGAGACCTCAGTATGCGAGAGAGGAGTTTGGACGAGGCATTGATATGTTTGGTGCCGTATGCGTAGGGTTATGGTTGGCTTCGAATGGAGGTCTTTTGAGATGATGTTAATGAGGTGTGGTAGTAGAGTGGAGTATCAAGTAATTGGAACACGGAATGTATACGGATTGTTTCAACAATCCGAGACACAAACCAAGTCTCAATTCAATCGATATATGGTTCTTGGATGGGAACACGAGGAGTTAATTGCTCGTGTGGTCTCCAAGGATGTTGTGATCAATTTCACAAGGACTAGGTTGAGGTTTGTTGACCGCTAGGCTCAACACTAACCAATCAAGGGTGATCGAAAGCCTTAGAAAATATGGGTGGTTCTCTCGGAGAACCAAGCGACCCTCCCGGAGGATCAACTAAGAAGTTCAATCCCAGATTGAAAGACTTAGCAAAATGAGTAAACACTCAAGTTTTACATAAAAATAGCTATGAACTTTACAATGGCCTAAGGGTCCCTTTTATAGTAGAGTAAGGAACCTTCTAGAAAGGAAAACACAAAGGACACAAAATACAAACTAGTCGACCAAGGTGGGAATAGGGGAGGGGAGGAGTTTTGGCCGGTTGGTTGGAGGAGTTCTTTGACTTCCCCAAGTTCGTCTTGAAGTCTTCAAATTTAGGTAGTCCATATATAATTTTATCCTCTTGAAGACCACACCTTCTAGATGGTGCATTCACCTTGTTGCCATGTGGATCGTTGACCATGTCACTCTTGGATGACGTTTCCCTCGGCCTAGTCACCCGTCCTCATGAATGTGTCCTAATATGGAGCTAAGGGTTATTACATGCCTTTAATGTGTCCTAGGTAAACTAGTATCTAATTTAGGAAAGTAAAGACAACAAATTAAAAAGCAAGGTCTCGGCCAAGACCAACACTTAAGGCCGAATAAAAGACCATCTTTTGAGATAATAAAGTATTGTCTCCCAAGCCGTTCCAAACTCCATATACTTTCAATCTTTTAGTTGTGCATTCTTTGAGATTTTCTTCGTATCTTAGAATTGACAAATTATGTGTTGGGCTTGATTTCCATCAGTAGGACTGCTATAAGAAAACAATAAGGGTTTGCAAATGTGTTGAGTAAGTTACGGGAAGGTTTAAGACTTATCGGATCGACGAAATTAGTTTTGACAAAAGTTCGATGAGACGTCCCCTCCCGGAGCACTTTGCGAATCGCAGAGCATGATCATGTCCACAACACATAGATGGTGCTCCAAAGTTAGACATCAATTTCCAAATTGCTGGCAAGGTCTGCGACCCAACTTGTGGTTCACAAGTAGGGTCTGTGGTTCACAGACCTTCCTACGGGTTATGTTGGTGCCAACTTTTCTCTTCCCCTATAAGTAGACCAAAGTTTGACCAAAGCTCATTTTACTTCAATATCGTAACCCTAACAACTCCTAAACTCTCCCTAAAAGAGTCTTACATGATCTAAGGTGAAATCAATAAGCAAACTACATAAATCTGATGTAGGAAATCACGTGGTTATCATGAATCATCTTTCTCTTTGTGGTGTTGATTTTTGTTGAATCCTTGGAGGTGAAGTAACCTTGTATTGGAAAGATTCTGGTGTTAAAGGGAATTATCATCCTCCTCTTCTTGCTCTTAGAGTTATACAAATAGTTGAAAAGTGATTGTTGAAGAATTCTTGTAGAGCAAGTTCTCTTGAACCTTAAAATCTATCTATGTTGTTGTTGGGTTGTTTTATGTTATTTAAGAGGATGATATGAGGTTGTTAGATTGTTGGTTGAGTTATGAAGATAGGGGAGAGTAGTAAAGAAGGTTATGGGGTGGTTATATGTGTAAGTTAAGCTACAGAAGATCTTACAAATGCTATGCGCACAAGGTGTTTGACAAAATGTTAAAATAAACTTTCTTATATGTTATGAATCCATTATTGATAGAAATCATTCGTATAATATAGATAATCATCCATAGAGCATACAAGGACTCGTGGAATTGATATAGATTCAACGACAAGGTATTTGAGGCATATTTTTCTCTCGTTGACATAATCAACCTAATAACAACAACTACGAAATGCTTCTAATTAAAGACTCGACACCTAGTTGTGAAACATGATACTTGTGCTCTATTCTATCAACTGATTATTGTACATTATCAATCCCTCATCGGAAGTACATTTCTCTCTTGATATTATAACTTTTATATTGATGAAACAAGGTTAATTGATGTCGTTCCAAAAATCTAAGAATAGCAAGTTTTATATTTCTTATTGATCCATATGGAAAGGGAAAGTAATATGTAATCCGCCTAAGGCTAGTCAGAGGTGTAACACCCTTATGTCACTCAGACGATATTAGTGAATATGAAATGTTCTTCAAATGGTCTTCATATGTATGTACTATGTATTTATATTACCCTCAGAGGCCTATGGCGTTATATACGCAACTTATACAAATATGGTATTGATAATATTGCCCATAGAGGCCTATAACATCTATAAGCGATATAGAATATAAAGGATATTCCCCAAAAAGGCCTACAACGTTATATACACAATTATATCACATTTATATACAGTATGGCCTATACTGGCATTCCCGGAGTTACATGTTTTATCGTTTGATTTCTCTTACTTATGGTTGCCCTCAATTATGGTTATTTATGTCTTACATAATCAGTACATACTTTCGTACTAATGTCCCCTTATTGGGGTGCTGTGTTACATACCTGTAGGTATAGGTAGATAGATAGATGTACCTCCACAGTACGTTGCTCAGCTTAGTAGTTGGTCATCACACTCCTCTTCTTTCAGAGTTGCTAAATAGAGAGTGTTAGGCTATACTGATTATGTATATAGTTATTTTAGGTATGGAAGGGCCGTGTCCCGACCAAATGACATGTTGTAGCAATCTTAGAGGTTGTAAACTGGTGGTCAATATATAGTTGTTTTGTACGTCCTAGTCGGCCTTCTTATTAGCTATTGGTACTGTCTTATGTTATAGGTTGTCCCACTCAGACTTCTAGTGTATTATTGTTCTGAGGCCTTGTTGGCCCAAGCAATTATATATGTAGGTTAGGATATACAGGTGGTACGCTCGAGCCGTTTAGGTTTCAGGTGCAGACCACACCTTCCAAGGTTGGGGTTTGACAAACTTGGTATCAGAGCAGGTTTGTCCTTGGGAGTCTGCAAGCTATTTCTAGTAGAGTCTTGTTTATGTGTGTGTTGTGCACCACACTTATAAATAGGAGGCTACAAGACATTTATGATGATTATATTTCTTCTTGATCTAGATCATGCAATAGAGTTGAGTCTTAAGTGTTCAACTCATAATTTGTATCTTTTTATGCTTTCAGCCATGTCTATGACCACAAGACATGCGACTATTCATACGTTGGATATGGAGGCAGGAGAGGGTGCCAGTCAGGTACCACTCGCTAACATGGGACAACAAGAGCATTAGGATGATGAAATATCTCAGGCCTCTAGGAATCCACCTCCACCACCTCCAAAGGATCATAGGGGAGTTGATGTACCCCTAATTCCTCCCCAAGTCATTCCTTAGCCTGATCTTGATATGCGGAGCACTATACAGTTATTGACTTAGTTGGCCTCTTCTCTTAGGCCTAATGCCAAACTATCGGTCCTTCTGATAAAATAGTTAGTGAGAGAATTCAGAATTTTATCAACCTGAACCCTCTGGTATTCACAGGATTAGATCCAAATACAGACCCATATAACTTCTTGGATCAGATGCAACGAACTTTATGGGTTATGCATACCACTAATACTGCATTTGTAGATCTTGTTTCTTATAGGTTGCGGGATGTCACTGTGACATGGTATGATACTAGAGTACAGTCTAGGGGGACCTTGTGCCGCGCTAGTAAGATGGAGAAAGTTTTACGAGGCTTTTTTGCAGCAGTATTTTCCGGTCGAGCTTTGTCAGGCTAGGCAAGATAGGTTTCTATGTTTGGAGCAAGGTAATATGAGCGTGCAGGAATACAATTTGCTGTTTAACTCTTTGGACATATATGCTCCTATGATTGTGGCTGAGATGAGTGACCGAGTACATCCGCTTTTTAATGGTTTGGTGCCGCACTTGGTTAATGAGTGTACTATGACTTCTCTGAATCTAAATTTGGACATTGCACGTATCCAGGCTTATGCACAAAATTAGAAGGATCATAAGAGACAGAGGTGGGCTGATCGAGAGAATGATAAGGGCCAACATAAGAGGGCCCTATCTATAGGCAATGCAAGAGAGTTCAGAGGTAGGTTCAGGCCACAGTTTTCTAGGTGCCCATCCTATCCTACAGCCAGTGAACTACCCCAGTTTCAGGGCCAGCGCCGTGATTGATCTACTTATTCAGGCCAGGGTCAGAGCTCACGGGAGTTAGGCCCGCAGTATAGAGGGTATTCCAATAAGATGAGGCTGCCTTTGCCTCGATGTGATCAGTGTGGCAAGGCCTACCTAGGGCAGTGCCATCGGGGGTCATATGTATGTCATTCTTATGGCTATTCAGAACATATTGCCAGAGAGTGTCTGATGAGGCATAGAGGTGGAGCATCTAGCTCAGGCGGTCATTAGAATCGTATCTATGCAATGTCGGGTCGATAAGATCTAGAGTCATCTCTGGATATGGTTAGAGGTATATTATCCATCTCTTTCGTTGATGTGTATGCATTGATAGACCCCGGATCTACCTTGTCATATATTACTCCTTTCATTGCTAGCAAGTTTGATAGAGAACCTAAGTTATTGAGCACGTCATTTGCGGTATCCACACCGATTGGCGAGTCAGTGATAGTTAGACGGGTATATTGGGGTTGTGAAGTGGTGATATGTAATCGTCATACTTTAGTTGACGTAAATGAATTATAAATGGTCGATTTCAATGTCATTATGGTCATGGACTAGTTAACTTCCTATTATGCTAATGTAGATTATTGGACGAAGAATGTTCGTTTTAATTTTCCAAGTGAACCCGTTATAGAATAAATGGGTAACAGTGCAGCACCTAAAGGGAAGTTTATTTCCTACCTTAAGGCATGAAAGATGATTTCGAAAGGATATATCTATCATTTAGTGCGAGTGCAAGATGCGGAGGCAGAACCTCAAACCCTTCAGTTCATTCCTGTTGTTAACGAATTTCCCGACGTATTCTCTGATGAACTTCAGGCATTCCTCCAGAAAGGGAAATTGATTTCGCTATTGATGTGCTTCTGAACACCCAACCTGTATCTATTCCTTCTTATAGTATGACTCTTGTTGAGTTGAATGAGTTGAAAGCACAACTGAAGGATCTGTAAGACAAGGGCTTTATTAGTCCCAGTACTTCTCCATGGGGCGTACCTTTATTATCTGTGCGTAAGAAAGATGGCATGTATATAATGTGTAGTGATCGTTAGCTAAATAATATTACTATGAAGAATAAACATACACTCCTAAGGATCGATGACTTGTTTGATCAGTTACATGGCGCTAAATATTTCTCGAAGATCAATCTTAGGTCTGGGTACCGTCAATTGAGGTTAAGGAGAAAGATATTCCGAAGATCGCTTTCAAAATAAGATATGGCCACTTCGAGTTTCTTGTTATGTCCTTTTGTCTTACTAATGCGCCATCGGCTTTCATGGACTTGATAAATCGGGTGTTCAAGCTATTTATGGATATCTTTGTAATAGTGTTTATAGAGGCTGAACATGTAGACCATTTGTGAGCGGTGTTACAGACGTTCCAAGATCATAAGCTATATGCTAAGTTTTCCAAATGCGAGTTCCAATTGAATTCAATATAAGGGCATTAAAGTTGATAGCCAGAAGACTGAAGCTGTGAGATTGACCAAAGCCCATGAATCCTACTAAGTACACTGTTTCTTGGGCTTCGCATGTTATTATCGAAGGTTCGCAGAGAATATTTCATTTATTGCCGCTCTATTGAGGAAGTTGACTCATAAGGAAGCTAAGTTTCAATGGTCAAATACTTGTGAGAGGAGTTTCCAGGAATTGAAAGGTAGATTAACATCAACACCTGTCCTGGCACTCCCAGAAGGTTCTGAGGGTTATGTTTTTATTGGGATGCCTCCAAAGTCGTCTTGGGCTATGTGCTGATGTACCACAACAAGATTGTCACACATGCTTTAAGGTAGATAAGGAAGCACGAGCAAAATTACCTAACTCATGATCTTGAGTTAGCAACCGTTATATTTTCCCTGATGATATGGCATCACTATTTTATATGGGTATAAAAGCTTATATTATACATTCAGGAAGAAAGAGATGAACGTGAGGCAAATGAGGGGTGTGGATGGCACTTGGTGCCTAGCTAGGTCCGAGCGTACTAATTTAAACTCTCACTCTGAGCCCTAAAGGCAAACTAGACCCTTGAGACCATGTTGTAGATATAATGTTAACTTAAGTCGACAAGGCCAAACTACATAGAAATCAACTTGACTAGTACGATACTGTCTCCACATATACATACATGATTAGGCGGTCGACAAGTCATACCCTAGTCACTACAAGTAGCAAAAATCCAAGAGTAATTATATATACCAAGGGCCGACTAGGCCACCATACTGACGCTACTAATGTACAACCACGTCTATAAGCCTCTAATGAGTTACAACTCTATCATGACCGGGACAGGGCCCCGACCTGCCCATGATCTGCAATTACACAAAAACTAGATCTGGCAACTCCGAATGATCTGGAGCTTACCACAAAAGTTGATACTCGGTGGATTCTACTGATGCAATCCTTTTTGCAACCTGCCTGAACCTACGGGCATGAGCACACCGTTCATAGGCAAAAGGACGTCGGTACGAGATAATGTACCGAGTATATAAGGCGACTGAAACTGAACTGTACTGAAATGTAGAGCAATTTAAATATAACTGAAGAGCTATTAAAAGAAAACTGGCTATGGTTACCTGTCTTTGTCGTCTACTTACTATATAACCTAATATCGATTACTTAGCCTTGTACAAGGCACCTAGACATAGATGAATAGCCTCGAAGGCAATCTTTACCTTTTTATAGCCCCGTAGGCAAGTGCGCGTTTGTATAGCCCCGAAGGCAACTTTCATAGCTTGAAGGCAAACATCATAGCCCTAAAGGCAACTATTATAGCCCCGAGGGCAACTGTAGCTCTACACATTCTATAGTCATGTTTTCTATTATTCTAAATATTCAGCTAACATGGCTAAGCGCGACTCAACTCCGACAATGGAGAGATACTAGGATAGGGTCGTGGGAACCTGAATGTTATCTCTATAACTAGCACATCTTTGTGATATGGAATCAAAACTAACTCATTAAAGAAATCATGCCAAAAACATAGAAAAGGATAGCCTTCACATAAGGCTTATCTTTTATAAACAAAGGGACGTAACCGGTCCGCAACACACTTTAATCTATACCAACACAAGGGCACAATAATTACCACCATAACTAGTAGCAAATATGATGGTTGACAATTATGATCTAGAGGTAAACTTAGTTTCCTTCCTCCCTCCTTCAACTTTGATTTCACCAACAATTCCAATACATGAAAGTTTATGATAACACCCATATCAACATCACAATCAAGTTATTTCCATCCACAAGGGCAACAACAAATCCTTTAATTTATCACAACACACTTTTATAGCTTCCAATATGAGTCTTCTATCAATACTCATGAATTTCTACTCTTTGCATCTTAGCTATAACTCCCAAAGGTCAAGAAGGATCCTCCACTTCGAGCACAAGAGAAAAGAACCATAATCTAGTTGTACCACTGGAACTCAACATTAGATTTGGGTGTTGTATCTTTAAAATCACTCTTAAATCACTCAAGAACACTTAGAGAGCTTCTTAGGGATGTTTAGGATCAACTAGAGTCGAAAATGAAATGTTTTGGGGCTTCACCGCTCAAGGCCTTAAATAGTGGTTTCCACCACCTCAGAAATGCGGACCCATGTGCGGTCGCTTATGGCCATATGCGGGCTCATATGTGGCCACATATCCTTCTAGACATTCTTCAACTTTTTGGCTTTCCTTCTGTGGCCCATCCGCGAGGCAAACTCCATCCGTGATGTGAAATGCCTAGTGTATCACTCTAACTTCGTTGGACTTCATAGATGAGTGTTTTCTTCAATCCCAATAGACTTTACATCTCAAGACACCTTCTTAATACTCCTCTAAGCAATAGATATCTTTTGGAGACTTCCTAAGTTGTTATCATCTAGCTCAACCCTGTCACACCCAATATGCATAGAAGAGTAGAGTTGTCATGATTACTTCCCTAGTCATAAATAATATAGACCTTCCTTCAAACTTTACTTACCCATCTCATCAATAATCCAACGTACAAACTTATGGGGGGTAACATCCTTCACCCCTTAGAAATATTTGTCCTTGAATGTTAACCCTTAGAGGCTCTATGTAGAGGATTTCTTTTGCTGGGACACCTAGCCGTACCTATTACTTCCAATCGGGACCTCACCTTGTAGTATACCGATCCATCTCGCTAGTTCCTCTATGATTCTGACTCTCCTAGCATAAGCCTCTTTGTATATTCGCTTCTAGATTGGTACCTTTAGGTCGTTTAGCACGAGACTTTTATTTATCGAAATCTCGATCGTACTTTATACTAGAAAGGATCATCATTTCTCTAAGTAAGTCTACAATCATAGTTCCTCCTAAATCCTTTTTGTATTGAGCACACATTTCTGTTCTAACCTATGTTCCTCTTTGGAAGTTTTAAAGATTCTTTCTGAAGTCATATGTAGCTAACAGAGTTTGGTACTATTTTTGTTCCAGAGTAGGGATTGATATGGAGCTGACACAACTGCAATAATTGATAGTTATATGGTGGAAAGCACTAGTAACATGTAGAAGTAAGCAAATATTTAAGTCAGTACCAACCATAATACTCTCAGAATTGTGGAAAAGGAGGAATAGTATAAAACATGGAGAGAATAGATCTACGGGCAATGTAGTTTATCAGATAATCACTACTATTTAGAGAGTAGTACATGTAAGAAATCCTTCAATTAAGAGTTGTCCTCATAAATGGGATTATGTGATCAAATTGCTGGAATAAGGGATAACAAGACTTAAAATCACCAAGGTGATTTGGAAGCTCCCTCCTATAGGATGGTTTATATGCAACACAGATGGGGCTTCTAGAGGTAATCCAGCTAGGAGTTCCTATGGTTTTTGTGTGAGGAAGTTAGATGGTAATTTACTATATGCACATGCAAGGGAGATTGGAATTACAACAAGCATGGATGTTGAAGTAATTGCTATTCTGGAAGCCATGAGATACTGCAAAGGTCAAGGTCAGGACAATATAATTTTTCAAACTGATTCTTAAGTGGTATATAAGATCTTGGAGGAAGGATGGAAACCACCATCGGGTATTATCATTTTGATTGAGGAGATTAGAGAATGAGCAATAACATGACAGTGAAGTTCAGTCATATCTTTAGGGAGGGAAATAAGTTGGCAGATGCTTTGGCCAATCAGGCTCTGGATGATGTTTCTTTTGATTGACAATCTTTTCAAGAGTTACAAATTACATGTAGAAGGATTCTCAATAGTGATAAATCACAAATCCCATATTTGAGAATCAAGGGTATAAGATAAATGGAGGAAAACCAAAGTGGGTTGGTGTGGTAGGAGCTCTTAATAGAAAGGCATAGGCTAGGAGATTAAGGAAAGGCAGGAAATTTTATACCATCATGTTCAAATCATTCAAGAGAAGAATATGGTGGTATTTGCTAACTCTTTTTTCAATTTTGCAGGTACACACAAGGATATACTATCCCATAACAAATCAAGTACATTAACATATACAATATATGGAGGACAACAACAATTGCACAAATTTGGGATCAGAAAATGCAGAGTCATATTCAGACAATGGATACGACAACATAGAGGCAAATCATGTGATGAAAGAAAGACCACGGACTTAAACTCCCAACATGAACCATTAAGTACCTTGGAGAGGATGCCAACAATTCACCATTTACCTACGGATAAATGCCTCAAATGGGATGAAATGTGGAGTATAATGAATGTCATCATGTGACGATCTAAGAAGCAAATTTTATTCGGCCTTTGTATGTAGGTTTTGGTTAAGACCATGTTTGTTTTTCTTTTAGCTTGTCTTTATTTCTTATCTTAGCTTTTAGTTCTTCTTAGGACACATTTAATATATGAATCATACACCTATCATTGGTACACCCATGCCACGTGAACCGTCATAATACCTTGACGATATTGAAACTTTTCCCAAACTAATCATATCATCCAAAAAAATCACTCTTATTAAACCATAAATGCATTTTTTCAACTTCTGAGCAACCCAACACTGAAAACAAGGAGATCATGTGACCCTATGTACCATCTCTCCCATTTCTCAAGAAACCCCCCCATAATAATGAGTCTAACCGCAACCCCACACAATTAAATCCTCATGCCATAGCTAGAAACTGAACTTGGTCACGTGTTTGAATCGGGATGACACATCTCGTGCCATACAACAACACTTCCCAAATCAAACTGATTGCATAAGAATTTAAGGATGAATTCCCACATTCCGTGGGTCATTAGACAAGGAAATCTATACACCAATTGGAATCGACTAGATACCAATTTGAATGAAGTAGTACGAAAGAATGAAAGAATCTGAAGTTTCCCAAATGTGCTATATCCTCCCAATTATAAGTGTGGCGTGCAACACACCCATAAGTAGGACTCTACTAGACATTGCTCTTGTACTTATAGACCGGGTAACCTAGGGCTCTAATACCAACTTGTCATGACCTAAATCACTGATCGTGCGGGCACCTACCCTTTTCCCACCTGGTAGGCTAACCCCTCCCTTATAGAGTATGTGAGGCTGAGTTCGGCAGGGAACAAGTTGACGTGGAAATGGACACGAAAGAGGGGGTTCTCGGTTTACGGCTATTGTCGGGCAGTGGGTATTTGGAGGCTCTTTTGGGTGGATTCAAGGGGAGTTGGTTCAGGGCGTTTTATGGGGTTATCTTGGACACCTAGAGGGTTGTTTTGGTGGTCAGGGTTCAGTGAGTTGATGGTGGCAAGGCCACGAAATAGGACCTGAAATAGTGAGGTTCTCGATAGGTATTGTTTTGTGGACTATTTGTGGTTGTCAGGGTTGGATGGGGAGTTGTGAGTGGTTTCGGGACTTGGACATTATTTTGGATGTTTGTAAGGTTTTGTGGGAAGTTAGGGTGAAAGGAATGCACACGGGATGCAAAGTACAAACCCGAGGGCACACCAAGTGTTGGACGGTAGATAAGGACACGATCGATATGCCTTGGATAATGACAAGAGGGTTTTAATGCCCAAGTCGACAGCAAGATAGGGTGACCAATTTAACAAGGTCTAGTCGGAGGTTTCTAAGTGCAATTATCATGAACAAGCCAAGTGAAGGTGGCCGAAAAACCTTATGATAGACCCTTGGTTTGGGTATGGTCGGATCACACAAGTTTCAACGTCTACCTACGCCGAGGGGGTTCTTTAAGTTTGGGTTTAGTTAAGTCAAAAAGTCTCAACGAATCGTACACCAAAGGGAAACCTTAGTTTGGATTCAACTAAGTCACACAGTCTTAGTTAAACTTACGCCAAGGGTTTTGGCTCACACAAGAACCCCTGTCCTCTCGGAGAACCGACTAAGAATATCAACCCCTGGTTGAAAGACTTAGTTTCGTGAGTAAAACTCAAATTTAAAATTCATCAAACTTTCTCTGAATTTTACAATGGCCTAAGGCCTCTTTTATAGTACAAAAGAGACTATTCTAGAATGCAAATGAAAAGACAGAAACTAAACACTTAGTGTGGACGCATTTGGATTGACTTGGTGACCAAGGGAGTTCGGCCAACCCTTCATCTTCCTTACGCCAAAATTGTTGTCTCCTATGTAAGAATATTCATGAACTTGATTCTCCCAACAACCTCATTTTCTTGGAATGTGTTGGAAGCTTCCATTCTTGGTATTTATTTGGATGATCAATTCGACCACCTCTTGGTGTTCTTTTGGCCGAATTTGGAGCCTTCAATGTAGTCAAATATGTGGTTGAGATTGGAATCCGTTTGTTCTAGATGGTTGTTGACCTTGCCATCTTGTCAGCCAAGTCACCCTTTGTCCTTTCCATGGTGTACTCTAGGCCTAGTCACCTTTGTGTCTTATTAATTGTGTCCCAATGTTAGTTATTACATAGCACACTATGTCCTAATCTAGAAACTAACCTAAGAATAAAAGACAAGCTAAAAGAATATATATGGTCTTGGCCAAGACCAAACAAGAAGGCCGAAAAAACTTAAGTCTTCTTAAATCTTCACGTCACAACTCCAACGCCATTGAATTTTCCATGCCATGTTAGGCATCCAAGTGTTGAACGACGTGCCATTATTGGCACTCTTGGTAAAGCTCTTCTCGGCTTTGGTTGAGAGTTTAAGTCCGCGGGCTGATTTACATCATTCTCCCCTTCTTTGAAGGAATTCACCCTCAAATTCGCTCCCTCTAAATGTGAAATTTTTTTCTCACCAACAAGTGTTGATCTAATATTTCCACCATTATTTAGGACCGGAAGTCTTATCTTGTAGGCGCCTTCTTCAAAATTTGCCAAATAAGGATCTAAATACACGGCAAATGGTTCTGACTTAACATGATGTCCGCATAGTGCCATGAATTCCATAATATACAATGCCTTGACATAGGTAGGATAATGGTGACGTACACCATTCACTCTAGAGAAAAATATGACACTCACATTAGTTTCACATTTGCTCCCTAATGGCCTTTCACGACTTGGCATGGTTAGCATCGGGGTTCCACGAATCAGTTCCTTCAAAGGTTTATGGATTTGTGTTGTTCCTTGGATCCATTCATGCACACCGTTTCTCCTTAGTTTGTTGGTAAGGGCACCAAAGGTACAACAACCCCGAATGGGAGGATGAGAAAAAGAAACCGAACCAAGGACACTATTGGCCGTAATGACTCCCGTAGACTCGGATCAACTTTGGATGCATTCCACTTTGGGTTGGTCAGCACATAAGTCATCGGAAGATGTCAAATATCCCAAGTATGGGCGTGCTATCTCATGTAAGGAAGAGTTTGGGGTGTCACACCGTCCAAACTGTATTAAACTCCATTTGTTCACACCCAACACGATTCTGAGGGTCATCTTCCATGCATCTTCCTCTCGCATTCCCATTTGAAGGTAGCCACTTTCTAATTCCATCTTGATGAACAATTTGGCTCCACTTAATCCATCAAAAGGGTATTTCAACCTCAGCATAGGAAGTTTGTTCCCTATGATAAAGTTGTTGACCTCTCGGCTTTCAACACACGTGTGCCAAGTTTCACTTTCTTTGGACTCTATCAAGATTGTGGCCTTGTGCGGATTGTAGCCATAGGATTGATGACTAGGTAAACTTCTTGGAAATAAACCAAGAGTAAGTCTAATGCCTTCCATCGTTGGTGGCCCATTTGCATGATCATCCGCACATAAATATTTTGATTCCTCCAAGAGTTCCTCCGAGTCAGCATTTATAGAACTCCCCTTCTTAGGTTCTTCCTCTATATTTTTTGCATTAAGGAAGGGAGTTTCGGAACTTTCCTTGGCTTCAGATTCTTTCAAGGACTTCCCAACATCTTCATGTATCACTAGTCGGGGGTTTGGACAATCTTTGGCAAAGTGTCCCAATACTCGACATTGGAAACACTTTTTCTCTTTTTGTCTTTCCCCATTGTGACCTCTACTTTCTACTCCGTATCTCTTTTTACAACTCATTGGTCATACAATGGATTAGTAAAAGAAGTATTACCTTCTTCTACCTTTTGATATATTTTGTGACCATACAAGGGGTTAGTAAAAAGGGTACTGCCCATTTTCTTGACATTAGAGGGCTCTATATAATACTTTGGGGCACCTCTCCTTTGTGGTTTCTTAACCACGCCTCTAAAGGTGCGACATGACGCCACTTCAACCTTTTCTTGATGACGTGTGGGGAGCTTAAAGCGTAAACTTTGTTCGTACTCTCTTGGCAAAATTTCCTCTTCATGTGCTTCTTTAATTTCCTCCAAGAGTCAATCTTGGCTTTGCCACTTCTTTTTTGATTGGTTCTTAAATTTTCGTACCAATCGGAAGCAAATGATTTGAGCCTCGATTTGACAACTTTGAAGCACTCATAATCGTCAAATTGCCGGTACTTGAAAAATCCCCTAATGGTATTTAACCATTCAAGGAACTCTTTTGGATCCCTTTCTCCATCAAAGGTTGGGAGATCACATTCTTTTCTCAAGATGGGCGTATGTTTCGCAAACATGTCACTAACGAGTTTCCGAAGTTCTTCTTTGTTTGTAAGTGACATTTTTGTGATGGCTATCGCGTCAAGGCGTGGGACGGGAGCGCCTTAATCTGATGCCAATTTGATGTATGTACGGAGCGTTGAGTGAGGCTGAGTTTTTCAGGGAACAAGTTGACGCAAAAATGGACACGAAAGAGAGGGTTCTCGATTTATCGGCTACTGCTGTGCAGTGGGTATTTGGAGGTTATTTCGGGTGGATTCAAGCGGATTTGGGTCAGGGAGTTTTATGGGGTTATTTTGGACACCCAGAGGGTTGTTGTGGTGGTCGGGGTTCAGTGATTTAATGGTGGAAAAGCCATAGAATAGGATCTGAAACAGTGAGGTTCTCGGTAGGTGTTGTTTTGTGGACTGTTTGTGGTTGTCGGGGTTGGATGGGGAGTTGTGAGTGGTTTCGGGACTTGGACTCTGATGCGGATGTTTGTAAGGTTATGTGGAACGTGGTGGTGAAAGGAATTAAGTGGTTTGGACAAGAAATGCACACGGGATGCAAAGTACAAACCCGAGAACACACCAAGTGTTGGACGGTCCATAAGGACACGGTCGATATGGCTTGGATAATGACAAGGGGATTTTAATGCCCAAGTCGACACCAAGATGGGGTGACGAATTTAACAAGGTCTAGTCCAAGGTTTCTAAGTGCAATGCTCGTGAACAAGCCAAGTGAGGGTGGCCGGAAAACCTTATAATAGACCATTGGTTTGGGTTTGGTTGGATCACACAAGTTCCAACGTCTACCTACGCTGAGATGGTTCCTTAAGTTTGGGTTTAGTTAAGTCACAAAGTCTCAATCAAACATACAGAAAAGGGAAACCGTAGTCTGGATTCAACTAAGTCACACAGTCTTAGTTAAACTTACGCCAAGGGGTTTGGCTCACACAAGAACCAAAGGTCCTCCCGGAGAACCGACTAAGAATATCAACCCCGGGTTGAAAGACTTAGTTTCGTGAGTAAAACTCAACTTTATAATTCATCAAACTCTCTCTAAATTTTACAATGGCCTAAGGCCTCTATTTATACTACAAAAGAGACTATTCTAGAAAGCAAATGAAAAGACAGAAACTAACACCTAGTGTGGACGCATTTGGATTGAATTATTGACCAATGGAGTTCGGCCAACCCTTCCTCTTCCCTAGGCCAAAATTGTTGTCTCATATATAACAATATTCATGAACTTGATTCTTCAAACAACCTCATCTTCTTGGAATGTGTTGGATGCTTCCACTCTTGGTATTTGTTTGGATGATCAATTCGATCATCTCTTGGTCTTCTCTAAGTGTGTAACGACGTGCCATTGTTGGTACTCTTGGTAAATCTCTTCTCGTCTTTGGTTGAGAGTTTAAGTCCGCTGGTTGATTTACATCAATAGATATATGATAATGCGGAATACAACACTACCTAAGGAATCTGTCCTAAATAGTATAAGAGCTTCTAGGTATATAATTTTGAATAAAGGTTACAACCACAACCTAAATACACATCTATTTAGAAAGAGAATTAAACAGAAAATCTAGATAAAGTCCATGAGATCCTTGAAGACTAATCAAACCTCGCTGAAGTTCCTACAACAACTCGACACCTCAAAAAGGGTGTAGCAAGAGTAGTATCAGTACAAACACTATGTGTCGGTAGGTATCATAGGCCAACAACAGTTAGCTAACATATATAAAGGAAGAAACTAAAGAAAAACCATGCTCGCAATCAAGTACAAATACTATCACAATCCAAGTATAGAGTATCAAGTCGGAATCCATGAAGTACGAGAATGAAGTAATCACTAAGCACAACCACATAAGACTTGCAGTAATGTGAACCACACTTGATCTCAGTAGTCTACAATCATAGCCTAGGCAGAATCTCTAGTCCTCGAATTAATCAAGTGTCTATGTAAGAGACTAACAAGTACACAACCTCTCAAATGAATCAAAAACATGGAATCAAGGCTAAAACACATCATGTAATATAATAAATATAGCAACCAAAACCAGAGATATGAGTGGATGAAATATGAATGTAAGTGATGCAATCCAATGGACTAGCCAACTATAATCTCCATGCACACATGCTCCGAGCATAATATCTCTATGTCTCGGTAGTCAGGACCTGGGGTACCCACGAAGTCCATGTACTAGTCACTTCGTATTACTCATCCTAGAGATGATTCTTCCATCGAACACCCTGCTAGACACTTTGTATCACACATCATAGAGATGGCTAAGCAATAGAATATGTCATATGAATCACTGTTGTTTCCTTCCCACTTATCGTTGTCACGCGAATCACAGATAATATCAATAAATCAAGAAATCACCATCACGCCAATCACATGTAATGTATTGGTATAAGGATGAATGCATGTATAAATGTCAAATTCAACACTAAGCATGAGATGAATAAACATAACAATATTCGTAAATCAACTACCAATATTAACTTATTCCTAAATCTGTACAATGTCACATCCGGAATAATTTCCCTTCAGACCACTTAGGTAACACCAATTATATATACAAGAGAGGACATACTAAATATGTATGTAACAACACCCTAATAGGAAACCTCATATGCTTCATCTTCCATCTTATCATTATTAATATCAACTCACAGTTCACAACAATGAATTATGTAGAATGTGTATGAATGATATGCATGTATCAATCACAAGTATAAATCATAATCAAACCCCAATCGTGCCACATAGTCATATATCAAATATTAATATCAAGTCAAGTCCTTTCCCTATCTATGACAGTGTCAATAGGTGAGAGACAACTATATCATAATCACAATATGGCAACTAAGTACAATATGGCAACAAGTATAAATCATAATCACAATACGTCAACAAGTATAAATCATAATCAAACCCAATCGTGCCACACATAGTCATATATCACAATAATAATATCAAGTCAAGTCCTTTCCCTATCCATGGCAATGTCAATAGGTGAGAGACAACTGTATCATAATCATAATATGGCAACTAAGTACAAGTCTAATATCACAGACATGGCATCAACCAATAAATTCACCAGAGGCAACAAGCCCAAATAAGTTAATAGTATCAAACCTAGTAATCTATCCCAACTTCATACCCGATGCGTACATGCTTTATCCGACAGTAACTAACTATACACACACTTCTCTAACCGAAGTCTAACTAGAAGGTAAGTCGTAACCTTCCTGGATGCCGAGCTGGAGCCACAAACAATCAAACCTTAGCCTTTCCTTTCCGGAGAGCTTCCAAGTAATCTAAGTCTATACATTATCGAATTCTAAGTGAGAAACAGAAATTAACAATACCCAAATCACTAGACTATACTTTGAATCCAACCAACTATGGGAGAAAGGGAGGAACATGCGCATAAGGATAAAATGGTAATTTCAAAAGTGAATTATGAAAATCCACATTCTAGGAGTTCAATCTTACTAATCAATTTCTAAAACAACTCAAGACTAGGCCAATTTCATTAATTAATAAAAAACCCCAATTTGGGTATGAACCCTAGTTTTCCAACCTTCAAATTCATCACATTAATGGAAGATCCAAGCTTAATGATTACTAATTGGTGAAACACAAGCTTAGATTAGCAAAACCCATCAATTAATCTCACTTTAATGCTTAACAATCAAATAAACCCTAACTAGGTTGAACTCATCTTCTCCAACTAATTTCTAGGTTATTCCCACAAATAAATCACTTAAGAAAGGTAAAGAAAGGTAATACAAGGCTAAAGAATCTTACCACAATAAGAATTCACTTAAAGTTGCTTGAAATCACCCTAAGAGTGCTTTGGAGGCGTATTTTTTAAATAGAGGAAATGAAGGATTGTAATCCACACTTAAAAGATTCTTCCTCTATTTTCCCATCGTCCGCTGCAGCGGACCCACTAGACCGCATAGCCAAATTCTCGCACCCTCGCTGTAGCGGATCGTCGTTCGCTGCAATTGTCCCAATCTGCTGGGGCGCATTGAGGCTCGCCCCAGTGAATATACAAGAAACCATAAGATTTTAGCCTTACACAATTTTGACCCGAAATCCAATCTTAAGTGATTTATTGGTGGGAATAACCTAGAAATTAGTTGGAGAAGATGAGTTCAACCTAGTTAGATTTTATTTGATTGTTAAGCTTAAAAATGAGATTAATTGATGGGTTATGCTAAACCAAGCTTGGGTTTCGCTAATTAGAGGGAAGATAAAGCATCTGAGGTTTGCTATTAGGGTGTTGTTACGTACACATTTCGTATGTCCTCTCTTGCATATATATTTTTTGTTACCTACGTGGTCCAAAGGGAAATTGTTCCGGACGTGGCGTTATACAAATTCGGGAATAATTTCATATTGGTAGTTGATTTACGAATGTTGTTATGTTTATTCATCTCATGCTTAGCGTTGAATTTGACATTCATACATGCATTCATCCTCATTTCATGATACATTGACATTACATGTGATTGGTGTGACGGTGATTCCGTGATACATTGATATTATCTGTGATTGGCGTGACAATGATAAATGGGAAGGAAACAACGGTGATTCATACGACATATTCTATTGCGTAGCCATCTCTATGCTTTGTGATATCTAGTGGCTAGCGTGGTGTTCGATGGAAGCGTCATCTCTAGGTTATGTGATATGGAGTGACTAGTACATGGACTTTGCGGGTCCCTGAGGTCATGACTATCGAGACGTAGAGATATTCCGCTCAGAGCATGTGTGTACAGAGATTACAGTTGACCAGTGCATTGCATTTCATCACACATACATTTATATTTCATCCACTCATATCTCTGGTTTTGGTTGTTGTATTCATTATATTACATGAAGTGTTTCAGCCTTGATTTCTCGTTGTTGATTCATTTGAGAGGTTGTGTACTTGTTCATCTCTTAAATAGATATTTGATGAATTCAGGGACTAGAGATTCCACCTAGGATATGACTGTAGACTACTGAGATCAAGTGTGGTTCACATTACTGCAAGTCTTATGTGGTTGTGCTTAGTCATTACTTCATTCTCGTACTTCATGAATTTAGACTTCATACTCTATACTTGGGCTGTTATTTCTTGGGTTGTGATAGTGGTTGTACTTGATTGCGAGCATGTGTATTCTTTTGTTTCTTCCTTTATATATGTTAGCTAATTGTTGTCGCCCTATGATACCTACTGGTACATAGTGTTTGTAATGATTCTTCTTGCTACACCCTTTTTGGGGTGTAGAGTTGTTGTAGGAACTTCAGCGAGGATTGATTAGTCTTCAAGGATGTCATGGAGTTCATCTAAATTTTCTATTTAATTCTCTTTCAAAACAGAATTGTATTCAGGTTGTGGTTGTAACATTTGTTCAAAATTATATACCTAGTGGTTGTTGTAGTAATCAATCCAAATTACATGGTTAATGTTGTATTCCGCATTATCATATATCTATGTTTATACACTTCTACTGCTCTTATTGTTTATTTATGTTGTTGGATGGATCTGTAAGGGATGGGTTCGCCTACCAGGCGGAAAAGGGTAGGTGCTCGCACGATCACTGATTTGGGTCGTGACATCATATACATGTTGTCACCACCTACCTAGTTATCAAATAATCAATTAAGACAGGTTGACCTTAGTACACACATCATATCACAATCCTTCTCAAGGGTATCACGATTAGTCTAATCATAACATACTACCTTCTTATTCTCTCTGACCCTTGGGCTAGATTATAGGTTTACTAAAGTAAAGGCGGGGCACTTATTTGTTCATTTAACATCCTCATTATACTCTAAGTAGAAATCTACGCCATTTACCCTTAATTAGGGAGGGCATCTACACATGCATAACATACAAGTCATTTAACTACCACACAACATCTTGACCAATTCTTTACTAGATTCCCTATAAAATAATGTCATCAATTATCAAGCAAAATAAGACATAGCCAGTTCTTTATGATCAACGTGATAGTTCTGTCAATAAAATTCACTGACTACAACATAGTTCGACAACAAGTAATCAGACTCATAAAGGTTTAACAACACAATCTATTGCACAGAGAACAAGCCAATCATGGCATCCATTCATGTCCAATATAATCAATCCAATCCATTTAATAAGTGTATCGCCCAAGTTGCAATAACCAATTCATATCACGTTACCAAACAACAAGTAATCATAGTATAAATGAATTTATGATTGATATGAATGCAATGCATATGTCAGGTACCTTTCATCTCTTGTATACATGCATTCAAATTCGATGAAATGCACAACCATGGAGGACCCGCGAAGTCCATATACTAATCCGGAATTTTTCAACGGAGTCCAGCTGTTAGCTGAATAATAATTGTTGTAGGCGTGCAAACCGTTCCCCCGCGTATCATCATCATCCGAAATTTCCCATTGAATCCTAGCTCATTGTTGTATTATCATCATCAATCAATGTTGCCAATGTAATAAGTATTCTTACCTTCCATGTCTCTTGGACGCACAACATTTTGATACCACTCTCATATCAATATCATCAGAACCATGAGTTTATGAATGCAAATGACAATGCAAGGCAAGAAATCAAGATGTATGAGATGCAACCAAGTATAAGAGATGAATATCACATGCTTTCAGGAATTTAATAGCATATAATCCAAGTACAATAATAATATCTTATCAAAAGCATGTGTGATGAATAAACACAATAATAACAAATATGGAGAAGAGCCCACATAATGGCAAGAAGCCCAATCAACAGCAGTCGAAATCAGGTTGAGGTTGATTCCCCAAATCACCCATTATCACAGTTCAACACTGATACCCACCCAAACGTTCATCACAACTTCTTGGGTGAGACCCTCAAACATGCCCAATATCCCTCAATTTTTATAAACTATCTATGTACTTCTATCAGAGTCTAAATAAGAAGAAATTGTTGCCTACCTCAAAGCATAGCAAGAGCCACAATCAACAAATAATTCACGCTAGTTTTTCCATTCTGGAGCGCCTCTTAGTAATCATTGTCTAATACTTATAGACTATACATTAATATAAAGCTAACACACAATACAAGGACTTAGTCATTTAAACATACCAAAGACATTCAAAACCATCCCCAGGCGCACGATGTCAAAATCTGAACTTTAATACTCAAAAAGCATGAACATACTAGGTAATCATATCCTTAATTTAATAAAAAACCTTAGCTCAATCAAACATTCAATTGCATAATTTAAGAAAAGGCCCAATTTACAAACCCTAGGTTTTCTTCCAAATTGAAAAGGGTTTCCATATTAAAATTAAGCACTACATCATGATCATCTATCATAAATAAATACTTATTCGCAATATCACAATCATCTAATCAATGTACAATCCCCAAATCATGTTTTCAACTCTCTTATTCTAGCATGGAAGCCTATGATATCGTCTACCCTAACGATTATTTTATACTAGGATAGAATAATAATAATAAATAATAATTAAAAGGGGATGGAATTATACCTCCATTGAAGAACAACAGTGAAAACCATTAGAATTTCCCTCCTAGCCGAGCTCTAGTCCCAAGAGAATATTTCTGGAGGAATTAATTTGTTCTAGGGCTTTTAAGAATTTGATTTGAAACAGAGATTGTGCTTTGGCGGAATCGACGTTATTGAAACGGACACGCTTTGGCAGAAAACAGGCCGCCTAGGCGGACTCACTTAAAATTCTAGAAGGCGTTAGAGCAAAAATGACACTCTAGAGGCGCCATCGCCTCTGCAGAAAAACTTTTGCAGAAACCAGAAAAGGCATAGCCCGCATCTGCGAGCCAACCTCCGCAGAGGTGAACACGTAGAAGCGGCCAGAAAACCGCTGGTGGGGAAACCAGAAACCAATTACTCTAGAATTAGCCAATTCACTACCAAACACCCGAAATGCTACCAGGACCCCCCCGGATACAAACCATGCTTGCTACTCCAAGGTAAACGGTGCTACAAACTTTCTCGCACACTCGTACTCCTCATATGACCGAGCTAAGACTTACTTTTCTACAAAACCACCCAAAACATCCAAGTTCCACAATTTTACAAATAAAGCTATAAAGTACATCTGACTGCCTCGAGAAGCAAACTAATGACTCGACTAAGTAATAAATGCCCCTCTAGAACTACCGGAATAGATGGAACTCGGAAACGAACCCATATAATTATAAGTCAACTTTGAGTCAAACTACTCAACTCTAAGATTCTTATTTTGGGTGTTTTATCCAAAAATCACATATATGAACCTCGAGATTTGTGCCACCCATACCACACATCACAGACCCCATACAGAGTCTATAGAGAGGGTAATTTAGTCTAATTAGGGTCTTTAGCTAAAAATGACCAGACGGCTCATTATATCAGATACCAATTAAATAAATGTTCGTCCTAGAACAGAGAGAAACAAAGTATGAAAGATGACGAGTAACCAAGGAATCCACATCATAACCTTAAGAAGCCCCAACAAGAAAGAATTATACATGTAGTACATCTTGTTCGGTATATCCGTCAAGACTACCTTTAACCTTATTTAAACCCAACTTTCCATTTCTTCAAAACTGGGATTTCTTTCACGGCTAATCCTCAAATATAAGCACTGACTACGCTCAAATTTCCTGATATTATGATAACAATACCTCTATACGCGTTCGATTGAATCCACCAATAACACCTTAATCACTAACATCCTTCAAAAACACATAGATACATGCCACAAGTCCAAGACATGGCTTCCTTCTGGCAGAAAATAATCCTTGCTTTATCTGAATTAAGTAATTCTATTCAAAAATTGATCTAATCCAAGGTCAACTATTCAAATCCCAATCTCATTAGTTTTATCCTGAAGTTAAAATCGCTTAGTTCAAACCCATTGCCCAATTCTTCTCGAATATCCGAATCACCATACTAATAAGCATACCTACTGATTACCTTTTGTTCTGCCTAACCTATAGAAAATCAACTTATCACTCTAAAGACTCCCCATAACCATTTGTACCTCCTCAGTACATAACAAGTACCAATGTAGACCAATAAAACTATCTAAATCTTTGTCATCTGAAAAATATCATTAATCCCATTTGTAAACTTCAATGAGGACTGGTAACACTTTCATACCTCCCTCCTGAAACAAAATCTATTAAACCCTTTCCGTTGGTTTATCATAACATCATAGGTCCTCTAGGCAATATAAGAATAGGCCACCCGACCCTAATTGAATAATTCTAACCCGAAAATAATTGCTCAATTTTCAGATCATCGATCGTCACCTGAACTTACCCCAAAAGCTGAATCATGTCCATGTCATCGACTTAGTACTGAAGAAATGTACCTTGGGATTGTAATCTTTATGACTCCAAACTTCCATCTAACACATAGATATGAAAAAACCCCATGAACTCTAATGCATCGAACCCTCTTTGTAATTTCTCTTAATGCATGTTGCCTCATTTACTACACCTCTACCCATTGAGTTTCTAATAGTAAAAACTCACTACCCTTTATTAATCCAGGCGATATCAAATCTCGCAACCCTCATGCCTTTCCAAATCTAACATATCAGCCTTATGGTCCATGCACCTTACCTTGCACAATTACTTCTATGTCCTTAATTCTTGATATACTCATCCATGTTATTAATCAATAATGCTTCAACACAGTATACTACCAGTCACCAATTATGAACCCCATGGATAATTCATCCTAACACTTAGTCAATTACCATAAACCTGCTCCTCCTAGCGTACTAAACAATTTCACCTGATCTGAAATATGCGAGAAAAATGCCAACATAATCTACACCTATCCCATAATTTTTCACTATTTCAAATCCAAATCCTCCCCAATTCCGAAGAAGCCCCTTACTCATTCCCAATCAGACCAACCATGCATTTATCTAAATCCTTAAATATCCACCTTTCATTTCAATCTCATTCACCACTTAACAACCGCTCATTACTCAAACCTATTCCAGAGTGTACTAAAATCTCTTAGGCATCGCAAAATAACTGAACTGATCATGTAAATAGTACACTACGTACCCGAACACAAAGAGTTTCCTATCCTCACTTGAACCTTTAAACTGGAAGTTCTTCCTAAATTTGGCACATTTCATGTACCATCATTTAACAAATTCCTCGACTAGAAAATGTATCGACCCACTTTGGTTACTCTGACTAACAATCTTTTAGTACGCAAGCGATAATCCAAACCATCACTGAACTGGTGCATAATCCGAATGTTGATCCTTATTTACCAAACATACACTCCTGGTAACATTCTCATATAGTTTCATCGAAGTACGCTTGCCGAAAACCCTGAACCAAACTAATCCTTTTGCTATATTGGTCTATAAGTTACTAACCTAATAATCGATACCCGAATATTTTCACAACTAGAATAGGTCAAATCGTCATCCATATGTTACCATAATATCTCTATTGATCACTACCTTATTCGAGACTCTTTATACGATGTATGTCTGCAAAGAACCAGCCCTTACCTTATTTCTGTCAAACCATAACACATCCAACTAATTGTGCAATTTTCCCCAGTCCGTTGGTCAACTCCCAAGTCATTATACTAGTAACTATAGAACTCCTCAAATATTAATCTCCATATGCCATGCCCACTGCCTTTACCCAAGAGCTAGATGCAACACCTGGAAATCCCGTACATAAAACTCCACTCCTTCGTAACGCTGAAGTCATTCGTATCAGTCAATCACTGGCTCCAATTAGCCTATGATATAGTCCAAAATACCAACTTATACATGATCTCTTGCACTTACTCTTATCTCTGAGAGGCTATGGGACATTTAGGAAACTTCGCTTTCTTCATTCCTTTCATGGTAAGGCTAATCAAACCGGCATATTAAAATTCTTCATATTCTATCACCAATGGTGGTAACATGCTCTTAAATTCATGCGTGAGTGGTTTTATATGACATCGCATGGCAGGGTATGAGGTGTGTTACCATGACATGGATGCATGACCAACTTCAGTCTTCAGCTATGATTGAAGGTGCAGTTGATTGGCTTTATGTTTGGAGACCCCTCAGTTCGGTGATATCTTAGGAAAGTGGAAATGGGAATACAAAGGCGCAAGAAAAAGTAATTGTATGGATCAATCTCCGCTGTATGAAGGGAAGAATTGGTATCTGACGTGTTTGTTAGGATAAGTTTCAAGATGTACGAGGGTGGATGTCGTATAAGTTATGAAAGATTTAGTTTGGCTTCAATTTGATAGAATTGTGGTATCAGTGTAAGAACTAGTGGTTGTGGGTTCCTTCAGGGAATGACTATGTATTCTAGGATAGGTGGCAAGGTTACTTTTGGTGAGTGAAGCCTATGGAAATAGACAGTCGCGTTTCTTCAAATAAGATAGTGTTCACAAGATCACTTGGAGTTTCAAAGTTAGTGATAAAAAGGTATTGTTAAAACCAAAATGGGATGGATTCGTAAGTTATTTTGCAGCGGTTAGTAAAGAGTACAGACGTCTCTACATCGATCTGCAAGACTCTACTGTACATCACTCTTGTATTTAAGACCTTTTAACCTAAAGCTCTAATACCAACTTTGTCAAGACTCTTTTTGAAGAATCGTGGTGGCACCTACACCTTCCCGTCGGTAGGCAAACCATTCCCCATTTAACATACGAATAAAGATAAGAAATGCAAAATTAATAAAATACTAAATAAATCTGTCTATCATAATATAAAAGCATAAATAAGTTTGATGATCATAGAACAACCCCTAATAAATCGGGTCAATAATACAGGAGCTCTAACTATCAATACATAAGCCAAAATGGGAAAGAACATCATCTAATAGTCTGGAACATGTCTCTCGAGTACAATAAAAGACAAAGAAAGATAAGATCCTCCAAGGGTATGCTAGAAGGAAGCACTCTCACCCTTTATTCTAGAAGTCTGCTGGCTCAAACTCATACTGAGGTCTTGAACTGGAGGAAAGAGATGCATCTACATCCAAAAACAATGCAACAAGTGTAGCAGGAGTACACAACATACCCCCGTAAGCATCATAGATCAACAACGATGGAAGATATTCAAATAGAGGTAAATATCAAATTGACACCAAATAATCCTATACTAACAGTTCAATAACCTAAATAAGTCACGTTGTCCACATAATAGTTCACTGAATCAACAAGTCCCTTTATTCACGCAAGAGTTCAATGAGTCAAGAATGATGCTACTCCTGACCACCCTCCAAAATCTCTGGAAATTCTGGCAAATATCCAGCCTCCTCCTTCAATGGAAGGAATCTCCTTGGCAAAAAAGATCACATAACCATTAGTAAAAAATCTTGAAGATCTACTTTCTCAATTTCAGAGTAAGTTGAAGATTTCTCCAAAAGATGGTTCTACATCTACTATTATAATGATTAGTACAGATAAATTATCTGGGTCTGACAATGAAGCACATATTGCTGTAATGAAGAAGGGTAAATGGAAACCCAAATTCAATTCAGAGAATTACTACTATCCGAGACCTACACCCATGGATGCACTAATTGAAGAACA
This sequence comes from Anisodus acutangulus, assembly GCA_029783415.1. Taxonomy (NCBI): domain Eukaryota; kingdom Viridiplantae; phylum Streptophyta; class Magnoliopsida; order Solanales; family Solanaceae; genus Anisodus; species Anisodus acutangulus. The sequence goes on from CM056501.1 coordinate 850,498, forward strand.
AGCTTATAAGAATGAGCCTACCGCTTATACCGATACAAAAATTGTTGAATGGAACATAGATGGTGGCGCTGATAGTCAAATCTTCAAGACTTGCCACAAAATCATCATGTATGCTACATCAGCCAAATATAATCACCAGATCGATGCTCACATCGTTAAGATGATAACCGCAGGCTTCACATGTCAGCTTAAAGCCTGGTGGGATAATTATCTCACTCTAAAACAAATGGCTTTTATTTGTAATGCTGTAAAGCAAGAGGGTAATGAGGCTCAACCTTATGCAGTCTTTACTCTCGTTCTTATCATTTTAGATCACTTTACAGGTAATTATTCAACCAATTATGATAATATCAGAACTCTTCTGCAAAACCATAGGTGCCCCACCTTAACTTCATTTAGGTGGTATAAGGATGTTTTCCTTAGCAGAATGTTAAACCTTCCAGAAGCCAATAGTAGTTTCTGGAAAGCCAGATTCATAGATGGGCTTCCCTCTCTTTTTGCTGAAAAGATTAAGAGACCCTTAAGAAAGGATTCAGGAGATTCTCAGATCCAATGGGATCTTTATTCTTACGGCCAGTTAATAGGCAAATGCATGGAAGAAGGATTATCTCTATGCAATGATCTGAAATTACAGAAACAACTTAAAAAGCAAAAATTGACAGAAAAAACCCAATTAAGAAAATTCTGCCAACAGTTCGCATTCGATGAACTGACCTCTCACCAGAATGGGAAAAAGAGGAAAAACCCGGTTAAACCCCATAAAAAGCAGTACTATGAAAAGTACAATCTGGCTCTTACAAAAAGTATGCTGCAAAGAAGAGAGCCAAAAATGCAAAGAAGGGTTATATCCCTAAGAGGGAGAAAAAGTCTCCTACATGTTATGCATATGGTGAAAAGGGTCATTACGCCAATAGGTGTAAGAAGAAAAAGATCGACAAGATCAAGAATCTCAGTATTGATGAAAGCATTAAAGATATTGTCATCTCATCAGATGAGTCTAATGACTCAGAGGAAACTATGAGTTCAGACTACGAAGATCCTTACTCCTCCTCTACAGAAGATGAAGCTCCTTGCACCTGCATTACAAAAGATAAATGTCAGGCTATCAAGGATAATGAGGAGACGGATGACGAGTTTTATAAACTTTAAGCACAATTCTCCAGCTACAATATAAATGTCATAAATGGAGAAGAAGTTAGTGACCTACTGGATAATATTCATGACAAAGCTCAGAAAGCACATGTCATCGAAGATTTGTTTAAAGCTCAGGGAAAGGACAAAGTTCCTCTCAAAATCAGATAAAAAATTGATCCACCTTATAACTTTTCTGAAGTTCTTTAGGAATTACAGAAAAAGCGGAGTCCTAATAGTTCTCTTACGGTCCAGGAATTGAAAAATGAGATTTATGATCTCAAAACATAGCTAACTCTACTTAGACATCATTACACTACACTAGATGATAGAGTTACTTCATTAGAAACAAGACAGGCTAGGCATACTCCTCTTTTTATATTCCTTTAGAGTTAGCTTATACTCCTATACTCGACCAACCAACTACCTCTGATAATTATAAGGAGACAGACTTTATGGGAGCCATTAATTTGTATTCCCGCCAAAGATGGATTACCCGTATTAATTTGTTAATTAATAGAGGTATCATATATAGACATGTCCCTACATTAATTGATTCAGGGGAAGATCTTAATTGCATTAGGGAAGGACTTATCCCTACCAAATACTTCACCAAGACTACTCCTCGTAGAGTAAGTGGTGTAGATGGGAGCAAATTAGATGTCTCCTACAAATTACCAAGTGCCCATGTTTGCCATGATAGAATATGTATAGAACATTCTTTTGTATTTAGTAAAAAATTTGGCTCACGATATTATCTTAGGCATACCTTTTATTAATCGACTTATGCCTCTTACACATATTGATGATAATGTTTTCACATGTACCTTTGAAAATAATTCTATCACTTTTCCTTGGGTTCCTGCTTCAAATACAGTAAGCCTTATTAGTCTTATGCAGAACAAGAAGCAACATCTTGATTATGTACATCAAGAATTAATGTCTTATATCATAGACCAGTTGCAGAATTCTAAATTACAGGATAAAATAAAAGGAATAGAGTATGATTTTTCTATTTCTATCTGCAATGATATGCCTACTACTTTTTGGAATAGGAAAACGCATATAGTTAGTCTTCCATATGAAGAAGAGTTTCATGAACAAAATATTCCAACAAAGGCTAGACCTTGCAAGATGAATATGGAATATCTAGAGATTTGCAAAAAAAGAAATTGCAACTCTAATAGAGAAAAGGTTAATTCGTCCTTCAAACTTTCCATGGAGTTGTACGGCGTTCTATGTTAATAAACATGCTGAACAGGAACGAGGAGTTCCCAGATTAGTTATTAATTATAAACCATTGAATAAGGTTTTAAAATGGATTAGATATCCAATTCCTAATAAAAAGGATTTACTTGACAAGTTATACCAGTCTAATATATTTTCAAAATTTAATTTAAAATCAGGTTTTTGGCAGATACAAATTGATGAATCTGACAGGTATAAAACTGTTTTTATAGTCCCATTCAGACATTATGAATGGAATGTCATTCCTTTGGGATGAAGAATGCTCCATCAGAATTTCAACATGTCATGAATGATATTTTTACTTCATATAGTAATTTTATCATTGTCTACATAGATGACATATTAGTCTTTTCAAAAAATAAACAAGATCATATTAAGCATCTTGAAATTTTTAAGAAAATTATTATTTCAATTGGTTTGGTTATATCAAAACCCAAAATGAATATTTTCCAAACAAAAGTTCGATTCCTTGGTCATAATATGGAACAAGGAAAAATTGTTCCTATTACTAGAAGTATTGAATTTGCTTCTAAATTTTCTGATGAAATTCTTGATAAAACCCAATTACAAAGGTTTTTAGGGAGTCTAAATTATATTTCTCCTTATTATAAGAATTTATCTGTGGATGCAGCCATCCTATATGATAGGTTGAAAAAAGCTACCACTCCGTGGACAAATGCCCACACTGAAGCGGTGCAAAAAATCAAAAAGAATGTACAAGCTTTGCCATGCCTTATGCTTGCTAACCCAAATTGGGGAAAGATTATTGAAACTGATGCTTCAGACACCGGCTATGGTGGGATACTTAAACAAATTAATCTCCAAACCAAACAAGAATATCTTGTTCGGTATCATTCAGAAAAATGGACTAATAGTCAAAAGAATTATGCTACCATAGCTAAAGAAATTCTTGTTATAGTTAAGTGCGTAATGAAATTCCAGGATGATCTTTATAATACAAAGTTCTTAATAAGAACAGACTACAATGCAGCCAAATTCATGTTTCAGAAAGATTTTAAACATGATGTGTCTAAACAAATGTTTGCAAGATGACAGGAACATTTAGCCCCATTTGATTTTGAAATTCAATATCTTAAAGGGGAAGATAATTCACTTCCTGACTTTCTTACTCGTGAATATTTGCAGGGATAAGATGCGTCCAGAATTGACACCACCTACTCCTAATAGGGGTAGAGGCAGAGGAAGAGACAGAGGCTCGGGACGAGGCTCTGGCAAATCTAGTTCCACTGGAAATAATATTTCCAGTATTCCAAGAGTAATACTCGTGGACAAAGAAGGCTCCTCTAGTAGCCAACAACAAGGCTCATATGCCGAAAAACTCCAACAATCGGAGAAAGAGAACAGAGACCAATATTTGGTCAAGGGTCATGAAGAGACAATTCTCTACCTACATCATGAAGATAAAAATTATCTAAATAATCCTTGGATTCTAATGAATCGATATGTAGAAAATTTCTACAATCCTTTCCCAGAAGGAAAAAAGGATGTATTATGAATATATCCTTATTGCAACCAGCATTGCTGACATCACATCGTTCCCGGATAATAAACCTGGAGCAAAAAGGATTTTTTCAAAATTCTATCTTAAGAAGATTATATATCCTTATGAGTGGGGAATTAATCCATTCAGATCAAAGGAATTTATAATTCCTCAAAAGACCATCAAAATGGCATTTAATTACTATGATTATATCAATGCTTTCACTCAGGTTTTCTATTATGAAATCGAAAACATAGTCATTCCTGGTGGATTAAAATTAATCCTAAAATTTTAAAAAATAGCCAAAATGGTTTATTACTCCCAGGATGGATATTCCCGTGGTGGAGGTGTCATCGGACCTGAAATTCAGGTTTTACAGGAGCCTTATATGGCTTTCTACAAAGAATGAGTTCAAGTAACACCATGTGTTACCCCAGAAAATCCCTCTGATTATATCGAAGGATCTGCTTCATTATTTTTCTTCATTCAGGGAGGTATCCCTTGGATATGGAAATGGATTCCAGAAGCAGGAAGGAATCAACAAGGCATTTTATGTCTCAAAAGGAAATTCCTTTGTAAGTTCTGGTCCAAATTATTGGATAAAGATCCAGAAGACAAAACTCGCCATTATGGATGGCAACTAGAAGGCGATATATCTTCACTAGTTAAAAGTCTTACAATATCCAGCATATGGAGAAAAAGACTAAAGAAGATGAATCATCTTTCTTTTCCAAATTGGAAAAAAAACTATTAAAGTCTGAAATCCCCAGGCATCAGACGAGGATCTTATGTCAGCATATCTTGATAAGGTAAAGGAGGATTTCATAAAGAATTTTAAAACAAAGGTGGATGATAATCCCTATTCCGAGACATCTACCGCATCCATGAGAGATGTCCCTAATGACAACCAATATAAGTCTAGAAGGTGATTCACAACCGTTGGAATCATACTTACCATCCATCAACAAAAGATCTATTTGACAGCCTAATAGAGGCAATCCAACAAAAACATAGGTCCAAGAAGGAGGACACCAATTCAAAAGGAAAAAAAAAATGTCAGAATGAAGTGACATTGGTGGCCACACGGAATCAATAATGGCCGGACATGACAAAAGTCCTTTTAGACTTTAATAAAGTTTTTAACTTTTTATAAAAGTTTTCTTCTTTTAAAGATAAGATTCCCCAACACATGTCGCTTTCTTATCTTACTTTATGTAAAGTTTTTACTTTCCGTAAAGTAGTTTGTTCTTATGTAATTATTAGATTCGTTTACTATTTATTTTGTAAATTGTAATCAGTTTTGAAGTCCTCCTTCGCCTATAAAAGGGGACTCTCATTCATTTGTAAGGACAGGCCTTGGAAGAAAATCACCAAGCACTGTAAAAATTCTCTCAATAATAATATTTCAGTTTTCATTGTATACCTTCTTTCTTGGACACAGCAGGTACTATTCTCTCCCCTTCTCTTTTATATTTATTAATATTTCATATGATAGGCTAATAAGTATATATTGTCTGAGATGCTCTGCGATGATATGATTTAATTAAAAAAAAAGGGATAGAATGAAATAGAATTCTATGCTAAAATTCCAAAAAGGATATTAGTACATATCACCATGGGTTCTAAGGTATTCTAACAATTATGCTTTTGTCGTACCGGGTGCCCTTTCAGCCGTCGTCGTGGTTAGGCATAAGGCATTTTCATGGGTCATTTTTCGTATTGATCTATGTATAACTGTTGGAATATGCTCGGATTAAAATCCCTATTCATGAATAGTACTATGATCCATCCTGGTTGTAGATTTCTTTTGTTTTGTTCTATTCTTTATTATTATTTGAAGTAATGATCCTTTTCAGACCTAGACTCAGGTTACATTTCCCAAAACCTATTCTGACTCGTACAAGAGTGTCTAACAATTTCCACAACTTAAAAGAAACTTACATCAATGTCTGTCTTGGAAAAGTAAGAACAAAAATAATAATATAGATGGAGATCTAGGGCTACTGACAGGATGTATACCTCACCTTGAAACCTTCAAAGATTGCTCTGAGGGTCAGAACCGAAATAATAGACTGCATCTGCATCCAAATAAAAGATGCAGCAAGTGTAATATGAGTACTCAACGTACCCCCATAGGCATCATAAGCCGGCAACGACAGAAAACACGTAACACATATAAAGATTGAGTATACTTCACAATAACTATCATTTCAGCCTATCCTTACGTAAAAAATAAACTATCCACAACATAGAAATTGATGGACATACAAATAAGTTAAGATCGGTTAAATCACAGTTTAATCATGTTTGAATTCACACAGTTCAATCTCAGAACGTTCCTCATAAGTTCATCCTAAGTCCATCAAACTCTAATTCTCTTTAACTCACTTCTTTATCAATTAGTATGCAACCACTTAACCCTTCCTTAATTACGAGCACAAGGTTGAAGCCTTTTTATCGGTTCAATTACAAATAAGTCATGCATCCACATAAGCAATAGACTAAAATGAATGCAATGTTTTGCAATGCAAGGGATATAATGCAACTTCCCATTTCCAAACTTGGTATACACCTACTACTGTACGTCTCCACATAGATATAACCCATGAGTGACTCCACGGGTCCATATACCACTCACAACCAACTAACATGATTCCTTGAACTAGTAGAGCATCATAATCACGATCTCATTTATTGAATCATCTCTTATCAAATTGTCTCAGTATCAATATTATCTCATATGAACTCATTTACCTTTCTTCTCCAGTCTCATCAGACCTAAAAACATATCATTTCAAGATCCTTATTAGTAATTGTGGAGGCATTAATGAATGAATGCATGCGGTAAATATGACAAATATCATGGAAGTATAAGATGAAAGTCATGTACATAAGAGATGAATAATCCACGCCTTAATATCATCAGTTTCACGATGATTCCAAAGATTGGTCTTTTCACATATAAAAGACATAGAATGACGAAACAAGTCAATTCACACACCAAGTAGGGGTTCAATCACGACTATTATAGCCCACATAGAAGTTGTCAATACCATCCTAAGTGGAATTATCCACAACAAAATACGTTGTAGCCTACGTCACTGCCAAGCAGGTGCCACAAACTGTCACACCAAAGCCTTTCCCTTTCGGAGGGCATCCGAAAAATCGTTGTCTAAATATTATAGATTCTACGTCAACACACAAATCTAATGACAATCATAAATTCATGATTCCAAATGAAATCTAAGATGAGACCCCAAAAGTGACCCCGGGCCCACGAGGGTAAATGAGAACTTTAGGTTAGAAAAATGCGTCTCATAGTGTAAATAATCATAATCCTAGATATGATGGAAAACTAATCACAATTATACCTTTAATTCCATTATTTAACCAAAACCCCAAAATTAGGACGAACCATAAATGTCATATAAAATCATGGATTAGAATTACAAATTCAAGCCTAGTAATAGTTTCCCCATGGATTAAACAATCAACATCTTAGGAATCAAGTTTAAAATCCTATATCTTGGCACCTAATTTCATGAATGCATATTTTTAGAAAGTTGGATTAAAACCCTAGATTTCTTTCTACCCATACTCAAGGTCAGAAAACAACTAACTAAGATATAGAAAGTGGTTTAGAAGTTACCCCAAAGATGGTGATTGATGGACTCATTGAAATGTTCATACCAAGCTTCCTAACTCCCAAAAATGTGATTGAAACTGTTGGGGTTTTAAATGAGGAAAGGAAGCATCGACAAAGGAATGAACACATGCGCAACCTCATTTATTACGTCAACCAGACATAGAAGCAGGAAATTATCTGCAGGTGCGGCCTTGCACATGCACAAGATATTCAGCCGAAGCAGACCTACCCATCCCCCAGAACCTCACATTTGCAGACCAGCATCCACAGGTATTGGGATATTTCCGCATGGGTGGTTACACCAAGACGTGAAAAATGCTATGTTTTAAGAAATCCCGCATCCAACACAAGAAACTCATTTGAGACCTCCCAGATATAAATAAAATATGCTACCTGAGTACAAGCGATGCTACAGACTTACTCACGTACTCAAAATACCAATCTGTCATTTTTACGACGCGCTTTACCTACTAATCACCCTCAATTTCCACTGAAATTCACATGTAGAAAAACAAGGACTTTAAACACATCTGAATGCCTCGATAAGTGAATTAAAGACTCGACTAAGTCATAAATGATGCTCCTGGACTAATTGAAATGATAAAACTCAGAAACTGACATGTTTATCCAAAAGTCAACTTTTAGTCAACTCTTCCAATTTCAAAACTGAAGAGGCTTCTAACTTTAAAGTTTCCTTCTAAAACCCATACAAATTTATCTCAGGAAATGAGTTACGCATCCCCGCTACTCAAAATATCGATAAAAGGTTACAAAAAGGGTAATTTGGTCAAAATAAGATACGAGGCCTTAAACGATCGAACGGGTCATTACAATTCCGTAATCCGAATTTCATTTACTAGGAAAACTCAAGAAGGACCCCCTATACATTTTTGTGACATAAATGCATGTAATACTAGATGGATGGACTTTATCCCTGAATGTAAATTTAGCTTATAAGCGACTTGGCCTATCTTCTGAATAATTCTGTAAGTCCAATTGTATTTAGAGCTAATGTCGCTATTATTAATTTTGTAAGATATAATGTATATTGGGTTAGTCTTGTCCTTCTTACCGAATTTCATCGCACCTTTCATAGGTGATATGTTCAGGAAAATACAATTATCAACATGGAGCATCTAAATCTTGGCATTGCGCTTAGATTATGATTTTTGGTATTTTGGGTCATTAGTAATCACCTTTTTCTATAGTTTGTTGTACTAAATCTGGTTGCAATAATCCTGACTCTCCTTCTTTGAATCATCTAACAAGATATTTGTGCTTATGTCTACACAAGGCCTCGTAAGGAGCCATCTTAATATTAGGATAATAACTTTTATTATGACAAAACCCCATAAGCGCTCTCTTTAAAGTCTAGTATGCACAACTGTGGCATCATCATGTGCTCTACTTCACTACATATTTGCGGATGGGAGGCCGTATCAATATTTAAGTATGCCCTCAAGCCCTATCACAAGGTTTCCTAGAAATTCATTACATATTGTACCATCCACCTAACATAATAAACAACAGAATGCCATCGAACAACTCTTTCTTTTGATGTATAGCTTCACGTGATCTTTTATTGAATAAGTGGTCTTTATCGGCAAGAAACAATCTTATTTTATAACTACGTCAATGATCACTCAGTAAGAATTAAATTTCCAATAAGAAGTGGGAAATACTAAGATGAAATCCATATTAATCACTTCCCATTCTCGAGTTGGAATATCAATGGTTTGAGTTAACCTATTGGGTTTCTGATGCTCTCTTTTCCTGCTAAACTGTGCTATGAATTCGGCAATACTCTTTTCCACATTATTTGACGTATAAAATTGCCCATAACATGATATATCTTGGTTGTCACATAGGTGGGTAGAATAATGTGAATGTTGTAGCTCTATCACATTCTGATACTGGAGCCCCGCCACATCTAGAACACATAATTGTCTTTGATACCCGGAATCCTCTCTTTTACTTACCTCGAAGGTCGTTACTTCTCTCTATCACATCTTATGGTTGAATTGAGTAGGATCTTCACCTTTTCATACTTTTACTTCTACTACTAAGGATAACTCTGTTGTGTTCTAAATAATAACCATGTCGCCATATGAGTCACACAAAATGCACCCCAAACTAACCAACTGATGCATTTCTCGAGCCAATTCCTTTCCCTTGTCCCCAAATTAGCCAGGTTGACAGAGCTCTATGGTTGAGTGCACCAGCTACAACATTAGCGTTACCTAGATTGTATATGATGTTTACCTTGAAATCATTAAATTACTCAAGCCATCGTCTTTGTCCCAACTTAGCTCATTTTTTGAAGGGCGTATTGGAAATTCTTATGGTATGTAGAGTCTCAATATGAACACCATATAGATAAAGATGTTGTATCTGAAGCGCGTGCACCATTGTAACACTTGTTGTACATTCCTTCTCGTACTTTCTCACTGCCATCATTAAGTCATTCAAGCCTAGCAACTAGTTTTCCCCAATAATTAAGTCATTCGATTCGAACAATCTTTCCAACAACTTAAGATTTAAAGCAAAAGACAAATCAATTTCAACTTAGGGTTTATCACCCAAAACCTCCCATCTAATACATGATTCTAATAGATTTCCACATTTAAAGATAGCATAAATAACTTAGGGAGATTATAAACTTACCCCAAGGTAGAACCCTCGTCAACACAACAAAATCACCCACCTAGAGCTTCTTGTGACTTCAAACTCGTAAATAGGTAAAATTGGGCTTTGTTGTGAAGAATAGACTTAAAAGGGTTTCTAATTTTCATCGATTCTGCCTCTGTGGACCATCATCTCAGCATTTTCAACCATCTCATATTAATATCATTACCTGTATTTCCCAGTCTCATCGGACCCATAGCATTACCATACTACTCAACTTTCTATATCACAATAATAATGAGTATGTGAATGTAACAATATCAAGGAAAGTAATCATGATGTATGAGATACAATCTAATGTAGGAGATGAATATCACATGCTTCAGAATTCAATAATTATTTCCAAGTAATAAGACTTTCATATCAGAAGCATATTTGATGAGTAAACACAACAATTATCAATCAATGGAAACAAGCCCACATAACAGCAGTCGGAACCAGCCCTAAGGCTGATTCCCCAAATCAACCATCAAGACAGTTCAACACCGGTACCCACCCAAGTGCTCATCCCAACCACTAAGGTGGGACCACTAAATATGCCCAATACCCCCTGAATATTTGTAAAAAGTATGTACTTCTATTGTAGTCTTAAAAGAATAAATTGTAGTCTTAAAAGAATAAATTGTAGTCTACCTTATAGCCGAACGGATGCCATGAACTGCTACACCACATTGTTCTTCCGAAGTACCATCGGACAATAGTTGTCTAGGGGCATACATATATGTCCTATGTTAACACATAGATTTAATATCATATAAGGACCAATACTAAAAAGGGGAACAACTACTCGACCCCTAATTTTATAAGAAAACCCGCATTTTAGTCCATTTGGGAAACTTGTTCCAAATTCAAAATAGAAGTTAGAAACAGCCAATCCATGCCACAAGTCCTAAAATACATTTAAAAACATCTACCAATTTCATTAAGAAAACAATAACCCATCTAGGGTTCATCATTTTCAAACCCTTATTTTTTCATAACCCAATTTAATAGTCAAAAGGAAATTCAAGCTTAGCAACTAGTTTTCCCCAATAATTAAGTCATTAGATTCGAACAATCTTTCCAACAACTTAAGATTTAAAGCAAAAGACAAATCAATTTCAACATAGGGTTTATCACCCAAAACCTCCCATCTAATACATGATTCTAACAAGATTTGCACACTTTAAGTATATCATAAACAACTTAGGGAGATAATAAATTTACCCCAAGGTAGAACCCTCACCAACACATCAAAATCACCCCCCAAGAGCTCCTTGAGTCTCTAAAATCATAAATAAGAAGAATGGGCTGAAGTTGTGAAGAATGGACTAAAAAGGGTTTCTAATTTTCATTGATTCCTCCTCTACGAACCATCATCTCAGTATTTCCAACCATCTCATATAAATATCATTGCCTTTATTTTCCGGTCCCATCAGACCCATAGCATTACCATACCACTCAACTTTCTATATCACAATAATAATGAGTGTGTGAATGTAACAATATCAAGGCAAGTAATCATGATGTATGAGATGCAATCAAATATAGGAGATGAATATCACATGCTTCAGAATTCAACAACACGTATTTCCAAGTAATAAGCCTTTCATATCAGAAGAATATGTGATGAGTAAACACACCATTTATAAATAAATGGCGACAAGCCCACATAATGGCGACAAGCCTACATAACAGCAGACGAAACTAGCCCTAAGGTTGATTCCTCAAATCACCCATCAAGAGAGTTCAACACCGGTACCCACCCAAGTGCTCATCACAGCCACTAAGGTAGGACCCCAAAACAAACCCAATACCCCTCAATATTTCTTACAACTACGTAGGCGCATACATATATGTCCTATCTTAACACACAAATTTAATATCATATAAGGACCAATACTAAAAAGGGGAAACAACTACTCTGCCCCTGATTTAATAAGAAAACCCACATTTTAATCTGTTTGGGAATCTTGTTCCAAATTTAAAACTCAAAATTGAAGTTAGAAGCAGCCAGTCCAAGACACAAGTCATGAAATCCATTTAAAAACATCTACCGATTTCATTAAGAAAACCATAATCCATCAAGGGTTTATAATCTTCAAACCCTTATTTTTTCCATAACCCAATTTCATAGTAAAAGGGAAATTCAAGCTTAGAAACTAGTTTTTCCCAATAATTAAGTCATTAGAGTCGAACAATCTTTCCAACAACTTATGATTTAAAGCAAAAGACAAATCAATATTTATTTTCAAGCTAATAGTGTCCTCCTCAAATAAAACATTATCGAGATAGGCAAAAGATATGTGAAAATTGCATAATACTGGAAATAAAAAAAGAAGTCCAATATGTGTTTTTTTTCAAGTTTTTCTATTCCATAAAACATTCAGAATTTTTACAATGAAAACTGAAATATTATTATTGAGAGAATTTTTACAGTGCTTGGTGATTTTCTTCCAAGGATTGTCCTTACAAATGAATAAGAGTCCCCTTTTATAGGCTAAGGCAGACTTCAAAATTGATTACAATTTACAAAATAAATAGTAAACGAATCTAATAATTACATAAGAACAAACAACTTTGCGGAAAGTAAAAACTTTACATAAAGTAAGATAAGAAAGCGACGTGTGTCGGGGAATCTTATCTTTAAAAGAAGAAAACTTTTATAAAAGTTAAAATATTTATTAAAGTCTAAAAGGACATTTGTCCTGTCCGGCCATTATTGATTCCGCGTGGCCACCAATGTCACTTCATTCTGACATTTTTGTTTTTCCTTTTGAATTGGTGTCCTCCTTCTTGGACCTGTGTTTTTGTTGGATTGCCTCTATTAGTCTGTCAAACAGATCTTCTGTTGATGGATGGTAAGTATAATCCTCCAACGGTTGTGAATCACCTTCTAGACTTATATTGGTTTCCATTAGGGATATCTATCATGGATGCGGTAGATGTCTCGGAGTAGGGATTATCATCCACCTTTGTTTTAAAATTCTTTATGAAATCCTCCTTTACCTTATCAAGATATGCTGACATAAGATCCTCGTCTGATGCCTGGCATTTCAGACTTTAATAGTTTTTTCCAATTTGGAAAAAAAGATGATTCATCTTCTTTAGTCTTTTTCTCCATATGCTGGATATTTTTAAGACTTTTAACTAGTTAAGATATTTCGCCTTCTACTTGTCATCCATAATGGCGAGTTTTATCTTCTGGATTTTTATCCAATAATTTGGACCAGAACTTACAAATGAATTTCCTTTTGAAACACAAAATGCCTTGATGATTCCTTCCTACTTCTGGAATCCATTTCCATATCCAAGGGATACCTCCCTGAATGAAGAAAAATAATGAAGCAGATCCTTCGATATAATCAGAGGGATTTTCTGGGGTAACACATAGTGTTACTTGAACCCATTCTTTGTAGAAAGCCATATAAGGCTCCTGTAAAACCTAAATTTCAAGTCCGATGACACTCCACCACGGGAATATCCATCCTGGGAGTAATAAACCATTCTGACTGTTTTTAAAAATTTCAGGATTAATTTTAATCCACCAGGAATGACTATGTTTTCGATTTTCATAACAGAAAACCTGAGTGAAAGCATTGATATAATCATAGTAATTAAATGTCATTTTGATGGTCGTTCGAGGAATTATAAATTACTTTGATCTGAATGGACTAATTCTCCACTCATAAGGATATATAATCTTCTTAAGATAAAATTTTGAAAAATTCCTTTCTGCTCCAGGTTTATTATCCGGGAACGATGTGATGTCAGCAATGCTGGTTGCAATAAGGATATATTCATAATACATCCTTATTTTCCTTCTGGGAAAGGATTGTAGAAATTTTCTACATATCGATTCATTAGAATCCAAGGATCATTTAGATAATTTTTATCTTCATGATGTAGGTAGAGAATTGTCTCTTCATGACCCTTGACCAAATATTGGTCTATGTTCTCTTTCTCCCATTGTTGGAGTTTTTCGACATATGAGCCTTGTTGGCTACTAGATGAGCCTTCTTTGTCCATGAGTATTACTCTTGGAATACTGGAAATATTATTTCTAGTGGAACTAGATTTGCCAGAGCCTCGTCCCGAGCCTCTGCCTCTTCCTCTGCCTCTACCCCTATTAGGAGTAGGTGGTGTCCATTCTGGACGCATCTTATCCTGCAAATATTCACGAGTAGGAAAGTCAGGAAGTGAATTATCTTCCCCTTTAAGATATTGAATTTCAAAATCAAATGGGGCTAAATGTGTCTGCCATCTTGCAAACATTTGTTTAGACACATCATGTTTAAAATCTTTCTGAAACATGAATTTGGCTGCATTACAGTCTGTTCTTATTAAGAACTTTGTATTATAAAGATCATCTTGGAATTTCAGGACGCACTTAACTATAGCAAGAATTTCTTTAGCTATAGTAGCATAATTCTTTTGACTATTAGTCCATTTTCCTGAATGATACGGAACAAGATATTCTTGTTTGGTTTGGGGATTAGTTTTTTTAAGTATCCCACCATAGCCGATGTCTGAAGCATCACTTTCAATAATCTTTCCTCAATTTGGGTTAGCAAGCGTAAAACATGGCAAAGCTTGTACATTCTTTTTTATTTTTTGCACCTCTTCAGTGTGGGCATTTGTCCACGGAGTGGTAGCTTTTTTCAACCTATCATATAGGATGACTGCATCCACAGATAAATTCTTATAATAAGGAAAAATATAATTTGGACTCCCTAAAAATCTTTATAATTGAGTTTTATCAAGAATTTCATTAGAAAATTTAGAAGCAAATTCAATACTTCTAGTAATAGAAACAATTTTCCCTATTCAATATTATGACCAAGGAATCAGACTTTTGTTTGGAAAATATTCATTTTGGGTTTTGATATAACCAAACCATTTGAAATAGTAATTTTAAAAAAAAAATTCAAGATGCTTAATATGATCTTGTATATTTTTTTTAAAAGACTAATATGTCATCTATGCAGACAATGATAAAATTACTATATGAAGTAAAAATATCATTCATGACATGTTGAAATTCTGATGGAGCATTCTTTATCCTAAAGGCATGACATTCCATTCATAATGTCCGAATGAGACTGTAAAGGTAGTTTTATACATGTCAGATTCACCAACCTGTATCTGTCAAAACCTGATTTTAAATCAAATTTTGAAAATATATTAGACTGGTATAACCTGTCAAGTAAATCCTTTTTATTAGGAATTTGATATCTTATCCATTTTAAAACCTTATTCAATGATTTATAATTAATAACTAATTTGGGAACTCCTCATTCATGTTCAGCATGTTTATTAACATAGAATGCCGTACAACTCCATGGAGAGTTTGAAGGATGAATTAACCTTTTCTCTATTAGAGTTGCAATTTCTTTTTTGCAAATCTCTAGATATTCCATATTCATCTGGCAAGGCATAGGCTTGATTATAGTTTTACACAAGGGCAAGACACGCATTTGTTCATTTAACGTCCTCATTATACTCTAAGTAGAAATCTAAGTCGTTTATCCTTTATTAGGGAGAGGATCTACACATGCATAACATACAAGTCATTTAACTACCACACAACATCCCAACCAGTTCCTTACTAGATTCTATATCAAATAATGTAATTAATTATCAAGCAAATGAATACATAACCAATTCTCTATGATCAACATGATAGTTCTGTCAATTAAATCCATTAACCACAACATAGTTCGATAGTGAGTACTCAGACTCATAAAGGTGTAACCACACAATCCATTGCACAGAGCACTAGCCAATCATGGCAACCAATCCGGTCCAATATAATTAATCCAATCACCCAATCTATTTCATTAGGGTATCACTCAAGTTCCAATAACCAATCCATATCACATTACCAAACAACAAGTAATCACAATATTAATAAATGTATGAATGATATGAATGCAATGCATATGCCAAGTACCTTTCATCTAGAGTATACATATTATAAAATTCTATGAATTGCACACCCATGGGGGACTCGCGAAGTCCATATACTCCTTCAGAATTTCTCAACATAGCCCAGCTTTTGGCTGAATAATGATTGTTACAGCGTGCAACCTGTTCCCTTGTGTATCATCATCATCCAGAATTTCCCTTCGAATACCAACTCTTGGTTGTGGTATCATCATAAATAAATGTTCCCAATCTAATAAGTATTCTTACCTTCTAGGTCTCTTGGACCCACAAAATTTTCATATAAATATCATTAGAACCATGAATGTACGAATGCAAATGACAATGCAAGGCAAGAAGTCAAGATGTATGAGATGCAACCATGCTTTCTGGAATTAAATAGCACATAATCCATGTACAATCATGATATCCTATTAGAAGCATGTGTGATGAATAAACATAACAATAGAAAATATGATGAGCCCACATAATGGCGACAAGCACAATCAATAGCAATCGGAATTAGCTTAAGGCTGATTTCTCAAATCACCTATTATCATTGTTCAATACCAGTACCCACCCAAATGTTCATCACAACCACTTGGGTGGAACCCCCAAACATGCCCAATATCTCTTAATATTTATAACTATTTATGTTCTTCTATCAGAGTCTAAATAAGAAATAACTGTAGCCTACCTCAAAGCTGAACAGGAGTCAGGAACAACTAACTCTCTGCGCTGGTCTTGCCCTTCTAGAGTGCCTCATTGTAATAGTAGTTTAACATGCATAGACTCTAAGTTAATATAAAGAGAACACACCATACGAGGACATATTCCTTAAAACATACCCAAGACATCCAAAAACAACACCAGGCCCACGGTGTCAAAATCTAAACTTTAATACTCAAAAAGCATGAATATATTCTAGGTAATCATATCCTTAAGTTAATTAGAAACATAAGCTCAATTGGACCTTCAATTGCATAATTTAAGAAAAGCCCCAATTTACAAACCCTAGACTTTCCCCCAAATTGAAAAGGGTTTCCATATTAAAATTAAACACTACATGATCATATGTCATAAATCAATACTTATTTGCAATATCACAATAATCTAATCAATATACGATCCCCAAATCATATTTGAAGCTCTCTTATTCTAGCATGGAAGCCTATGCTATCATCTTCCATGACGAGAATTTTACACTAGGATAGAAGACTAATGATAAATAATAATTAAAAGGGGATAAAATTATACCTCCATTGAAGAACAATAGTGAAAACCACTAGAATTTCCCTCCTAGCCGAGCTCTAGTCCCAAGAGAATGGTTTTGGAGGAATGAATTTTTTCTAGGGCTTTTAAGAATCTAATATGAAATAGCGATTCCACTTTTGCGAGATCGACATCGCTGAAGGTAACATGCATCGGTGGAAAACAAGCCACCGAGGCGGACTCACTTAAAACAACAGAAGCGCTGTAGCAAAAAAGACTCTACAGAGGCGCCATCGCCTCTGTGGAAAAAATTCAGCAGAAGCAGAAACAACAAAGGGACAAGGCTCTCATCTATGAGCCAACCTCAGTAGAGGCGGACACGCAGAAGCGGCCAGAACACCGCTGTTGCGGACACCAGAAACAAGCAACTCTAGAATTAGCCAATTCTTCATCAAACACACTAAATGCTCTAGGAACTCCTCGGATACAAACCAAACATGATACCCCGAGGTAAACGGTGCTATAAACTCGCTCGCGCACCCGAATTCCTCATATGACCGAGCTAAGACATACTTTTCTCGAAACCATCCAAAATACCCAATTCTACAATTTTACAAATAAAGCTATAAAGTACATCCTACTGCCTTGAGAAGTGAACCAATGAATCGACTAAGTCATAAATGTCCACCCGGAGCTACCAGAAGTGACAAAAATAAAAAACAAACCCATATACTCATAAGTCAACTTTGAGTCAAACTACTCAACTCTAAGATTCCTATTTTGGGGTTTTCATATAAAAATCTCATTTATGAACATCGCAATCTATGCCACTCATCCCCGCACATTACTAACCCCATATAGAGTCTACTGGGAGGGTAATTTAGTGGAATAAAAGTCTTTAGCTAAAAACGACCGGATGGGTTGTTACAAAAAGACCAAATCATTTATCTTATTTGTAACTTATAAATGGGTATCTCACCCGAAGTGAACTAAAGGCTACTCTATGAATTATTAGTAGAGTTCTTTATATAGTTATGCAAGAGACTGTTTTGATGGTTCTTAATGTTCTCCAACGAAGTGACATGATCAAAGTCATTGCGAACAATTCTCTTATATTGATTTCAACATCAAGTAATTATCTCTGATGCAAGGTTAGATGTCTATTGGAAGTATTGACTCGTTGTGGTCCTTTGAAGGTAAATCAAGGTACGTAAGGCTATTCTTTGACTCCCCATTATTTCACGGCATATATTATTTTTTCCTATATGAGCTATGAAATTTAGAGCCTACAAGTATATCAGTTCCATGTTCTAATGTATCTATACCCATTTGTTTTTCAAGTGTATTGCTCCTTGAAGTTAAGTTATGAGTTGTCATGATGGAGATATTTTCCACGTAGGTGGGACTATATTAGTTGTTTATATAGAGTTTGATTCTAAAATAGAATTCTAGTCAGACTCATATATTTTCTATTTAAAGTTGCCCCGATAATATAAGTTTCATATATCTATTAGTGATTTCTCATCCCTTTAAGAAGGTACTTGTAGACCAAAGTGGCACCCTTAAAAGAGTGTATGT
The DNA here is from genome assembly GCA_029783415.1 of Anisodus acutangulus. Lineage (NCBI taxonomy): Eukaryota > Viridiplantae > Streptophyta > Magnoliopsida > Solanales > Solanaceae > Anisodus > Anisodus acutangulus. Next base: position 869,403 of record CM056501.1, read on the forward strand.
AGCATGACGATTGTTAGTTGAAAATAGGATGAGAATCTTACATGTTGGACATTTGTAGTGTATTAAGATGACCATTAGAAAAGGTGACATGAAGATTTAGTTGTTGATGATTACTAGTTGATAAAGCGATGATAACTTTACTTGTCAACGATGTGGATAGTCTACAAATTATTGTTTAAGAGGCTATAAAGCGTTCTTTAAGTGCCTCTTAAATAATAATTTGTAATTAGCATATCCAATAAGTGCTTCCATAGAGGTTTCAAAGCATTCAATTGTATTTTCTTGATTTCATTCCAGTTGTCTCATCTATGAGCTTTAGTTTATTGTATTTTTTTCATGTCTTCCTTGCGTACTTGGTACAATATTCTGTACGGATGCCCTTTGGCTGGGGAAGCTGCATTTGCTATGTTCACATTTGTAGGCATATACAGGTGGGGGTTACACTTGCTAATTGTTGCGGACACTTAGTAATGTGGTGAAGGCTCCTCTTCTATATGGAGAGTCAGGTCTAATATTTGCATACATAGAGGTTATGGGTAGGTCGGGACTCTGTCCCAACACATGTATTAGTTGTCTAGTATTAGCTATTCGTAGGTACTTCATAGACTGTGTATGTGGGTTCATTTGTATAATAGTTGCTTTTCATAGGCCAGTAGTCACATTTACATACAGAAGTAATTTGTACGTGATCACTTGTCATATGATCTGTACAGGTTTTTAGTAATGACATATATAATATATTCCACCCCATTCGGGTTTGGGGCGTGACAGGATCTGTGTAGTAAGGAGATTTTTTGAGAAAAATGACGTGATCAAAGTTAAGCTCATCAAGCTCAAACACGAAAGTATGAAAGGATATCACTTTATGTATACAGATAATACAGTTGCCCCTATAAGGGAAGATTATTATGAGGTAAATTGTAAGTCATCAAGGGTGCGAAGAATTATAGAGAGATGAAGAGGTAACAGTTTGACTTCTAAAGGAGCCGAATCCTAAAGCATAAGGTTTTAGTCATCCTCTTAAGAGAGGGAGATGTTATGGTGATGTATCGAGGTAGAAATGCATTTCACTTAATGATAAAAAGGCAGAAGGATTGCGACAAAAGGTTAAAAGCGGATGTGATAATTTTTACTCAGACTCTATAGGCGTGTAATGACTCTAGAATAGAGGTAGAAAAGAGACAATAAGGATTTCTTGGATAGAGGTGCCAATTGTAAACATAACCGGACATTTGATACTCAAGAAACTAGTGTAAGGGGTATATCAAGGAAAAGGACATAGGCCCAAGTTGCTCAGAATTGATATATGAAGATAATTTGATTGAGAAATCAGTAATTATCTTATGCAGGGGGATGAGTCATTAAATCATACTACATATTGGATCTAAGCTTGCAAAGTTTTTGTCCCGCAAGTGCATGATCGAAACTCTCATAAAGTTTTTCAGACAAAAGTAATGGTAGGTGAAGCTTCATATAATCAATTAATAAGTCGAAAGGGGACCATTGAGCCTAGAATATGAGGTAGAAAATTCACAATCACTGAAAGCTCTACAAGGTATATGATGTAATGAGCTCGTAGTTTAATAAGAGCAAGAAAATCTTTTCCAAGTGCAATTGACGAAAATTATTAGCCAAAAGATAAGGAAAAATATTTTCGTCTATGTATAGTGATCGGATTAAGATATTATAGAGCAGTGTCTTATAACATCAATTTCTTTAGAATCTTACACGTATCCAATAAGGGAATAAGTTAATGACTCATCAACTATCATGTTTATTGATATGGAGAATCGCAATTAAAAGTAACATTTGAGATTATACATACAAGAAGTTCCAGAATGTGTGAGAATTACAATAAATTAGTATATGCATAGGACAAGTGTCAGAATGAGAGTAATGGAAATTGCTTATGATTGATGGCAGTGAGAAAGTACGAGAAGAAATGTACAACAAGTTAACCACAATGGTGCGCGCGCTTCAGATACAACGTCTTTATTGGTGTTCATGTTGAGACTCTACATACCATAAGAATTTCCAATGCGCCCTTCAAAAAATGAGCTAAGTTGGGACAAAGACGATGGCTTGAGTAATTTAATAATTTCAAGGTAAACATCATATACAATCTGGGTAATGTTAATGTTGTAGCTGGTGCACTCAACCGTAGAGCTGTGGCAACCTGGATGATTTGGGGACAAAGGAAAGGAATTGGCTTGAGAAATGCATCAGTTGGTTAGTTTGGGGGTGCATTTTGTGTGACTCAGATGACGACATGGTTATTATTTAGAACACAACAGTGTTATCCTTAGTAGTAGAAGTAAAAGTATGAAAAGGTGAAGATCCTACTCAATTCAACCATAAGATATGATAGAGCATCAGAAACCCAATAGGTTAACTCAAACTATTAATATTCCGACTCGAGAATGGAAAGTGATTAATATGGATTTCATCACAGTATTTCCCCCTTCCCATTGGAAATTTAATTCTTACTGAGTGATTATTGACAGAGTTATAAAATAAGATTGTTTCTTGCCGATTAAGACCTCTTATTCAACAAAAGATCACGTGAAGCTATACATCAAAAGAAAGTTGTTCGATGGCATTCTGTTGTCTATTATGTTTGGTGGAGGGGGTACAATATGTAATGAATTTCTAGGAAACCTTATGATAGGGCTCGAGGGCATACTTAAATATTGATACAGCCTCCCATCCGCAACTATGTAATGAAGTGGAGCACATAATGATGCCACAGTTGTGCATGCTAGACTTTAAAGAGAGCGCTTATGGGGTTTTGTCATAATAAAAGTTATTATCCTAATATTAAGATGACTCCTTACGAGGCCTTGTGTGGACATAAGCACAAATCTCTTGTTAGATGATTCAAAGAAGGAGAGTCAGGATTATTGCAACCAGATTTAGTACAACAAACTGTAGAAAAAGGCGATTAATAATGACCCAAAATACCAAAAATAATAATCTAAGTGCAATGCCAAGATTTAGATGCTCCATGTTGATAGTTGTATTTTCCTGAACATATCACCTATGAAAGGCGCGATGAAATTCGGTAAGAAGGACAAGCCTAACCTAATATACATTGTATCTTACAGAATTAATAATAGCGACATTAGCTCTAAATACAATTGTCCTTATAGAACTATTCAGAAGATAGACAAGTCGCCTATAAGCTAAATTTGCATTCAGGGATAAAGTCCATCCATCTAGTATTACATGCATTTATGTCACAGAAATGTATCCCTCCTTCTTGAGTTTTCCTAGTAAATGATATTCGGATTACGGAACTGTAATGACCTGTTCGATCGTTTAAGGCCTTGCGCATGTGCAAGGTCGCACCTGCAGATAATTTCCTGCTTCTGCGTCTGGTTGACGTAATAAATGAGGTTGCGCATGTGTTCATTCCTTTATCGATGCTGGGATTCTGACTTTCCTCATTTAAAACCCCAATAGTTTCAATCACATTTTTGGGAGCTAGGAATCTTGGTATGAACATTTCAATAAGTCCATCAATCACCATTTTTGGGGTAACTTCTACACCACTTTCTATATCTTAGTTAGTTGTTTTCCATTACCTTGAGAGTTATTTCTTGATTATGGGTAGAAAGAAATCTAGGGTTTTAATCCAACTTTCTAAAAATATGCTTTCATGAAATTAGGTGCCAAGATATAGGATTTTTAACTTGATTCCTAAGATTTTGATTGTTTAATCCATGGGGAAACTATTACTAGGCTAGAATTTGTAATTCTAATCCATGATTTTATATGACATTTATGGTTCGTCCTAATTTTGGAGTTTTGGTTAAATAATGGAATTAAAGGTATAATTGTGATTAGTTTTCCATCATATCTAGGATTACGATTATTTACACTCTGAGAAGCATGTTTCTAACCTAAAGTTCTCATTTTACCCTTGTGGGCCCAGGGACACTTTTGGGGTCTCATCTTAGATTTCATTTGGAATCATGAATTTATGATTGTCATTAGATTTGTGTGTTGACGTAGAATCTATAATATTTAGACAACGATTGTTAAGATGCCCTCCGAAAGGGAAAGGCTTTGGTGTGACAGTTTGTGGCACCTGCTTGGCAGTGACGTAGGCTACGATTTACTTTTTAAACTCTAATAGAATCATGTATAGCTTATAATCATTGAGTGTTATTGGCCATGTCGGGGGTCCCACCTTAGTGACTGTGATGAGCACTTTAGTGGGTTTCAGCGTATTTTGTTGTGGATAATTCCACTTAGGATGGTATTGACAACTTCTATGTGGGCTATGATAGTCGTGATTGAACCCCTACTTGGTGTGTGAATTGATTTGTTTCGTCATTCTATGTCTCTTATATGTGAAAAGACCAATCTTTGGAATCATCGTGAAACTGATGATATTAAGGCATGGATTATTCATCTCTTATGTACATGACTTTCATCTTATACTTCCATGATATTTGTCATATTTACCGCATGCATTCATTCATTAATGCCTCCCCTATTACTAATAAGGATCTTGACATGATATGTTTTTAGGTCTGATGAGAATGGAGAAGAAAGGTAAATGAGTTCATATGAGATAATATTGATACTGAGACAATTTGATATGAGATGACTCGATAAATGAGATCGTGATTATGATGCTCTACCAGTTCAAGGAATCATGTCAGTTGGTTGTGAGTGGTATATGGACCCGTGGAGTCACCCATGGGTCATATCTATGTGGAGACGTACAGTAGTAGGTGTATACCAAGTTTGGAAATGGGAAGTTGCATATCCCTTGCATTGCAAAACATTGCATTCATTTTAGTCTATTGCTTATGTGGATGCATGACTTATTGGTAATTGAACCGATGAAAAGGCTTCAACCTTGTGCTCGTAATTAAGGAAAGGTTAAGTGGTTGCATACTAATTGATAAAGAAGTGAGTTAAAGAGAATTAGAGTTTGATGGACTTAGGATGAACTTATGAGGAATGTTCTGAGATTGAACTGTGTGAATTCAAACATGATTAAACTGTGATTTAACCGATCTTAACTTATTTGTATGTCCGTCAATTTCTATGTTGTGGATAGTTTATTTTTTAGGTATGGATAGGCTGAAATGATAGTTATTGCGAAGTATACTCAATCTTTATATGTGTTATGTGTTTTCTGTCGTTGCCGGCCTATGATGCCTATGGGGATACATTGAGTACTCATATTATACTTGCTGCATCTTTTATTTGGATGCAGATGCAGTCTATTATTTCGGTTCTGACCCTCGGAGCAATCTTTGATAGTTTCAGGGTGAGGTATACATCCTATCAGTAGCCCTAGATCTCCATCTATATTATTATTTTTGTCCTTAGTTTTCCAAGACAGATATTGATGTAAGTTTCTTTTAAGTTGTGGAAATTGTTAGACACTATTGTACGAGTCAGAATAGGTTTTGGGAAATGTAATGTTATAATACATGATGTTTAAAGCAGTGTATGGAAATTCAGTTCTAATATGAATTCTTTAATATTCAACTTTTATTTCCTTAATTTCATTAAATGAATTTGGGGATGGTTCGCCTACTAGGGGGATAGTGTAGGTGCCATCATGACCCGTGATTTAGGTTGTGACAAGTTGGTATCAGTGCTTTAGGTTCACCGATCTCACAAGTACAAGAGAAATGTCTAATAGAGTCTTGCGGATCGGTACGTAGACGTCCATACCCATCCTCTAGAGGCTATAAGACATCAAGGAAACTTCCATTCTTTTACTCTCTCGTGCTACTTCATTCAAATTGATATCTAGTCGATTACAATTGGTATCTATTCAATCTAGTTAGTATGTAATCGAAATCAGACCAGAATTCTAGCAGAAGATAAAGGCCCCCCAAGGGCAATGTATTGCAGAAGATAAATTCCCATCAAGGGCAATGTATAGTAGAAGATAAAGGCTCGACAAGGGCAAATGTGTAGAAAAGGATAAAGGCCCAGCAAGGGCAGCCGTTTAGCATAAAATAAAAGCACAAAAAGAGCACAAGTCAAGAAAGTCAAATAAAGTGTACGCAACATCCCAATAAACAAGCAAAAATAATTTCTACAAGGTGCATACCCAAAACAGAAGTAAAATAAAAGAGACGAAGAAAATCCTAGAAAAATGGCGGACTACGAAACAAGCTCACCCTCGAGCTGCCAAACTCTGTACCTCATCATCATCAAAATCAGCATCGTCCTCCGACAAGGAGGAATACTCCTCATCGTCATCGACATATCTAACTAAAAGCCTCTTCTATGGATTTCCCCATGTTAAGATCGCTTTGATGCCCCTCTACATCTTCACCCTCAGCTTACCTCTCTTCTTGTTTTTCTCCTGGTCAAAGTCCCGTCGAAGGTAGGCATATGTCATGGCTATGGTGCTATAGGCAGTCTCCAGCTTGCTAACAAAATCTGCAAGATTCTTAAAAAATTGTGCTTGCTCTTTCTGAGCATCCATGTACTCCTTCATATCTTCCTAAGTAAAGTAGTCATGACCGGCTTCTGAAGGGCCACTGGGAAGCTAGGACACCAAGTCTGGATGGTCTGCAACTAAGAACCTAGTGCTCCAAAGGGTCCCTCTGGCTGTGAAGAGGACTCACCCTTCTATGCTCACCTCCACCTTTCTCTTCTTACTCTACAAGGCGATACCCGCTCTTATAACTATCAATGGATGAAATGGCTTCTTGGGATCTACCTAGTGATCTATAGGGCGATCATCAACCCCTGCAAGTTTGCACTGCTTAGTGACTAGAGAGGGGAACATCAAACTCAAACTATCCTATTTAAAGTATACCTGTAGCTCCCGAACCATATGATAACCAACATTTACAAGAATTTCATCTAGTATAAAAGTAATCATCAGGGCATGGTTATATGTGCAATTATTCACATTCCCAAAAGGAGACAGCCTGTTAGCTATGATGTACTGCCACATCTTCACCTCAGCCATGAAATCTGTAGACTTAATACCTTTCATCTTGTTAGTCCATAGAACTCTCTTGGCTGCGGGCCATAGTTTCCTCACTAACCAGTCTCTGGAACAAGTATCCTTAGCTTGCATCATCTCAGGAGGATGGTTCGGAAAGTTGTAGAAGTCATTTATCTATTCAGCCCCAAATCTCACAGTCTAGGCTCTAATAGTAAGTTCTATATTATCAAAACTTATGAGCTACAAATTATCATAAAACTCTCTTTCCCACTCCCCATTAGACATGAACGGAATCATAATTAAGTATGTCTATCCAGCGGTCTCTAACTGACCATAGAACTCTGACAAAAGCGCGGTCATCCTTTCGATAACAATTCCATTTTCCAATAAAAGCTTCTTGTTAATCATGTTGTCATAGTATCGGTGATGGAAAATATGGAGCATGAATCTAGTTGTATCATATTGTTCTCCCCCAGCCCCTCCCACAAATGCTTGTCCCTGTGCTGCACTTTCATTATCATTTTGGTCCATTATCACAGTCCAAACACTTGAAAAGATCAAAACCAAGTTAGTGCGGCCATGAACCATGTCAAGTAGTTTAAAACTCATCAATTAGAGCAAAGAAACCAGCCAAACAGGCACAGCAGGCACCAGTGGCAGAGCTATTGGTTGCAAAAAATCTCTCAATAGTCACACATGCGGAAGTGATCCGCAGATGGGAGATCACGTTTGTGGAAGATTTTTTTCTTTTGCAATCTTCAATGTTTCAGTAGTCATCGCACCTGCACAACTTTTTGTGAAGATGCGGAGTCGCACCTGCATGTGTTTCACGCACATGTGAGATCGCACATGCACTACTTTACTCGTAGGTGCGGCGTTCATCACCTTCTGTATAAACCCAGAAACCTAGCCAAAATCCCTCTATTTTACATGATATTTGGTCAAAATTCTTACTTTAAGCTCCTAAATCTCCCATAAAACTAGCATACATAGTTATTAGACTCAATTGGTAAGATTATTATCTCAAACAACACCCCAATTGTCCAAATTCGACCAAACCCATATGAGTGCCCTAATACTCAATTTTAAACTAAAATCCTAACCTATTTTTATACTTAACATGGATAATTATACCACTCAATTCCGACCGTGCAAAGTTAGAAATGAGAAAAGTGATCGTACATGATTTGAAGCAAATCCTTGAATGAAATGGAGAAGATTTCGAGTTCCACCTTTAATTCCGACATTCATTTATCGAAACAGACTCTTTGCTTGTGAGGTGTGTGATGTAGATAGTTGGGGGAGTAGGAGAGATTAAATTTTGAGTTGGGGACGTGGGGAGTTGGGTGTTTTGATGTGGGGTAGATGAAATGGGGTTTTCAAAATTTTTCCCTTTTTACTCATTTGCAAATCTACCTGAACCCGCACTTATGGAAATTTATCCGCTTCTGTGAGCCCGCATTAGCGAAGCTTATCTACTTTTGTGAGTTCTCACCTTGCGAATAACATCCGCTTCGGCAGACATTTATCTTCTTCTATAATTCTGCTTCAGCAGTGAATCACCCTCTTCTGTGAGTTTTCCCCTTCCTGCAAGTCTGCATCAATGGAGCTTGCACCGCTGCTATGTTTTTGCACCTGTGAGGTCTTTTTGCAGACGCGTCCACTGAATTTGTTACCAGTAGACTTGGGAAGCTATTGCTTGGGTTAAATCCAACACCGCTTTTGTCATTTCTTATCTATCTCTTTCTATTTCTTTTATATATATGGAAAGTTCAAAAATCATCATATAATAATCCAGAAATTGCATAATAAAAGAAATAAGGGGAGGTTTGTGATGATTTTTCAATCTTTTCTAGTAGGTAATCTAGTATCCTTATGCATGAAGATAATCAATTCGGTCGTTGTGGTCGGACTCTATTATGGATTTCTGACCACATTCTCCATAGGGCCTTAATAAATAAATAATAAAAATGAATAATTTGTAAGGTGTTCACAGAGCATTGTAATCTAAGCGTCTATTGTTTTTGTGAAATCAAATTTTGAGGCACTGTAGGTGGATGAAGTTTCTCGAGGGCTAAGAAGTTATTATTATTTTATTATCTGGGCAAGGCTAGTGTGGTGGCGTATGCGTTGAGGCAGAGGGTAGTGAGCAAGGATAGTTTGACGTGCATGGTGATTGAGGAGCGTCCCTTAGTGGTGGAGGTTCCATCCTTGGCTAACTGTATGGTGTGACCTATTATTTTGGGGATAAAGTGCGTGTTGTGTTCCTCGGGTTATGATTGATTAAGTTAATTATTATGGATAAGCTAACCAATTCCACACACTTCTTTCTGGTATGATGACCTATAGTTCGGAAGAGTTGGCTTTGATCTACCTTAAGGAAATTTTTCGGTTGCACGAAGTAATCACATCTAACATTTCTGATCAGGGCACTCAGTTCACCTCTCTTTTTTGGAGGTTATGTTGTGGGAAAGTGTGGTAGAATTCATGAAGAAAGGCAAATTGAGTTTAAGGCATATCAGGCCATACGAGGCCTTCGACGGGTGATGAGATGGCTTATGAGTTGGCTTGTCACGTGGTTTACTACGCGTTCATCCAGCATTTTATGTCTTCATATTGAGGGAATACTATTCGGATGGGTCCCACTTTACTCAATGGGACTCAATATTATTTGATAAAGTCTGGCAATCATTTTTCCCTTCGTCTCTTTTATGTTCGGTGACGAACGCTATTTAATTGGTATCTCATGTAATAACCTGTTAGGTTGTTTAGGGCCTCTTATCCTATTTTGACAAAATTACCTTTTTTTGTAACCTTTTATAGATATTTGCAACTAGAAGGGATGGGTGACTCATTTCTCAAGATGAATCTGTATAGGTTTCGGAAGGAAAATTTTAAAGTAGAAAACTCTTAAATTTTGAAATGGCTTGAATAAAAGTTGACTTCTAGGTAAATGTGTATGTTTCCAAGTTTCGTCATTTCAATTAGGTCAGGAGAGTCATTTACGACTTAGTCAAGTCTTTGATTTGCTTCTCGATGTGTTCGGATGTATTTTGAGTCCTTATTTTGCTACATGTGAATTTTGGCGAAATTGGGGGTGATTAGTGGATAAAGTGCGCTGTAACAACATCATATTGTTATTTTGAGTCCAGAAACAAGTCTGTAGAGTCGTTTATACTCAGTTAGCATATTTGGTTTGTATCTGGGAGGTCTCGAATGAGTTTCGGGTGTTGGGTCAGGGATTTCCTGAAACTTTGCATTTTTCAGGTCTTGGGGTAACCGCCCTTGTGGAAATATCACCGCACCTGTGGAGTCACTTCTGCGGAGGCTGGTCTATAGATGCGAGGTTTTTGGAGATGGGTAGGTCCACTTCGGCGGAATAACTTCCACAGGTATGAGGTCTCACCTGCGGATAACTTCCCGCCTCTGTATCCTATTGACATAATAAATTAGGCCATTCCTACGGTTATTCCTCTGCACATGGTAGGCTGCTTCTGCGAGGAATGTCCGCAGAAGCGTGAATGACTGAAGGTAGAATCCCCTTTAATTCCTTCTTTCCTTATTTCTAACCCCAATATTTTCAAGTACATTTTTGGGAGCTAGGAAGCTTGGTACGAGCATTTCATTGAGTCCATCAATCACCATTTTTGTGGTAACTTCTAAGCCACTTTCTAAGTCTTAACTAGTTATTTTCCATTACCTTGAATGTTATTTCTTGATTACGGGTAGAAAACAACCTTGGGTTTTATGCTTTCATGAAATTAGGTGCCATGATATATGCTTTTTAACTTGATTACTTAGATTTAGATTGTTTAATCCATGGAAAACTATTACTAGGCTTGAATTTATAATTTCAATCCATGATTTTATATGAGATTTAGGGTTCATCCTAATTTGGGGTTTTTGGTTAAATAAGGGAACTGAAGGTTTAATTGTGATTAGCTTTCAATCAAATCTAGGATTACTATTATTTAGCCTATGGATAGCATGTTTCTAACCTAAAGTTCTGATTTTGCCCTCATGGGCCCGGGGTCACATTTGGGGTCTCATCTTAAATCTCATTAGGAAGCATGGTTTTATGATTGTCATTAGATTTGTGTGTCAACGTAGAATCTGTAATATTTAGACAGATTGTTTGGAAGTGCTCCAGAAGGTCAAGGCTTTAGCGTTAGAGTTTGTGACACCTGCTCAGCAGTGAGGTAGGCTACGATTTACTTTTTAGACTCTGATAGAAGCATGTATAGCTTATAATCATTGAGTGGTATAGGCATGTTGGGGGTCCCACCTTAGTGACTGTGATGAGCACTTGGGTGGGTATTGGCGTATTTTGGTGGGAAAATTCTTCTTAGGTTGGTATTGACAGCTGCTATGCGGGCTATGACAGTCGTGATTGAACCCCTACTATGTGTGTGAATTGACGTATCTCATCATTCAATGTCTCTTATATGTGGAAAGATTGATCTTTGAAATCATTGTGAAACTGATGATATTAAGAAATGGATTATTCATCTCTTATGTACATGACTTTCATCTTATACTTCCATGATATTTGTCATATTTACCGCATGCATTCATTCATTAATGCCACCACTATTACTAATAAGGATATTTAAATGATAGGTTTTTTGGTCCGATGAGACCGGAGAAGAAAGGTAAATGAGTTCATATGAGATGATATTGATACTGAGACGACACGAGAAATAAAATAGTGATTATAATGCTCTACCAGTCTGAGGAATCATGTTGGTTAGTTGTGAGCGATATATGGACTCGCGGAGTCCCCCATAGGTCATAGCTATGTGGTGACGTTTAGTAGCATGTGTATACCAGGTTTTGAAATGTCCAGTTGCATTGCATCCCTTGCATTGCATTCATTTAGTTCTTATTGCTTATTTGGCTACATGACTTATTTGTAATTGAATCGATGAAAAGGCTTCAATCTTGTGCTCCTAATTAAGGAAATGTTAAGTAGTTGCATACTAATTGATAAAGAAGTGAGTTAAAGAGAATTAGAGTCAGATGGACTTAGGATGAACGTATGAGGAATGGTCTAAGCTTGAACTGTGTGAATTCCAACATTATTAAATTGTGATGTAACTTATCTTAATCGATTTGTATGTCCGTCAATTTCTATGTTATGGATAGGTTATGTGTTAGATAAGATAGGCTAAAATGATTGTTATTGCGAAGTAGACTCCATCTTTATATGTGTTACATATTATTTGTTGTTATATGATACCTACGGGGGTATGTTTTGTACTCATACTACACTTGATGCATCTTTTATTTAGATGCAGATACAGTCTATTATTCCAGTTCTGACACTCGAAGCAATCTTTGGAAGTTTCAGGGTGAGCTATCCGTCCTATCAGTAGCCCTGGGTCCCCCTCTATATTACTATTTATGTTCTTACTTTTCCAAGATAGATATGTAAGTTTTTATTAAGTTGTGGAAATTGTTAGACACTCTTGTACGAGTGAAACCAGGTTTTGGGAATTGTAATGTTTTAATACTTGATGTTAAAGCAGTTTATGGAAATTCAATTCTAATAGAAATACTTTATTATTCCACTTTAGTTTCCTTAATTTGATTATATAAATTTGGGGATTGTTCGTCTACCGACAGATAGTGTAGGTGTCTCATGACCCATGATTTAGGTCATGATAGGAAGACTTGCCCTACAAGGAAGTTCCAGATACTATCTTAGATATATAATTCCCTAAAGTTGAGAATCGAATATATTGCTTCTATAAAAGTATTTTGGAGGAGCAAGATTTTCAAGGAAATAACGTGGATAGCCAGGGAAAAGATGAAGTTTAAATATCCTGCGTTTACTACCATTCAGTTAAATGTTTTTGTCCATGTTATAGCATGTCATACTAACACCCGTTTTATAATTAGAAGATATTCGAGTTGAGGAAGTTTTTTTATCCAAACCACCTAGCAAAGTGCTAGTGGTGCTTTATTCCAAGAAAATCAAGATATTTACAAAATAAATAAGTTTAGAAGAAAAAACAAAAAAACAACTAAGGAACTAAGCTAAGAAAATATGGTAACATAAAGATCAGACTGCAGGAACTCAACAACTCCATGTAATGATGCAAATGATCTTTTGCTTTGGATTGTTTTTGATTTGGATTGATGCCACTATAATAACCTCAAAGCTCTCACCAGCTGTTATGGTATCTAATCCTTAAGAAAATCATTCAATCAAAAGTATGGCAGCATTTCATGTTGATTGTTGATTAACCTGCTTATGTGTACTGCATATGTTGTGAACTTAATCTCTTTGTATAGATTAATGAACTTTTATCTACTGAGAATTATCATATTGTTTGATTAGCTAATGAAGTCCTTCTATCCACTTGAACATTGATGTTAATACCACACACTAGCTAGGACTCTCTTAGGTAACTGAACAAGTCTACCAATTCTAGTTTTCTAATTCTCAAACTATTGATATTGTGTTGTTGGAATTGTTTCTCTTTGTGTGTTCAGCCATATTAAGGTAACTGATCTTCTACTAATGTTGATACTAATGTTCAATCTGGAGCTCTACACTTGTATGCCTTGAATTTGAAGCAAGGGATCATTTCTTTATCATTGTTCAGTATTCTTCTTGCATCTGCTGTTAAATCATGGAAACTATGAACTTAAAGTGTACCTGGAAAATCAAAAACATGGTTAGCTAAAAAATCTGCAAGTGCATTGCTCTCCCTAAGGATGTGAGCAAACTGCACTTGACTCCTTTCTCTCCAATATTTTATCCTTTTCACATCCATACTAACTTTCCACGGTATCTCCCAAGACCCTTGTATGATGTTAATCATGGTAAGTGAATTAGTTTCCATCACTACAGGCACTAATTCTTCCTTCACACAGTATTGCATTTGTACCACCTTTCTAGGAGGATAACTCCATTACATCCCTATATCATATTATTGGCTTGTAAATCAGCAAGCACTGTACCAGTTGAGGCCAATTATGAGGTACATTTTCAACCAAGGATATAAAGTGTAAGCCAAGTTATGCAAGTTATAATTTATCCCTTGTATGACATTCTGCTTACTTATCTTACCCCTAAGCATTATAGTGTTTCTTCTCATCCATATATACCCACATACAAAAAGGCTAGGACAACTTATAATATTTCCTTAAGTTTAGGAGAATTCTGTGCATTCCACAATTTCACAATTGTCTAATGTAATTGAACTGAAGGCCCAATGATACCTGTTACACTAGTGTAATATTGTCATATTGAAGCTGTAAATTCTCCATTTAAGAACAAGGGTTGCATTATTTCTTCTTGATGAGGTTGTTCACAACACCTGCACCTACACACAATGGCAATCTTCATTCTCTTCAAAACATCATCTATAGGAAGTTTGAACCTCCACATACTCCACAGAAAGAAGGATACTTTGAATGCCACTCCTTTCATCCAAAGTCTTGGAAAATATATTGAAGCTTCAGCTTTCTGTCTTAGAAAACACCTTGCACATCCCACTCTGAAATTGTCTGTGCTATTAAGTAACCACCAAGGTCTCTCCTTTTGTTCTGATTTCCCCAAAAAATTCACCGCTGATCTCACATGCTCCACAATGTTTTATGGGACATAAGTCTGCATCTTTGGAAAATCCTAACCATCGGGTTTCATAAAGAATGACAACTCCTCTATAGTAATGTTTATCTGAAAATTTGCAGCACAATTCTGACTAAAAGAACCTAGCATAGTCCGGTTATCCTCCCATACATCACATAGACCATTCCCAAGCTCCCACCATATTAAGTGATCTACCTTATCTCTAGACTCTATCATCTTCTTCCAAATTTGTGAACCTCCCCTCCATTTCACTTTAGTAGGCTTAAGTTTCTTACAATATTTTCTCCACATGAAATTGATCACAGAGAACTAGTAATCTAAACCTCCACCGAAGCTTGGAAAATAAAGCATGTGATACATCATACAAGGATCTGAATCCAAGCCCTCCTTATGTTTTTGGTAAGTAAATATGTTTCCAAGACACCAAAGATCTGCTCTTGCCCTCTTCCTTATTGCTCCAAAAGAACCTTGCAAATATCTTGTGCAACTCATTAATTGTGAATTTTTTAGGAACAACAGCATATAGTATGTAAACAGGTATGCTTTGCAACACACTACTTATCAGCACTACTTTTCCACCATAAGTTAACAATCTTCCTTTCCAGTTTTGTAGCTTATTATTAACCTTTTTGATCAACTTAGTGTAATATATTCTTCTTTCTAGAATGAAATATTGCGCATCCTGTGTATGTTACTTGGAATTTCCCTCTTGTGAAACCGATGTGTTCTACCTTTACCAAATTATCAACAATCTTATGATACATGTAGAAAGCACTCCTTTCCTTATTAATAAGCTGACCAGATATAGCCTTGTACTCCTATAGAATATTCATAATCATCTATAAGGAATGCTTATCTACAGAAGCAAAAATAATTATATCATCTGCATTTGGAAGATGATTGATATTATGGCTCCATTTTGAAATCCCATAGCCTATGTAATAATTGTTTTCTTACACTGCATTCAGAGCTCTGGAAAGAACTTCAGCTGAGATGATAAATAATGCTGGTGACAATGGGTCACCGTGCTTGACACATCTTGTTGAGTGAAAGAAACTTGTAGCTTCCCCATTAAACATTATGGAATACCAGTTATTAAAAATTAGTCTCCAAATTATTTCAATGAACTACCCTATAAATCCCATTCTACTCAAAACCTTAACTAAATATAGCCATGAAACTCTATCATATGCCTTAGCCATATCTAATTTAATCACCACATTTGCAGGTTTACCTCTCTTTCTGATGTCTTTGACAATTTCCCTGAGTTAAGAGCACATTCTCTATGATACTTCTTTCCTTCACAAATCCTGCCTGATTAGAAATAATTAAATCAGGAAGGACTACCACTAATCTGTCATGTACTACCGTTGAAATCACGTTATTAATAAAATTGCTCAGACTTATAAGCCTTAGATTTGAGTAATTTTGCACCAATTCTTTCTTGGGTAATAACACTAGATTTGTATGAGTTATAGATTTAGGAAGGGTGTGGCCTTTGAAGAATGCAATCACTATATTAAAAACATCACAGCCTATGCTATTCCAACATGATTGGTAAAATAAGCCTGAGAAATCATTAGGACCACTAGCACTACTCCCATTAAGACTGAACAATGTTGCTTTTACTTCCTCCATGCTAGGCATTTTACAAAGAGTTTTATTCCTTCTCTGATCTACCAATATTGTATCATGTGCAAGTAAATCTTTACAATCTTGATCAGTCTCGTCATGTGAGAATTGTTTGAGATAAAACTTCACTGCTTCATCTGTTATTTGTTCCTCATTCTCAATCCACACACCATTTGAAACTTGGATTCTCTTAATCTGTAGTTTTTCCTTCTGCCTTTCACAATATTATAGAAGAATCTTGTATTCTTGTCACCATCTACAAACCAGTCCATTCTAGACTTCTGCCTCCAGTATTCTTCTTCAAAATACAAATATATCTGTATTTCTTCCTGAGCCTATTGTATCACACATTTGTTCATGATATTGGGATCTTCTTCAAATAAATCATCTTTTATCCTCACAATTTACTCCCTAATGCTTAATTTCTTGAATATATCACCAAAATTTGTTCTACTCCACTTTGAAAGCATCCCTTTTAACTTATTCAATTTACATTTGAAGCTAATGAAATGATCATCATTCTCCCAATTGGACTAGTTTTGTCTAACTGTTTCCCCAAAAGATTCTTGTTCAGTCCGAAAGTTGAGAAACTTAAATGGCCTGACATAGTCTTCTACAACAACCTCAAATGTACACAATAAAGGAGAATAATCTAATTTTGTCCTTGCAAGATGATCCACTTCAATGTACCCAAACCAATTCTGCATTGTAGCATTCACTAGCATTTTATCCAATCTTTCAAAGATGCAATCTTCTATAGCTCTACGATTCCACCATGTAAATGGACTACCTTTGAAAGACACTTCTTCTAGTTCACAAGAGTTTACACAAAAGTAAAGTCTTCAACATATTGTGGTTGTATAGAGATACCACATATCTTCTTCTCTTCATTCATCACCACATTGAAGTCCCCTCATGTCATCCAAGGATTTGTCATGTTGAATGCTAGATGATAAATACTATTCCACAAATATATCCTTTCTATTTTATCACATTTTGCATAAACCAAGGTAGTGATCATCTGTTGATGCAATTCCTGGAAAAATAATCTCAATGTGACTTGATTCTCAGTATCCATCAATATATCTACCTCAATGTTATCAACTATAAAAAAAACCATATCTTCCCATTACTGTTTGCATTAGCAAAATGCATGCCCAATCTCCTTCTGTATTGTTCCATATGTCTTGCCTGCTGAACAGGCTCCATAAGAGCTATTAAGAAAAACATGTGATGCCTAGTAGCATTTGAAGCCTACGGAAGGCCTTTTGTGTCTTGACTAATCTGATATTCTAGATAAAGGACTTCATCATCAACATTTATTGGATTTTGTAGTAGCCTCTTTGGTAAAACCCTGGTAAGTTGTTGTTTGTCAATTTCCACAGTCTTACCACCCTTATTCTGACCTTTATTGTCTGATATAAGCTTAGAAGACAACCCTGCCTTCTTAAACACCTTCTCCACTTCTGTAGTATGGATTCTTCTTTCTCCTCATCTAAATTAATATTCTCATTTCCAACATTTATATTGACTATATTATGAGATACCAAGTTATACACCACTTTATTAGGTGAACTCCTCTTAAGTACAGTACCAAGTTGATTACATGTAGTAGATCACTAGAGCATTATCAAAGGTCATCATCTCCTCTACTTCTTTATTTATCTCCTCAGTTATAGTTTTATCAATCAGTCTATCTATTATATCTACTGCTTCATTATCTTTGGCTACAACCAGGTCTGTATTGGCATGGTCTTTACTCTTTGCTGGACTGATATGGCTCCTTACCTACATCATCTGCTTGAACATGTACAACCTCCTCCTGAAAGACCTGATCTTCTTCTAAATCTGTTACTACAACCTCTGTTGAATCATGTCCACCACTAACTATTTCTTCAATGTGATCAACATGCACTTTTGATTCCAATTACCAGAGTCATGGCCAACACCTACTGATGTTTCAAGTCCACAACTCCCTGAAACTTTACTATGATCAACACCCACTGTTAATTCAAAATTACTTGAATTATGTCCAACACCCACTGATGAATCAATGTGACCTTCATTTGTCATTGCTATCTTCCAGTTCACTTAATATGTCCATCTACACATTGTTCTCTTTATCTATACTGACAGAGTTCTCCTTTGTTGATACTTTTTTATTCTTATCTTCTTCATTGCAAAATTGCACTACCTCATGATTTTGTAGGGGATACCTCAGTAGATTGAATTAAATCTCTTGATTGGTTAACAAAACTCTACTCCACCCAACTTTTGGTAGTCTCCTACTTATCAATGATATCATCCACCTTCTTTGGATTGGATTGTTCACTTTTATCCCCTTTTTCATTGTTAACCACCTCACATTTGGATTGTGATATAACATTGCTGTGAATCTCTCATTGACTAGCCTCTTCTGCTCCACTTGATCTATAATAGTGACTTTCTTCTTCATTGATATCCTTCTCCTTCTCATTGTTGAGATGATTCTCCTGATGTGATCTCTCTTCTTCTGCATTGTTCACACCATTAAACTTCTTAGCAATATCACACCCTGACCTCGGTGGGGGGGGGGGGGGTCGACACCCAACGTCTATATGACCCGAGTGAACCACCTGAGTATCATCACGTAAATGTACAACCGTCTGGGCCAGCAAGCCTCCAGAATGATAACTGAGACACACAAGGCATGAAACCCTACAAACAGAAGATCCCAACATAGAGGATATATATACTAAGGCCGACAAGGCCATACCGAACAAACTGTTCAACACAAGACTTGTCTACAAAACTTATAAAGAGAACATTGACATAATACATCAGTTGAGACAAGGCCCCTGACATACACAAAGTACCAAAAGAGATATAAACTTATCCCGACTCAGTAATACTTCAGGAGGAAATGGAGTTCACCAACAAAAGTTGATATCTGCACACGATCTACGAGGGTGGGTCCTCTCCTCTCCAACCTTAACTTGCGCAGCATGAAACACAATGTTCCCAGGCAAAGGGACATATGTATGAATATTGTACTGAATAGGTAAGGCGGAAATAAAATACAAAAGTAAATAATCATAAAAGAGAGGGATATGAGTCAACCTGAATCTCTAAAATACCGCTGAGGGCTATGGCATACACAAGAATTATTCCTATCTGATGACCTTATTTATAAAACTACATCCATATCATAAATCTATCTATTTGACTTCCCAACTGATCGGTGGTAACTTCCGAACCAGCGGTAGCTCAGTGGTAAATAATGTGTCTGCCCAATCGGTGGTGAATAACAATATATATAATTGCCCAACTAGTGCATGCCTGCCCAATCGGTGGTGAATAACAATATATATAATTTCCCAACTAGTGCATGCCTGCCCAACAAGTGGTAAATAATGATATATATAACTGCCCAATAGGTCGTAGTCTGGTGGAAAATAATGTGCCTTCCCAACCAGTGGTAAATAATAATATATATATCTGCCCAACCGGTGGCAACTCCCCAACCGCTCATAGCCCGGTGTTAAGTAAAATGTATACCCATGCCTCTATAGATAGTGTACATACATCACAGGAAACCATAGATAAGAGCTTCTAAGTGGCTAAAAATGTAGTCTCTACGCTTCCAGCTGACTTTACAGTCATAATTTATTATTTTTCCCTATCATATGAATGACCCACACCACATACATCATTTCTAGCTTTGTGAAACCAAGAAGTGACAAACAAGGACCATGGTGTCTTCTCAAGGGTAAAGAACCTACATCTCTCACCTAAACCAAAACACAGGTCTTTGTCAACACTTCCACAATTATGCAAAAAGAAAATAGAAAAGAGTTTGGCCTTCACATACCTTTGACGATGAAGTTATCTAAGTTCCATGAGCTCTCGCACATTCTATGGTCCATTATATATATTATACGAAGAATTTATATCAATAACGAATTCAAAATTCATAAAAAAACTCTTTTAGACATTTTATAAAACACCTTGTGTGTGTATGAATCATGTTTTATTTAAAATGGAAATCTAGGCATGTATAAACACAATAAAACTTCCTAATTCCCCTTCTTTACCTCCATAACATCTATAATAACCCACAACGTCATATCACCCTCATAACTCCATACAAAATAGTCCAACAACCAAAGTTCAAGGTTTCCAACAATTATTTAGCAACTAGTAGCAACAATTGCTCTTCATGACTTATGGATTTCAAGACACAAGAATCACTTTAATTCCAATCTCACTTCACCCCCAAGAATTCTCCATTCTCTACCTAACAATTAAAAAGGATTTCAAGATCACATAAGCTCTCCAAGGGGGGAAATCACATCATAAGCTTAGGGAAATGTTCATCAATGGTGTAGAAACCTTTAGGGAGCTTTTAGGAAGGTGGTAGGTGTGATTTGGGGTGTTGGGACTGAAAAATGAGGCCTTGATTGAGTTGTAAACTCATAAAACCACCCCACTTCTTTCAGTATACGGTGGCACTTGCGGCCGCAAGTCAGCACATCTTGCGAAGCAAGTCCATCGCATCTCTAGGAAGTGGGCAGCCCATAAATATCCAAAATGTGACCCCAAATGTGGTACCGCAAACTCAGTATGCGGCCGCATTCTTTGTTTGCCGAAACACATTTTCTTAATATGTACATAACATTTTGTACATATATTCGATTGACAAACTGTTTATTGCATTGAAAAGTAGACTCCCTGAAATTTAACCTAGATAGGTTATGAACTCCATAACTCCTTATATACATATAGATATGCCCCTACCAATTTGGGCCAAAGGTCCTATCCAAAATTCTTCCTGCCTTTCCCTGAATTTCGATGAACTTAATTTCTTTGATTCATTTGACCTTGAAATATTTTGGTAATATCTTAACACTTGATAACATCCTTCATTAACCTTATAAGGGTATTATGACCTTTCCGGTCCACGTTATCTAGCATACGATGACATCGACATACGAGGTGTAACATCCTTCCCCACTTAGAAACATTCGTCCTCGAATGTTAAGTTTGATAGTCCTTCAGAAATTTCATTCAGAGCCTCCTTTGTAACTTGGACTAAAACCAATCCCAAGATGTACTAATCTGTGTCGAGTTATTTTGTACCATTTTATTTTTAGCCACATCTTCAGTCTGAACTAAGTGGGACTTCATTTCCTCTTTGGTTCTCCATGTCATCCCTTCGAAGTTCTTGTTTCTTCATAACACTTTTAAAGACGTAACCTCTTTAGTCCTCAACTACTAACAATTCACGTATCTTCTTTCGTATTTATTCCTCGGGGAACCTCCCCTGAATTCAATAGTTTATCTTGATTTGCCTCTTGTAGTAACTCTTTATGTGTCAAATGTTTGTTCATACTTATTAGCAATTGACATACCTTGTCTCATTTATGACGTTACACATCTGTAGGGTTGGAATGAATACAATCTCATTCAATTTTAACTTCGGTTACATTTTCCTTTCACCATTCTATATCTTAATAACATATCGCGTCGTTTTCCCCCTTTTGGGGAACACTATTACTTAAAGCTCAAAAGCTCTACATGTATATGATTTACCTTTTCATCTTGCTTCTTCTTCTGCTAGGACTTATACTTTCCCCTTTAGATACTCTCAGGGCTTACTATACACAATGGGTATTAGATATTCCCATCTTAGGGTCTCGAACATGAAATATGCACATCTGATAAGCATGACATGATAGGGCCTTAACTGGACAACATTATCCAAAACTCTCCCTACTATTGTCCTTACATGCTGCTGCATTGGCCCTCTGGCTAGCTGTAATTTTTTAGACTACAAACATCTCTTTACCACATTTATTGAACAAGAGTTAGACATTGACTCCTTATGACTCAGCTCTATACAACACGATCTGGATTAGAAAGAAAGGTAACCAATCTTAAATGTCATATAGCTTACTATTTATAAATGTGGTGCACAACACATCCATAAATAAAATTCTACTAGACATGGATTTATAGACTTCCTAGGACACTACCGTTCTGATATCATGTTTGTCATACAACATCCAACACCTGTACGTCCCGAGTGAACCACCCTAATATCATCACGTGAACATACAACTGTTTGTGCCAACAAGGCCCCATATGATAACTGAGACACATAAGGTATGAAACCGATATATATAATATACATATTAAAGTCGATAAGGCCATACCGAACAAATTGTACAACACAAGACCTGTTCACAAAGCCTCTAAAGAGAACATCGGCAAAATACATCAGTCTGGACAATGCCCCTAACTTACCCAAAGCACCAAAAAAGATAAAAACATAATCCCATATCGGCAATACTCCAGGAGGAAATGGAGATCACTAACAAAAATTGATATCTGCACACGATCTATGAGGGCAAGTCCTATCCTCGCCTACCTGAACCTACGCGGCATGAAATACAGTGTCCTCAGGCAAAGGGACATAAGTAGGAATATTACTGAATATGTAAGGCGGAAATAAAACACAATAGTTAATAATCCTAAAATAAAAGGATATGAGTCAACCTGAATCTCTGAAATACCGCTGAAGGATATGGCATATACAAGAATTATTTCTATCTTATGTCCTTATTTATGTTGCTATATCCATTTTGTAAATCTATCTATTTGACTGCCTAACTGATCTGTGGTAACTGCCCAACCGGTCGTAACTCGGTGATAAATAATGCGCTTTCCTAACCGGTGGTAAATAACGATATATATATAACTGCCTAACTAGGGATAACTACCCAACCAATCGTAGACCTGTGGTAAATAACATGTCTACCCAACCAGTGGTAAATAACGATATCTATAACTGCCCAACTGGTAGTAACTGCCCAACCGGTCGTCGCTCGGTGGTAAATAATATGCCTACTCAAACAGTGGTAAATAACGATATATCTAACTGCCCAACCAGTGGTAAATAACGATATATCTAACTGCCCAACCAGTGGTAACTGCCCAACTGGTCGTAGCCCGGTCATAAATAAAATATATACCCATGCCTCTATAGATAATGTACATACCTCACAAGAAACCATAGACAAGAGCTCCTAATTCGCTAAAAACATAGTTGCTACACTTTCTACTGACCTTGCAGGCATAACTTATTATTTTTCCCTTTTATACGAATAACCCAAGACGCATACAATCAATTCTAGTTTTGTGAAACCAAGAAGTGACAAACAAGGACCATGGCATCTTCTCAAGGGTAAAGAACCTAATCTCTAGCCTAGATCGAAACACAAGTCTCTTAAGTGGACGTTTCACCGTACGTCGACACTTCCACAATTATGCCAAAGCAAAATAAAAGAGTTTAGCCTTCACATACCTTTGAAGATGAAGTTATCTACGTTGCACAAGCTCTCGCACATTCTACGGTAGATTATCTACATTATATGAAGGATTTGGTATCAATAACGAATCCATAATTTATAAGAAAACTCTTTTAGACATTTGGTCGAACACCTTGTGTGCGTAGGAATCATATTTTATTTCACATGGAAATCTAGACATGTAGAAAAACAATCAAACTTCCTAATCCCCCTTCTTCACCTCCATACCATCTACAATAACCCACAACTTCATATCACCCTCATAACTCCATACAAAATAGCCCAACAACCAACATTAAAGGTTTCCAACAATTATTTAGCAACTAGTAGCAAGCACTGCTCTTCATGACTTATAAAATCTTAAGAACAAGAAGAATATGATTAAACTTACCTCAAGCCACAAGAATCACTTTAATTCCAAGATCACATCACCCCCAAAGAATTCTCCAATCTCTACCCAATAATTCAGTAAGGATTTCAAGATCACCTAAGCTCTCCAAGGGGGAAATCACATAAGCTTATGGAAATGTTATTCAATGGTGTAGGAACCTTCAGGGAGATTTTATAAAGGTGGTAGGTGTGATTTGGGGTGTTGGGAGTGAACAATAAGGCCTTGGTTGAGTTATAAACTCATGAAAACGCCCCACCGCTTCGAGTTTGCGGTGGCACTTGCGGCCGCAAGTCACCACATGCTAAGCCGCAAGTCCATCTCATCTCTAGGAAGTGGGCAGACCAAAAACTTCCAAAATGTGACCCCAAATGTGGTTCCACAAACTCAGTATGCGGCCGCATTCTTCATTTGCTGAAATGCGTTTTCTTAAAACGTACATAACCTTTTGTACAGAGCTCCGATTAATGAAAAATTTGATGCGTTCGAAACTAGAATCCATGACCTTTAACTTACATAGTTATTCTCCATAACTCCTTTTACACATGGAGATATTCCCCTACCAAGTTGGGCCAAAAGTCCTATCCGAAATTCTGCATGCCATCCCCGAATTTTGACGAACTTAAATTCTTTGATTCGTTTGACCTCAAAACCTTTTGGTACTCTCTTAACACTTGAAAACCTTCATTAACCTTATAAGGGTATCATTACCTTTCCGGCCTATGTTATCTAGCTTACAATGACGTCAACGTACGAGGTGTAGCAAGTAATTTGTACAGTAGAACTTGTTCCTTTGTTGTTACCCCCGTTACCTCCATTGCTACTCTCTTTCACCTCTTTATAAGTTTCACCCCTGAATAATTAACTACCTTACCACTCAATAAGACTCTAGGTACATACTTCTGAATAGGTTGCCTTTTGCCATGATATCTTTGTGGAACTTCTATACGACTTTTCTCTTTTCTAGTATTATCACCATTAGGGACAACTACAATAGTATATTGTATCTCCTTTGTTGCCCCCTCAGCAGCCTCCTTAAATAATTCTGGATGACGAATATGACATTTTTCAGTAGAATGACCTTGCATTTTGTATAATATTTTGGAAGAAAGTTGTATTGAATCTTCACCATCAATTGCCTAACCTTCTTAGTCTTCTGATCTTCTATTTCCATCAGTACAAACTTTGGTAAATCCCCTAATAAAATCCACTTGCACTTTTACTCTAGCACAACTTGGCCTAGTTTTATTAATCTTTGCCAAATACAATTGCAAAGTAACACCAATAGCAGTCCGCAAATAAAAATAATGATTTCTTAACAAAGAAATATGGTAATAGGTTGGGTTTGAGATCCATACCATTTCTTGCGATGTTTCTTCATCCACATTAAACCTAGAATAGTAGATAAGTTCTCTCATCTGATGAGTGAACCGTCTTTAGATTTAAGATAATAAGCATCTTTCGACATAATGGTAAGGTAGTCCTCAAATATTGTGCATCTGATCAAAACATGTTTGTTTCTAAAGATACCTACTTTGGATTCACTTTTTTTATCACATTGTTCCATGATAATAGTCCTCAACTCTTCAAGATCAGGCCAACCATGAGAAAACTTCCCAATAAGTGCATATTGTTGGTTCTCTATGATCTCCATTCTCTTTACCTCTACTTCTAACCATCCATCCATCTACATATGATATAGACTTCATAGGAATAAGGTCACAATATAGTTTCTCCATCTGCTGATTTGAAGTGGTTAAAGTCTTCGCATAATTATAAGGAGAAGAAACAGTAGGGTTGGAAATTGATGAAGATTTTGGGATTTTTTGTTCAGTTGCGGCAAAAGGTGGTTAGGATAAGTGGGGGAATTGAGTAATGGATTCTAGTAGTGGAGGTTGACCAGCCGCCGACAATGAGTCAGTGTACTATCCTGAGCTACTCACGATCTCATCTACTTAAGTATCTCTTACCTTCTTTACCTTTACCTTTACACTTGAAACTCATAGCCTATCTTCTCATTCTGTCATAGCCTTCTTCCGACATAGTTGAAGTCAATATTTGTATCTTAGGGTGCTGACACAATACTTGCATGCCTGGAGCACATAGCGTCTGACAAAATATCTACTCATTACAAACACGAGTTGAAATCAACTTCCTATGACTCAACTCTATTGCACGATCTACAATATCAAAGAAGAGTAACAGTTTCCTAAATGCCATGTAGCTTCCAGGTTATAAATGTCGTGCACAACACATTCATAAACAAGACTATACAAGACACTTTGTAGACTTCCTGGGACACAGACCTGCTTTGATACCACTTTGTCACACCCCATCCTTGGTAAGGCGGACGGGCACCAAGTGCCTTACATTCCTGAGCGATGCACTTTATAAAGCAAGTAATTCATTGTATTAAACTATCTACAAATAGAAAATTCCACACATATACATATATACATGGCCAACAAGGCCTCAACCTGTACAACACCTTACTCATATAATACTACTGACAACATGTGTTCATACGTCTACAAAAGCCTCTAAAGAGTATCTTACAAAACAACTTGGTCGGGATAGGTCCCCAGCCTACCCGTATATCCTATAAAACTATATCACATTATGTCTAGACTTGGTTACTCCATAAGGAAGTGGAGCTCACCAAACTTTGGCTCATAAAATGAAGAAACTACTGGAAGACATGTCAACCTGGGAACCTGGACCTGCAGCATAATGCAACGCCCCTAGAAAAAGGGGCATCAGTACGAAACAATGTACAAAGTACGTATGGAAGAAAAACATAACAAAAAGTACTAAAAATTTAAGTAGAAACAAGTAACAAGTGTAGTGAGACCTGTCACTTACATGTAAGTTGTATTCTGCTAAGGTTACTACAAACTTTGCAATGTGAGGTGCTCTAACAATTCAAGTTACGTCTACTCATACAACTAATCTTTGTTTCGCAAGTATGCGCCGTTAGAGTGACAAATGGACCTTGGTAGGTCAGCAAGTAGGCCTCGGTGTCCGCCAAATAAGCCTCGATGGCTAGCACGTACACCAAAATGATAGAAAATAAGCTCAAAGGCTTACCAATAAGTTGTAAAGGCCACTGAGACGTACCACTCAACTCAAATAAGATGTATGTACGTAACCCATTCAATTAACATTCCTTTCCGAGGAAAAAACATACGATACATACAATTATATACAAGTAATGGAATTAAAGACTCGTTAACCTTCCGAGTTCGAACCAAATGCACAAGTACTCAACTAGATAAGTAATAATTGCTAATGCATCCAATGTAGACAACTACACAACTAAGAAATATGTGACCCGACTATTACTACAACTAACTTTTGGGACTCTTATCTCGGGAAGAAAACTAATGATTCTAAATACTCTATAAAATCATATCAAGTACTATAGCGTCTAATGAAGACCTTGTAGTTTGGAATGAAACCAACTAGGCAAGCTCAAGACCAGCAAGTATATAGATTAAACTCCTTGTTAGGACTCTTCTCTTACAATTTTTGGCTCTTATTATATGCTAGAAACTATTACACACAACTAGAATTTATGATTCAATTTATAAGACCTCTTACAAAATGGTTCACCGACTATTTATGATATACGCTCATGTGATAAATCAAATGAATGCTAATGGACTTAAGAACATGTTTATGAGCCACAAAACTGTCAACTTAACTACACACATCCCAATCTAGGGGTAGTAAGAATATAAAATACAAGAATAGATTACCTACGATAATTTCTCTCCTTAAACTTTCTCTCGTCTAGTACACTTTCTAATAAGTCAGGCCCAATGAAGTAAAGGATAGCCATTACATACCTCTTAGCCGACCTTTCCACGGCGATGGTGGAACCAGCCTCCTCCATAATTAAAGCTAAAATAAGAAACTATACAACTATTAACATGAGGGACATAACAATTAGTCGACAAACGGCAACCGACTCTAAACAAGATTCTACAGCGAATATCTTTGCCTAACTCCTGTCTAGTCCTCATATCACTGTCAACAACACATGAATACTAATACATCGACATCTCCAAACTTCTTGCACAACAAATCAGCCCCAGCACATCACACAACTATTAGGACAATACTAGTATCAACAAGACAAACATGCTAACTAATTAATGAGCAACTAGCTTGCATTACAAGTGTTTCTACGGCGATTATTAAAGTATGTCTCCCTTATAATCCTAGTAACACCATAAACAATACATAACTTAATTACATCAACATCCCCATCGACTTAGCATGATAAGAAAATCCCCACATACCACGAAATCAGTCCCATCATATTGTATAACATCACTAGTAACTCAACTATATCATTCAACCATCAACGACAAGTTTGTCTTACAATCAAATGGACATCATCTCTCATGTTTTCCTTACTTTCCCCCAAGTCAAGAACAACATCTACAGAACAATAATCAACAACTATATGTCTAGCACTTGAATAACAACAAGAACAACCCCTCAAAATATCACATAACAACACCTTAACCAACTTCAACAGAGCCACCTCTATTTGCAATTTCATCCCTATCCAACCAATCTAAAGCTCTATTAAGCTCAAATACATAGAGAAGAATGATAATATTTGATGACAAGAATCAGTCCACTTATACATTGCTTCAACTTGAAGAAATCTCCAACATCAACAACAACAACAAGAGCAAGGATAGAACTAGTGGTACGAGCTTCCCAAGAAAAGATTACGTTGATTACTTGTGAATATTGTCTTGGATGGCTATGTAACCCTTGAATAAGACTTATAGACCTTTTGGGACTGTGTTTGGGGTGGAAGGAGTGCAAATGATAGGAGAAACGAGTTTAGTTAGCTAAATAGGGTTGCCGCCACCCCAAGTGGTTCCCATAGGGGTTGTCTGCGCAGACTCGCAAAAATGCAAATACGATTACTCTGATGTCTTATCGGCAAATGGTTTAATGCATTAGAAACTAGACTCGTAGACCTTTGATATGGCTGATGCAGCACCCCGTAAGTCAAAGTAAATTTCGAGAAAAGCTCCACTACATTTGACCCAAAGATCAGTACATTTATAAACGTAACTTGTGATAACTTTTACCGGGTTTAGTTTTACAACTTGCTTGTCCTCAACACTTAACATACAAATATAATACAATTCAAATACCTAATAACATGACCTTCTTAACTTGTTGAGCACTCCAAGTATTACGTCAAATGTACGGATTGAAATACGGCACATATCTCTAATGAAGACTGCAAGTCACTCCATAAGTTGGAATTTTGCGAAAATTCACCTGCTTCGATTCCTTTGACCTCTAACTCGTATGATACTTACTTAAAATTGGGTTTTAACGATTGTTATCCATTCTAATATTATCAACCTTTCAAGTTTACCTTAACTTACTCACGATGGATTCTAACACAAAAGTTCGGGGCTTTTCAATTACTTTACTAGAATTTGTAATAGGTGTTGCATTGAGTTGTAAGGGATTCATACACAGTGTAGAGTATGTGAAGAAGTTAGCCACAATTAGTGAGGATTGTTTTAGGGGAAGTTACTAAGTGGTTAGTTCCTTAGGTTATAAAGTTGTTACCTTAAATCGGCTTGTGAACTTAGTGACGTTTTGGGAAATCCTATTGAAAATAGGTCGTGGTTTTCTTGCTTACTTGAGAAAGGAGTTTTTCACGTAAAACCCTTATCTAATTTAATATTCTGCACTTTACTACTTATTTACTGTTGAATATATGGGTGGCAATTGGGGTAAGGGTGGAGCGAGGCGGGGCAGCAAAAATCCTTAATAGGTTAGGTGATATCCGGTCCCTTTTAGAGGCAACAATTGACTTCCCCTTATTTATTGTGGTCCCAAGAGGCGTAATATCCTAAAAGTTGTCCAGTCCTAAACAAGATAGGAAAATCTTTAGGCTTCTTCAGAAAAGGAACATCAAACGTTTACTTGGAAAACACGTTATACACGCATGATCCAAGTAAACGTCCAATGATCAGGAATCATTCAACTAGGGATTCCTTGCTCAAAGATGTTCATTTCTATATGTATCATACATATCACATGACTTGTGATAAGAGAAAGTCATTTATTCTCAAATCCATTTCTAAATGAATAACGTGAATAAGAAAGAAGGATAGGAGAGATAGCATACTTTCTTTTTTAAGGATTTCTATCCGCGACTGAACTACCTTTCCTTTTGAACTGAAGGGGAATAACTAAATGGGGAAGAGTAGGGTAGGACAAGGCAGGGAAAAACTCTATATTAAAAGTTGGGTAGGGTTAAAAAAAGGTGAACTGCATGTCAAGGAAGGGGTGTTCAGTGCTTTATATATGACCATAAGTTGTTTGCTCAAAATTTGGACAGTGATATTGTACTCTTGGAATTCATGGTGTCTTCACGTGGATAAAAATCAAAACCTTTAACTTCTTTTTTTACTATTAAGTATAAAAATTACACATGCATATATTTTGTTGTGAGCAATTTATTATTGAGTTCTTTTTTTTATAGTGATTGTTATTTTTAGTTATCTTATACTGAGTCCAGAACTTAAATGACCTAAGAAAAAACCAAACAAATCAAACTACCCCATAAAAAGAGATATAAAAGTACCTTTAACGAGATAATTTATTATGTTAAAGGAGCTAACCGTAACGGCACGGTTAAATTTGTTGCGTTATAGGGCTCATTCAATCTAGGGTAGAACCTCCCATTTTCAACACTTCTCTAATTCCTCCATTTTCACTATATTCTATATTTTGACTCCCGATAAATCATGTCTCAATGTTCTGATGCTATAGAACGAGTGTTTATGGGTGCAGTCATTATTGCCAGCTCAAAATATCAAGAGCCCCAGAAACTTCAGAACGCCATTTTTGGCGTTGTGAAGTGTTTGTAGTAATTTTTTTACAATTTTTTATAGATATTTTATCCCATTGTCTACATATTTTACTTTCAAAAACTAAGTTTTTATTTGTTATGTTTATAGGCAGAGGGTGGTTGCAAATATTTTTGATGGGAAGATGAAATTTCCATGGATAAAATGGTAGCGGCGAAGTTTAATAAGCCTCTGGTTGATAGAGATACTGCGACTTCACGGATCAATACAGATATTGTGAAGATTGACTTACATTTATATTTGTGGAAGCTCAAGTAAAAACTGAACTTCTTGAGGTCTTGCTAAAAGAATCGGAAGAAATAAAGGCTACTTCAAGGATAACCTTAGAGACACTCAATACGAGAAAAATGCTCTAAAAGAGAAACTGAAATTTTGGAAGATGATTTTTACTCTCTTGTTGTTATTTGTAATTTAGAAATGTTGCATTGTCGGTTAGATTTATTATTTCTTTGTATTTTGATTTTATTTTTAGTAGTTGCACTTTCTATGTATTATGTATTTCCTATCGCTTTTCTTAATGTATTATGTAATCAGTACTTTTTATATACTGGGTTATTTATGTTTTCTTTAAAAAATGTGCATTGTTGGACTTTGTAAGTATTATGTATTTGCTATTCACTTTATATGTTTGTCAAGTCTAAGATGCTTAAATAAATTAATATAAGACTATAACAATAAATGCAAATTAAACATATTAGTCTTCAAACTAATGACATCCTCAATATCGTCCTCAAAATAATACCTTGGGTTTCTTATGACATATATTCTCAATGTAGATATTAGTTCCCTACAAGTTGATGATGTTTTTTTCTTGGGCTAACTTTAGCATATAAAATCTAAAACCTCTTGCCATCATTCAATTGTTCTCTTTCCTAATTCTAAGTACCGCAATCGCGCAAGAATCTTGATCAGTTCAAAGTATGGTCATTAAGAACCTTGTTGAGATTGGAGCATTGATATTTTTCAAGTCACGAATAGGACGTTATGATTCGGCGTACATATATGCCCATTCGCGATGTAAATCACAATAATATTCACGTGGATCTAAATGTTTCACCTCACACAAATCGTCATTATGCTCTATAAGAAGGTGGAGCTTCAAATAATTTAACTGTAATTCATTTTTATTGGTTGAGGAATCACCAGAATAACTGATATGATTTTAGCTATAATCACCACTGCATTCAAATTCATTGGAAAGAATGTCGATTAATATGCATTTCTACTTCTCGATTGAATTTTAGTGGTTCAATAAGAAATGAAAGGATACTTATATAGTTATAAAACTCAATATCTGTGCGGTCGTCACTGTTCCCATATACTTTACTTAAAACAAATAGTAGTAAGATCATTGGGAATAATCTTTATGTAACCATGTTGATTGTGTTCAGCCCTAATGCAACATATTTTCATCCTGTTGTTCTCTTTACAAAAATGATTAAAAGCAAAATTCAACTTTTGTGGTGTGGCACGAGGCATTGACTTAGAAAAACTTTTTGTGCATTTAAGTCCAAATGCCATCAAGGTTTGTTCCAGCCCTGCAACCTCCTTAACACACCAATTCCACTCATACCGGCTGTCATTGTATTGTTGTAATGTTTATTGTATCTCTCGTTTGGGTTATTCGAGTATTTCAAATCATCACCCAATTCTTATGTCCTACACATGGATTCAAATATATCTACTGGGCAGAAAGATGTAATAGAATTAATATCAGAAAATTGGTTTCAAAATGACATAATAACTCGATTTAATATGATTTTTAGTTATTCATAAATTACGTTACATACTTCTCTCTAATACTTTATGTACATACTCGATTGACATCTTAGAATGACAACACAAGGCATGCCAAATAACGTGCTTTGTACTTTTCTGAATGACATCCTTGATTGACAACATAAAGCACACGTTTGACCGCTTTATATGACACACTTATAAACCTAAATTCTATATGTGTTATGCGTCATGAATTTATGACGTTTCTGAATGACATCGCAAATTGACAACACAATGCACATGTTTGATTAATTTATATAACACACTTATATAACACACATTTTATATGCATTATGCATGGTGAATTTATGACATTATAAGGACAACGACTATTGTATTCATTCGGTATAAATTCACATTTCAATAATGCCTAGAAATATTACATTCAATAGTTCATTTAGAAATAGACAAAAAGACAAGGGTAGCTCAAGAAAGCCCCATGTAGGATCGAAAAAAACACAATTGAATCATATTTTGAAAAAGAGATATTAGGATGTTATATAGATTTATCTAGAGAAAAATGGTATAGTGTTTTTGTCTCTTTGAAAATTAACCTATTTATATCCATGTTGAATTAAAAGTTGTTAGACGAATAATTGAGGGTGACGTACACTCCTCAAAACATGAGGGAGCTATAATTTGGGGTGAAAAGCTTTAATGGGTTAATTATATTAGAAAATGTGTGATTATAAAGTAATATGCCGGTGGTATAATTTAATTGTACAACAAGCATTGTCGGCTACATTTCAGACTCCAAATTCAAGGATGAACCACTAGTTATCCAACACTTGATGAAAGAAATTTTAGAAATACAAAAAAGCACTAGACATGTTGTATCAAATATCTCAAAAACATACCCGATGTCTCCTTGCTCTCATTATGGAAATTACAAAAGTTAGAGGGAATATCGACTCATTCGCATCCATTCCTACTACAATCAGTAGATTGATATTGTATACCTCATACACATGCGTGTCGTCTACTGATATTACTGGCCAACTATGAGGAAACCCATCAATGCATGGTTTGAACGTCCAAAATACAAAAAAATTAAAATTACCAGGCACACTAGGTTCCGTGTTGTGCTTCCATTCAACAACAGTATCAGGATTGAAGTATTGTAGAGCTGCCATGTACCTTGGAAATGTCTTGAAAGAGACTTCCAATTACCATAGACCATCTCGGAAGCGCGCCTACATCTGAGATATACCTTTCAGATGCTTATGATTTTGGGATATACTTTCAGAACTACTATAATGTATTCTTTAATGGGGAACCTAGAAAAGTTTCAACATCATCATTTGGCAATGAGGAATCATATTGACATAAAAATTAAAATGAACTTGGGCAAATGGTTGGTACCTGAGGGTTTGTACATTGTCGCCAACTATCACTTGAACAATCATATTGGTATCTAAATCAAAATGTTCTGCCTGAAATTCGCCCATGTCACATGTGTGAGTTGGGTAATACTTTTAGATATTCCATACATAATCATGAGTCTCCTTACCAAGAAGCATCAATCGACACCCTTGATAATTATGCCTACAGACCAATCACCACAGTTTTCGAGTGGATTCATCAACTTTGAACTCCCTAATTTCCTAGATGCAGAAAATTTTAATGGCCTTTTGCAATGACTTTTTTGAGATGAACATCATACCTTTTTCAAGCCAAACTTTCTCTTATAAAAGATCGTCTGGTTCTCTCCATATTGCTTGATGAATAGGATCATCATCTCTAGTATAGACAAAGGCATTAGCCCGATCGTGAAGATGATCAAGTTAGGGAATATCGTTAGAATGCCAATGTATCGGATCTGCTTGCGAAATTGATTCTTACTGGTGAAATAGGCTTTGCAACATCGGTTCTTGCTGGTGTTTCCTCCTTTGCATCATCTCTTCTAAATGCTCTACTTGACAACGAGGATGATATCATCCTCGCTTTCAGGGTGGTGAGAAAGGGAATTCTTCACCAGATACCTCCATATTAGGTATATCATCACTATCACTCACTGATATTTCTATATGATTTGGATAATCAATACCATCTAGTAAAGGTCTCATTCTATACCAAAAGTAGGTAAAATATTTTTACTACCAAACATCATAATATATTGTAACGCTAGTCTTGTCATTTTTAGATAAAGACCTTTATTCAACCAAAAACCCTTCTCGCAGACTCTATATAGGGTTTGTGATGCACGGGGATGTGTAGCATGGATCTCGAGGTAGCTTTGTGTGATTTCCAAATGAAAAACCCAAAATGAAGAGTTTAGAAATGATAGCTTTGACCTAAATTTAACTTTCAGGTATATGGCTACGTTTATGGGTTTCGTCATTTCCAAAAGTTTCAGACATTCATTATAACTTAGTCGAGTCATTGGTTCGCTTCACAAGGCATTCTAATGTACTTTTTGACCTTATTTATAAAATTGTGACATTTGGAGGTTTCAGGTAATTTTGTGGAAAAGTATGCCTTAGCTCAGTCGTATGCAAAATTCGAGTACACGAACGAGCTTGTAGCACCGTTTACCTTAGGGTAGCATGTTTGCTTTGTATCTGGGGATTCTCGAGAGCATTTCAGGTGTTTGGTAGAGAATTAGCTAACTTCTCTAGTTGTTGGTTTCTGGTGTGACCCACCAGTGGCCTTTTGGCCGCTTCTGCAGGTTATCCTCAATAGAGGTTGGCCCACATAAATGGGCCTTGTGTGAATCTGAGGTTTCCATTTCTACGGACATTTTCTCGTAGAGGTGATCCACAGCTGTAGAGTTGCCGCTCATGCGCCCATCCGAGATTTTAAGTTATTCCGCATCTGTGGCTTGTTTTCCATCGAAGCATCTCCGCCTTGGTGATGTAGATTCATCGAAGCATAATCGTTGTTTCAAATTAGAATTTAATGCCCAAAAATGATTTCACTTTCCCAAAACACTTTCTCTTGGAACTAGAGCTCAGTGGAGTGGAAATTCTAGGGTCTTCAATTAATGTTCTTCTTGGAGGTAAAGTTTTCACCCCTTTTCATTTATTAATTATCACTTGGGTCTTCTAATCCTAGTATAATATCTATTTGGGGAAGAATAGAGCATAAGTTTCCATGCTAGAATAAGAGACCATAAATAATGATTTGGTAATTGATTAATGTTTATATTGTTGTGATTTTGTAATATAGTGATGGGTAATGATAGAAGATGTTTTTGTAATGGTTAATTTGATATTAGAAACCCTTTTAAAATTGGGGGGAACCCTAGGGTTTTTAATTGAAGCTTTTTAACTAATCATGAAATTGAGGGTCCAAATGGGATTAGTTTTCAAATTAACTTAAGGATATGATTCCTTAGTATGATGTCTTACTTTTTGAGTAATAAAGTTTTTTATTTTGCTACTATGGACCCAGGGTCGATTTTAGGGTATATCTTTTGATTGGTTTTAAGGAATAAGTCATTGTGTAACGTAGAATCTATGTGTTAGACTTAGAGTACTACTAGACACTTCAAAAAGGCAAGGCTTGCATTGAAGGTTGAGGTTCATGGCACCTGCTCGACTTCAAGGTACGCTACGGTTTATCTCTTTTAGACTTTGATAGAAGTACGTAATTGTTATAAATGTTGAGAGGAATTGGGCGTGTTGGGGGTCTCACCTTAGCGGTTGTGATGAATGCTTGGGTAGGTACCGATATTGAACTATGTTGATAGGCAATTTGGGGAATCAGCCTTAAGGTGATTCCGACTACTGTTATTTGGGCTTGTCTCCATTGTTGATAATTGATGTGTTTATTTATTACATTTCATTCGATATGATATACTTTTCTACGTGGAATTATGTATTATAGAGTTTCTAAAAGCATGTGATATTCATCTCTTATACGTGATTGCATCTCATACATCTTGATTACTTGCCTTGTTATTGTTATTGTATTCATATAATTATGGTTCTGATGATATTGAAAGTGGAGTGGTATGGAAAAGTTGTTGGTTCAATGAGACCATAAAGGTAAGGATATATTAGGAGATGGATGGAAACATTGAGATGGAAATGATTGATATGGCTCCAAAGGGGTCTTGGCTCTAGTCAGGTACGTCTATTGAATTCCGACTGACTAGAAGCAGTATATGGATGGAGTGAGTCCCCCATGGGTCACTGTTTATAGAATTTGAACGTGTGTATACATGTTGTGAAAAGGCACCTAGAATTTGCATCATATCATACATTCATTTATGCATTAATTACTTGTTCATTGGTAACGTAATTTGGACTGCTTATTGGAACTTGGGTGACTTCTTAATAAATGGATCTTGTTGATTTACTCCATAATATCTGGAATGTTGGTTATTGAAATCTTACGTGAACAAGGTAACTTGTGTGTTTCTTGAACTGCTTAGTATAGGACCTATTTTAGAGTTCACATGATGTTTATTTCTATACATATCTTCTATTATTGTCGGCCTATGATGCCAACGGGGGTACATTGTGTACTAATTCTACACTTGTTTCATTCATTTTAGATGCAGATACAGCGACATCTACGTATTCAGGACTTCGTGGCTAAGTCTGAGTTAGAGGATTTCCTGTGTTTGGGGTGAGTATGCCTTCATTCAACATGCCCCGGATGCTCTTTTCTTTATATATATCTTTACTTGAGTTTGAGAGACATTTACAGACATTTAGACTTATTTTATCTTTTTAAAACTCTTGTATTATTGACCAGACCTATTTAGGGTTGTAATAACTTATTATTAGACTTGTTTTCCATATTTATGTTATGATGAGACAATCTTTATAACTATTCTGTTATTTCCACTTTTCTTATTTATATATAACATTGTTAATTGGGAAGTGTTTCTCCTACTGATGGGAAAAGTATTGGTGCCACCACGATGCTTGAAATGGGTCGTGACAAAGTTCGTATCAGATCTTTAGGTTAAACAGACTCAAATACAAGAGAAATGTCTAGTAGAGTCTTGCGAATTAGTGCAGAAACATACATACTTATCTTCAAGAGGCTCTGGGACATTTAGGAAACTTCACTTTCTTCATTACTTTCATTTTAAGATTGATCAAATTGGTATCTGACCTTTGTTTTCTATTCTCTCATAGATGGGGAGGACTCATGCTCACGCGGCGAGAGAGGAGGCACATACGCCTACACATGCAGTGCGCAGTTGCGGTAGAGGTCGTGGTAGGGTCTAAGGTAGAGCTCAAGCAGCCACACCGGCGAGGAGTGGAGCATATGGAGTCGGTTAGACTCGTGATAGATCAGTGTCCCCTGCGTCATTAAGCCTCAAGATGATTATTATGATGAGGAGAGGGTCAGACTCTTGAGTTCTATACTCCAGGGGTTCAGCCAGTTGCTATTTTGGCACCCCGTATAGATGCGATTTTGGGACTAGAGTTTGGTCCCTGGATGATTACAGGATTTGTTCTAACCCACGATGAGCGATAGATATGGGAGCATTTCTCTAACATGAAGTCTCTTATATTCTATGGCCAGCCTGAGGAGGATGCTTATGAGTTTATTATGAGCAGCCATGAGAAGCTCCATACTTTGGTTATTGTCGAGTCACATAGGGTTTGTTTTGTTGCTCTTTAGTTTTTGGGTGATGTGGAGAAATGGTTGAGGGTTTATGTTGACTGTCCACTAGTGGGGTCGCCTCCACTATCTTGGACCAGGTTTATCAGATATTTCTAGAGAAGTATGTGCGCTTTAGTTTGCGTGTGACCAAGAGAGATGAGTTTTCCAAGTTGGAGCCGAGGGGTTCATCATTTGCTGAGTATGAGACTCATTTTCATGCCTTATAGATCTATGCTGCGTTGTTGCTACCTACAGAGGCTGAGAGAGTTAGATATTTTATAAGAGGGTTGAGTATTCCTCTCCAACTGGCGACATTACAGTTGGTAGCCTTAGGGGCTTCTTTTGAGTCAGTGGCAGAGCATGCTAGGAAGGTTGAGTCTGTGAGGGGCAAGCTGCCCATATAGGAGTCTGACAAGAGAGGTCATCAACATGGGTATTACAGTAGGTCTACTTCTCATAGGTATGTGCAGCAGGGTAGATTCTAGCATTCGCAGTCTGGACGACCGATCCAAGCAGCCCTCTAGATTAGAGATGGTAGTTCTGTAGAGCAGAGTAGTTATAACGGAGGTCAGTATTTAAGAGGTACTTAGTCACGGTACTTTGACCGTGGTGGTCACTCAAGTTCTTCTATCACTATTCAGCAGCCCTTAGTAGCTAGGACTTATAACAATTGTGGTGAGGTTGGGCATTTTAGAAAAGAGTGTCCCAGGCTTAGACCAGGTGAAAGCCAAACACCCAGGACCCTATTACAGCCATCCAGGGGTGGCAGTCAATCTAGAATGGAGGGTTCCTAGTCGGGCTGTGGTGGCCATCAGACTAGTCGAGCTCGATCTCGGACGAGTAGAGATAGGGCTCGTTCAGGCTGAGATGGCTATTAGGGTGCTTAGTCCGAGGGAGAACGCATTCATTGTTATGCTTTCCCTAGTAGGCCGGAGGCTGAGGCATCAGATGCTTCAGTAATATTTGATCCCAGGTTTGTGCTCTCATATGTTCTTTTAAGCGAAAGGTCTATCGAAAATAACCTCTCTATTCCACAAAGGTAGAGGTAAGGTTTGCGTACATCTTACCTTCCCCAGACCCTATTGTATGGGGTTACACTGGGTATGTTGTTGTTGTTGTGGTCTATGTTGTACAGGTGTTTGCATACTTTTCTGCTAATTTGGATATGTGGTGTGATATGCTTGATGTCACTATTCATGTGTCAACACCAGTTGGTAATTCTGTGATTGTAGATAGAGTATATCGACTCTATGTGATTACTTTTACGGGTTATGATACTTGGGTATACTTGGTCATATTAGACATGGTAGATTTTGATATTATTTTGGGGATGGATTAGTTCTCACCGTACCACACGATTATAGACTGCCATTCCAAGACAGTCACTCTAGCGATGCTGGGTATTCCAAGGTTAGAATAGAAGGGTGCTCCCAGCCCTACTGTTAAGAAGATTATTACTTTCATCCAAGCTAAGAAGTTAGTAGATATAGGTTTCCTGGCGTACCTAGCTCATATTCGAGATATAAGTGCGTAGACTCCTTCCCTTGAGTCAGTTCTTGTAATGAGTGAGTTTGATGAGGTTTTTCAAACGGATTTGTCGGGTATGACGCCAGATAGAGATATTGATTTCTACATTGATCTAGAGCCATATACTCGGGCTATTTATTTTCCTTCATACCATGGAGGCTCTAGTGGAGCTGAGAGAGTTGAAGGACCAGTTTCAGGATTTATTAAGCAAAGGATTTATTCGAACTAATGTGTCTCCTTCGGGTGCTCCTTTGTTGTTCGTGAAGAAGAAGGACGACACCATGTTTTTATGTATCGACTATAGACAGTTGAACAAGGTTACTGTCATAAATAAGTATCCAATTTTTCATATTGATGATCTGTTTGATCAGCTTCAGGGTGGTTCTATGTTTTTGAAGATTGATTTAAGGTTTGGGTACCACCGGTTGAAGATCAGGGTAGAGGATGTTCCCAAGAAGGCTTTCAGGACTCGTTATTGTCATTACGAGTTCTTAGTGATGTTCATTTGGGCTTACCAATTCCCCTACAACAGTCATGGATTTGATGAATGGGATATTCAAGCCTTATTCAGATTCATTTGTGATTGTCTTCATTGATGATATTCTTATCTATTCAAAGAGTTAGGAGGACCACGCGAAGTATTTGATGGTGGTTCTTGGGTTGTTGAAAAAGAAAATGTTGTACGCTTAATTCTCGAAGTGTGAGTTTTGGATCAGTTCTGTAGCATTTCTGGCACACGTGGTGTCTAAAGAGGATATTATGGTGGATCAAAAGATGATAGAGGCAGTTAGGGACTGGCATGACCTATTTTAGTGACAAAGATTTAGAGATTTGTGGGTCTCGTGAGCTATTATCATCGGTTTGTTAAAGGTTTATCTTCTATTGCTTCCCATTTGACGTGGCTGACTCAGAGGGCGGTTCATTTCCGGTGGTCTAATAAGTGTGAGGAGGGCTTTCAAAAGCTTATGTCAATTTTGACCACAACCTCGATTTTGGCCCTTCTAGTGGAGGGGAAGGACTTTACAATATATTGTGATGCTTCGAGGATTGGGTTGGGTTGCGCGTTGATGCTGGAGGGTAAAGTAATAGCTTATACATTACGGCAGTTGAAGGTGCACGAGAAGAATTCTCTTGTTCATGGCTTAGAGTTGGCAGTTGTTGTATTTTCTTTGAATATTTGGAGGCATTAACTTTATAGTGTCCATTATGAGGCATATACCGATAATCGCAGCCTTCAATATGTGTCCTAAATTCTAGGAAGTGCCAGTGGATGTAGTTGTTAAAGGACTATAATATGACTATTTTGTACTATCCGGGCAAGGCTAATGTGGTGGCAGATGTTTTAAGCCAAAAGGCAGTGAGTATGGGGAGTTTGGCATGTTTGATAGTAGATGAGCGTCCCTTGGCATTAGTGGTTCAGTCCTTAGCTAAGGGGGTTATAATGTCTGATAGTAGATGAGCGTCACCTCTAGCTATTTTGGATAGGCAGGTGAGAAAGTTGAGGTCTAAGGAGATTGTTTCTCTGAAGGTGCAATGGAAGCATCATCCTATTTAGGAGGATACTTGGAAGACAGAGGCTGGTATACGGAGCTGATACCCTCACTTATTCACTACTTCTATTAAGTTTCCTCTTTTCATTTCTCTCTGTTCGAGGATGAATATTTATTTAATTGGTATCTGATGTAACGACCCATATGGTCATTATTAGCTAAAGGCCTTCATTCGACCAAAATACCTTTCTCGTAGACTCTATGTGGGGTTTGTGATGCGGAGATGACGTATATAAGGAGGGTGTTGATGTGTAAGTCGATCGGGTGTTGAGTATATTTGGGTCGACCCGAAAACATGACTCAAAAAGTTGTTCTCGGGTTCTCGATTTAGCCGGATAGGGCGGTATTTGGTGGTTGTTTCTAGTAGTTTTGCTTGGAAACGAACTTAGGCCTTTTGTAGGGTTGTTATAGACACGTTGAGGGTTATAGTGGTGGTCAGGGTTCAGTGGTTTAATGGTGGAGGGTGTCAGAACTGAACTGAACCAGTGAAGTTCCTATAAGGATTGACTTTGTGGACTATTTGGTGTTGTTGGGTTTGTATGGGGAGGTACGCTTGGTTTCGGGTTTTGGCGTTTATTGTGAGTATTTATGAGGTGTTGTGGGAAGTGAGGGTGATCAATATTTGGTGGTATGGACAAGGGTTGCACACGAGTTGCGAGTAGCAACCTCGGGTTAGTTTAGGATTGATTTGGTTAAGTGTTGGATCGGTCGGTATGGTTCAAGTGAGGTACGGTCAATATGGTAAGGATAATGACAAGGGGGTTTTAATGCCCAAGTTGACACCTTGATGAGTGTGACCAATTTCACAAGGACTTAATAGGGGTTGCTAAGTGCAAGCCCGAATGCAAACCATGTAAGGATGGTCGGGATCCTTATGATACAACCTTTGGCTTAGGTTCGGTTGGATCACACAAGCTCCAACGTCTACTTACCACCGAAGGGGGTTTCTTAAATTTGAACTTAGTTAAGTCACACAGTCTTAACCAATCTTACACAAAAGGTAAACCTTAGCTTGGGTTTAACTAGGTCACACAAGTCCTAGCTTCAACTTACACTATGGGGTTGGCTCAC
Organism: Anisodus acutangulus; assembly: GCA_029783415.1. NCBI lineage: Eukaryota > Viridiplantae > Streptophyta > Magnoliopsida > Solanales > Solanaceae > Anisodus > Anisodus acutangulus. The sequence goes on from CM056501.1 coordinate 911,730, forward strand.
ACAAGAACTAAGGCCCACACAAGGACCAACTAAAAGTAGACACACACAAGTGAAAACAATTAGCTACTGAGTAAAAACTCACTTGTATATATCAATCAACTTTAAATCTTACAATGTCCTAAGGCCTCTATTTATAGTACAAAATGGTCTATTATAGAAATCAAATGAAAAGACACAAACTAACACCTAGTGTGAACGCATTTGGATTTACTTGGTGACCAAGGGAGTTCGGCCAACCCTTCCTCTTCCCTAGGCCGAAATTGTTGTCTCCTATGTAACATTATTCATGAACACTATTCTTCCAACAACCTCATCTTCTTGGAATGTGTTGGAAGCTTCCATTCATGGTATTTGTTTGGATGGTCAATTCGACCAACACTTGCACTTCCCCTTGGCTGATTTTGAGCTCTTCAATGTAGTCAAATTCATGAGTTTGTTAGTCCGTAAATTCTCTCCTTGAAATCCCCATCTTCTAAATGTCCCTTGTCCTCCAACTCACAGCTTAGTCACCCCATTGGAAGACTTTTTGGCCTAGTCACCTTATTGGAAGACTCTTGGCCGTATCACCCTTTACATGGCTTATTAATTGTGTCCTAAGGTAGTTATTACATGGCATACTATGTCCTAAGCTAATAACTAAGCTAGTAAGTAAAAGATAAGCTAAAATACAAAGCATGGTCTTCGGCCAAGACCTACATACAAAGCTGAATATAAACATGCTCTTGAATCTTCACGTAACAGGTCCAATTCCATTCCATTTCCCATGCCATTATAAGCACATTATATCTTTGGAATTCTAGACTTATCCACTCGACGACCAAATTGGAACCTTGAGCTCCGGGGATTTTCACATTAGGGGATGGGTAACAAGGATCCCGAGGTAGCTTTGTGCGTTTTTTAGATGAAAACCCCAAAATGAAGAGTTTAGAAATGACAAGTTTGACCCATAATTGATTTTCATGTATATAGATTTGTTTTCGGGTTCCATCATTTTCAATAGTTTCGGAGGGTCATTTATGACAGCCGAGTCTAACTTTCCGAAGCATTTGGTTGTACTTTATGACCTTATTTGTAAAATTGTGATATTTGGAGGTTTTGGAAGATTTCGGAGAAAAGTATGTCTTAGCTCGATCGTATGAGAAATCCGAGTGCGCGAGCGAGTTTGTAGCACCGTTTACCTTGGGGTAGCATGTTTGTTTTGTAACTGGGGGGTCTCGGGAGCGTTTCGGGTGTTTGGTCGAGAATTGACTAAGTTCTCTAGTTGCTGGTTTCTGGTGTGCCGCACCAGCGACCTTTTTCCCGCTTCTATGGGTCCGCCTTTGCGGAGGTTGGCCCATAAATGCGGTCCTTGTGTGAATCTAAGGTTTCTGCTTCTGCGAACATTTTCTCGCAGAGACGATCCACCTTTGTGGAGTCATTTTCGCTCCTACACCCATCAGGGATTTTAAGTTGTTCTACCTCGGTGGCCTGTTTTTCGTCGAAGCGTTTCTACCTTGGCAATGCCGATTTCGCACAAGCGGAATCGCTATTTCAGAATCAGAATTTAATAACCATAAACAATTTTACTTTCCCAAAACACTTCTCTTGAGACTAGAGCTCGATGGAGGGAAAATTTTAGGGTCTTGAATCATTATTCTTCTTGGAGGTAAACTTTTGACCCCTTTTCATTTATTTATTATCATTTGGTCTTCTAATTCTTGAATAATATCTATTTGGGGAAGAATATAGCATAAGTTTCCATGCTAGAAGAAGAGACCATAAATCATGATTTGGGGATTGATTAAGGTTTATATTGTTATGATTTTTTAATATAGTGATGGGTAATGATAGAAGATGTTGTTGTAATGGTTAATTTTAATATTGGAATTCCTTTTGAAATTCTGCGAAAATCCATGGTTTTTAATTGGGGCTTTTTACCTAATCATGAAATTGAGGGTCCAAACGTGAGTAATTTTCAAATTAACTTAAGAATATGATTCATTAGTATGATGTCTTGCCTTTTCAGTAATAAAGTTTCGATTTTGCTACGTGGATTCGAGGTCGATTTTGGGGTGTATGTTTGGATTGTTTTAAGGATTAAGTCCTTGTGTGTGTATTATATTACTTATTAACATAGAATCTACGTGTTAGACTATGAGGCGCTTTGAAAGGACAAGGCATGTGTTGAAGGCTGAGGTTTATGGCACTTGTTCGGCTTCGAGGTAAGCTATTGTTTATCTCTTTTAGACTCCGATAGAAGTATGTAGTGGTTATAAATGTTGAGGCGCATTGGGCGTGTTGGGGGTCCCGCCTTAGTGTTTATGATGAATGCTTGGGTGAGTACCGATGTTGAAATGATTTGATGGGTGATTTGGAAAATCAACCTTAAGCTGATTCCGACTACTGTTATTTGGGCATGTCGTCATTGTTGATAATTGTTTTTTTTATTCATCACATTATTTTCGATATGATAGACTGATCTACGTGGAATTACGTATTATTGAATTTCTGAAAGCATGTGATATTCATCTCTTATACTTGATTGCATCTCATACATCCTGATTACTTGCTTTGTTATTGTCATTGCATTCATACACTCATAGTTCTGATGATATTGAAAGTGGAGTGGTATGGAAATGTTGTGGGTTCAATAAAATCGGAAAGGTAAGAATAAAATATGAGATGTTTGGAAACATTTAGATGATGGAAATGATTGATATGGTTACAAAAGGGCCTTGGCTCTAGTCAGATACGTGTGTTGAATTCCGGCTGACTAGGAGCGGTATATGGACGGCGCGTAGTCCCCAATGGGTTACAATTCATAGAATTTGAACGTGTGTTTACCAGTTATGAAAAGGTACCTGACATTTGCATTCATATCATACATTCATTTATACATTGATTACTTGTTGATTGGTAACGTGATTTGAATTGATTATTGGAACTTGGGTGACTTCATGATAGACGGATCTTGTTGATTTACTCCATAATATCTGGATTGTTTGTTATTGAACTCTTAAGTGAACAAGGTGACTTGTGTTATTGTTGAACTGCTTAGTATAGGACCGATTTGAGAGTTAACTTGATGTTTATTTCTGTTACGTATCTTCCGTTGTTGTCGACGTATGATGCCTACAGGGGTATGTTTTGTAGTCATGCTACACTTGTTGTATTCATTTTGGATGCAGATACAACGTCATATACCAATTTAGGACTTCGTGGCTAAGTCTGAGTTGGAGGAATTCATGTGTTCGGGGTGAGCATACCTTCATTCAGCATGCCCGAGATGCTCTTCTCTTTATATATGTCTTTACTTGAGTTTGAGAGACATTCAGACTTATTTTATCGTTTTAGAGCTTTTGTATTATTGACCAGATCATTTGGTGGTTGTAATAACTTATTATCAGACTTGTTTTCCGTATTTATGTTATGATGAGATAATCTTTATAACCATTATGTTATTTTCGCTTTTCTTATTTATTTATTATGTTGTTCATCGGGAAGTGGTTCGCCTACCCGTTGAAAAAGTGTAGGTCCCACGACGATAATTTTTAGGTATCTTCTCGACATACATTTCAAGCACGTTCAGAGTGGTTAGGTCCATATATTCTTTAGGTGCCCTCAAATATTCAGTCAACGAGGCATCGTCGATGATATTCCACTCGTCATAGTTGACTAAACCTTGCGGTGAAAAAAATATTGAATGTCTTCTATTACAAATAATGTAAAGTCTCTCCTACTAACGTTAATTCATTTATATAAAGCCTTGAGTAATGTTGAGTAGTCCAAGTTAACTAAAAACTTAACATGATATTTTTGTGGAATACTTTAACGCATAGTACTAGAATCATGAAGAATCTCCGCTTCTCAAAATAATGAAATCTTAACAGATGAAGGAGATGCCATTTTTTAAGAACTTAAGAGTTGGATAAGTTTTTCCCTCCTCCAAAATTCGCTTTAAGTAGACTTTGGATTAGTTCTTGCAATTATTGACCTTTTAACGTGAAATCAAGTAAATCAAATACGATTGGACGGTAGAATGAATTATTGTTTGCTTTAATACAATAATTTCTTGCGTTAAGAAACAAATTAGACATTTTAAAAAATGTGGTTCTGCCCTAGATTAATGGGTCCTATAATGCAACAATTTGTTGCATCTTAGGAGTTAACTCCCGTTACTTTTCTATCCTTTTTTATGGAGTAGTTTGGTTCGTTCTCTTTTTTTAGTCATTTAAGTTTTGGACTCTCTTATACTTGCTATTTGAAAATATGAATTGCTCTTCTTTTATTTATAAACGAATTATTCTATAATATTTTATTTGTTGTCCTATTGCCAGTTCTCCAAATTCATGTGAAGTCCTACCCATTAAATTTGGATCACACTTCTTTATTATTCATTCATTATTTCTGAATATCATTTGAACAAAAAAAATTAGTTCAGCTTAGAACTCGTAATATGACCTCAAATGAAACAAAAAGAAACTTGTTACTCCTAAATAACCGACAAAATTAAACAAATAATAATACGAGTTTTACAAGCAGTTAAATGCTAATACTGAAAATCTGAAGCTATAGAGTAATGTAAAAACGGGAAATTTTGAAAAACTTCAAAAAGATTTACATAGAATACGGGAAATGAAAAATAATAAAAAAAGAGAAAAAATATAAACAGTGCGGGGCAGGACAGAGCTTAGCGCGAAGAGATAAAGCTGGTCGAAATCTTAGCAGGTCAAAACTTACTTCGCCCTAACCTTCCCTATTGTCATTCATAGTTGAAGAGGTTCTTCATTAATTAAGGTGGCAGCATAAACTAACATATTTATATTCAAATCATAAAGTATTTATTGAATTTGCATTTAATCCGTATCACCATATTTCGTGTACACTACTTATTAATTTTTTATTTTATAGAGTTACTACTTCAAAAATAAATAAAATACATAGAGATGGGTGTTCGATATTTTAAATTTTCGGGTTCGTTAATTGGATAATATGTACTTGAAAGTAGAATTCAAATATCTAACCGAAAAAGTTAGGTTCGGTAATTCAATAATCAGTAAATTAAATTTCAGTTTGGTACAATCTTCGATAATACCGTATTCCAAATCTTTCTCTCATTTATGCAATCAGATTTCTGTAATTTGAAACAGTAAAAATATACAATCAGATTTCAATTATCAACTTCAACTTTAATTATAATTTTCTTATTGCTAAAACATAAACTTTTTCTATTACACGATCAGGTTTTCTAACAGACCAACAATACACATCAAAGACTACTTTGGATTTCTAACAAACACACAATACACATCAAAAACTCAGACTGGTCTTCACTATACCTTCTCAAGTCCAAACCATATCTAAGAGAACAAGGAGTAACTAGTAAGGATATTATGTCTCTTTGGGCTGACTATTGAGTATTGTCTACTGATATTAGATGGGTCTGTTAGTGTTATATACATGGGTTATAATTAAGATTTAGGGGTGGGCATTTAAATAATCCGTCATTCGAAAAATATCGAATACTAAATGGTATTAATATCTCGTATCGAACCCGACCTAAAATCTCATAGTTCTGAAATTTTACTCCCCAATACCTTACCGAATACCGAACTCCGAATAATCAAAATTTTTTATTCGATTCCATAATTCATATTTCAATTATTTATTCCCAGCCCTAAAAGTACATCCACCATTATAGTGAACGCCGTTGTTGTAGTCTAATGTCAAGGCTTAGCATTAAGATATCCAAGAGTTCAAAAGTCAAGTATTTAAACTCACGAGTTTTGTGCCTAAGAAGTTAAAGTGAAGTCCATTTTTAGTTTACTAAAAGGAAGTCCATTCTTATTATTTTCCAATCTTCTTCATAACTTCTCAAAGGGTAAATGAAACAAAACAACAGCAGTCAGCAGGATATATTGAGGTGCCGATATTCAATTATTTCATCTGTTTCCTTTTTCTTTCCACAGTCTTTGTGTACAATAGATATATTGTCGCGTACTTTTGAACGAAATTCGAATTTCTGTATCAATAGTCCTGTCCATTTTATAGAAAATTACGTATTTATTAGTGTTTTATATGATATTATTAGGGTGAAAATTGTTTACACCCCAAACTTTGCTTCAAAAGTTAAACTGTCCCCTCAACTTTGAATAATAGACATTCACCCCCTTTTATCCTAATTGACTTTCCTAAATACCCTTTTTACCTTACATTATAAAAAAATATTATAAAATAGAAGTATATTTTACAACAAATTCCTAAAAGGTTATATATTTATATTGAAATAAATTTTAAATTATAATTTTAAAAATATCCCTTTGAGACCAAAACTCATTTATCTAAATAAACAATAGAAAATTATTAGTGAAACTTAAATAGATACATATACGCATGCAATGCACATGCATACACGCAGGTAACTACATACCCACACCCGGTATTTACACCAAGCCAATGTAATTTATCATGATTAAGTGCTTTAATGAAGTAAATGTATACATTAATTAATCACGGTTAAGGTGAAAGTTGTATATATTTAAACACATGTCATTCCATTGATTTGGTATAAACACTGGATGTAGGTACGTTTTTACCCATACATGCGTACATACATACATATTGATACATGTAATATTAAAATAAAAAAATCATACACAAATAGCGATAAATTTTGCATCAAATTAATAAAAGGATTATTCTACTTATAATGTGTTTTTGTGATAACTTTCTACTAATAATGTTCAACGAACTTAAATAAAAATATATAAATACCTAGGTTAAAAAAATTATATAAAACAAAAATATATATTACATAGATGGAGGATTAAAATGTCAAGGATAAAATAGACATTGCATAAAATAAAAGGGTGAGAATATTTATTATACAAAGTTCGGAGGGGGGGAGTTGACTTTTTTAAGCAAAGTTAACGGGTAAATGATTTTCACCTTATAATTAATCCTAGGGACACAAAACATAATTGCACAACAATTTTCATAGAAACATTTTTTATTTTTTGTGTTCAAAAGTTGTATAATCTCATTGTATTTGCAAACATAAATTTGAAAGATATCGCCTTCATCTCTCGGACGGGTTAATGAGTTTTTAAACCATTCGATATGAGTAAACTTCAAAAGCATCAAACCGTTTGTAATGGCTGATCCCTAATTCCTTTGAACAACTTGGAAATAATAATTCGGGGATACTTGGAGTTGTGCTCCAAAAACAGAGTCATGCAGTATCAAATCATTCGAGATAGAAGAACTAACAATACTACTAAATCTGTAATTAATCAGTGCAATCTGTATTATTCCCTACTTGTCTCATAATTTCAAGCACTCTAATAAATAAGCATGAAAGAAACAATATTAAGGACATTAAGTAGAGATTACATGATCCCGAGTATCAAGGTAGGGTTAATTTGTCATTATGTAGGAGTCATAGTTGAGTAATGATTTATAAGAATAATACCAACATTAATAAAGGATATTATTTGGGTTCCTTATCACATGGCGAAGATGCTTCTGATTCTTCACACAATAAAATATTTTAGTTATTTTTTAACTCAAGAAACACAGAGAATCTCAGTGTTAATTTGTATTTTTGTGAGACTGGAAGCATTGGATGAGCTTTTGTATTCCTGTAAGAACGTGGGGTATGTGTTGTCTGGAGAGTTTTCAAAATTTTAATAGTAAAAACAACTAGGACTTTTATATGGATGGAATGGACCAAACCCTCCCCCTTTTTTCTCGGGCGCCAACTCATGATTTATCTTTTAATTTCTTCTTACATCTAACATTTTAATCAGTCCAAACTCAAAACCGTTACATAATTGATTGTACTATAACTTAAAAACTCAGGTAAAAGACTAAAAGAAAAATAATGGTGTATGCAGAAATTTATGTTAATGGTACGAGCCTATTGGCATGACTTACTTTCTAGGTTAAAATTTGAAGTTGTGGAATTGTAATGATGCTTTGCTTTTATCATAATAAATTGTTGGAAATTTACTAATGTGAAATTAAGTTTACTTCATTATTTATGACTCGAACACTTGGGGTCCCGCACGCCGGAAACATCATTTCCACATACATGCACACGTAGTGCCAAGTATCGCAAATTTCATTAGTGAAAGAGATATTGGTACGTAAGTAATACGTTTGAGACATAGAATGATGGACGGTTATTGGCCAAATGACAAGTATTCCACGTTGGTAAACGAAGGAAGAAGTGTACGAAGTATAAGATGAAACGAGTCGAAAATCGTCGGGGAGCCGTGAAGGGCCGCGACGCAACACCGTCGGAGCGCCGCGGGGCTAAATGGTGGTTGGGCTACTAGAGCCGAGGCGCTAATTCGCAGAGTCGGGGCTCTTCGGAGGCAGAATGCTGCGACGGGAAGATGGAAAGTTCTGACTTTTGGGCTGGTTTTGGAGCATTGAATATCCATTATTTGGCACATGAATTCAGCCATTATTTGGCTGAATGTAACCCCTCAATAAGTGTCATTACATGGCTATTGAAGGCCATTAGTTGGCTAGTTGAGGGGTCATTTCCTTACACTATAAATTGAGGAATTTAGCTCAATTGTTCAACACTTAAGAAATTTTCTGAAATCTTCTTCTTCCTCTCTAACAAGTTTTCTATATTCAGAGTTCTTCAAGAGTAACACTTGAGTTTCCTTTGCTCATTTGTTAAGTTGTTGTTGTATCTTGGGAGACTATTGCCCGACAACGTAAAAGGATATATACGGGGCAATCTTGTCTTAAAGAAAGAGTGTCATCACTCGACTCAGCAAATCACAAGGAGTTTGTAATCGTTCGTATTTCCAGTTTGTTGTAATCTTGAGTAGTTTATCCTTTCTAGCATTTATAATATTTATTTACTTCCCGTTTCCTACAATTGTTTTACCCACAATTTTAAGACAAGATTGTTGTAAGTGCTTAGAAAGATGACTGGAAGAGAACAACTCACTTCTAATACTGCTGCTGCTACTCAAGGCAACCCCTCTGCCTTCCCCACTGCTGCTTAAGGCACATCCAATGCCTTCACTGCTACTCAAGGCATATCCAACGCCTTTCCTCCTGCTCAAGGGAACATTACAGTTCCCCCACCCTCTGGATTCCACCATGAATGCCTAGAAAAGTTCATGGGCTCCAACTTCAAGAGATGGCAGCAGAAGGTGTTGTTTTATCTGATTGTTATAGGAATGGCTCGGTTCCTAACAGAAGATCCTCTACAAGCTGGAGATGAAGTGGACCCTCAGCCTAATGAAACGACTGAAGGGGGACAAAGTATCCATGTCGTTAATGGCATGAAGATGGTTCTTGATGCATGGAGTCATAGTGACTTCATGTGTAAGAAATATATTTTAAACTATCTGTCAGACTCACTCTACACGGTGTATTGCACCGTAGGCACCGTCAAAGAGTTATGGGAAAAAATGCAGAAGAAGTACAACACACAAGATGCTGGTACAAAGAAATTCATCGTTGGAAAATTCCTGAAATTTCAAATGGTGGATAGCAAAACTGTGATGTCCCAAGCCCAGGAATACCAAATGATTCTACATCACCTGGATTTGGAAGGTATGAAACCAAATGAGTAGTTTTTGGTTGCATCACTAATTGAGAAATATCTCCCTCATGGAATGAGTTTATGAGTTACTTAAAACTCAAGACAAAGGAAATGACCTTTGAGGAACTTATTGTCAAATTCCAGATTCAGGAAGATAATAAGAGGTCCTTGCCTAGGGGAAAACCACCCGCTGAGGCAAAGGCAAAGGCAAATCTGGTTGAGGCCAAAAGGAACCCAAGCAAGAAGCGCAAGTTCCAGAAAGACGACAAGACCCAGACGGCGGAGAAGTTCAAGGGGAACTGTCACCACTGTGGGAAACCTGGTCACATGATCAAGAACTGCCGCAAGCTCAAGACTGAGAAACAAGAGAAGGCCAAGGCCAAAGGCAAGGCATAAGCTAGCGTCGTCAAAGACACGCTTCTTGACGACATGATTGAGGAGTTCTCGGCGGTGGTGCTTGAAGCAAACCTTGTTGAGAATCCCATGCAATGGTGGATGGACACGGGTGCTACCAGACATATCTGTTCCAATAGAGATGCCTTCTCCACATATACACCAGTTACGGACAAGAAGTTGTTCATGGGTAACAACGCATCCTCTAACGTGATGGGGGTAGGAAAGGTAGTCCTGAAGATGACTTCTGGAAATAAGCTCACTCTGAATGAGATCACGCATGTCCATGAGATTAGGAGGAATTTAATTTCAGGTCATTTATTGGTTAATGTTGGTTTTAGGCTAGTATTTGAGTCCAATAAATTTGTAATCACCAAGAATGGAACTTTTGTGGGAAGAGGCTTCGTCTGTGAAGGCCTCTTCAAAGTTAACACCATGTCTGTAATGCGTGCAAGCAATAATATTAAAGCTTCTTCTTACTTGCTTGAGTCCTCTAATTTATGGCATCATAGATTAGGACATGTTAACTATAAGTCCATCTAAAGGTTGGTTAAGTTAGAGTTGTTACCGTCTATCGACGTAAACCATCAACATAAGTGTGAGGTATGCGTAGAGGCAAAACTCACAAAGATTCCTTTTCGATCCGTCGAAAGGAATGCCGCTCCTCTAGAACTTATTCACACAGATATATGTGATTTGAAGTTTGCACAAAATAGGGGGAACAAGTACTTTGTGACATTCATTGATGATAGCACAAGCTATTGTTTGTTACCTTTACTTGTTGAAAAGTAAAGATGAATCCTTTGAAGCGTTCCGACGCTACAAAGCAGAAGTTGAAAACCAACTAAGCATGCAGATTAAATCCATTCGTAGCAATAGATGGGGAGAATACATAGCGCTATTTGAGGAATATTATGTCGAATCAGGCATTGTTCATCAAACGACGGCTCCATACTCACCTCAGTCAAACGGTGTTGCTGAACGCAAGAACCGCACATTGAAGGAAATGATGAATGCATTGCTCATCAATTCCGGTCTTCCCCAAAATATGTGGGAAGAAGCCGTCCTTACCGCTAATACGATTCTTAATAGAGTCCCACATAAGGGTAAAGACAAAACTCCATATAAATCATGGAAGGGAAAGAAACCCACCTATAAATATTTAAAAGTGTGGGGTTGTTTGCCAAATGTCAAAGTTCCCAAGCCAAAGCAGGTCAAGATTGAGCCTAAGACTGTAGATTACAGTTTCATCGGATATGCAAATAATAGTAGTGCTTATCGCTTCTTAGTGCATAAGTCAGATATTCCAGATATCCACGAGGGTACAATCATGAAATCAAGGAATGCTCAATTCTTTGAGGATACTTTTTTTAGAAAGGAAAAAGACGTAACCTCTCGCAAACGAAGTTATGAACAAAGCTCTCAGGAACCAGGAGTCGTTGACTGCCCAGATCAAGATGGTTCAGATCTAGTGGACTTCGAAGTGGCTGAATATCCAGAATCTAGTGTTCAAGATTCTCAGAACTTGGAGACTCCAGAGATGGAACCGAGGTGAAGTAAAAGGGCCAGGAAGGATAAATCATTCGGTCCCGACTTTGTAGATTATATGGTTGATGACGAACCAAGGACAATTGCTGAAGCATTGTCAACTCCAGAGGCACCGCTCTGGAAAGAAGTTATTGAGAGTGAAATAGACTCCATTCTGCATAACCATACTTGGGAGTTGGTTGATCTTCCTCCGGGAAAAAAACTATTGGTTTGTAGATGGATACTCAAATGGAAGTATAAAGAAGATGGGTCTATAGATAAGTACAAGGCCAGGTTGGTAGTCGAGGGCTATCGGCAGAAGGAAGGCTTTGACTATTTTGACACGTACTCCCCGGTGTCTAGGATGACGTCTATACGAGTATTCATTGCGATCGCAGCGTTGCGTGACCTTGAGATACATCAAATGGATGTCAAGACAGCCTTCCTAAATGATGATTTGGAAGAAGATTTTATATGGAACAACCCGAGGGGTATGTAGTTCCAGGGCAAGAGAAGAAAGTATGTCGACTTGTCAAATCTCTGTACGGGCTGAAACAGGCCCCGAAGCAATGGCATGAAAAAATTGATAGTACTCTACTATCGAAGAGTTTCTCCATTAATGAGTGTGACAAATGTGTCTACACGAAAGGTAACTCTGACTAGTTCGTCATGATATGCTTGTACGTAGATGACATGTTGATCACAGGGAGCAATCCTAGCTTGATCCTAGAGACTAAGAACATGCTAAAACAATGCTTCGACATGAAGGATATGGGTATCACAGATGTCATCTTAGGGATAAATATCTCTAAGACGTCTGACAGATTGGTCTTATCTCAGTCTCACTACATCGAGGATATGTTGAGAAAGTTCAAGATGTTTGACAGTTCGCCTATGAAGTCACCACTAGATAGAAATCAAAAGCTTGATAAAAATCGTGGTGCACCCGTATGCCAGGAGCAATATGCACAAGTGATTGAGAGTTTGATGTACATAACAAACTGCACCCGACCTAATATTGTTTATGCAGTCAACAAGTTGTCTAAGTTTACCCGTAATCCGAGTAATGATCATTGGAAGGCGTTGAATCGGGTACTACGATACCTGAAATACACGCTAACTTACGGGTTACATTATTCGAGATATCCAGCTATACTAGAGGGGTACAGTGATGCAAACTGGATATCTGATATAGATAACACCAAGTCCACCAGTGGGTATATATTTACAATTGGTGGTGGGGCTGTGTCTTGGAAATCCTTTAAGCAAACTTGCATCGCCCGATCCACGATGGAATCAGAGTTTATCACTTTAGACAAAGCAGGAGAAGAAGTTGAGTGGCTTCATGACTTCTTAGAGGATGTCCCTTGTTGGGACAAACCCGTACCTTTTGTGATGATCCACTGCGACAGCCAGTCGGCTCTAGAAAGGGAACGAAGTTCTATGTACAATGGCAAGTCTCGTCATATTCGACCGAGATATAAGACCGTTAGGTAGCTGATCACCACGGGTATAATATCCGTTGATTACATAAAATCAAAAGATAACATAGCGGACCCACTGACAAAGGGCTTACCAAAGATCAGATGTTCTGCATGTCTAGGGGAATGGGCTTAAAACCCAAGCTATAAGAACCAATACAGTGGTAAACCAACCTTACCGACTGGAGATCCGAGGAATTAGGTTCAATAGGAAAATTAAGTTGTAAAGGTTCAGTTGAGCGCTTCGGTGGAAGCAAGAGCACTTCAGATAGTGATTTCTGTAAAGAAACATCAATCCAAGGTCGTTTCCGCGGTAGACATTAAGTGCTATCTGCAGTGTGGGTAAATGTTAAGTTTCCAAAACCTTTAATGATCCTCAACGGTTGAGGTTAGGTTTGGGGAAACTTTTAATGGTTCATAACACTTGTAACATGGGGTATAACATGATACCTTGTAGGAGACCACTTATTTAAGTGCGAGGACATGCCGCGTCAAATGAACGCACTTAAGAATCCAAGAAGTGTCCACGACCACAACGGACAAAACATTACGAAGAACAAAGTAAGGGAAGTTGTTGTGTTGGTACCGTTGACTTGGCTTACACTAAACACTGACGGTTCAAGACATCACGTTCACCGCGCAGTAAGTAAGTCCGATGGTATTCAACTATGGAAGGTTCAAAGCTGAAGCTACCTCTCCTGATGCAACATCGGTCCGCTGAAAGATTGCTGGAAAAGGCACCATGTGAGTGTGCCAAAATATCTTTCAAGAGGGGATTGTTGGACATTTACCAATGTGGAATTAAGCTTATCCCATTATTTATGACTCGAACAATTGGGGCCCTGCACATCGGAAACGTTGTTTCCACACACGTGCACACGTAGTGCCAAGTATCGCAAATTTTATTAGTGAAAGAGATATTGGTACGTAAGTAATACGTTTGAGACATAGAATGATGGACGGTTATTGGCCAAATGACAAGTATTCCACGTTGGTAAACGAAGGAAGAAGTGTACGAAATATAAGATGAAACGAGTCGAAAATCGCCGCGGAGCCGTAAAGGGTCGCGGTGTAACACCGTCAGAGCGCCGCGGCTCCCCCATGGCAGCGCTGCGGTGCTAAATTGTGGTTGGGCTACTGGAGCCGAAGTGCTAATTCGCAGAGCCATGACGCTTCAGACAGAATGCTGCGACAAAAAGATGAAAAGTTCTGACTTTTTGGCTAGTTTTGGAGCATTGAATATCCATTATTTGGCACATGAATTCAGCAATTATTTGACTGAATGTAACCCTCAATAAGTGTCATTACATGGCTATTGAAGGCCATTAGTTGGCTAGTTGGGGGGTCATTTCCTTATACTATAAATTGAGGCATTTGGCTCAATTGTTCTAACACTTAAAGAAATTTTCTTCTTCCTTTCTAGTAAGTTTTCTATATTCAAAGTTCTTCAAGAGTAACACTTGAGTTTCTTTTGCTCATTTGTTAAGTTGCTGTTGTATCTTGGATACTGTTGGCCGACAACGTAAAATGATATCTACGAAGCAATCTTGTCTTAAAGACAGAGTGTCATCACTCGACTCAGCAAATCACAAGGAGTTTGTAATCGTTCTTATTTCCAGTTTGTTGTAATCTTGAGTAGTTTATCCTTTCTAGCATTTGTAATATTTATTTACTTTTCGTTTCCTACAATTGTTGTACCCACATAAATTGTTGTTTATTTTACACTATTTTTTAAGCAATGTATATACCTGTGATTTTGAAAAATATATTTTATACATCTAAACTTATAATTATGTACTTCTTTTGCTATACAATAAAAAAAATTACTTTATGGTGACACAAAACGTACATAAATTTTAAATTTAACAATTCAACTCATTTTTTATATTCTTATTTGCTTAATTGTATTGATGATTCGCACGGTTTTCTACTGTAGTTCAATTTCATTGTTTTTCCTTAACTTAAGAGTTAAGAGAAGGAAAAAGTTTCTTTTTCTATTGTCCAATAATGTTTCTCAAAAAAAAATTAGGTTATTTTATATTTAGTCATTATAAATTCAATTTTATGTTCTATATTTAAATTAGTTGCATTTGAATATATTTTCGAATTTAAGCTACCAACTCATGTAATTCAGTTGCACATGAAATCAGTTCAAAATTTTAACGATTGATTAAATGTTATTTTCTAAATTTATTTGTTTATTATGATTTTAAATTTCTTTCAAGAAAATCACTATCATAGACGCATGAATAAACATGGAAAATTTAAGAAAATATACAGCTCAATACAATACATTGCACACACAGTCATATATTTGTTTATACCTGCTTTATATTTTGCAACACTGTCTATCCACTTACTATACAATATTATACACTATAAATAATGTATTGACCTTGTTAAATGTTTATAATAAATTGTGAATAAGGGATGGTTATACACATTTTTATACTGTTGCACAATATTCTTGAAATTTACTTCTCCCGAATAAGTTGAGAAAAATAGTACTTTCTCTGTTTCAAAATGTTTGTTTTGGTTTACTCTTTGATCGGTTTCAAAATGTTTATCTCTTTTTTTTTTTTTTTTTTTTTGATAATCCAGGTCTCCAGGCTTGCGCCTGACTACGTCCTGGAGGTAATAGCACCGGTCCTTCAACACTATTACCAGGTAAATCGCGGGATGTGCTCCGGTGGCGCTTTTCTGAGCGTACAACTGATCAATGAGACAAGGTCAAATTGCCCAACATGCAGAGTTTCTTCGTGCTTGCGGGGAATCGAACCCACGCTGTCCCATGCCAGAGCGCCTTATAGCGCCCAGACTTTGCCATTGGACTATGCCCCGGAGGACATGTTTATCTCTTTCTTCTTCTTTTTTGATAACTTTTAAATTTTTATATAATATATTTAAGAACACAAAATTAAAAGATATTTTAATATATTATTCATATATTTAATATATGATCATAAAATTTAAAAATCTTTTTTATTTTTTAAAAATTTTATATCAAGTAAAATCAGACAAACATTTTATAACTAAGTAAACAGTAGTAGGTAATTGATAAATAAAAATTGTCTTCTCAAAGACTCCACAGCCAAAAGTTTTGAACTTTTCTTCTTATGAATAAGTAGAGAAAATAGTAGCTGTTGATTAGACCTTCGATATGTCCCATCAAAATGGAAAGAGGACGGTGATTACCTATATGGTCATTGGCCCATCTGAAAACATCAATTATTTCAAAATACTAAACAAAAGCCACTTATCTCATCCCCCGTCATCTACAAACACGTCTACTATCACCGTGATTAAAAATAATTATAACTATATTCTGTTTACAAAATTCAAATAAAAATAATAGGAATACAATTAAAAAAACAAGACTTCGAGAAAAGGAATTTATTCGAATATAAGCTGATTGAGTTAAAAACGGCCGGACGTGTAACAACTTCGAGTATAATTGGGTCTAAGGTCTTAATTTATTAATTCTGAGACCATGTTAGCTTCGTGTTCAATATTTGTCTTCATGTAGGTCATGAACTTCAAATTAATCTTGTTGTAATACTCTGTAATTATGATGGTGAAGCTATACTTCGTGGCTTCACTAAAAGAAAGGATATAGTTGGATAAGATTCAAAAAAGAAAACAGAGAAAGAGAAACCCTCTAGTAGAAAAGCACAAAACATTAATTAGAGCATTTTGAATTGGTCTTCTACTTCTTTTAATTGACTGTGGTCTTCACGAGATGAACCGCCTAATAAAGTTCAAAAGTATACTTTTGGAGACTAATAAAAGCTAAAAACCTTTGTTTTGTCTCATTAGTATCATATGATTAGGAAAAGGGATATTATCCTCTTTCAATCCTTAATTTATTGGAACTAAATATTAGTATATATATAAGTTTTTTATTAGTTGCTTTTTTGTTTGTTTGTATTTTGTATATTCAAAAATTTTACCTAACATGTGTCAGTTATCGACCTAAAGTGTCAAGAATTTTACTCGAGTCTTAGTGGCGTTTTAAAATTGAGGAAAGGCTAAGATTACCATCAAATCGCGTTTACCCATGGAATTTGAGGCAAACTAAGACATATATTTTGGAGAGGCGTGAGGTTTGCTCATGATTGAGCACTTCACCACCAATGGGTAAATTAGGGATTCAAATCATGTGAAAAGTAAATGAAACCTATATTAATCCTCAAGAGAGTTAACAAAGAAACCTTGTCATGGGAGCTGTATCTTTGTACAAACTATCACAAGGATGAAAGAATCGGTTGTTCTTCAAATCATTATTCGAATTTTGCACGGCTAAAATATTATTTCCGGAAAAGAACTTTCCGAAGTAAAATAGCTGCGAAAGTAAAATCATCATAGGTGTTTTACAAAGTTTGAGTTGAAATTGAAGAAAAGAAGTTGAAGTAATTTTGTTTAAATTAACATGAACTTGACTTTAATATTTTTGTTAAAGAGAAATATACCATATCGGTAAGGAATGAGATCCCTGGACTCCTTATTGGGCTTGAGAAATTCTCCTCCCTTTGATCTAGCTTTTGGGGTGTGAGTTAGATTCGATACCTAATTTGACATGGTATCAGAGTCAGACCCATTCAATGTGGACCCCCGGATGAGTAGAGTGAAATGCCCACCGGACTAATTGAAAGGGTTGAAAAATACCTTGGGTCCATGAATGTGCACGCTCCATACCGAACAGTGAAATCCCAAATAAAAGAATATTCAAAAAATACCCTGGGTCCATTTATGTGCACGCTCCAGACTGGTCAATGAAACCCCAAATAAAAGAATGTCCGGATCTGGGCGTGAGAATATCCAGTTCTTGGCGTGGGGGATGTTGAAGAGAAATACCACATCGGTAAGAGATGAGATCCGTGGACTCCTTATAAGGCTTGCCAATCTTCCTCCATTTGAGCTAGCTTTTGAGGAGTGAGTTAGGCGAAATGTCTAATTTGACAATTCTTTTTGGAAGTTGGAAGAAATTTTGTAGAAACGGGAATTTCAATTGAAATATAAATTCAAATCAATATTTTAATATTTCCTTAAGTTCAAATAATAATTCACTTGAAATCCAAATGACCAATCTAGTTAATATTTTTAAATATGGTAGTATAACTCTTTACAAATTACTAAATATTGATTCATATGGACAAACATCGAACAAATTTGTTATTTTGTATTTGTTAATATCTTAAAGGTCGAACGGTCCAATAGACACTCATATTAGAATGTGATTTGTTCTCTATCCCTCAATATAGTAAGATTTCATATATACACCTCAACCTCATCAAAATTACTTTATTAAAGGCATAGTTAACCAAAATTATGTGCAATTATAATTTGGCTTAACTAGATAAAGTGCTTGATATACACGTGATATTTGGAACATATATTCATATTTTGTGTCATTTATCCTCTATTTCTTACTACTTTAATCGAACCTTTGCGTTGAAAATGTTATATTTGAGCATATGTTGTTGTAATTGTGTTGTTTAGGTACAACGAGGAATGATGAATGAATTCCAAACTTTTTGGTGAAGATTTGAAAGAATTGCACGCGAAAAGAAGAGAAGAGAAGTGACCGCAAGGAGCTTGTGTCACAGCAGCATCGCACACATACCTTAGAGAAAAAGAAAAAGTCATTGGAGCTCCCGCGACACCCTTGCGTCGCAAGGTTGACGCATGAAAACGTGAGTTCTCAAAAAATTTCCTTCATATGCGGCACCTATGCGTCGCAAAGGTGCCGCACGTCGGTGATAAATTGTCCTATTTGGCATGGAATTTGGTATAATATTCTAAGACTTATCCCTTACCTATAAATATGAGTTTTAAATGTGTGAATGACGGCTGAGACTTATTTTGAAGACGAGGAACACGTTTACTACTTGGGAGAGAGATTTCATTGCCGGTTTAACTCTTCTTCTATTTCTTTTAGTTGAATTTATGTGTCAAAACATTATGTTGATTCGTAGTATGACCAGACCGATTCAATGTGGACCCCCGTATGAGTAGGTTGAAATGCCCACCGGACTAATTGAAAGGGTTGAAAAATACCTTGGGTCCATGAATGTGCACGCTCCATACCGAACAGTGAAATCCCAAATAAAAGAATATCCAAAAAATACCCTGGGTCCATTTATGTGCACGCTCCAGACAGGTCAATGAAACCCCAAATAAAAGAATGTCCGGATCTGGGCGTGAGAATATCCAGTTCTTGGCGTGGGGGATGTTGAAGAGAAATACCACATCGGTAAGGGAAGAGATCCGTGGACTCCTTATAAGGCTTGACAATCCTTCTCCCATTGAGCTTTTGAGGAGTGAGTTAGGCGAAATGTCTAATTTGACAATTTTTTTTGGAAGTTGGAAGAAATTTTGTAGAAACGGGAATTTCAGTTGAAATATACATTCAAATCAATATTTTAATATTTCCTTAAGTTCAAATAATAATTCACTTGAAATCCAAATGACCAATCTAGTTAATATTTTTAAATATGGTAGTATAACTCTCTACAAATTACTAAATATTGATTCATATGGACAAACATTGAAGAAAATTGTTATTTTGTATTTGTTAATATCTTAAAGGTCGAACGGTCCAATAGACACTCATATTAGAATGTGATTTGTTCTCTATCCCTCAATATAGTAAGATTTCATATATACACCTCAACCTCATCAAAATTACTTTATTAAAGGCATAGTTAACCAAAATTATGTGCAATTATAATTTGGCTTAACTAGATAAAGTGCTTGATATACACGTGATATTTGGAACATATATTCATATTTTGTGTCATTTATCCTCTATTTCTTAGTACTTTAATCGAACCTTTGCATTGAAAATGTTATATTTGAGCTTATGTTGTTGTAAGTGTGTTGTTTAGGTACCACGAGGAAGGATGAATGAATTCCAAACTTTTTGGTGAAGATTTGAAAGAATTGCACGCAGAAAGAAGAGAAGTGACCGCAAGGAGCTTGTGTCACAGCATCATCGCACACATACCTTAGAGAGAAAAAAAGTCATTGAAGCTCCCGCGACACCCTTGCGTCGCAAGTTTGCCGCATGAAAACGTGAGTTCTCAAAAAATTTCCTTCATATGCGGCACCTATGCGTCGCAAGGGTGTCACACGTCGCTGATAAATGGTCCTATTTGGCATGGAATTTGGTATAATATTCTAAGACTTATCTCTCACCTATAAATATGAGTTTTAAATGTGTGAATGACGGCTGAGACTTATTTTGAAGACGAGGAACACGTTTACTACTTGGGAGAGAGATTTCATCATCAGTTTAACTCTTCTTCTATTTTTTTTAGTTTAATTTATGTGTCAAAACATTATGTTGATTCGTTGAATGGACATGACTGACTAAACACTTTAATTCCAGGTTTGTGGCAAAGACATGAAAGTTGTAGTTTGATAATCATTTTTATCTACTGAATTTCAGCTATTGATTGCTTACTTATTCTTGTGTTTAATTGTTTAATTATTTGACCAATCGTTGAACACTATTTGTGGCGCATTAATTGAACTTGGGAATGGGGAATTGCGTGCATAATAAGAATAGGTAGAGTCTGTTTGTGACCCTTTTGGAGGTGATCGTTTCCCTATTGAGGATAGAAATATACCCTTTAGACTCGCCAAGTTGAATATGGAGACGTAAATGCGTTCTTGCTATTTCCGGATGACCATAGGAATGTAGGTGTTAGAGTAGTTTGAATAGACTTGTGAGCAACTTGGAAGATACTCAAAAAGTAAATATTAACCCGTCAACTAGTAATCCAGAAAATCGATAGGTAAAACGGTTTGAAGGATCAACTGAAGTGTTAATCGACATAACCATGGAACTCTTTCTCGTCTGATAAGACCCAACTCTAGTTCGTTCGAATTTTTTATTTTTATTTTCTTGCAATCAATAGTTTAGTTCAAACAAACTCCAATATTGTTATTCGCTTGAATAGTACAATTGAATTTAGATTGGTAAACAATATATAGTATAAATCAACGTGGGTACGATATCTGGACTTCAATCATATATTACTTATCGACCGTGTATAGTGCGTGTGCAGTTGTGAGCAACAAGTTTTTGGCGCCATTGTCGTGGACAAAGAAAAATTTGCTGATTTTCTAGTTTGAATTTTATTTTTTTCTATTCAACTTTTTACTCTGTTTCTTTGGTTCATATTGCGCATCTCAGGTAACTACTGCAGTTTATGCCAAATACTCAGAGTCAAGGGAAACCTTTGGCAATCCTATATCCAGAGATTAAGAGAACTTTTCATAAGCTAGATAAGCTAGCCACAAACGACCCTGCTTGTGATCTAATTGAGAACAGGAAAATCCCAGTTGTAGAGATGACATAAGAACCGGTTCCTGTGTTGAACTTCGCTAAACCCAGCCTAAAGAATGC
The DNA here is from genome assembly GCA_029783415.1 of Anisodus acutangulus. Taxonomy (NCBI): domain Eukaryota; kingdom Viridiplantae; phylum Streptophyta; class Magnoliopsida; order Solanales; family Solanaceae; genus Anisodus; species Anisodus acutangulus. Next base: position 933,097 of record CM056501.1, read on the forward strand.
ATCGAAGGCTATTGCCAAGCCTAATTTCACAGGGAATTTCGAGCTAAAAGAAGGAACAGTGCGGCTGGTGCAGAACACATGTCAGTGTATGGGTAAACCTCATGAAGACCCACATAAGCACTTGATTACATTCATCGAGCCGAGCGAGAATTTTCACTATCAGAACGTCTCATTATGTGAAGTTAGCGTTATTTCTTTTCTCGTTGATCAGTAAAGCAAGGGATGGTTGCAGAATGAGCTGGCTGATTCAATCACTTCTTGTCATATTCTATCTACCAGGTTTATTGACAAATTTTCCCCTTCCAGGAAAACAAAAGAGCGTAGAGGGAGAATTGCTAGCTTTACCCAAAGAGAGAGTGAAACATTACCGCAAACATGGGAAAGGTACAAAAGCTACTTGAGATATTGTCCACATCATATGCAGCCTAAGGAGATCATTGGGCATAATTTCATTGAAGGGCTACAACATGACTTAAAGAATTGTTGGATGCTACTTCTCATGGCCAAATTTTATCCAAAACATATGATGTCTTCGGGTAGTCAAGATTACTCAGAAATAAGTCGATCAAGAATCACATCGAAAACTGCTGGGGTATTTTAGGTGGACAATGTTACAACAATTCGACCAAATATTGGCGAAATTGTCCATGTCATTAACGAGTTGGCTAAAACTCCAAATGCTAATTAGGTACAACAAATGTCGTAGGTTCGGGAAGCATGTGAGTGTTGTGGTCATGATCACGCGTATGTGAGTTGTCTATAGAATCCAAAATCTATTAACTACATGGGCTAGCAAAATTGTGGTTTTGGAAATCAGAGATATTAGTTTGGGAACACCTATAATCCGAATTACAAGAATCACCCAAAATTCTCTTGAGGTGGTAATCAGAATAATCAATGGCTACAGAATAACGTTCAACAACCTTAAGCTCTGAAATCTCAAGCTCAACAGGCAGGAAATTCTATGGAAGAAATGATGAAGCAATGAATGATTCAGCATCAACAGATGATGAACGAAATGCAGAAATCCATTCATGAGTTAGAACGTCAGGTATGGCAGATGATGGTTTCTCAAACTGTCAGGCCACATGGTGTTCTTCCGAGCAATACTGAAAAGAATTTGTTAAGGCAACAACTTTGAGAAGTGGAAGAGATCTAGAGAAAGTGTCATTAAAGAGCAAGAAGGTGATGTTGAGCTTGTTCCTACCCAAATGACTGGAGCTAAATAGAAAAATTCCAAGAAAGTTGTGACGCAACAAAAAATTGTGGAAACTAAGCCACAACCACTCTTCTTGCAATGATTTTAAAAGCAGAAAGCAGATTGCATGTAAGAAGTTTCTTGAGATCCTGAAACAGGTACATATCAACATACCTTTGGTGGAACATTTCTAGGAGGTTCCGAAATGTGCTAAGTATATCAAAGATGTTTTGCGAGCATAATGCGCTTGACAGAATTCAAGACGGTAGCACTTATTGAGGAATGCAGTTCAAGGGTGAGTAGTGAAATTCCTCCAAACCTGAAGGATCCTATCACACCCCAGCTCTGGAGGGGCGATACCAGTAGTCGGTGCCTTGATAGAGCATGTCAACTATAACTTAGAGCTATGTATGCAATCAAGCATACTTAGGCCCATAAGGCCAAGTTGAAACTCAAAAAATACCAATGTAGGCCATATTCAGGATAAACTGTAAATAATTACTATCTCAAATGCAATGAAAACAACTACCAAACATATATACATAAATCGGCTGATGAGGCCACTATTAACGTTATCATAATTCAACCCAAAAGACATCTAAAAGGGCCGACAAGGCCTCAAAACTGACAACTATACAATAACAAAACATATCTACAAGACTTAATAACTGTATTGTGGTCGGGAAAGGGCCCCACTCTACCCATACTGTCTGTATAACAAAACTCTAAACTTGACAACTCTGAATGAAATGGAGCTTACCAACAAGATGATGCTCGATATGCTTACTGTCGAACATCAGTACGAAATAATGTACGGAGCATACGGTAACTGAATAACTGAATTATGTAACAACTAAAAGTACTGAGAGTAGATGATAATCCGAGTATGTACTTACATGCTCCTGTCTCAACTCACACACTAATGCAATGCAATATATATATGGCCGTATATAGGGCTTGGTAAGTGTGTGACTACCTAACCACGTGGGCTCGATAAGTGGCTACCCGGTCGTATATGGCTCGGTAATGCAAATATATTGTACCACTATAAACATATGAATGCATTCTCATCTTTCTCACTAAACCAGGAATATGTATGAACTGACGTACTCTCTTATTTCTCACTATCAAAGAATAAGTATGAACTGGAATGCACTCCCGATAAGGGACAATCATATTACAATTCTAAAGGAAAGGACTTGAATAGAATAGAATGCTTTTCACTGAAAACTCTTCTTTCTGAAAAGTCATTTTGTTATTAAGGTCATGCCAAAAGAGAGAATGAATAGCCTTTACATACCTTTTTTCATTTACTTAACAACTCAATGTATGTTACCCGTATCCATTCAATCTACAATATTGACCATGGGGCTAAGGTTAAACCACGGAAAGACTTAAAACACACTAAGCTAATAGCTAATTTCCAGAAAATTGGCAGCATTTCCCCTATATCTTTCACTTCATTCCAATTCAGACCAACACAAAAAGAAACCAGAACAACATTAACAACAACATATCCAAGTTACTATATCAAGGAACAACTAAACTAGAGCCCAAGAATACCTCAAACAGTCCACACGCACAAACGCTCCAAATCAGTCCACACGTACAAAATTTTAAATAATAGCAACCACCACATTCTCAGGCTATTCCTACAATATTTAGCCACAACACAATAATAAAAACACTTCATAACAGCCCAACAAGCTGCATCAACCTAGAACTGACTTTTTTCGATAATTTTTCCATAAATTCTACTTCCACAACCTAGTTAAAACTCTAATAATCTCAACTACATGAAGAAGAGAAGATTCCTTACCTAATTCAAGCTCTTCAAGGAACAAAATGGTAGCATCTTGCCTTTAGAGGAGAATCAGTTTGCTTCACTTGGATTCTTCAAGCTTAGAGGTGGTTTTCCTACTTCAATTGAAGAAAATAGGAGAATTTCTTTAGGGTTCTTTAGGGTTTGGAGCTGCCTTAAGTGGGTGGAGCTTCCATGTCTTTTCTTAGGGTTCTCTTAAGCTTTTCTTAGTTCTGAAAATAATGAAGAGAGAATGAAAGGTGATTAGCCCTTTAAACGGGTCAATTGGCTAACTCCTCCCTTGCCCTTATCTTAAATTGTGGCCTTTCCTTTTTGCAAGTAGGTGACACACATACTTGTCACCCACTTGCTTAATTAATAGGTCTCAAATGCTGCCTCTATTTATTTAAATACATTTCTCATCCTCATTTAATAATTAAGACACGTGCTAAGTAGCTCAAGCAAGTAGGACGGGTAAGCAAGCAACTCATTTTTATTCACCCAAAATCTCATTTCTCACATTTAAGTGCATTTATCAACTTCAACTTGGTTATACATATACTAAAAAGAAATACAGGGTGTAATAGATCGAAGTAGTTTTAACATTTCGATCACTATTGACAACATTGAGGTGGGGCGAGCATTATGTGACTTGGGTGCTAGTATCAATCTAATGCCCACTTTATGTTTAGAACGTTGGCATTGGGTGAGACAAGGCCACAGTGACTTTGCAACTGACGGATATATCTCTAGCATATCCTGACCGAATAATTGAAGATGTTCTTGTGAAAGTGGGGCCTTTTATTCTCCTCATTGACTTTATTATCCTTGATTATGATGCTGACAAACAGGCACATCTCATTCTTGGGAGGGGATTTTTAGCTACTACGGATGATATTATCCGTGTTAGAGAAGGAAAAATGTCAATGACGAGTGATGGAAAGAAGGCAACCTTTGACATGTATAGAGCAACTAAATTGTCTGCCTATTATGAAGAGCTGAAAATGATAACCAATGTGGAACCTGAGTTGACAAGTACGGAACTTGATTATTTCTTGTATTCTAAGGAGCCTCTAAAGAGAGCATTATTTTGCAATGAGGAGTTAGTGGGAGAGGCAGAAGTTGAGGAGTGTCTTCACATACTTGATACTACTTGTGCATACATACAAGAAGATAAGCCATTTGAGGAGCTTGATAGGCCAGATACGTGGAAAACGCGTAAACCCTCCATTAAGGAGTCTTCGGTTCAAGAACTAAAATGATTAACCTCTCATTTATGTTATGTTTATTTAGGCAGGGATAACACACTGCCTGTAATTATCTATCTATTTATATCAGATGTGCAGGTTTGAACGTGTGCTTTGAGTGGCGAGAGACAGAATAAAATCTCATAGGTCTGTAGTTGATATTCAAGGGATCAACAGTTCATTCTGTATGCATAAGATATTGATGGAGGAAGAAATCGTGCGCAATATTGAGCATCAGAGAAGGTTAAACCCGATAATGAAAGAGGTGGTGAAGAAAGAGGTGATCAAGTGGCTTGACGCCAGCATTATTATCCTATCTCAAACAACAGTTGGGTAAGCGTTGTCCAATGTGTCCCAAATAAATGAGGCATTACTGTTGTGAAAGAATGAAAAAGGAGAGTTGGTGCCACAGAAGATGGTAACTGGTTGGCGGATCTGCATTCATTATCTCAAGTTGAATATTGCAACTAGAAGAGATCACTTTCCCCTACCCTTCATGGATCAGATGTTAGATTGACTGGCAAGGCACGCCTATTATTATTTCTGGTATGGTTATTTGGGTTACAATCTAATCATGATAGCACCGAAAGATCAAGAGAATACCACATTCACATGTCCCTATGACACTTTTGCATTCCGGAGGATGTCGTTCAAGTTATGTAATTCAGCAGGTACCTTATAGAGATATATGATTGCTATTTCACCAACATGGTGGAAAAGTATGTGGAGGTATTCATGGATGATATTTCCATATTTGGGGATTTTTTTATGAATGCTTGAAGTATCTTGATGAGGTACTTACGCGATCTTAGGAGACAAACTTAGTGCTGAATTGGGAAAAGTGACACATCATGGTTCAAGAAGGTATTATTCTTAGGCACAAGATCTCGAGTAAGGTCATTGAAGTTGACAAAGCAAAGGTAGAAGCAATCGAGAAGTTGTCACCTCTTTCCTTTGTTAAAGGGGTGCGCAGTTTCTTGGGTATGCAAATTTTATATCGGCGGTTAATCAAACACTTCTCGAAGATCGCCAAATCCAATGTGCAAGTTACTTGAAAAGAAAGTGAAGTTTGTGTTTAGGGACGCTTGTCTGAAGGATTTTAAAGAGCTGAAATTGCGGCTGGACTCTGTCATTTGTATTGATGTGTTATGCGAGTGATTTTGCTATGTGAGTTGTTCTTGGTCAAAGGAAGGACAATATCTTTCATCCTCTATATTATGTCAACAAAACACTTGATGCGGCTTAGATGAACTAAACTGTCACAGAGAAGGAGTTATTGGATGTGGTTTATGCCTTTGAAAAATTCAGATCTTACTTAATGGGTACGAAAATGATAGTATACATAGATCATTTTACACCCTATATTTTCACACTAATATTCATCGTCAATACAGTAACATAAGCATGGTGGGGCTAAGATAGCATACTTGATTGACAATGAATTTTAAAAAGTGTTAAGTAAGTTTCATGGAAGTTCGAGGCAAAACGAATTAAAGGAAATAAGTTTCGATGAAGTTCAGTGTGTTAGAAGGGTGTTCTGCATCGTAAAATACATTCCGGCCAGCAGGTTTGGGGTGCATATTGAAGCTCAAATAAAGTGAGATTACTGGGGCAGTCTGCATTGTGACTTGTGGTTGCAGATGGTGATCTACATTGAAGATACATCCGCAGATCCATAGCGGTGCCACCGACCTCTTTTGTAATTTAAAGTGGTGGCTTGACTTTGAGGTTCATTTCTTCACCATTTCTAGATCTCTAACACCCCTAAACACTCTCTCAAGATCCTTATACCATCCTAGAGATCAAAGGCCATCAAGGTAAATCAAACCCCGAGAATCCTGTAGCACTAGCTAGATCATCCTTCTCCGTCTTGTGGTTGATTTAGAGAATTCTTCAAGGAAAAGTAAGCTCAGGTTTTGAGTTGTTCTTGTTGATTAAGGTAAGATTTATCTCATTTTCTATGAAATTGAGCTTGTGGAGGTCATATCTAGTTTATATAGTTGAAATCCTAAGGCAAAGGTTGGAAAGACGGAGTTGTGGTGTTGTTAGATGTTGGACTGTTTTGGGTTGTTCATGAGTTGTCTTGTGACTAGAAAATTTTGATAATAAGTGAGTATGTTGTGATGTTATTCTATAAGCCTTGTAAAGCTAGAAAGAACAATATAAGAGCATTGGTTATTGTTGTAAGATGAGCTTGTCGCTCGGTTTATTGTATCCTAGCTTTCCTTTAGTTGACAACAGTCTTATTGTTGTTATTGTAGATTGAGGAGCTATACAACTGGTGTTCACTGTGTCGACAAGTATTCGATGAAAGTTATGTGAGGCAATCCCTTTATTCTATTTTTTCATGATTTTCTCATTACGACACTCCCGATCACTCGCACAATGATGTGCTACTTGTAGAGATTATCTTCGGTTATCATGACCCATTTCATAAAGATTCTGCCTTATCGTAAATGAGGAATAGTTGTTTCTCATTAGCTATATTGTTAGGGTAATAGAGAACTTGATTATAAAATGTATAGAGTCACACTTTTGCCTACGGGGCTATAATGTTACACATCTTGTTGCCTTCAGGGTTATTTACTAATTTAATTGCCTTCGAGGCAATATTGATTGCCTTCGGGGCTATGCACTTGCCTTTGGGGCTATATTGATGTTACATCTCATGTTTTCAGTCATCAAGTTGTGTCGTAACTTAGTCGACGTAAGCCTGTGGAACAAGATTATCTTTGAGATTATAGGTGGTTATGCTAAATTTAGCAAGTTGAGGAAATTTCATAAGTATTAGAGGTCAACAAATCGAAGTGAATAAGTTTCGTGAATGTAATACCCTGTGCTTTGAGCTATGGTTTTAACCACTCAACGTATGTAAGTAGACCCGAGCTCCGGAGAATTTTGGTCATATTCACATATGCAAATATGGAGTTCGTTGTATAAAAAGATGAATTCCCTAAATGATTTTAGACTTAGAAGTGTGACGACGGGAGTTTATAATAATATTTTATGTGTGTCAAAAGAGGCTACGAACTAGTGCTATACCACATGATCATGATACTGAGTATATGAAGTGTGTTAAAATGGTTATTATATAAGTGAGTAGAGATAAAGATATTAAGTTAATCATGGAGTAAGTGATAAGTGACATATAACCTTTTCACATGTCAAAAGTGGAAGAAAGCATATTATGACTATGTAATTTTAGGTAGTTGGTGGCACCGTTTGGTGAAGAGTAGTAATTGTTGTGAGAGTAAATGGACCCCACAACCCACTAGAAAAGGATATATATGGAGATAACTTTAGTTAGCAAAATTTTCAATAATAATAGGTGTGCAACAACTTCCTTTTTGTTTGAAACATAGACAACATGGAGCAATCTGATCTTTTGTAGTTTACATAGTTATAATGAAATATATATGTACAACAACGTTAGTTTTAGAAGCCAATATGCAGAAAACATTTTCATGAAGAACGGTAGAAAGAGGCAGCAACGTGATCGTATTTCACGAGAATCAATATAATTTTATTGAGAACAACATATGGGGTTTCTGCATCTCTTTGATCTAATTGTTTTGTTTTTCTTCGTGAAAAGGTTAACGTTTATTTAGTCACTTAATTTGCGGTGCTGTCATTAACTTAGAAATAGCTCAAGGGTAGCTCTTCACATTAAAGATTAAGTTGTAAAGGAGGCGGATTCCAACACCGTTATTAGAGGTTCGACATTAAAGGTATATAAAGGCTATACCTTTTTCTTTTTTTGGAATGATTTCCTTATTGACCTACTTTTGACTAATCGTACAAAGATGTGCTAACTGTAAAGATTGCAAACATGACCCTACTATAGTATCCCTTGTAGGGAATGAGTTGTAGTTAGTCATATTTAGCTATGCAATTGAGTTAATAGAAAGCTTGATAGTAAAACGTAAGTAGTTATGTCATCGCCTACGGGGCTACAATGTTACACACCTTATTTCTTTTAGGGATATTCCTCACTTTATTTACCTTTGGGGTTATTTACTTATTTTGTTTCCTTCGGGGCTATATACAGATGCACGCGTGCCTTCGGGGCTATACACTTGCTTTCGGGGCTATGCATTTTCCTTCATGGATATTTACTTATGTTTAGATGTCATAAATGAGGCTAAGTAATTCGATATTATGTTGATTAGCTGTTAGATGACAGAGGTAGGTAAGTATAGCTGATTTCTTTATTGGCTCTTCCGTTTAGTTGTAGATTATCTTATATTTCAGTTTCAGTTGCCTTACATACTCGGTACATTATTGCGTACTGACATCCCTTTTCCTAAGGAAGTTGTGTTCATGCTTGCAGGTTCAGGCAGGTTGCCATAAGGGTTACACCGGTAGGATCCACCGAGTATCAGCTTTTGTGGTAAGCCCCAGATCATTCGGAGTTTGCAGGTATAGTCTTTGTGTATCTATAGAGTATAGGTAGGCCGAGGCCCTGTCTCAGTTATGATATTGGTGTGTCTCATTAGAGGCATATAGACGTCTCTTGTATTTATAGTATTATCAGTATGGTGGCCTAGTCGGCCATTGTATATATCTATTATGGGTTTTGCTACCTGCAAAGACATATATTGGACTAGTTCGACATTTAGTTATTCATGTAGCGTTGGGATGATCCCATCTTGATGAGTTAGTTTAATTAAAGATATTACAGTTTAAGGCCTCGTCGGCCACATATACAATATCATGCTTACAGGTTGGCCTCCTTGGCCTAATTGGTCTTTCGAGACATAGATGATACGAGTTACATATTGGTTCACTCGAGCCTAGTAAGGTACCAGTGCCATCCATGCCTCACCTAGGTTGGGGTGTGACAATTAATTCCCTTCGGGGCTATACACTTACCTTTGGGGCTATATTGATTACCTTTGGGGCTATGTACCTACCTTCGGGGCTATATTTATTGCCTTCAAGGCTATATTTTTTGCCTTCGAGCTATGTACTTTCCTTCAGGGTTAGTTACACTTATTTAGATGCCTTAAACGAGGCTAGATAGCTTACTACGGTTTGTACAATTTTGGGAGTCGGAGATCGATAAGTGTGACTTCGGATTATTACTGGGTACTTAGTTTATTTTTCAGTATGTCAGTTTTAGTTTTAGTTATTTCAGTTGTCTTACATACTCGGTACATTATTTTATACTAACGTCTTTTTTGCCGGGGACAATGCATTTCATGCCTGCAGGTTTTGATAGACAGTCGGATGGAGCTCTATAGCAGATATTACTAAGAACAACTTGAGTGGTGAGCTCAATACCTTCCGTAGTCATCGAGTCTGGAATATAGTATATGCACAGATGATGGGTAGGTCGGTGCTCTATCCCGACCATAGTATAATTTGATCTTCTTAGAGGCTTGAGATATGTCTTGTATATCCAGTGTGTTGGCATGATGGCCTTGTCAGCCTATATATAAACTTGTTGCATTTGTTGTATGTAGGTAGTTATGATGGACTTGTCGGCCCTAGACCCTATTGATTGACTTACAAAAAGGCCTTGCCATTTATATTATCCGTGATACATCTCAGAACAAGTAAGTTACAAATTGGTTTGCTCGGGCCTAGTTAAGCATCGGGTGCCGTCCACACCCCCAGATTTAGGGTGTGACAAAATTGATATTTAGAGCAGGTCTGTTCTAGGGAGTCTACAAGCCGTGACAGTAGAGTCTTGTTTATAAGTGTGTTGTGCACCTCATTATTCAAACAGGAAGCTACAGGGAATTTAAGAGTCTATTTCCCTTCTTTCAAATCCAAATCGTGCTGTATAGCTTAGTCATAAGGGTTTGAGTCAGATTTTATGTTTTCTATTGATACAGAGATGTTTACCGTTAGAAATATTACATCTAGCCAAAGGGCAAATACAACAAGTACAATAGTAGAGAGAGTTCTGGATAACGTGGCACAGTTTGAGGCCTTATCAGATCATGCATGCCAGATGTAGAGATTTCATGTTTGAGACCCTAAGATGGGAATATTTAATACCCCCATGTATGGTAGGCCTTGAAATTATTAGAAGGTAAAAGTATAAGTTCCAGCGGAGAAAAGGAACAAGGTGAAAAGGGTACGAGGTATCCAGTCAGTGAAGACCATCAGTATTTACAGTACAAAAGTAGAAATATAAGTATCGTGAGTCTACTTTCAACAGTGATATAGGTACATATAATTGGTCACACTTATTTCAGTTTTACTTTCTGGGAGCTTAGAGATATCGCTTAGGAAGAGGATGGGACTTCAGGATCTAACTAAGGTTAAAGTAACCCAAAATCGTGGACAGGTTGTTAGCATTAGCTGACTTTTATGAAGGATATTATAGACAAATTGTTCCCCTTATGAGACACCCAGATAATGTACTCTAGAACAGTATATCCAGATAGGATTACTTGAATGTCCAGAAAGATTAGAAGATAGGCATTGGAATCCCAGAAAGGATAGCTATTTACCATAGTATGCTTCCTGTTCCAAATATAGAAGGAATGTTAGGTGACCCGAAGAACCGATAAGATGAAGTTAAAATGAAAGAATGCTTTGTTGAAGCTTTCAAAATAAGGTAAGGGACATAGACATTAGTAGAAGAATAAGAGAAGGGTAAATGAAACAGTATGAGTAAGATGTAATAAATAAGTAATAACGGTAAGTCAAGTGTGATAGGGTGATAGAGTCTATAGTTCAACAAATAAAAATACAACAGGGGACAGATCTTGAGGCTATAAAGGGCATAAGCCATAAAGTTACATCTTCACATTATGAAATGAATTAATGGCTCCGACGTGAGTACCAGAAGGCCAAGTTAGGCCTTGGAGTAAGAGAAATCGATATGGGCTAGTAAACAAGATAATCCAAACATGAAGACCGGATGATTCGATGATAGTCGACATCCGTAATAACTACAGAGGCTGCTTTATGGAAATCATAGAACGAACAATAGAAGAATAACCTCAAAGGTCATTCAAGAAGATGCTTCCTTGAAGTAAGTACTGTGATCAGAGTTAAGTTTAAGGGACTAAGTGTACCAGTTACATTAGATGTCACATTCAGGTGTAAGAAGTAAAGTTATCCCTGGTATAGATGGATCACCGCAAGGAAAATATAGGTCATTTGAAATGTGGAAAGACACTAAAAATAAGAAGGTTAAACACCTAGAGATAGAACTTTAGAGCATTATATGTTAGTACTCCCCTCAAAGGGGGAAATGAGGTATGATATAAGTATTAAGTCAGAATTAAAAGGTTCAAGTAAAAATAGAATGGTAACGGAGGAATGAGACAAAAATTGCATTTGTTCAAACACAATGGATATGTCCTGACTCTAGAGCATTATACAAGCACGTCACTAGGAAAAGAGGCAGTACGGATCCCCAACCAATGATACCAATTGATAATAAGTGTGAATGGACATTTGATACATAAGGTACAAGTACAAAGGGTTTGTTAAGACAAAGGACATAACCTAAGGGAGGTTACCCAAAATGTAGACATAAGGACGTACCGACGAGTGGTCAGTAATTGAGTCAGGAAGGGCCTAAATATGGCTAGGTCGAGTGCATGATTCAGAGACTTAGGGATATTCTACGGACATGTATCCCATATTTCAGAAAGAATTGGAATGATCATTACCCCTCAGGAGTGTATATAGTAAACTTTCGCTCTAGCAGCAAGATGGTTCCTTATGAGCCTTGGATGGTCAGAGAAAGAGATCTCATGTCAGTTGACTCACATGAGGGAATCAAAGTTACATGGACCTGATTTGGTCCACCAGGATGTAGAGAAAATAATGATCGTTCAAGAGCAATTGTTGATAAACTAGGGTCATTAGGAATTATATGCTAACGTGCGATAACGAGACTCAGACTTCTACATTGATGATTAGGTTTCTTTTTCTGAAGGTATCACCTACGAAAGAGAGGTAAAATAGCCCAAGGTAATTGGGTCATGCAATAATGTTCAAAGAATAAGTCAAGTGACCTATGAGTTAGAATTTCCCCAGAGTTGGAGTTTGTGCATCCATCCCTCCATAAATCCATGTTACGAAAACATATTGGAGACTCCTCTAGAATGGGAATGTCCATAAAGATTACTGCTCGATTTGGAGATTTGTTTTGTTTATAGTTATGTCATGAAAGACTTAGACTAATTCTATGTTGAGGTGTTATGACGTTGCAACAGACAAAGTTATTTATACTCGAAGTTATTCCATGTCATTGTGGTCATAATTGCCATGAGATGTTTGTGAGGGGCTCGAGATGTGATTGATGTAACCTTGTGTTGTATTAGGATGGAATTTTTCTGCTTGACAAGTTCTTGAGAAGTCAAACTCATAGAGAACTTTATCGCAGCTTCTAGACCTATTTGGAGTGTGTACCCCTCCACGTGCATTGCCACATTCGAGGATGAATGTTTCTAAGGGGGAAAGATGTTACACCCCATGTATTTGAACTAATATGCATCGTAAGTGAAGTAATATAATCTTGGAGGGGCCATACTTGGTTAACAATTAGCTTAAATAAGTGTTAAGTATGTTTTATGGAAGTCTGAGGCAAAATGAATCAAAAGAAATAAGTTTCGACGAAGTTCAGTGTGTTAGAAGGGTGTTCTATGTCACAAAACTCATTCTTCCCCACAGATTTTGGGTGCATATTGAAGCTCAATTGAAGTAATTTTACTGAGGCAGTCTGTGTTGTGATCTGAGGTCACATATGCAAGCGCAAACCCATGGCGGTGCCACTGACCTCTTTTGCATTTTAAAGCGGTAGCTCAACTTGGAGGTTCATTTCTTCACCATTTCCATATCTCTAACACCCCTAAACACTCTCTCAAGGTCCTTATACCATCCTAGAGTGAAATCAAAGGCCATCAAGGTGAATCAAACCCCGAGAACCCCGTAGCACTAGCTAGATCGTCCTTCTCCGTCTTTTGGCCGATTTAGAGAATGCTTCAAGAATAAGTAAGCTCAGGTTTCGAGTTATTCTTGTTGATTAAGGTAAGATTTATCTATTTTTCTGTGAAATTGAGATTATGGAGGTCATATCTAGTTTATATAGTTGAAATCCTAAGGCAAAGGCTGGAAATACGGAGTTGTGGTGTTGTTAGACGTTGGACTATTTTGGGTTGTTCTTGAGTTGTCTTGTGGCTAAAAAATTGGTAAGAATAACTGACTATGTTTTGATGTTATTCTAGAAGCCATGTAATGCAAGAAAGAGCAATATTATAGCACTGGTTATTGTTGTAAGATGAGCTTGTCGCTCGGTTTATTGTATCCTATCTTTCCTTTTGTTGACAATGGTCTTTTTGTTGTTGTTATTATAGATTGAGTTCGCTGTGTCGACAAATATTAGATGAAAGGTATGTGAGGTTATCCCTTTCTTCTATTTTTTCACAATTTCCTAATTACAGCACTCTCGATCACTCGCACAAAGATGTGCTACTCGTAGAGATTATCTTCGGGTTATCATGACCCCTTTTACAAAGATTCTCCCTTGTCAGGAATGAGAACTAGTTGTTAATCATGAGCTATACTGTTAGGACGATAGAGAACTTGATTATAAAACTTATAGAGTGACACTTTTGCCTAGGGGGCTATAATATTACACATCTTGTTTCCTTCGGGGCTAGTTACTTAATTTGATTGTCTTCGAGGTTATATTGATTGCCTTCGGGGCTATATTTGATTGCCTATGAACTTGCCTTCGGGGCTATAGTGATCGACTTTGGCGCTATGCACTTTCATTCGGGGCTATATTGATTGCCTCCGGGGCTATTTATACTTATTTGGACGCCTTATACGAGGTTAGATAGCTTAATACAATTTGTACAGTTTTGGGAGTGAGAGATCGGTAAGTACGACTCCAGATTATTACTGGCTACTCAGTTTATTTTTCAGTGTATCATTTTCAATTTCAGTTGCCTTACATACTCGATATATTATTTTGGGACGTCTTTGTACTGACGTCCCTTTGTTGAGAAAGCTGTGTTTCATACCTGTAGGTCCTGATAGACAGTCAGATGGTCCTTTGTAGCATATATTATTGAGTACCAACTTGAGTGGTGAGCTCCATATCTTCTGGAGTTATCGATCTAGAATATAGTATATGCACAGATGATGGGTGTAGGCCGGGGCCCTATCCCGACGACAGTACAGTTTGATCTTCTAAGAGGCTTGTAGACATGACTTGTATGTCTAGTGTGTTGGCATAGTTGCCTTGTCGGCCTATGATGGATGTCCACTTGTTGGGTTTGCTGTATGCTGGTAGTTATGATGGCATTGTCGTTCCTAGACCCTATTGATTGACTTACAGAAAGGCCTTGCTAGCCAGATTATCCATGATATATCTCAGAACAATTAAGTTACAAATTGGTTTGCTCGGGCCTAATTAGGCATCAAGTGTCGGCTACGCCCCCCAGATTTGGGGTGTGACAATTCACACAGTTGGGTATAGATTTCATACGGCCTTTCACACTATCAAAGGGGAACAAGTACATTCTTATTGCAGCTGACTACGTGTTGAAGTGGGTGGAATCAATTCGTCTCCCTACCAATGATGCAAGTGTGGTGGCCAGATTCTTGAAAAATAATATCTTTACACGTTTTGGAACTCCGAGGGCTATTATCAGTTATCAAGGTACACACTTTTACAATAGACTTTGTAACAAATTGTTGGCTAAGTATGGAGTAAAGCATAAGGTAGAGACCACATATCACCCTCAAACCATTAGTCAAGTGGAGGTGTCAAGTCATGAGATCAAGAGAATTTTGGAAAACACGATAAGCATTAACAAGAAGATTGGATGCTGAAACTTGACGATGCTCTTTGGGCCTACAAAACTGCTTACAAAACTCCTATTGGAATATCTTCATATAGGTTGGTTTTTGGTAAGTCATGTAATCTCCCTTTTGAGCTGGACGATAAGGCTTACTAGGCGATCAAGAAACTGAATTTAGATGCGGAAACAGCTAGTGAAAAGAGGTTGTTGCAACTGCATGAGCTTGATGAGTTTCATTTTCATACTTATGAGAATGTACAACTCTACAAGGATAGAACCAAGAGAATGCACGACAAACATATTCAACGTCGTGAATTTGAGCCGCGACAGTTAGCGTTGCTGTACAAATATAGACTCAAGTTGTTTGGTGGAAAGCTAAAAAGCAAGTCATTAGGGCCATTTGAGATAGTTCGTACGACTGCATATGGAACGGTTGAGCTGAAATTATTAGATGTGGATAGGACCTTCTTGGTGAATGGGCAGTGAGTGAAACATTACTTTGGAGAGGTCTTGTATCCACTAAAGACCTCAATTGATCTCGAGAAGGCTTGAGAGTGCCTGTGTCGAGCCGCGATGTTAAATCAAGCACTTCTCGGGAGGCAACCTGAATTTGTATAATATAAATAATCAATAAAGTAATAAAAAAATGAGAAAAATAAGAAAATACAAACACATTCGTGTCGTGACGTTAAATCAAGCTTTGGTGGGGAGGCAACCTAATTTTTCTTAATGTTTTCATTTTTGTTCATGTTGCAGGACTTGAGAAAGAGCGAAAACGCACAAAACTACTCTTAAAATCACCAAGTGAAAGAGGTTGCGCCACCTTTGCGACACAAGGGTGGCTCACCTTTGCGACGCAAGGGTGGCTCACCTTCATAAAATAATTTCAGAAAAAAACCTTCACGTGCCACCTTTGCGTCGAAAAGGTATCGCAAATGGCGAAAGAAATTTAGAAACAAATCCTGCAAGCGACACCTTTGCGTTGTAAGGGTGCTGCACTTGTTAAATTGTTTTTTCTTATTCAGAGAGGGGGTACCACTGGTGACACCCTTTCTTGTGATGGATTATTTAACAAAAGTAGGTTTATAGGGTGTCACATGGGTAGTGTTGACTCAAATACAAGTGGGGAATTCTCAATACACCTACTTGATTGCGTATAAAGGATTTTCAAGCCTAGAGTGTTGAAATCTTAGACTCCCACTAATACCCTTAGCTAAATCTCTTTTATTTCAATTTGAGATTTGTTAAATGAGGTTTAAATCCCCAAATATTAATTAATTTACCCTTTTCATAGACTCTAGTTTCCTTTTTCAAGTTTCCTAGAGACAATAGGCATAAAATGAGTGTTTGCAACCATCACTTAACAATATTTATGAGGGGTAACTAAGTACCCACAATACCACACCAGTCATATTTTTAAGACAAAAACCCATTTAAAGTCTACAATCCCAACTTAGTACTCATAAAAAATGAAAGACAAGGCATAAAAGTATAAGTAGTTATAGAATCTCACAATTATAATATTTAATAGATGAATAATCTTCAATTTCAATCATCCCAAAATATCCAAGAGACAAAATGAATACTTGACAAGACACTTCATTGACACTAGATTTTTTTTTGACTTGAATGTTTGCCACAAAATCCTAGAGAACGCATTTATAGGTCTATAAATTAGGAAATAAAATATTATAAAAATATCATTGCGTCCTACTCTGGGGTCGCAGACAATGTATGCAGTTTGCAGAACAGGTCTACGGTCCGTAGAAGGTCTTCAGGGCTTCATAGTTTTGGTTTTGACTAGGCTTGAGCAGTTGTTATCAGATCGGAATGTAGTCCACTGAACTGTAGTCATCGCACTTTTGGTTCCAAATTCTTCTTTCTATGTCAGCTTATGTTGTGTTGAGTCCCTATCTATGGTCTGTAGTCTGATTTTGCGGTCCATAGAGAATGTCTTTTGTGCAATTCTTTATTTTTCAGCAGTTTTATCCACTTTTATGTACTTTTCCCAATATTTGGTGTCCCAACGTAGAAATCCTACAAAAAGAAAAATAACATAAGAAACTCACATTAAACAAGCATTGAGGACATGAAACATTTATGCCATTGGTATCAAATATATCGTAAATTCACGGTACATATGATATCATTGATCGCAACAAAACATTGAGATGTATAATAAACTCAATCACATAACTAACATATTAGTCCTACAACACTAGTTGTTTAAGTGTAGCTAGACATGAAAGATAAAATAAGAACATAAAGAGTAAATGAATTCACGGTAACATAGAAAAAGTAAAGAAGATGAAGGAAAGAGTAATGGAACATTTGTCTTAAAATCTTCACCAACTAAAACTTAGAGTATTCAATGTTGGGGGGGGGGGGGAAATCTAAACAAGAATTTTGCACAAAACCCTAGAGAATCTACTTATAAGTCCAAAACATTATGCACAAGAACTGGACAAAAATGCTCTGCTGCTGTCATTTACGGTGGCATATCGATCATCATATCAAATATATGGTCCTCTTATTAGGTTGTCCTCCCACAGTCCAAAACATAGTGCACAAGAACTGGACCATAGCCGTAATATGTGATCTGCAGTCGGCATATTGAATATGTTACACCCCATAATTTTATATGTTTATTATACCATAAGGTAGGGAGCCTAAAATAGGAAAGATGGTTTCCTTTGGTAAGACTTTGGAATATCGACTTGAAACAGAGGAGATCGTAAGAGTTCAAGAGCCGTGAAACCCTTCGTTCTTGTAATACATATAGTGAGTGTGTTGTGTCAAGTTGATGTCAAGTTGATGTTCTTGCAACCCATAAAGGGATAAGGAAAGCCTTGGGCCAAGAATTGGGGGTATATCTATAATAGTCCGAGTTACACTTGTCGTTCGTGCACGTGTAAGAGTATGGTTAGTCAAATTGAGCTCAGATGACCCGAATCCCATTACAAGGGTCACTTACAACATAAATGTATGTTAATAATGTATATGGATGGTTATAAGTCATTGGGACCAAATAAATCACATCTCGATGAAGTTTGACGAAGATCGGACGATACACTAAGTGCTACGTGTCGGGGAACCCATTCAGCTTCGCGGATGAGGCCGCATATAAAGGGACCTCTTTGGCCACCTCCCTACTACAATATATTGTGGAGGATGTATTTTCAGAACCCCATCTGCATTGTCCATCCTCCCGCAGATGGGAGGCAGTGGGGAGGATATAAGCCCAAGGTCGGCCATTTTCTCCAAAACATTCCAATTTTGGCCAAACACTTCCTAGATGCTCTCAATACTTATCTAAAGACCTATACACCATGGGATATCAAATCCTTGGGCTTATAAGGTGAAATCCTCTTTAGAAAGCTTGGATTATCTGACAAATCCTCCCTAGATCATTGGACAAGTTTGGCAGCTCTTGAAGAATTGAAAGTAGATTCGATGAAGGGGTTCCTTAGTTAATTGAAGGTTTGTACCTACTACTTTTAGTAATCTTAATTTCTCCTAGAATAGGATGGTCTTGTGACAAAATAATTCATGAACAAATTGAGATAAACACTATGATTTAACATAGTAGTTACTATATTGGTTGCTTGGATGGTTTTAGTAAAACTCTTGACGATGACCATGGCTAGATCCATGAAGTATGGTTGTGATGATATTAATGGTATTGTTGTCATTGTAAAGGAAGTAAAAATAACTTATGTGGCCATGGAAATCAGATAGGACAAAGTATGCACACTAAGTGTTCGACGGAATGTCAAAATGACAAGTTCTTGGAACTCTTGAATAGAATTTTGACATGGACTGTCCTTACTGCTTAGGTTGTCAATTATAGAAGCTATATTGATCGTCATGTTAAGGCTCACTCTTTCATTTTTTGGCATGATCGATGAATAAGCGTAACCATAACGACATCCCTTCAAAAGGAACTTTACTCTCAAAGTTCAAGCTTGTGAATATCCT
This sequence comes from Anisodus acutangulus, assembly GCA_029783415.1. Lineage (NCBI taxonomy): Eukaryota > Viridiplantae > Streptophyta > Magnoliopsida > Solanales > Solanaceae > Anisodus > Anisodus acutangulus. The sequence continues at coordinate 952,102 of CM056501.1, forward strand.
TGTCTCAAATTATTATAGTCCATTATTCTTATTGTTGTGTTTCTGGGGCATTTTCCCACATGATAGTAACTTGAATCTTATGCCTATTTATGGGTTTTGTTGACTCATAGCCTATTCATACAATCACAGTTACATAACGATAGTCAAAGGATAACGACCCTAAGTCACTCCTTAGTTGGGAAGCTTATGATGACAGCGCCAAAGAGCAGCGTAATGATGACACAATAGCCCCCATGTGTGGCATATTATACACATATATACGTATACAAAGAATTTTAAAGAAAAGTATGCATATTCCTACCGACAAAGGCATAAGTCATTTCTCTATTGCTCTATTTACAGTCTCGCACTCAGTTACAGTTTCTGTTTTATGCTTCACTCACAATATTATACTTGTTTACAGTTTCAGCCTTATATATTCAGTACATCTTTTGTACTGATGACCCTTTTGCTGGGGGAGCTGTAGAGATACGGACGATACCTCACAGTAGGTGACCAGACTCACCTGAAGGTTGTCACACTCCCTTCTCCAGAGCTGTCTAGTGAGCTAATAGGTATTGTAGTTATATATATGTACAAAGTTGGGTATGGCGGGGCCTTGTACCAACCATATGTTTTTGATATACTCTCTAGAGGATTGTAGACAATCTTCATGTATATAGTATCCTTGTGTCCCTTACGTTGTCCGATGTGTTTGAATCGCCCTCATCGGCCTTGTTGCATATATAGGCATGTTAAGCCTTTTCTACGTGCAGGTGATTATATCTTTTAGATCAGAGGATTACTCATTATAGGTGTTGTTGTCCTATGTATTATTGAGTATGTCATAGGTATCATGAGTGGTACGGTCGGACCCTAGAGCATTGAGTATCGGCCACACCCTTCAAGGCTGATGTGTGACAAACTTAGTATCAAAGTAGGTCAGTCCTAGGGATGCATACAAGTCGTGTTTAGTAGTGTCTTGCTTATGGGTGTGTTGCACGTCACACTTATAAACAAGAGGCTATAGGGAATTTATGGTGATTTTCTTCTTTCTTGATCTAGATCGTGCACTAGAGCTGAGATGTAAGTCTCTTATTCCTAACCTTATCTTGTTTACAATTTCAGCGATGACTTCTTCAGAAGATACACCTTCTATCGAGACTGACCCATCAGAGGATAAGAGTGGATTACCTCCCTACCAATTTTCGACCCAAATATGATCAGGAGCGCTAATAGAGACCACCGCACCATCAAATATACCATTAAATATACCTCCAGCATCGTCTGATGAAGATGTTAGGAGGGCGATTCAAGTATTGATCTAGTTAGTTGCCTCTCAAGCATGATACACCTTGGCATAATTGATAGTGGTAGACCCTAGAAGGGGTAGGGAGTTTACAACCCAGGAAGCCCATTGACCAGAGGCAGTAAGGTTCGATAGGTCTGATTCAGTTAGATAAAAAAAAGGACTAAGAGACCTAAGGTGGCTAATGATCATCAGGGGGAACAAAATGAGGGAGGATTATGGATTTGTTGCCAGCATAAAGGAGTCTCGCGGTAGGAAAAGTATGATTAGAGTTTTCGGGTAAGGCTGAGGTAGATGTCACAACCCTCGATACTTCAGAAGAAAATAGGACATTGTTATTGGTGCATAAATCGGGGACACAAGACAAGAGAGTGTCCCGCGTTGGCCTACCAGAGGAAAGAGGAGAGTGAGGATGTAATCTCGAGTTCTGATGCTACCCGAGGAGGGCAGATGAGCACAGGTATACTGCTGATTTTATTACTTATTTATCTACCTTCTAACTGCGTAGTATGGATTTGTTTTATACTTAAGAAGAGTGATACCATTTTGGAATCGATTCTGTGAACTACCCGTTGGGCGAGATATTCTGATAAGCAAGAGTTGTGAACATAATGATGTTAACTAAAGGGGATGCTTCTGGTCTGATGGATAGTTAACATTTCGGATTCATAATGTTAATAGAGAGGCTATGGATCCCTTCAACCCGATCAAGTGCCAAAATGTGTGGCATGTTTTCAAACAACTCTACTAGGTGAACTTCTAATTCATAATAATATACCATTTGATGATTATATGAAAATCTCAGACTTGGGAGAAAAGTGGAAAGTTGATATAAGTTCAAAAGACAAGGTGAAGAAAAAAGGATGGTTGGAGCGAGCTGGGAACGTTTTGAGAATGTTCTTTGCCTCTTAGCATCTCACATCCCTTGAACGTGAGAGTTTATTATGAAAGCGTGAGTTAAATAGTAATCGTAAGCCTAAGAAATTAGGTGAACCCCAGAATATTGATTAGGAGGAAGGATTTCCGAAGTAAAAGTACATAAATTTTTGCTTTAGAGAATAATTAAAGGAAGGGGCGCTAAGTGGCATGCCCAACCTAGAAACCTCAACTTCTTCACAAGGAGTGGATCATTTATGAAAACTGAGAGACAAGATGAGTTCTGTCGGTTAAAGGAAAAAGGCATAACTTTCTTACCATTAGTAAATACGTATGTGGGTGGTGGTAAAGATAGCAAATTTTTGATATTAGGTGATAAGGTTTTCGAATCCTCTGGTGGAAATTTATAAGCCTAACAGGCAAAACAAACCGGCAGGTTGAAGACAACCTTTGATAGAGGTCATGGGGGGACAAAAAAATGACTTGAGAGGTGGACAAATGATTAATAGGTATGAGTGGAATGTTATAACAGAGTATTGAGGCCATAGGATATTTCTCGCAAAGACAGATGGGTGGAAAGACTATAATGGTAAGGTACCGATAATGAGACTAGGGTGGAACCCATGATAGTACAAACACTTTAATGGTAAGGGCCATTGAAAATACATTATATATAGATCCCCCCAGCCAACAGGGTAAGCGAAGAGTAACATCCCGATGCTCTGGAGCGATAAGTACAAGGAGTACAGTACGTCAAAGGATCTTTAAAGGGACTTAAGCCAGAAATGCAAAGGTTAAAGGATCGAGTGGCGGTTCAAGATAAGAGCTAATACCCATTAAGGGTGGAAGCCTGGGTAAGTAATAAATTGGAACTAAGTTAGGATTGGAACTTGGATATGTTAAACACTAGTTCTACCTCGAATACTAGCAAGATGTTAGAAAACAAGGAAGTGGAAGTAATGACAAATGAGGTCCAATGTGGACATATGGAAAAATGATAGAAATGATCAACGGACCTGAAAGGGGTCCAAGGTAGACATCGAGAAAAAGACTTAAAGAATAGGGATGACTAAGCAAGGATAAGGGTAAGCAGATAATAGTAACCTTTGGATTTATTAGATTGACCGAAAAATCCATGGGATAGATGATAACTAACGATGTGGGTTGCGAAAAGAACCTCGGCCAAGCCATAAAGATGAAAGCATTAACTCAAGTACAGTGATCGTAATGAGTTGGGTATATCGATGCCTTGCAGACATAAATCCATTGATGAACAAAAGGGTAGGACAACCTTTAGCGTGGCCAACACTGAAGAATAGTACAATTATGTCAAAGGTTTTCCTCCAAATAAGGCATATACGAAGTACCCACCAAAAGAATAGTCAAATATGACGAGTAGCAAATCTTGAGGTTATAGAGGTTCAATATTGAGCACTTAATGAGAGTTAATATTTATCTCAAGAGGGCACAAGTTCGGAGTAAGTAAAAACAGTAGGAGTAAGAGATAGGGCCAATAAAGGGAAATGACATCGAAGGTGAGAGGATGTCTTGTTTCCAATACGTAAACAAAAGGGAAAGAAAGGTGAACACTAAAGAATACTTAAGAAAACATGGAAAATGACTAAGGAATGATGATTAAATTCTAGGTATGATAACATCATTTATAGAACATACGAGTTGACATAGACCACAGTGAGACAAAGGTAATAGAGGATATAGTTACCTACCATTGGCAAGGAGGACTAATATAAAGGCTAAAGGAAAGAGTCGACCCAAGAGAATAAAACATAGCTAGCTATGATAAAATCCAGATAATGATAATCCCCTGAAGTAAAATACAAAAGAACCCTTCCTTATCTTGAGGCCTAGAGGAAACTAAGACAATGAACATTGTCCGGATACCAGTAAGAGGTATGGTGATATAGAATGAGGATAGTGGTGAGAACTTCATTATGATCGGAGGATTAGTATATGGGACGATGTCGTTAGTTATATTAAAGGGATTAACTAAACATTATTGGTTGGTATGAGAATCGTTAAGGATCATCTCACTACCATGGTGAGCCATTCTGATTCGAAAGACCAATGCATAACCAACTTGTTAGTCTACATCGTAACGATCAAAGACCGCTGATATAATTAAATATTGACCGACAATTTATAGGAAGAAAAATTGCCTAGTTTCTGAAATTTTCTCAAGCCATTATGCAAGCACCCTTACTGTGGTGATCTACCTTTGAGAAAATCAGTTTCGAAGGGACTATGGATGTCCAGGATCAACCCCACCTCTTTTTTAAAGGACTAATTAAGACTAAGGTTTAAAACCACCGGAAACGGGTGTGAATGGACATAGGTGAATTAAAAGAGTTTGGAAATACTCGTCTAAGGAGCGACAACCATTATGCAAGATACTATCAGGTCGATGAATAAGGTATTATGTACGGAAGAAGGACTCTTAGCATGTAATGAACTTGAAGTGACGGTATCGGAAGTGATGTAGTAAGTTGTGAGAAAATTCTCAAATTAATACCTGAATGTTGTGAAAGAATTGGCTGCAGGAGCCAGATAAAGTTTGGTGAGAAAAGAAGATGTTATCTTAAATGTTCGCGATATTTATACCTGAACTTGAGTAACAAGTGCAACGTCAGACCAGCATGGTCTATTTCCACCTATCTAATGTTTATGCTTTGATGCTAAAGATGTCTATTTGGTATTTAATCCAAATGTTTCTATGACAAAACTGTAAAGGAAAGGAACATTGCTATTACTGTATCCCATAACTATCGTTGAATGTTGGGTTGAGACTATACTTTTTTTTATGGAGCCCCTCAAGTCATAATTTGTATATTGACAAGTCATTATCGTAAGACAAAGGAGAGGACCGAACTAAATGTCAGGGTTCAATGGTATAGTTACCAAATGATGTTATATAAAAGTGATCTACGACCTATGCCGATACAATTTGTGCAACCCCATGAGGCAATAGTAATAGTAGTCGACTGTGTGACAGGTGGTTTAGAAAATAGAAAAATCACTGCACCTGAGCAGAAATGCCCTAATAATTGAGGAGGAATGTTCTTAAGGAGGGAAGAATGTTACACCCTATAATTTCATATGTTGAGTATACTGTAAGGTAGGGAGCCTAAAATAGGAAAGAAACTTTCCTTTGGGATGATTTTGGGATAACGACTTGAAACCAGAGGAGATCATAAGAGTTTAAGAGTCGTGAAACCATTCGTGCTTGCAATCCTTAAGTTCAGTGTGTTGTGTCAAGTTGATGTAAGATGGATAGAGTTATGATGCCCATAAATGGATAAGGAAATCCTTGGGCCAAGAATTGGGAATATATCTACAAGATTATGAGTTACACCCATCGTTCTTGCACGTGTAAGAGTATGGTTAATCAAATTGAGCTCCAATAACATGAACCCCATTCTAAGGTCCACTTACGACATGAATGGATGTTAATAAGGTTTATTGATGGTTATAAGTCATTGGGACCAAGGGAATAACATCTCAACAAAGTTTGACGAAGATCGGACGATAAGTTAAGCGTTTCACATTGCAGAACCCATTCTGCTTCACAGATGAGGCCGCATATCAAGGGACCTCTTTGGCCACCTCCCTTCCACCACATGTGGTAGAGGATGCAGCCACAGAACCACATCTGCATCGCACATCCTCCCGCATATGGGAGGCAGTGGGGAGGTTATATATAAGCCCAAGGTCGACCATTTGCTCCCAAACATTCCAATTTCACCCAAACACTTCCTAGATTCTCTCAACCCTTCTCTAAAGACCTAGAAACCATGAGAGATCAAATCCTTGATCTTATAAGGTGAAATCCTCTTTGGAAACCTTGGATTATCTGACAAATCCTCCCTGGATCGTTGGACAAGTTTGGAAGCTCTTGAAGAATTGAAAGTAGATTCGATGAAGGGGTTCCTTAGTTAATTGAAGGTATGTACCTACTATTTTTAGTAATCATAAACTCTCCTAGCTTAGGATTGTCTTGTGATAAAATAATCTATGAACAAATTGAGATAAACACTATGATTGAACATAGTAGTTATTGTATTGGTTGCTTTGATAGTAACTTGAATATTATGCCTATTTATGGGTTTTGTTGACTCTTAGCCTATTGATACAGTCACAGTTACATAATGATAGTCAGAGCGTAACGACCCTGAGTCACTCTAATTAAGATTCATAAGGCCCTTCAGAGTCATTGCATGCATTATATATATATATATATATATATATATATATATATATATATATATATATATATATTCTAACATCGTGCCGCGCTATAGTCTGTTGGTTAGGCACTTATATGTGCACACCACTGCAGTTGGGAAGCTTATGATGATAGCGCCAATGAGCGGCGTAATGATGACACAGTAGCCCCCGTGTGTGGCATATATATATATATATATATACACACACTTATATATACGTATATAAATAATTTTAAAGTAGTACGCATATTCTTGCCCACAGAGGCACCTAGAGTACATGTTGTTTCTCTATTGCTCAATTTACAGTCTCGCACTCAGTTACAGTTTTAGCTTTATGCTTTTCTCACAGTATTATACTTGTTTACAGTTTCAGCCTAACATATTTAGTACATCTTTCATATTGATGACCCCTTTGCTAGGGGCGCTGCGTTTCATGTCCGCATGTGCAGATAGGGATACGGACGATACCTCGTAGTATGTGACCAGACTCAGCTGAAGGTTTTCATGCTCCCTTCTTTCGGAGCTATCTAGTGAGCTGATAGGTATGGTAGTTGTATATATGTATATTGTTGGGTATGGCGAGACCCTGTCCCAATAAGATGTTGTTGATATACTCTCTAGAGGCTTGTAGATAGTCGTCTTGTGTATAGTAGCCTTGTGTGGCCTTGTCATCCCTTCCAATTGTCCGATGTGTTTGAATCGCCATCATCGGCCTTATTGTATATATAGGTATGTGGGGCCTTTTCTACGTGCATGTGATTCCATATGTTAGATCAGAGGATTACTCGTTAGAGGCTTTGTTGGTCCATGTGTTATTGAGTATGTCACAAGTATCATGAGTGGTACGCTCGGGCCCTAGGGCACCGGGTGCCGGCCACACCCCCAAGGATGGGGTGTGATAGAATCTACCGCCGTATATCATATTTCATATTTTTCACGGCAAATTCAATATGTGGACCGCAAATGAGTTATGCGACAAAATTTGGAAGATGTTTCAAGTGCAGGAGGACAACCTGATATGCTAACTGCGTAATCAATCTAGGGGTCGCATATCACTTCTGCATTAGGAGACCGGGAACACAATGTCGTACAAGTATGAATGTTTAATGGTTATTCAATAAATCTTAAAATATAGAACTTTGTGACTTCATAATTCTATGATAAGTTTCTATTTTTTAGCTCATAGTTTGATCCATTTAAAATGGTCCAACCTAACTGGTGCACGAATTTAAGTGTGGGACAAAAACATTTCAAGCATTTGATGAATATGGAAATGATATTTCATGGCTACTTACAAATTAAACAGAAGTAATGGCCTTTTCAAATCTTTTATGCGTAAAAATGAAGATCTCTTATGCATAAAAATGAAGATCTTCAACAAAAGGACATACTATTAAAGGCAACTTTATAACTTTGAAAAGACAAATATATCATCAAATACTTATTTATTAAATAATTTTGTAATACCTCATATCTCCCAACACGTGCACAAGTATATTGACGTCGACGAACCTACTTGAACTTGGGAGGATAAGGTTATATTTGAGCCTAAATTCTAAGCGACCAGATGTACATACGGGTTAAAGGAAAGTAATAATTGAAGGGAATAAGGTTTGGGAAGGGAATTAATATGAAACAAAGTGAACTAGTTACCTACGAGTTTCACCTACTTTCTTGGATGTCCTACTTGCTTAAGCTACTTACTTGACGTCCTTCTTGCTTGAGATACTTGCTTAATGTCCTACTTTCTTAATAAGGGTGACCCACTTGTTCAAGGTAAACTAATAACCCACTTACCTAAATAAGTGACAAGTAGGCGATCCACCTACGTGAAATGAGAGGCCCAAATTAAAGGGCAATGAGAGACCCATATTAAAGGGTAATAATTAGTTAAATTTGATTAATAAGAGAGGCCCATTAGGTGAAAGATAAGGTCGGACAAAGTAACCTTTTTAAGGCCAATATCTGGATATGTTCATATATCCTAATCAAAAGAAAAGTTCATAAACTCTCTCGCTCTCTCAACCCAACCAACCATCCCTTCTTTCTCTTAGGGTTCTAAGTGAGAAGGTTTCAAGTTTCATTCCTCTCCCATGGTGTGAAATTATTTTCATGTGATTTATCTTCTCTCTTAACCTCTAAAATATTTTCTACATCAAAAAGCCCAAGGCATCCCCTCTCTTTCAAGGTTAAGGTAAGAAGATTTAATTTTTAAAATTAGGTTTTCTTCTCCGTTGTCACAAGGTGTTTGTTCTGAATTATCTCTCCTATTATAGTTATTTGGGGAAGTCTTAAAGGGAAGCAAGTATGATGTAAAAATCCCCGTGAGCTCAAAGTTCCAATTTAATCCTCGAGGTGATATGCTCGGAGTTCCACAAATTAGAAATCAGCCTATGAAGATATGTCTAATATGGTATGGATTATGGAGTGGGGTTTAAAATTGGACTTGAAGATTTTAAGAAGAAACATGTTTTATTCGGCCTTCTTGTTGGTCTTGGCCGGGACCATGCATTTCTTTTAGCTTGTTTTTTTCCTTTAGTTCTTAGCATAGCTATTATATTGCCTTAGGACATGGGGAAACCATGTAATAACTTCTAATTCTCCTCAAGACATCATTAATGTGTCGTATAAGAAGACAAGGTGACTAGGCCGTGTGAATTGATCAAGCCGAGAGGACAAGAATAATCTAAAAGAAAAGGCTTTCAAGAATATAATTCATGAACCAATTAGTTCATGAATTTGGCTATCTTGAAGACTTCAAAATCGACCAAGAGGAAGATCAAGAGTTGGCCGAAATGAACATCAAAACAAATACCAAGAATAGAAGCTTCCAACACATTCCAAGGAGATGAGGTTGTTGGAAGAATTTATGAGCTAACAAATTCATGAATAGGGTTACATGGGAGACCTCAATCTAGGCCTAGAGAAGAGGAAGAGGTGGCCGAACTCCCTTGGTCACCAAGTCAATCCATATGCGTCCACAGTAGGTGTTAGTTTGTGTCTTTTCATTTGCTTTCTAGAATAGTCTATTTTGTACTATAAATAGAGGCCTTAGGCCATTGTAAAAAAAAAGAGTTATTGTTGATATATAAAAGTTGAGCTTTACTTTTTGCTAAGTGTTTCAACCCGTGGTTGTGATTCTTAGTCGGTTCTTGTGTGAACCAACCCCTTAGTGTAAGTTGAAGCTAGGACTTATGTGGCCTAGTTAAACCCAAGATAAGGTCATAA